>JAKRSK010012080.1:92500-800000 GCA_029891615.1 Natrix natrix natrix
GAGGCGGGAGAAATTGGGCACGGGGTGGGCTTTGCGTCTCCCGACCTCCGTCAGGGAATTTGCAAAGAGAGACTAAGAGAGAGGTTGAGGACTAGCTCCTTGATTGGCCTCAAATATCCCTGCTCGCTGGCGCCGGCCTGATTGGAGGTGGAAAGGACTCTGTGCATGCTCAGAGGAAGGGGGCCGCTTAGCTGAGTGTCCCTTGGAAGGGAAATGGTCCCAGAATCCCCTCTGCTCCGGCAGGGCCAATAAAGGAAGGCTGGGGGTGGAGCTATGCAAATCAGGCCTGTTTCCCGCAGAGGGGTTGATTTCTGAGTGGTCTCCTTTCCAACGTAGTATGGAATGGATGCTGGATAAACCTTCGCGATGGGTTCGCTGGTGCCCTTTTGATGCCTTGGATAACAACACTACCCATCGTCCCCATTCCTGATCATTGGAGGAACAGGGGAGAGGGACAGCTACCCCGGGCGCAAACGAGCAAGTTGACGAGGCAGCCATCCGGGCCCCCTGTGCGATTTGGGCGTCTGTGTCTCGCACGTAAGGCTCCCCCGTTGTTACATCGCCTCTTTACCCCGGTCTGGGTGTGTGCGGAGTTGCGAGCCAGCTCGGGCGGGGCATAGGCTCCCTCCCAGTGGAGAAGGCGTGGGTGTTTGTGTGCCTTTGTGTTGTGTTGTGGCGTCTGGACGTGACGGCCGGTGCGGTGAACGGGGCGTGTGCCCTTCGAGATGCCAGCAGGGTTCGAACTAAGCCTGGCAGCTGGGTAGGTAGCTGCCGATTGGCTCAAGCCCCACCCCACCCATTCCCATCTCTCGTCCTCTCGGCAACCCTGCGAGGTAGGACAGCCAAGGGAGGAATTCGGCACCGACGCGCTTCGCAAGCTTCCTTGGCATCTGAGCAACCGGCTTTGCGTCAGGGGCAGCCCACGTCTTCTGCCAAGCTGGGTGAGCGGCCCCGGTCATGAGATCAGCTAAATCCTTGGGTCTTTGGAACTCCTTGCCACTAGATTTTTCTCTCGAGAGACGGCTGGCTTGGCATTTAGTTGGTTGGCCTGGCTTTCGGGTCTCTGCCGCACATG
Organism: Natrix natrix natrix; assembly: GCA_029891615.1. NCBI lineage: Eukaryota > Metazoa > Chordata > Lepidosauria > Squamata > Natricidae > Natrix > Natrix natrix. The sequence goes on from JAKRSK010012080.1 coordinate 93,576, forward strand.
TGGAGGGGGGCAGGGCACGTGCCTGTGAGGGAGAGGGGGGGCAAGGGGTTGGTTTCTGAGTGGTCTCCTTTCCAACGTAGTATGGAATGGATGCTGGAGAAACCTTCGCGATGGGCTCGCTGGCTCCTAATCAGGTGGCCTTTTGATGCCTTGGATAACAACACTACCCATCATCCCCATACCTGATCATTGGAGGAACAAGGGACTTCAACGCCCAGAACTCCCCCAGCCTTGCAAAAGCGGAATAGCTTTCTCCATTGGCTGGGCTGGCTGTGATGTCATGGAAGGATTCAGCCAATCAGGGGAGCAGGGGAACAAGCAGGGGCCAAGAAAAAAAAATGAAAGCCCCCCCAAAAAATTTCTCTGCACCCCCAAGAAACCCACCAACTTTCTTAACCCAGTTTGAATCCGTTTTAAGAACCAGGGATGAACCTTTCTTTCTTTCTTTCTTTCTCTCTCTCTCTCTCTTTCTCTCTTTATTTCTTTCTCTCTTTCTCTCTTTATTTCTTTCTCTATTTCTCTCTCTTTATCTCTCTTTCTTTATTTCTCTTCTTCCCTCTATCTCTCTTTTTCTCTGTCTTTATCTCTCTCTTTCTCTCTTTATTTCTCTTCGTTCCTCTTTCTCTTTTTCTGTCTCTCTCTTTTTCTTTCTCTTTGTCTCTCTTTCTCTCTCTTTCTCGCTTGTCTTTCTCTTTCTCTCTTTATTTCTCTTTGTCCCTCTTTCTCTCTCTGTCTTTCTCTCTCTTTATTTCTCTTTCTCTCTTTATTTCTCTTTGTCCCTCTTTCTCTTTTTCTCTCTCTCTTTCTCTCTTTCTCTTTATTTCTATTTTTCTCTCTTTCTCTTTCTTTCTCTCTTTCTTTCTCTTTCTTTCTATTTTTCTCTCTTTCTCTTTCTCTCTCTCTTTCTTTTTCTTTCTCTGTCTCTCTCTCTCTCTCTCTCAGTTTTGACTTTTACAGCCTGGAGAAGCTTTGCAGCTGGCTGGCGTTGGCTCCCCGCCCCGGGACTGGCGGCCTGCCAGGACCTGGTAAGGGAGTTATGTAAGTGCCAAGTTCAAGTGAGGACAGGCTGACAGCAGCTCAGGCGCCCAGAAGCCGATTCCCCCAGCAGAAGTCTTTGGGGGAGGAGATTTGGGGAGTGGTGAGGGGCAACGCCACCCTCGGAGGGTCTTTCCAGCCACTCTTCTTCCTTCTGCCTTGGCCAACTCTTAGGGAGCCTTTGGGGGGGGTTGAAACCCCCCCCCAAGAATTAACCTCCCCTCTTTCCACTCCCACCCACCAGATATACAGTATACTATATCTATACTCCAACGAGCAAGCAGGCGGGGTGAGCTTGGGTGCCTTCCCGCTGCAAGCCATACTACGTTTCCCATCGTTTCTCCCCTGGCTGTGCTCCCTCTGGGGGTCTGAAAGGTGTGGGGTGGGGGTGTATGGAGGAACTTCCTAAAGACCACCCCACCCCCCCTTTGGCCAGGAGGAGGAGGAGGAGACACACCTCGTTGTCGGACGCCCTTTTAAAAAAAGTTTTTAAAGTTTGCAAGGCGCTAGTTTGATTGGGGAGAAAAGTTGCTTCACTGAGGATGGTGTTTCTTTCTCCTTCCTTCTTTCCTTCTTCTCTTTCACTTTTCCTTCATTTATCCTCCCCTTCCTTTGTCCTTTCTCCCTCCCTTCCTTTTCCTTCTTCCTTCCTGCTCTCCTTCCTTTCCTCCCCCTTCTTTTCTTTCACTTTTCCTTCCTTCTTCTCTTCCTTAATCTTTCCATCTTTTCTCTACCTGCCTGTCTGCCTATAAATCTATCTATCTATCTTTCTATCCATCTATCTATCTATCATCCACCTATCTACCTGTCTGTCTGCCTATAAATCTATCTATCTTTCTTTCTATCCATCTATCTATCTATCATCCACCTATCTACCTGTCTGTCTGCCTATAAATCTATCTATCTTTCTTTCTATCCATCTATCTATCTATCATCCACCTATCTACCTGTCTGTCTGCCTATAAATCTATCTATCTTTCTATCCATCTATCTATCACCTGTCTGTCTGTCTGTCTATCTACCTATCTACCTACCTTCATTATTTCTATCTATCTATCTATCTATCTATCTATCTATCTATCTATCTGTCTATCTATCTATCTAATCTATTATCTATCAATCATCTATCTATCTATCTATCTATCTATCTATATCATCTGTCTATCTAATCTATCTATCATCTAATCAATCTATCATCTATCTATCTATCTATCTATCTTTCTGTATCAAGGCAGCAAACATATCAATATCTGTTTATCAGCTAGTCGTAAAGATAAATTTTAATGGCCTTATAACCAGAGTAGACCCATCTCTCTTATTTCAGCCCCCCTGCTATTTTCTGATCACCTTCAGATTCATTTCAAGAGAACCTCTTGAAAAATAGCATCATTACTATTGTTGTTGTTGTTGTTTTGTTGTTGTGGTTGTGGTTAATCTTTGGTGAGATTCACAGCCTTTGGGGCTGGTTGGTAGCTCAACAGCTGGAGTCCTAACCAAGGACCTTAAGGGAACATTGGAGGATATAAGTTGTTCCAAGTAGGGTGGTTTTTTTGTAGAGTCAGAATGTTCAAGTCCGGTAAATTATTATTATTATTATTTATTATTATTTGGGGGAAGGAGCACAAAGAGAAGAAAAATCCCCTCTCCAAACTGTTTGTCCTCAGACAAAGCTACTTGAAGGGTTTCCTTCTAGCTAACCATGGTGTAAGTTCGTTCTCCTTTGTTGCAAAAATAATTAATCCTTTCTCAGCTACATTTTCTCCTCTTTTCTTTAAACCGGCCTTTTTCTCCCGTCTTCCTGGCGTGTGAATGAAATGAGGTCCCATTTTCGGATTTTGCATGTTCTTAGCAACAAAACTTGAGTGAAGTGCGATCTTCGGACCCCTTTCCCCCCCCCCCAAAAAAAGAATAGCTTTTATTATTATCCCAATACTGAACAAACAAACAAAAGAACTTTTTCATTTCATTTTTAAAATAATTTCTAAATCATTTTTAAATGTTACTTCAATGTTTGAATAATAAATAACTTTTGCAGAGTTGGCTGCTGTGTTTGGATCCGGCGTTCAGGGCTTCTGGCTCGGCCGTGGTGATGCTTGCCTTTTTATATTTTCGATCGGCGAAATTGTCTGTTTGAGGGTTTTTTTTTAAAAAGAAAGAAATTCAGAGAAAAAAAGACAGGTTTGTTTATAAGTTCCTCCTGCCCTCCCTCCCTCTTTCTCTCCTTCTCTCTCCTTCTCTCCTTCTCCCTCTCCTTCTCTGTCTCTCGCTCTCTCACTCATTCACTGTCTCTCCTTCTCTCTCTCCTTCCCTCCCTCTCTCTCTCCTCTCTCTCTCTCCTTCCCTCCCTCCCTCTCTCTCTCCTCTCCTCTCTCCCTCCCTCCCTCATTCATTCACTCTGTCTCTCCTCCTCTCTGTCTCCTTCCCTCCCTCCCTCCCTCTCCTTTTCTCCGTCCCTCCCTCATTCACTCTCTCCCCCCTCTGTCCTCTCTCTCTCCCCCCCTCTTTCTCTCCTTCCCTCTCTCACTCTCTCCTTCTCTCTCTCCTTCCCTCCCTCTCTCTCTCCTCTCTCTCTCTCCTTCCCTCCCTCCCTCTCTCTCTCCTCTCTCTCTCTCCCTCCCTCCCTCATTCATTCATTCACTCTGTCTCTCCTCCTCTCTGTCTCCTTCCCTCCCTCCCTCCCTCCCTCTCCTCTCCCTCCCTCCCTCATTCACTGTCTCCCCCCCTCTGTCCTCTCTCTCTCCCCCTCCTCTTTCTCTCCTTCCCTCCCTCCCTCTCTCACTCTCTCCTTCGCTCTCTCCTTCCCTCCCTCTTTCTCTCTCTCTCCCTCCCTCATTCATTCACTCTCTCTCTCCTCCTCTCTCTCTCCTTCTCTCCCTCCCTCATTCACTCTCTCTCCCCCACCCTCTCCTCTCTCTCTCTCTCTCTCTCTCTCTCTCTCTCTCTCTCTCAAATTTCAGCATGCGCTCTTTTGCCAATCTTTTCATCTCTTCGCGAAAGCCGCAAACTCCGATCTGTCGATTTATATCAAGGAAGATCAACGCTGAAATTCTGCAGCATTCACCCAGAAGCGGCTTTTGATATTTGCTTGCAAAAAAAAACAACCCCCAAAAAAGCAAAACTCTGGGCTCATGAGGACTAGCAGCCTTGTTTTCTGCTTAAGTAGGAAGGCCAGGCCCCTCTTGGGCGCCTGATTCCTGCAGTGCACTGGCAGGTACCGAGAATATTCCAGCTGCGTTGGGAATAATCCAGGAGAGGCGATTCAGACAAGCACCGAAACAGGGAGGGAAGGTGGGGTAAGATTTGTTGCATTTTAGGCATTTTGTGGGTCGGTTGTGTTAGTGCCTAAAAGTGTGCAAGGATGGAAAAGCGGCTTCGTTGTTTCTTTCGTTTCTTAAACGTGCGCAAACAGGGATAAACATTCAAACTCCCTTTGGTATGCCTGCATAGCAAGGTTTGGGGGGGGGGGTTAATCGCTCTTCCGATGTTTGTGTGTGTGTGTGTGTGCCAGAATTCGAACTCCCGACCCGTCGATTTAGAGAACTGTGAAGAGGCAGGTGAGACTCTCCTCACTTTAAAACGGGGATGGGAGGGCTGGTTATCATGCCCCATTCTGCACCTCCCCCCCGACCCCACCCTCCCCGGGCGAACCCAACTCCAGCCAAGCTAGCTGTGATCGAAAGTGTGCCCCCTTGTGGCCAAAAATAAATGGAGGCCCCGTTTCTCCCATGTCTTTTTTGGGGGGGGCTGGGGTGTGTGTGATGCTGTTCCTTTGAAGCCCTCCCCTCCCTTCTCATGTCCTTCCTGCTTCTCCTCCTCCTCCTCCCCTCTTCCCCTTCTTATTCTCATTCTCCTGTCCTCCCCGGAAAACCCTTACTCCCTTCTAGCACTGATGGTGTTACCTAGTTGGGTCATGAAATGTCTGTGAGGAAAACACCAAGCTCAGGGACCACCAAGGAAGAGCCCACAGTTGTTGTCCTCTTCCTTTTCCTCCTCTTCCTCCCCCTCTTCTTCCTCCTCCTCATCTTATCTTCTTCCTCCTCTTCCCTGCAAACCCGACACTCTTCTAGCAGTGATAATGTTACCTAGTTGGGTAATTAAATGTCTGCAAGAAAACCATCAAGCTCAAAGAGCACCGAAGAGGAGGAGGAGGAGGATTATGATTCTTCCTCCTCCTCCTCCTCTCCTTCTTCTTCTCTTCTTTCTTCCTCCTCCTCCTCTTCTTCTTTCCTCCTCCTCCTCCTCCTCTTCTCCTTCTTCTCCTTCTTCTCCTGCTTCCTCCTCTTCCTCTTCTCCTTTTTCTTCCTCCCTCCTCCTCTTCTCCTTCTTCTCCTCCTTCCTTCCTCCTTGTCCTTTTCTTCTTCCTCTTCTTCTTCTTCCTCTTCTTCTTCCTCCTCCTCTTCTCCTTCTTCTCCTTCTCCTCCCTCCTTCTCTTCCTCTTCCTCTTCTCCTTCTCCTTCCTTCCTGCTTGCCCTTTTGTTCTTCCTCCTCTTCCTCCTCCTCTTCTTCTTCCTTCCTCCTCCTCTTCTTCCTGCTCCTCTTCTTCTTCCTTCCTCCTCCTCCTCTTCTTCCTCCTCCTCTTCTTCTTCTTCCTTCCCCCTCCTCCTCCTCCTCCAAGCCCATGGTGCTTTGCCTCCCCTGTTGCATCAGGTGGACCATTGGCCAACCTCCCGTGGCTGGTGGCTCCTTGTGGGAAAGCCTTCCATGACGTTGCAGCATCTTAGCCAAGAGCCTCCCTGGGAGGGATGTGGGCGAGAGGCACCGATCCCAAAATTGATGCTTTGGGAAGGGCAGTTTCAAAGCTGGCATCTCCGTGGCCCTGGTTTCACCTCTTCCTTCTTCTTCCTTTCAGGAGCTGCGGCCATGAAGAAGACACACACCTGTGAGTACCAATGGCGGGGCGGGGAGGGGGGGCTTCTGGGTTTCTCGGGGGGGGGAGGAGGAACCGGGACGGTGGGAAAGGTGCTCTCTGCTCAATTTGGAGTTTGCAAAGTTTTCAAGAAAAGATGGTGTCCGGGATGGTGTAAGGATTTCTACCTTGGGCAGGTTGGTGGGGTTGGACTAGATGACCTCCAAGGTCCCCTGCAGCCCTAGGACCCTATGATTCTATGACCCCCATCGTTTTGTTTTATTTATTTATTTACATTTGTTTGCTGCCATTATCACTCGATTATTCTGTCATTTCATTTCTTAAATTTTTTTGTCACTATCGATTCTATTATTCGATCACTTTATTTATTTACATTTGTTTGCTGCCATTATCACTCGATTATTCTGTCATTTCTTACATTTGTTCATTATCAATTCTTTCACTCTTATCAATGTATTTATTCCTCAAAATTGTTTTCAATTGTTACCACTCGATTATTCTACCATTCTGTCTTTTTATTTATTCCCTACATTTGCTGTCATTATCGCTCTGCTAGTATATCGTTTTGTCATTCTGTCATTTGTGTATTTCTTAAATTTGTTATCATTGTTCTATTATTCTATGATTTTATCATTCGGTCATTTTATTTATTTCTTAAATTTATTGTTATTATGTTATTATTCTATTATTCTATCATTTTATCATTCGGTCACTTTATTTATTTCTTAAATTTATTGTTATTATGTTATTATTCTATTATTCTATCATTTTATCATTCGGTCACTTTATTTATTTCTTAAATTTATTGTTATTATGTTATTATTCTATTATTCTATCATTTTATCATTCGGTCACTTTATTTATTTCTTAAATTTATTGTTATTATGTTATTATTCTATTATTCTATCATTTTATCATTCGGTCATTTTATTTATTTCTTAAATTTGTTGTTATGATTCTGTGGTTCTATCATTTTTATCATTCGGTCGTTTTCTTTGCTTCTGAAATTTATTATCCTTGCCATTCTATTATTCTATCATTTTGCCATTCGGTCGTTTTATGTATTCCTTAAATTCGTTATTATCATTCTCTTATTCCTCCATCCTGTCTTTACCGTTCTACAATTCTGTGATCAGAAGAAAAAAAAAAATAAGCGAATAATAACCCCTTTTACGAGTGTGGCTTTTCCCGTCATTTCAATCCGCGTCAAAACGAGATCTTCTGCAGCTGTTTTTGACGTGCGCAAATCAAGCTCCACACCCAGGGAGACCCACAAAAAACACTTTCTTGCATGTGCAGAAAGAAAATTTTATATATATAATACTGCTGTTTGGGATTGCAAAAGGAGAAGGGAAATGTCTTAACCATCAATTAGAAAACTGTCTATGAGGCTGTATTAGATGATTTATTATTGCTAGCTGAATACCCTTGCTCCACTACGAAACTATGCGATAAATCGACACTTAACAGCTTGAAAATAAATTAGTTATGATCAGCCTCTTCTCTCCCCTTCTCTCCTTCAAGCTTGCCTGACAGAATCCTCTCCTTTCCCCTTCTTTCCCTCAGGCTGGTCCCTTTGATCCTATCTTATCCCCTTCTCTCTCTCAGTCTAACTCCTTAGCATCAGAGCGTTTTTTCAGGTAGGGAGAGGGAGTAGAATGTCTGAACTCCCAGCCTGTACGCATTTGGCCACGCCCACGCCCAAGTGGCAGTTGGAACAGAGTTCTTTTCAGGTGGGGAGGGGGAGTAGAACGTCTGACTCCTTAGCATCAGAGCGCGTTAATAATACTATAAGAAATACTTATAATGATCTGATGGTCATTTTGAAAAATCCTTTCTTAGTGAGCACCTAGAAGCCAAGAGGAACATACGTGCCGAATTTCATATTTGTAGGCTTCGTGGTTCTGGAGATTTCATGATGATGCACGAGTGGCATTTTGCTTTTATATAAGGCTGAGATATCTGGGGAGTGGGACTGGGTGGGGGGGTCTTCCCCATTTGGCATTGTGTCTGACAGGGAAACCTTGTTTGGACGGCCAAAAGTTGTTTTGGGACCAACGAATGTTTGCCAATTTCTTTGGGCCAAAACGTTTTGCCAAGTTTTACGGCGTCAGTTCCTAACCCTGAAATTCAGGGATGTATCCCGGATCAGACGGCGAAGCTGTTTGTGACTTCTCTGGAGGGATCAGATCTAGATCTGATCTGGAAGGGGTCAGAGGAGACTTGGTTGCTGTTGCTAAACTCGGTTAGTCTCAAACCCTGATTCGGGAGGATTTTGAGCCGGGCGTTACCGGAAATCCAGGCTGCCCATTTGGGGTCCCCGCAACCTGCTTCCTTTGGCCAGGGCGACGCACCAAAAATCAGGAGCAAAAAAAGGTGACAATTCCCAAACCTATCTCCATCTTGCCTTCTCCCCACCCCCCGTCCCCAGTGAGCCTCTGCAGGTTGACTGCTCCTGCTTTGGGAGGCTCAACGGAGCAGCCTTTGAAACCTATTTCTCTTCCCGTCTTTTAAGGAGCTTTTTTTTGTGTGTCTTCCTCACCCCGAAAGCAAGAAGCCAAGCTGAAGAAAACAACGTCTTTTTTTAAAAAATATATATTTTATTTTTGTCAGTCCCCAAATTGTTTTGGTTTTTTTTTTTTTTTTCCAGAAATTTGGGGCCTCTCTAGGCGTGGGAGGTGGGCACACCTTGGCTTCCTCTTTGCGGGGTGCCTGGCACAGTTTACGTGTGCAATGCAACCCCATCCTGTGTGCCTGATCAGCATCATGGGTTCTTGCATCCTTTGCGGACGGGCTAAGTGCCATGTGGCCCCACCAGCACCCAAAATTGGGGGGAAGGGGCTGTACTGGAAATGACTCTTTGCGCCTGACATCATTGTCTTTGGGGTCTGTGGTGACCCCCCCCCCAAAAAAAAAACACAGACCAGCATGTTTTGACTATACATAGTCATCTGAAATCAAAAATTGGGACTATCCCATGCCATTCCCCGCCCAGAGGGGGGGAAAAAATCACAGAGAAATCAAGTTTGGCTTTTTAAACCCTTTTAAAAATAATATATCTGGATTAACCGAATCGTTGGAAACTGTCCCGTTCGCTCACTTGCCTGCCTTACAAACCATCCCCAAAACCTCAGCGAGTGGAACATTTAATTTTTTTTTTTTAAAAAAAACCTATTCATTGATTAAATTTCCACATCGTATACATCTCGTCTAAGCGACACTAATTCAGTTAAACAGAGGGCATTTTTAAATAAATAAATAAATAATAATAATAATAATAATAATAATAATAATAATAATCCCGCTTTTAGGGTTGAAAAGAGAATTTTTCATCGGATAAAACGAACGGAGGAGGCCTTAATTATTCCCAATCATTTATAATCAGTTAAATAATTTTTTTAAAGGACCTGGGGGGTGGGGTGGGGGGGAAACCTTAGGTTTACCAAAGATTTTGAGTAGACGCCCCAACAATCTTAATTGATTGTTATATATATATATATATCTGTCTTGAAAGATGCTGAAAAGCCAATTTAGCTATAAACAGTCCGGAGTCAACTTTGTGAGTGAGTTTGGCTGTACCAAAATTTGATAAACAAAAGTAAAATTACAATTGGCTCATGATTTTTTTCATAGATAGACAGACAGATAGATGGAAATAATGTAGATAGATGATAGATAGATGATAGATAGATAGATAGATAGATAGATAGATAGATAGATAGATGATAGATAGATAGATAGATAGATAGATAGATAGATAGATAGATGATAGATAGATAGATAGATAGATGATAGATAGATGATAGATAGAAAGAAAGAAAGAATGTGGGTAGGTAGGTAGATAGAGATAGATAGATATAATAGATAGATGATAGATAGATAGATAGATAGATAGATAGATAGATAGATAGATGATAGATAGATAGATAGATAGATAGATAGATAGATAGATAGATAGATAGATGATAGATAGATGATAGAATGTGGGTAGGTAGGTAGGTAGAGATAGATAGATATAATAGATAGATAGATAGATAGATAGATAGATAGATGATAGATAGATAGATGATAGATAGATGATAGATAGATGATAGATAGATGATAGATAGATAGATAGATAGATAGATAGATAGATAGATAGATGATAGATAGATGATAGATAGATAGATAGATAGATAGATAGATGATAGATAGACAGACAGACAGAGATACAGAGAGAGAGAGAGATACACAGAGAGATACACACACAGATATACAGAGAGAGAGATACACAGAGATACACAGATACACAGAGAGATACACAGATATATATATATATAGATTAGATAGATAGATGATAGATAGATGATAGATAGATGATAGATAGATAGATAGATAGATAGATAGATAGATAGATAGATAGATAGATAGATAGATGATAGATAGATGATAGATAGAAATAATGTAGGTAAGTAGATAGATGGATGGATGGATGGATAGATAGATATATTTTTTTCAGAGTTCAACAGCAGTTTTAATTGCTTAAATCAAAGTGTTTCCCCAGCTTTTGAAATTTCCAAGATCCTAAGAGAAGCTGCCCTTTTAAGAAGGGGTTTCAAGATTATATCCCACCCCCACCGCATCTTCACTCCCTCCCCATCACTGACTTCTCCCTACCTGCAGAAAGAGTGAACAACGCCGGACAAACAAGATCAGCCAAAGACAGGTGGCTCGAATCAGTGAGCCAATCTGCATTCCATCGAGACGAGAAAAAAAAAGGGGGGGAAGCTCTCTTCAGCCCAAATCTTGAAAGACTTGCTGGCGAACCCCTGTCTCTTTCTCTCCAAGTAGGAACAGCCCCCCCCCCAAAAAAAACACATCCCTTTTGGTGTTTTTTTTTTTGCTAATGGAAACTTGGTCCTTTTTTGTGGTCGTTCTGTTTCTCGCTCTTTTTTCGTCTTTGCGGTTTTGAAACTTTCCAGCCCGCTGCTGTCGGTTTCTCCCTTCTTTTTCCCCACCCCCAAAATACAGACGGGGCTTCCGATTGGCCCCCGGGAATGACAGTCTTGAGGTGAGTACATCACCTGGAGGCCTACTTGTTCCCAGGTTGCCTTTTCCGAAACGAGAAAGAAAGTTGTAGAAAATTGGACGGACGTTCGCAGACCGGCCTCCGAGGTTTGATCTTAGCACCTGGCGTCTCCCAACTGAACAGGTGTGGCAGAATCAAAGCACCTGCCTCTCTGAAGCTGCCCCACGAACCAGTGGCATCATGCGAGGTACAGGCCCTGGGGATGGGATGTCGGAGCGGGCATCTGCTTGGTACCCGGGGAGCAGAAGTTTCCAAACTTGTTCAGGTCTTAAAACGTAAAAAAAGAAAAAAAAATATAGTTTCTTGAAGCTTTTTAAAAAGAAAAGTTTCTTCAAATTTCTCGAAGCTTTTTAAAAAGTTTCTTCAAACTTCTTGAAGCTTTTAAAAAAAGAAAAGCTTCTTCAAACTCCTCGAGGCTTTTTAAAAAGGAAAAGTTGCTTCAAACGTCTTGAAACTTTTAAAAAAGTAAAGTTGCTTCAAACTTGTTGAGGCTTTTTAAAAAGGAAAAGTTCCTTCAAAGTTCTCGAACTTTAAAGAAGAAAAGTTCCTTCAAACTTCTTGAAGCTTTTAAAAAAAAAGAAGAGTAGCTTCAAAGTTCTCAAAACTTTAACGAAGAAAAGTTGCTTCAAACTTCTCGAAGCTTAACTTTAAAAAGGAAAGTTTCTCCCAACTTCTTGAAACTTAAAGTTTAAGAAGAGAATCAATGTTTCTGCAAATTTCTCTTCAAGGGGCACAACTCCCATGGGAGAAAATTGTCTTTCCCCCTTCCTTTAACCATCCTCTTGTAGAATCCCAGAAAATTCTCGCAGAATCTCAGTTTGGGGGGGGAGGGGAACAAGCCAGGTTAACTGTGGCATCCTTTTTTCTACGCTGCCGGGTCTCAAAAAAACACAGGTTTGATTTCATCTAGGATATTCTCGTCTCAGGGCGCGGTGGATGAATGTTACGGTTCGTGATTTTTGTGGTGGTTGTGTTTTGTCAGGCTTGTTCACCGTTTCGGAAACTCTGAATGCGTCTTTAGGTGTCTCCTGGAAATAAGATGAAACTAGACACGAGATAAGGAAAGATAAGATAAGATAAACCCAGCAAGCAGAGGTTTAATTGTGCAATCTCAAGAGGAACTCAAGAGAAATGCTGCTGCGCCTGTTAGCAGCAACTACTCTCTGTAAATTGGAAGAAGACAAGCAGTAAACAGAGTTGGAAGGGACCTTGGAGGTCATCTAGTCCAACTCCTCACACAAGAGACCTGTACGAGGGATTCGAACCGCCGAGCTGCCAACCTTTCTGATTGGCAAGCTCAGCGTCTTGGCCACTGAGCCACCTAGTGAGAAGGAGGAAAAAGAGGAGGAGAAGGGGTGGGGGAGTAAGAGAGAATGAAGGAAAGTGGAAGGAAAAGAAAAGAAAAAGGGAAAGAGAGAGCAAAGAAAGAAAAAAGAGAGAAAGAGAGAAAAAGCAAGCAATAGGGAAGAAAGAAAGAACGAAAGAAAGAAAGAAAGAAAGAAAGAAAGAAAGAAAGAAAGAAAGAAAGAAAGAAGAAGGAAGGAAAGAAAGGGAAAAGGGAAGGAAGGAAGACTGACTCATCTCATCTCTTATGTGCATTAATAACTCTGGTAGTTAATTGAATATAAATTGAATAAAGAAATAAAAATAAACAGTTGCAAGACTTAAAAATGATATTTACCTCCATTTGCAGAATTGCGCTGTAGCGATCTGGGGAAAATGGAACAATTTTAATGTAAATTTGGCCCCAGTTCCCCTCGTAGAATGGATAAAGTTTTCCATTGCACCAAAAATTAACGAGAGTCTATCCATCTTTCTTTCTCTCTCTCTCTTTTCTCTATTCTTTTTCTTTCTTTTTCTCTCTTTTTCTTTTCTTTCTGTTTCTCTTTCTCATTTTCTCTTTCTTCTTTCTTTTTCTTTTTCTTTCTCTCTCTCCTTCCCCCCTTTCCTCTTCCCCACAAATTGACTATATTAAGGCAAAGAGGAAACCCCATACATTTTCACAACTCCTTTTTTTTAAAAACCTCACAAGGAATTTTAAGATCTGTACCCAACCTGACCTAAATACATCCCTTTTCTCTCCCTCTCTCTCTCTCTCTTTCTCTCTCTCTCTCTCTTTCTCTCTCTCTCTCTCTCCACGCGCATATGCTCATATATATTCATTCGTTCTAAAATGAGAAAGATGGAAGCATCCCTATTGCTAAAGTTGTAAAATCTGTCACAGTACTAGTTTTATCAACTGAAATTCTGGATTTCTCACATTGCAAAACCGAGATTCAGAGAAGCATAATTTTTTTTCAGGAAACCGTTTGGTGTGGTAAGGATGAGGGTCTTTTTAGTGGTGGCTTTCTGACTGTGAGAAGCAGTAAGGGTTTGGGATCCTCCTTTTGAGGCGATAAGTTTTATTCTTTGCCTTGTGTCAAAAATGCCCTTTTTGCGTTGTTCTAAGGCGTAAAGTACGAATAGCAAAGAAAATTTGCAAAGCGAAGGAAAAAAAAAAGAAGTCAAAGAGAAAATAATCACTTTTTCTGATTTCTTTTATTCCCCATGGCTAAATAGGTCCTTTTTTTGATAGTCGACGCAGTTGGAGATTTTGCTTTCAAAATCCTTCCTTTTCCTCTTTTGATGGAAAAGTTTAGTCGGATTTTTCTGCAAATTTGCAGCCAAAACGGAACCGAAACATGGAAAGGTTTATGCAACCCCTCGGTTCAATGTTTGCGTCCTCAGAATATATTTGTAAAACACGCCGCCTCTTCAGAATATTTTGAAATATTTCTTGAAGGTTGTTGGTTCTTTTTCACAAGGACCCAGAAAGAGTCAATTGTTTGCTCTCCTTTTCTGCATTTTTCAAAGTGATGGAGTTTTAAAGACGTTATTTGCAAATTCCTCCCTTCCTGGGAGATGCGACATTTTTTTTTCCTTCTCAGGATCTTTAAAGATATTTATCAAATATTATTTCTGTGCCTTGTTAATGCAAGGAACTGTTTTTGAAGCGGTTGAAAGAAAAGATTTTTGCCCTCAATAGCTTTTTAAAAAATTGCCCAGGAGTAGAACAGGAGAGAAAGAAAATACACAGAAATTTATTTCTATTTAGAAAGAGATTTGCAATGATTGTTTTTTTAACTAAGTGTCTATAAACTTCACAAATTTGTAGCCAAGATAGCTGAGAAAACAGCGGAAGCTTTTGGAAGAGCCCAGATACGTTTTTTAAATATTATTTTATATATTTAATTTTATAAATACATAAAATATTTTAGATAGTATTTTATGTATATTATTTTTCCTTCTGTTGTATATGCATGGCATATTTATCCAGAAAACGGAGTTGATTAGCTGGCTCATTGATTGAAAATGTCCCGCCAAACAATAGAAGGAAAAATAAGATGATAGATAGATGATAGATAGATAGATAGATAGATAGATGATATAGATAGATGATATAGATAGATGATAGATAGATATAGATGATAGATGATAGATAGATAGATAGATAGATAGATAGATAGATAGATAGATAGATAGATAGATAGATAGATGATATAGATAGATGATAGATAGATATAGATAGATAGATGATTGATAGATAGATAGATAGATAGATAGATAGATAGATAGATAGATGATAGATAGATAGATAGATAGATAGATAGATAGATAGATAGATAGATAGATAGATAAGATATAGATAGTATGTACATACGCACATACATACATACATACACACAAACACACACACTATTCTATCTTAAAACAAGCCTTGTTTTAATTAACTCAAAAGTTTCCAGATTGGAAAATGGTGGATTTCTTTTTCATTTTAATTGAGCAGAAAAATTGCAGATCGGAAAATGAATTTAAAAATTGGGAAATGGTTTTTATAAAGAAGAGACAAGCAAGAGAGGGAATAATTTTAAAAGTTTTTAAGAGAAGAAGGGAATGGGTAGGAAGCCAGTAGCTTTTTCAAGCCAATATTCAGGTCACATCAGTGTAATATTCCCCAAACCTTAAACAATTCTCATCCTACAGAGATAACTTTTTTAAATACGCTGATAATTACATTTCCTTCCCCCCCCCCCACTTTTTGGTGGCTTAGGTTTGATTTAAAGCCATTCCCGAACTGAAGCTAAAAATAAAACTGATGATCCATTTTCAGAAACGGCTCTTTATATACATTTCACTCCACCATGTACACCAAGGTGTTATATGAAAATGACTCGCTAGAATCTCTCAATTCTGCAAATCTGTTATTTTCGCTTGCTTTATCCTCACGTACTGGGGCAGATAAGTGCAGAGTTTGCCCAGATTGCAAATTTGCAAATCCTGGCATGGTTTTAATTTAACATTAACAACTTAATTTCATTCTTTGTCCTTCCTTTTCTTTCTAACTTTTGCAAGTCTTCTCATTTCCCTGTCGGAGAATCGATGCTTTTTTTGCCTCTTGGCCACTGGGTCAAGCTGCAGTGCGATGCACGGCAAATAAATTTGATAAATAAATAGTTAGCGGAAGACCAAGAGAAAATGGTTAAAGAAGGAGGAAAGGAAAGAAGGGATATATTAGCACATGAAAGTGGAATTTATTAATATTGTTAATGGCAAGTAGCTAACTAATATATAAGGGAATCATAGTCTTATTACTAACTGTGGATAATTCATTAAGTTAAACGCTCTCTATGTAAAAACTGAGGATGTGTGCTAATTACAGTAAAATAGATTAACAGGTGAAACATGAAACTTGGTTTAACTTTGAAGCGGCCATTCATGATATTTTTTTACGTATTAAGAAGAAAACAAGTTTTAAGATATGGAAAGGGAATTAGATGGCCGAAATTTGAAACAGAACTACGATGCAAGATGGATTGTGTATATAAAGAGGATGTGAAAAGGAAAAAAAACACTTGGTTCATAAAACATGTCAAAATTTGTAATAAAAAAACAAAAACTTCTTTTATAAACAAAAAAAAAAACAAAAGGAAGGGGTTTGTGCGAACTGCGACAGCAACAAACAGCCAAGCAAGAACTAATTTTAGCCTCGTTGTTTGTTGTGTGACACCTGCAATTTTGATCCGAGGGCCACCTGGATGTATGATCTCGGTTGGGTTGGGTTGGGTTGGGTTGCGTTGAGTCAATTCCTCCCTGCTCTCAGGTTTGTCGCTACACACACACACGCACACGCACGCACGCACGCACTCACCAAACACACATGTTGAACTCGAGCGGAGAAATCTGCCAATTCCAAAATAAATATCGCGCCAGGGTTTTGCCGATTGCAATCTGACGATGAGGCAGAAGGGGCTGTGGATTGTGCTTGTTTGAAAGTCGCTGGGTGGGGGGAAGCAAGACGATATTTGAAAATGGAGGGGGCAGGGAGGGGGGGAAGGATGGTTGTGTTTAGATCTCAGCAATTTCAGCCGGATTTGGAGGGGAGGGGGATGACTCAACCCAAGAGTTTTTGGGTGACAAAAACCATCTTCTTGGCGGGGGCAAGAGGACTGATTGTGGTGATCGAATGAGCTTGGGTTCCGATCGATGGCATCTGGTCTAGATCGACTCATCTCGGCGTCTTCCCACACCACGTTTTTAATCATTTTATTATTATTATTTCCAGAATTTTTTAAAAGTTGTTATTATTCTCTTACATAACATTTTAAGTATACGTTCACATTGTGGTTATTCTTCTGTCTATGCACTTGTCATTCTTACGCGTTTATTATTTCATTTAATAGGTTATAATATACATTTGGGCTGCTTTATTTGCTATCCCTTCCTCCTGCTGTAACACCACCTCATTTTCCCTTTCTTTTCTCCCTCCCTCCCTCCCTTCTCTCCTTTCTTCCTTCCTCCTCTCCTTCCCTCCTTCCCTCCCCCCTCTCTCTTTCTCCTTCTCTCGCTCCCTCCATCTCTCTCTCCTTCTCTCTCTCGCCCTCCCTCCCTCATTCACTCTCTCTCCTCTCTCTCTCTCTCGCCCTCCCTCCCTCATTCACTCTCTCTCTTCTCTCTCTCTCTCCCTCCCTCCCTCATTCACTCTCTCTCTTCTCTCTCTCTCTCTCGCCCTCCCTCCCTCATTCACTCTCTCTCCTCTCTCTCTCTCTCACCCTCCCTCCCTCATTCACTCTCTCTCCTTCTCTCTCTCTCTCGCCCTACCTCCCTCATTCACTCTCTCTCTCCTCTCTCTCTCGCCCTCCCTCCCTCATTCACTCTCTCTCCTCTCTCTCTCTCTCTTCCTCCCTCCCTCTCTCCATGGTGTAGAAAAAGGAAAGGCCCATAGAAACCATAAAAGTTACTCCACCTCTCCGGGCGTGGCAAGGGCTCGGGAAGCTTCGTAGGGTCCTTGTCGTGAGCAGGTGGGGTGGGGTGTCCCAGGGTGGCCCCCGTAGGAAGGGAGGAATCTTATCAGGAGTCGTATTTCGGTCACCGGCTGCCAAATTAGCCAGCCAGGAAAGTGGAAGGCGTCAATTAAGCTCCTGGCGTGGGTGGAATGGCTTGCCAAGAAGGGCTTGGGTTATTTATAGGGCTGGTTTCATTGGGAAAGTGGGAATTCTTGCACTTAATTGCCCCGGAGAAAATTGGAGCATCTGGGAATGTGTTCTTCACAGCATAGAGAGTGATCCTTCCTTCCTTCCTTCCTTCTTTTCTAACTTCCTCTCTCCCTCTCTCCTTTCCCTCCCTCCTCCTTCCTTTACTTCCTCTGCCTTCTTTCTTTTCTTCCTCCTTCCCTCCTTCCTTCATTCCTTCCTCCTTCTCTTCCCCCTTTTTTTTCCTTTTATCCTCCTTTCTATGGAAAATAGAATCGAATAGAAGACGGAATCGATAGAATAGAATAGAACAGAATTAGAATAGAATAGAAGATGGAAATGAGAGAAGAGAAGATGGAATCGATAGGATAGGATAGGATAGGATAGGATAGGATAGAATAGAATAGAATATGGAATCGAATCAAATAGAATAGAATAAAATAGAATAGAATAAATATTGAAATGAAAAATAGAATAAATATTGGAATGAAGAATAGACTATAGAATAGAATGGAATCTAATGGAATAGAGGATGGAATTGATAGAATAGAATAGAATAGAATAGAATAGAATAGAATAGAATATGGAATTGATAGAATAGAATAGAATGGAATATGGAATGAATAGAATAGAATAGAATAGAATAGAATAGAATAGAATAGAATAGATGATGGAATCGAATAGAAGAGAAGAGAATAAATATTGAAATGAAAAATAGAATAAATATTGGAATGAAGAATAGAGAATAGAATAGAATAGAATAGAATAGAATAGAACAAGAAAGTTGGAAGGGACCTCGGAGGTCTTCTAGTCCAACCCCCTGCTTAGGCAGGAAACCCTACACTACTTCAGACAAACAGATATCCCACCTCTTCTTAAAAACCTCCAGTGTTCCTCAGTTATAACCAACATTGTTCATTCTTAAGATTGGGGGGGGAGGGGGACTTGGGGGGAAGCCCCTCCCCCGGGTTTTTCTTTTGTCAGCATCCGAGAGAGCTGAGTAACTCATCCTCCTCGGCTGCGGAGGAGTTGTGTACCCGTCTCAAAAAGCTCGTGCAGCTCGTCGGTTTGATTCATGTGGGGAAAGTGTTAACGGATCTTCCTCCTTCCCCCCCCCCCAGATTGTGGGCACCCCTGTGCCGTGGGGAGGGTGGGGGGTGGAGGGGGGTGTGAAGGGGAGGGGGGAGGGGAGGCATTCATCTCGAGTGCCGGTGCCGTTTGTCGAACGGTGTGGTTTGGGGGGTTTTTTGTGTGTTTGCAAACAGGTGCAAAGGAGGATTTTGGTTCAGAAAATGAAAAAGAAAAACCAACCGAAATGGAGGTGGGAGGACTTGAGTTGACCTTCGACCGGCCCCTTGGACGACCTTGAGTTTGGGGGGGGGGGGTTGGCCACAGGGAGCAAACATACACCCCTGCGGGGAAGTCTTCTCTGCATGTAGTGGACCTCCACCGATAGCCTCACCTTCACAGGGACTAGTAACCTGACCCCACCATGAGGACCAAAGGATGCTGGAGCTGAAAATTCTCCTCCTCAACTTCCTTCTTCTCCTCCTAGTCCTATTCCGCCTCCTCCCTTCTAGCCCGGATGACGTTACCTTGGTGGGCCATGAAATGTCCGTAAGAAAGCCACCAAGCTCAGAGACCACCAAGGACTCCATATTCACCCACCTCCTCCTCTTCCTCCTCCTCCTTCCTCCTGAAACCCCCCTTCCGTTCTAGCACTGATGATGTTACCTAGATAGATAATGAAACGTCTTTAAGAACACCACCAAACTCAGAGAGACCAAGGATCCCACAGTCATTGTCCTCCTCCTTCTCTCCTCCTCCTCCTCCTCTTCCTCCTCCTCTTCTCCACAAACCCCATCCTCTTATAGCCCTGATGGTGTTCCCTAGTTGGGTCATGAAACGTCTGCAAGAACCCCCCCCCCAAGTTCAGGGAGCACCAAGAGGCCCTCAATTCCATTTCAGAGCAGCAAATAAGGAAGAATTAAAAGCCATTGGTGCAAGAATACTCCGTGGTGCAAGGGGAAGCGTTGAGGGGGGCCACTGCGGGACATTGGAGTAAGGCAGACTTACAACCGCTTTTCGGGTTGGGGGCCCAGAGTCCGTCTGTCCCTCCCTTTTGAAATGCAGACCCCCCCTCACAAATAAAACCACGTGGACAGCAGTGGACCGGTGTCACTGGTCACCACTGGGCCTGCCCTCCTGTGTCCGTGGACGTCGTAGTGACCCCAGCAACTCCGTAACCGGACGGGGAATCGTCGGTGAGGGGAAAAAAGCATGCCGATTCCTGACCACAGTGTATTCTTCATTCCCCCCCCCCCCCCTGTGTGTGTGTGTGTGCTTTCGATTTGCTGCACCCTGTTGACCTCGGGTTGAAAAGTCGAATTTACCGGCAGGACCCAAAAAAGTTTTTTTTTTTTTGGCTAAAAGTGAGAGTGCTTCTTACTGGCAACTCCGTCAAGGAGGACCGGCTGAGTAACTGAAAAGCTGACTCAACTCAGCTCCCCCAAAGACTCGGCTTACCAGTATCGGGCGTTTGAAGTCGAAGGGAAGAAAATATCTAGCCCGTTGTGGTTTTTGCGATACCTTCTCTCTTTTGTCTTTTCCGCTTGTTATTTTGTCATGACGGGGTGGGGGGGGAGATCGTAGGGAGATAGCGGCGGGTGAGACGATGGGGAAGGGAGATTGCGTGCGTATGGGAGTCCTCGAGTTACAACCGCTTGTTTAGTGACCACTGGGAAGAGGCTCCAGCTGTTCTTCTGCCTCACTGATGTCCGACTCCGAAGGCAGCTGATAACTGGCATATGACCCCCTCTCTGCCTCCGACACAGAGCCCTCATCACAGCCTTCCCCAGACTCCAGGACTGGCCCATGTTCCTCCCCAACCCTCCTCACTGTCTGAATCGGCTCCCAGCTCCACTGGCCACTGGGCCACAACATCTCCCTCCACAGCCTCTCTCACTGATTTATGCACAATTTTTGGTGGGATGTACACCTTGGCAAGAGAAGGATGTTAGTTAAAAGTTAGTTTGCCACCAAGTTGTTGTTGTTGTTTTGGTCTTGTGAAAGTCACTACCGCGAACGTGGGCAACACTGCCCTCTTGTGGACTGTGATGAACACTGCAAGATCTTTTGACTAACAGCTGGAGAATTGCTGTCTAATGTTGATAGTTGGCTTTCTCCAACAGTGAAGAAAAAGGACCATCTGCGGATCCTGGTTTGATCAGAACATGGCTTGTCCGCTTGCTGGTTCCCCCACTGCTTCCCACGTGCTTCCCTCAAGAGTCCAACTTCTTCTTGTCTTCTTTTCCCCACACAGCCCAGATTGAAGTGATCCCCTGCAAGATCTGCGGAGACAAATCTTCCGGGATCCACTACGGGGTCATCACTTGTGAAGGATGCAAGGTGGGGAATGGTCTCCTCAATCGCTGGGATCTTGAATGTTGGCCTGAGTCCTGTTGGCCATAATTGTTCCCTCTTCCATGCAGAAGGTTATCCTGGGGGGTCGGGGAGGGAGGGTCTCCCTTTTCTGGAAGCAGATGGCCATAAATCTCTACTGAACCAATTTTGGCTCTCTTCACTGATGGACCACTGGACTGTTGGGCTTCACAAAGCCTTGGAGGCTACCAGTGAAGTTACCAAAGATCCATCTTCTCAGTTCATCTTCTTGGCTTCCTCTCCAGGGTTTCTTCCGGCGCAGCCAGCAAGGGAATGTGACCTATTCGTGTACTCGGCAACAAAACTGTCTGATCGACCGCACCAGCCGCAACCGCTGCCAACACTGTCGCCTGCAGAAATGTCTCAGCCTCGGCATGTCCCGTGACGGTAAGACCTATGTTGAGGTGCACCTTAGGGAGGGCTCCTGTCAAGGAATTGCGCAGCTGGTGTCCAAACGAAGTTAGAGACGCTGACACGAACTTGTAATTTTATGAAAATAAGTGTATTTAAACATCTATATTGACAGCAGACAAGATAGTCAGGAGCACACTAACATGAGGTAAATCTCATGAGGTAAATTGCGTGAGGTAAATCGCATGAAGTAAATCGCATGAAGTAAATTGCATGAGGTAAATCATGTGAGGTAAATTGTGTAAGGTAAATGGCATGAGGTAAATCTTGTGAGGTAAATCACACAGCAATAAACAGAGCACACAGAAGAAAAAAGCGGGGGAAAGGGAAACTCCCCCTTTACACCCACAGCAACCAATCTTAGCATATATTTCCTCATGCAGGAGCCTCCTCTCGCCAACCAATCAACCACAACTCTGTGTTCTGGTCCATATAACCAATTTCATTATATTTAAGTACAATGACAATAAAGATTATACTTTGTTTTATTACTGTTCCAGTTACTAAGTTAAATATCTTAACAGTTCCCAAGTCTTATACGATTTCCCCGGATTTCTAAACGCAACATGGCGCACTCAGGTTTGGAGACATTCCCTTTGTCCCTTGCCTCACTTTGGTGATGACACACCGCAAAATGGGACAAGGGGGAGAAGAACCAGGTTGGAGATGTTCAGGAGCTTCAAGTGACTCCTGAATAAACTCAAAATTTCTCATGTCTTAAGTGTCCTGCCCCATTTTTATCTCTAGACAACCGTCCCCTAATTCGTCTTCTCTTCCAGCTGTCAAATTTGGCCGGATGTCCAAGAAGCAACGAGACAGCCTCCACGCCGAAGTCCAGAAACAGCTGCAGCAGCAACAACAACATCAAGGCGGAGAGAGCTCCACCTTCTCCTTGGGCATGGCCAACGGTCAACTCAAGCTGGATCCTTCTCCAGATCTCCGAGAAGGCTCCCCTGCACTCCTCACCGGACAGACCCGCCTTAGCCAGTCTCCAGATGAGACAGCGGGCTTGGCCTACTCTAACGGACTCCCCAAGGCGCAGAGACTCCTGGGGGAGGACCAGCAGGACTTCTTCAAGAAAGGGTATGGTCCTGGGGTCATCAAGGTAGAACCCAGGACCAGCGTCTGTTACGCTATGGAGACGCAGGCGTCACCAGACCTCCTGTCCCCGAATGTCACCAGAGCAGATCACACAGCAGCCAGTGAGACACTTGACTTCTATGCCAATCCGAGCTTCACCAGCTTCTTGGAGTGCCCGCATCCTTCGCTAACGGAGATTGGTGAGTGAATGGCGGTTTTCAGAAAGGCTGGAAGAAAAAGAAGTATTAAGTGGGCAGTGGGAGAAGAATAAGAAGAATTGGAAGGGACCTTGGAGGTCTTCTAGTCCACCCCCTGCTCAGAATACAGAATGAATTGGAAGGGACCTTGGAGGTCTTCTTGTCCAAGACAAAACATGGGGTTTTGAGCCAACCTCTCAAGATCAGGCTTAGGGAAAGCAACAGAAGCCAAGGCAGCTGAGGCCGGACCCAGGACAGCTTCTGTGGGATTCCATTTGCAGATATGAGGCCATCTTGTTGTCTTCTTCCTGCAGAGCACTTGACCCAAAATGTCCTCAAGTCCTACCGGGAGACCTGTCAACTCCGTTTGGAAGACCTCCAGCTGTTGAGGTGGGAAACCTTCACCCGAGAAGAAATCGGGAGCTACCAGAAGAAGGTACAATGGAGTTCCACCCACTCTCAGAGAGAAAAACCTCACCTTAAAGTTCTGTTTAAGGAGGAAGAGGAAGAGGAGGAGGAGGAGAAAGAGGAGGAGGAGGAGGAAGAGGAGGAGGAGGAGGAGGACTGTGGGGTCCTTGTTGCTTTCTGAGCTGGGTGGTTTTCTTGCAGACATTTCATGACCCAAATAGGGAACGTCTTCAGTGCTAGTTCCAATACAATACAATAGCAGAGTTGGAAGGGACCTTGGAGGTCTTCTAGTCCAACCCCCTGCCTAGGCAGGAAACCCTATACCGTTTCAGACAAATAGCTATCCAACATCTTCTTAAAGACTTCCAGTGTTGGGGCATTCACAAATTCCGGAGGGAATTTCTGTCCCACTGATTAATTGTTCTCACTGTCAGGAAGTTTCTCCTCAGTTCCTCCTCTGAATCTTTACTCCCCTCTGTTTTCTCGCAATCCACCCAAACTTCTTCATCATCTTCTCTCTCTCTCTCCCATTAGACTATGGAGGAAATGTGGGAACGTTGCGCCTGCCACATCACGGAAGCCATCCAATATGTGGTGGAGTTCGCCAAGCGAATGGGGGCCTTCATGGACCTTTGCCAGAACGATCAGATCGTGCTTCTCAAAGCAGGTAAGGGGTGCGAATGATGCCGCACCGAGTTCCCGAGAGTCCTTTGTGGCTCGGGTTTCTACCGCTGCCTTTCCACTGGAGAACAAACGATGCTTCCTTTTATTGTGTGATTTTTTAAGGGCCGCCTTTATGCCAGGTGGCTGAGATTCTAAGACGCTGAGCTTGTCAATCGGCAGTTCGGCAGTTCGAATCCCTAGCACCGCGTAACGGAGTGAGCTCCCGTTACTTGTCCCAACTTCTGCCAACTTAGCAGTTAGTTTGAAAGAATGTAAAAAATGCAAGTAGAAAAATAGGAACCACCTTTGATGGGAAGGGAACAGCGTTCCATGCACATTCGGCGTTGAGTCATGCCGGCCACATGACCACGGAGACGTCTTCGGACAGCGCTGGCTCTTCGGCTTTGAAACGGAGATGAGCACCGCCCCCTGGAGTCGGGAACGACTAGCACATATGTGTGAGGGGAATCTTTACCTTGCTCTTAATGTTTTCCATTTTTTTCCGCAATCTTCTTGTTATTTAGTAACCCAACTAGAGAGCTTCTGTTTGGCTGGACGAGAAGCGTGAGAAAGTCCCCAAAATTGTTCCCGAGGAGTTCTGAGGAGTTCTACCCAAGTTCCTCCCCCTCCCCCCCCCAAAAAAAATGGAAGGTTTGAGTGGGCTGACGTTATTCTTCTCCCCCTTCAGGTGCCATGGAGGTTGTCCTGGTGAGGATGTGCCGAGCCTTCAATTTTGAAAACCGGACGGTCTTCTTTGAGGGCAAATACGCTGGCCCAGAAGTCTTCAAATCTCTGGGTACGAGAGCGTCCTACTTGCTGGGTCAAGAAGGATGGAATCCCCCATAGATTTGGAGTTGGGGGGGGGTCTAAAGTAGGGCTTAGAAGGGGGTCTGGCAAATAGTTTTGGGGGGCAAGATGTAGGGCTGCTACTTGAGAAAGTTTGAGGAACGTCAACTGGCAGTGAGAAGTGGTTGCAATTCCAGGAGTTGGTTATACATCTAACTTCCCCAGAGAGGAACATTAAATTGTTATATCCTTCCTTCTCCCACTCCTCTTCCTCTTTTTCCTTCTGTGTCTCCTCCTCCTCTTCCTCCTCCTCTTCCTTGTTTCAAAGGTGCTTTTTCAAGAGGCAACTGGACTTCCTTGGGGGTTGTTTTTTTTTAAGACGTTTTACTTCTCATCCAAGAAGGTTCTTCAGCTCTGACTGGATGGAGGGGACTGGAAAGATTATCCTCTTCTTCCTTCTCTCCTCCTTCTCCTCCTCTTCCTTCTCTTCTCCTCTTCTTTGTCTGCTTCTCCTCCTCTTCTTCTTCCACTCCTTCTCCTCTTTCCTCCTGTCTCCTCTTCATTCTCTTCTCCTCTCCTTTTCTTCCTCTTCCTCCTCTTCTTCTTCCTTCACCTCTTCCTCTTCTCCTACTTCTCTTTCTTTGTCTCCTCCTCCTCTTTTGGAGTGTGGTCTGAACAATGAGTCTTGCTTTCCTCAGGTTGCAACGAACTGATCAACTCCATCTTCGACTTCACACACAGCCTGTGTTCGCTCCACTTCTCCGAGAATGAAATTGCTCTTTTCACAGCCTTGGTCTTGATCAACGCAAGTACGAACAAAGTTTTCTGGTGGTTGAGGAGGGTGTGGTGTCAGGTTTCCTAAAAATGCCCTAATTGATTCATGAGTATCGAGCCAAATTTCAATGCAAAACTAGTCATTTATCAGGAGCACCATAGGCAAGCTCTTTTCGCAGTCAGTGTTATACTGAACTTTACCCCTGCTCCTTCTCTTCCCCTCAGTCTGTGTCATAAATCACATTCCCCAATGAGGTGCCCCCATCCCAAGCCTGCTGCGTTAATCTGAGATCCGACCTTAGCTGAAAGTATGCGTGGAATGCGCTAACCCCACCTTCTCTCACTGTGGCAACATTAGGAGTTGACATGTGGCTTCTTCAGTCAAAGAGAGGACAAATTTTGGGGAGGGGGGCTTGCCTTTCCCCGCACAATTGCCTCCCCAAATCTCTTGGGTCTTCACTTGTCTCAAGAAAACTGTCAAGAGTTTGTTGCAAAAAAATCAAATCCAGAAAGCACACACAGATAATTGATTCAGCAGGACTCATTAACTTCTTTATGTACCGTATTTTTCGGACTATAAGACGGACTGGAAAAAGGGCCGCAAAAAAGGGCTGAAAATGCAACGCGCGGAGGCCAAAAACCCTTTGTTGTTGTTGTTTTCCTCTTCTAAATTTAGGTGTGTCTTATAGTCAGGTGCATCTTACAATCCAAAAAATAGGGTACATAATAACGCATGAATAAACGTACAATGCCAACAGCAGATTCTTGCAAGCACAAGGCAAAGGGGAGCAGGCAAATCCAGGATACTTTCGTTTCAGAGCTGAGCCACGCCCAGCCTCCAAACCGTTTCAGTTTCTAAACAGTCCCCACTGGCTGACCCAGTTGCTAGGCCTATTCATTGGCTGACCTGGTTACAATGTCTCTTCCACTTCATGCATATTCTGACAAAAACAAAAAGAGTTTACACAAGAACTGGAAATGGACGGTTGGATTTACCAGCTGATCCTATAACGTAAATACAGAGCTGCAAACCATTCATTGAAACCGTCTCTGTAGTAGAGATGAAATTAATAGACTCGGCCGCCGCACCATCTAATAATTGCAGGCCTCAGAAACTTTAAAAGAATAATTAAAAAGTCAGACATCGCTTAAAGTCAAGCAGCTGCCTCCTCGAAACTTTGATTCTGTGGTCCTGCACGGCTTTAAGATTTTAATTTGCATAGCTTTAAATGTCAATTGCTTCTCTGCCTTTTTGTGATCTGTAAGCTGCCCAGAATCAAGAACATGGGCGGCATATAAATTTAATAAATCAAAGGGCTGCACCAGAGCCTGGCTAAAGGTCCTTATTGTGGCCCACCAGTGGCCAGTGGAGCTGGCAGTAGATTCGGACAATGAGGAAGTTGGGGAGGAAGATGGGCCAGTCCTGCAGTCTGGGGAAGGCTCGGATGTGGGCTCTGTGTCGGAGGCAGAGAGGGGGCCAGGGCCGTATGCCAGTTATCAGCTGCCTTCGGAGTCAGACATCAGTGGGGCGGAAGAACAGCTGGAGCCTGCTCCCAGTGTGCGCATGCGCAGAGTTGCCAGATGAAAGGAACAGTTAAAGAACAGGGGTCAACTTGGGAGTAAGGCCACAGGTGGACGATGAATGGCCCCTCCCAGAGGGAATAAAAGAGGAGCAACAGGGGAGTGGAGCTTGCAGGAGACAATTTAGTTCACTTCATTGGTTCGTGACTCTCTGAGACTCCTGGCCAAGTTTTGCAGATATCATTCAGCTCTCCAAGCCTGATAAGGTCTGTGACTGTAAATCCTTCTTTGAAAGGCTTTGCTGGATGCGAATGGGCAGAATTAACAGCGAATTAATAAAAGGGTTTTTTTTTGTCGGGACCAGGAGTTTGCTTCAGGCTCTCGGGAAGCCTCGGTCAGAACTATCCCAGGTGTGGGCTGACCTCTGTCACAGCTTTGCTTTTGCAAACGGAGTGAGGCCCCAGCAGGTTTCTCTCTCCGTTTTGCAGATCGCCCGTGGCTGCAAGAGAAAAGCAAGGTGGCCTATTTGCAAAACAACCTTGAAGTGGCCTTCAGGCAGATGTTGCAGAAGAATCACCGGGAAGGCATTTTGGCAAAGGTGAGTATCTACCAGGGCTTCGAAGAGAGGAGGAAAGAGTACAGAATCCGTGTCTTATGGATGTGTTTGACCCCCCCCCCTTCGGGCTCAGCCTGGTCATCTCCTACAATGGGGCACCTTTGTATCTCATCCTCTCCCACTTTCTCCCTCCAGTTGCCACCCAAAGGAAAGTTGCGAAGTCTCTGTTCCCAGCACATGGAGAAGCTCCGCTCCTTTCGCCAGACCTACCCCATGTTCGTCCAGGCGGTTTTCCCACCACTGTACAAAGAGCTCTTCTGTTCAGACTCTGACCCGCTGATCCAGGGACCCACAGGGGTGTAACCCCCCTCCCCACAAGCTGAGGACAGATCAGGCGTCGCCTCCCACTCACTTGGAAGCCAGGCGCAAAACGAAGAATCGGATCGAGGGAAGCAGTTAACAAAGAGAGCGGCCTGGACAAGGAGTGGGTGATCGCTCGTCTGTCCTGATTTTGGTCCCCTTCATCCTGGAAGAAAAACAAGCCAGGGTCACCTGTCCTCCCCTCGGAGGGATCCCTCAAAGTGTTCCAGTTTACATTTAAGGGTTTAGCTGCCGCAGAAGCATGAAGCAATAAGGGGGGATTGCGCGAGACAGACAAATCCATCGTGATAACAGATTTGCGGGAAGGCAACGGCGGACGCCGCAAACAAGCTCGGCCGATGCCCCCAAAATACCTCATTTGTGCCATTTTAACGGCAAGAGACTTGGCCAAGTTCAAAAGAAATTTATATATGTATGCATCTCTAGAGAGAGGGGGGGGACGGATGCGCTTCTCTGCGATAGATTTTATTTTTCTGCTAAGTCTGTTTTTAGTAACAAAGGAATCCTTGGCTGTTTCCCCCCCCCCCCGCCGCCGCCCCCATTTCTTTCTCTTTGCACTTCGCCAAGTTGGCCTCAACTTCTGGACTTGCGCAAAAGTCTGTTTGTCAGGATACAACTCAGCACCTTAGACCTCCTTCGGAGTGGCAATCTAGAAACCAAATTCCCGTATTTTTCGGAGTATAAGACGCACTCTCCCTCCCCCCCTGAAAGAGGGTGAAATTGGGGCGCGTCTTATACACCGAATGTAGCCAAAAAGCCCGGAGGATGCCTGTGGCAATCCCTGCAGCCAGGAACAGCTGATTGGGAGTATTCCGGAAGGCCGATCCCCCCGCCAATTTTAAGAAGCTTTCTTCGGGGATCAGGTAGAGAGCGGGGCGTTAATGGATTTGTCACAGAAAAGAAATGGATTTCCCCGGCCAGCATTCCGACTGGCATCGGTTTAATACAATACAATACAATACAATAGCAGAGTTGGAAGGGACCTTGGAGGTCTTCTAGTCCAACCCCCTGCCTAGGCAGGAAACCCTATACCGTTTCAGACAAATTGCTATCCAACCTCTTCTTAAAGACATGACGCCACTAAACCATTTGCACAGAAAAATCCACTATGTCACACCGGATGTACGTGGAGCTAATTCCAGGGCTTTTTTTTCTATTCTTCTAATCTTTTCCTTGGATTTAAAAAAAAAAAATAGTTTGAAATATTTAAAGAACTGGGGGAGGCGGGGGGGGGGGGAGGCTGTGTAAATATAACCGGTTGAAAAAGTTTTATTTTTTTTTAAGCTAAGTGTAGAGAAGTTGGACTTTAGAAAGCGTACGCTGGAAACCATTTAGCCTACTTCTTAATTTAATTAAACCACGGTGCATATTGGTACGACGGTTGGATTTTTTTTTTTATTCGCTTTGCTGGCTCTCTTTATTTTTGTTATTGCTATTAGCCTTGTTTTGGTGGGGGGGGGAGTGTTTCACATGGAAAGGTAACCCGCTGAGCATCGGAAAGGCAACGGATCAAATCCGCATAAGAGGAGTTCCGATTTTCTCATCTATGGTCCTGGCAAACCGTCTTTTAATTATTCTGATGTCCGTTTGTGAGCTTTGGAATAAGTTGCTGAATGGTCAGAATTCGGCGGCCGCTTTGACATCGCTAGAAATTAAATTTTAGAAATGGACACTTCTTGGCTTTAAGGGACGTGTAGATTAAATGTGCGATGATTGGGAAAATAAAGTATCGCCCCCACACACACACACCTTGAAGCCCCCAGACCTACCTTGATGTTGTTAGTTGCGAAGTCAGTTATCAGCTGTCTTCAGAGTCGGACATCAGTGGGGCAGAAGAACAGCTGGAGCCTGTTCCCAGTGTGGGCATGCGCAGAGTGGCCAGACACGAAGGGAAGAGCTAAAAAACGGGTCGACTTGGGAGTAAGGCCACAGGTGGACGATGAATGGCCCCTCCCAGAGGGAATAAAAGAGGAGCGACTGGGGAGTGGAGTTTGCAGGAGACCATTCGTTCGCTTCATTGATTCGGGATTCTCCGAGACTCCTTGCCAAGTTTTGCAGATATTGGCCTGGCAGCTCTCCAAGCGAGATAAGGTCCGTGACCGTAAATCCTCCCTTGAAAGACTTTGCTGGATGTAAATGGGCAGAATTCACAACAAATTAATAAAAGGATTTTTTGTCGGGACAAGGAGTTGGCTTCAGGCTCTCGGGAAGCCTCGGTCACACTATCATCCATGCTTAAGAATCTGAGACCAGTTTGTGGATGACATGCTCAGACCTATTAAAACAAAATTAACCCATCTATTACCGGTTTACAGCCCACAAACCCTTCACCCATCGATAAGGGAAACTGTGATAAGCTATCACCGCAGTTCTTTTTCTCCAGGGAGTTTGTTTTTTTAAAAAAAAATGGGACTCAATTGGTGGGCTTCCCAGCGTGGGAAGCCCACCCCACCCTAAGTCGGAAACGTAGGGCCGGGTTTGATCTTGGACACTCGAGACAATCGATCAATTTCACGCGCTCTCTTTTTCCGTTGGGTTGCCGGAATGAAAATCGGCGGCGGCTTCAGTTTGTGAGGATGTGAGCGTGTGTGTGTGTGTGTATTGTTGTCCTGCTTTGCTGCTGTGTGTGCCGAGCAGCGGTAAAAAATAAAAAAGCCAGAAGAAAAATTACAGAAAGTCGAGAAGGGAATGTTCTTAAGGGAGGGATGACAGCCACAGAGGAGAGAGGACGGAGGGATGGGAGACGGACTCTTAACAGCGGTGTGTGAGCAGTGCCAGGTAAGCAGTTGGTTCGTTTCTAAGCTATTTCTGAGTTATTTGCAGGCACCTGCCCCGGGGCGACTCTTTAGAATCAGAAGGGGGATGTTTTATTTTGTTTGGGGAAGGACAGAGGGGCGTATTCGGAAGCGTTGCAAAACTGCTCGCTCTACGTAACCCAATCAGGACTCCGGCATGCAAAAGCCCCAGGTGAGAATCCAGAAACTTGGGGTGGGGGGGTGGGGGCAGGAGAAGCTGCCGGGATGTTGAAGGAACGCTTGCAAAGGTTGATTGGATGAAGGGACTGAAGGAAGGTGAGGTTTTTTGCTTGGCTAGGCTGCGTAGAAGGGAGGTCCCCCGTTGCAACTCTGCGTGATTTCAGCGTGGGAGGCTGAAAGGTGAAAAGGAAGCGTTAGCCCCCGTTTCCTTTGGCGGGCGCTAACGTAACGCACAAACACATACCTTTTTTTCCCCACACACACACCTTCTTTTTAAAGAAACTATCCGGGGGCAACGATTTCAGCCCACAGTTCTCGTCGCGTTGAAGGTGCCAAGGGCTCGATGAGAAATAAAAATAGGCGGATCCCGGAGAGTCAGAATAGTAAAATCCGGCAGGGAGAGACTTTCTCTTAAAATATTATTTTATTTTATTTTTTAAAATACAGATTTATGGAGGAGTTTTGGGGGAAGACTTGGGCTGAGCCTTGTTCCCACCTGCCGTTTCTCTGCCCCAGATATGTGTAGGTTGTCAATCCCCACATCCAGAAGGAAGATTCTTTGCCAAGGGACTTCAAGGCCGCCCCTATACCCAGTGGCTCAGGGGCTAAGACCCTGAGCTTGTCGATCGGAAAAGGTCGACCGTTCAGCGGTTCGAATCCCGAGCACCACGTAACGGAGGGAGCTCCCGTTCCTTGTCCCAGCTTCTGCCAACCTAGCAATTCGAAAGCAGGTTTTTAATGCAAGTAGAAAAATAGGAACCACCTTTGGTGGGAAGGGAACAGCGTTCCGTGCGCCTTCGGCGTTGAGTCATGCCGGCCACATGACCACGGAGACGTCTTCGGACAGCGCTGGCTCTTTGGCTTTGAAATGGAGGTGAGCACCGCCCCCTAGAGTCGGGAACAACTAGCACGTATGTGCGAAGGGATCCTTTACCTATAAGGGACTCATTTTTTTTAGACCGGAAGCTTTGAAATTTGGAGCTGTCCAGCTGTAAAACCAGCAAGGTAGGTTCAAATATCTGATAAAACGTCCCAGAGGGTTCAAATCCAACCGCAGGGACTTGTTATCACAAGCAGAGGCCCTCGGGATTCGATGCGGTGCCTTCGCGAGTGAAGCGGAGCGGCTCTTTAAATCCGGGCTCCTCAATGAGGACTAGAAGTTTGCGCTGACCCTGAGCGCAAAACCAGCTGCGTCTTCAGAGGAAAAATGAGGAGGGGAGGAGGTTTGATGCTCGATGCATTGCTATTTTTTAAATTCATGTACAGAAAGGGGGAAAATTCTGACATTTTCCCACCCTTCCTCTCTGTTAAATCCGTGATTGCAAAGCATAAAAATCTCCCGTTTAAGCTTCGTGTGTGTTTGGTGGTGGTTGTGTTTTTTAAAATCATCTTCCCCTGCCTCTTCTTGGCCCACTT
Source organism: Natrix natrix natrix (assembly GCA_029891615.1). NCBI lineage: Eukaryota > Metazoa > Chordata > Lepidosauria > Squamata > Natricidae > Natrix > Natrix natrix. The sequence goes on from JAKRSK010012080.1 coordinate 125,664, forward strand.
TGACTGCATTGGGTTAATTAAATGTTCCCATTAAGATGCAAATTGCGAGCCAGGGACGCTGCGGGAGCGATCACCCCCCCCTGAAAATGTGCGAGGTGCCAATGTTGCATCACACTTCGTTCTTCGTCAAAGGGGCGAGGACCGAACAGGCCTGCGAATTCGTCTCCAAAAACCCTTCAGGTTATTTTCTATTCCCTCCCCGTCTCTGCCTCTCTTAAAATGTATTTTTCTTAACCCAAAACACCTTTCTTTTCCTACTTCTCTAAAGACCCCCACACCCCCCAAAAAAATTAGCTACGTGGCACCTCTGGGATCTTCCCCCGGGTGCCATTGGGGCCTCCCAGGGCTCATCGGTCACACCCCCGACATCTCAAACCCAGCGCTTGGCTTGGAAGTGTGAAGAGCTTTAGCAAGTGAGCCGTTTCACGTTCCTGCCCGTAAACTTCGGCGATGAAAAAAAAGATTTATCTTCTGATGCGGAAGCTTTCCCAAATCTTTTTTGCGGGTGCACTAAGCACAATATGATAATTGGGGTGGGTGGGTTGTGTTATTGTTAGAGTTTGTGGTTTGGAAGTGGTGGGGAGGGAGGGAGGGAGGGAGGGAGGAAGTGGTTTGATTTTGGAGGCCAAGATGAAGCCAGAAATGTTCTTATCGCGAAGCCGCTGAAGGCAGGACAAGAAGAAGCGATGGGTGGAAATTGATCAAGGAGAGAAGGAATCTGGAATTAAGGAGAAATTCCCTGACAGTGAGAACAATTAACCAGTGGAACAGCTTGCCACCAGAAGTTGTGGCTGCACTGGAGGGTTTCAAGAAGAGATTGGCCAACCATTTGTCTGTAGTGGTATAGGGTCTCCTGCTTAAGCAGGGGGTTGGACTAGAAGACCTCCAAGGTCCCTTCCTACTCTTTATTCTGTTATTTAGCTATCCTTCCTTCCTTCTTTCATTCCTTCTCCATCACTGGAGGTTTTCCAGAAGAGACTGGACAGCTCTTTGTTTGAGATGGTCTAGGGTCTCTTGCTTAAGCAGGGGGTTGGACTAGAAGACCTCCAGGGTCCCTCCCGTTATTCTGTTACTCCTCTCTTAGCCTCTTTTCTATGGGGTCACAATTTCAGTCCCTGGGGACTTGGCTGTGCTGAGAATGGCCAAGCCCTCTTCTGGCATGAATGTCCAACCTGTTCTGACCTCTGCTGACCCCTCTTTCTCCATCTCCTGCCCCTCTTGCGCTGCCCCGTAGCCTCTCTCTTCCTGGCCTCTTGTTTTGCTAGGGACGCCTCTGCTTTAATGCACCGGTGGGAATTTTGCCAAGCAGTTACTTAAAAGAAATTAGATCGCAGTGGCTGGGTGGGACACGGGAGCTCTCTATGCAAAGCCCTCTGCGCACGGACGGGCAACAGAGGTCCATTGTTAGCAGACATTTTTTTTTCCTTCCTGTTGGTTCTGGAGTTTACGGGGAGGGGTACGTACACGTTCCATCGGTCCGAATGGAGCTGGAAGGGGCTTCGGAGGTCTTCTAGTCCAACCCCTTGCTCAAGCAGGAGACCCTAAACCAGCGGCCACCACCCGATGGTCTGCAAGAAAATTTTGGTGGTCGGCAGAAAAATTATTTGCCTTTTTGATATTGCACCAAATCAGGCGTCCTCAACCTACGGCCCCTGGGATGGATACGTGCAATGGACGCTTGTGTGGCTGCAGAGTCTCCCCCTTCGGGGTCTTTTTGTGGGGGTCAGAAATTCCGACTTGGGGTCTGCTTCGACCCCCTCGTGGGGGGCTTTGGGCGAAGGCTGGAGGGAAGCGCCGCTGGTGGCGAAGAGCCGTTTCAGTGGGGCTGCATCCTGGCCTGGAACTGGCTGACCATCTCAGCCCACTGAGCCTCCAGGCCCCTGGCCTTGCACCCCTGCAGGTCTTCCCTCTGCTTGGAAAGCCCATGCTCCTAGTCCTCAGTGAGGTGCTTCTGCTGAGCCTCCTTCTCGCTCAGATCCAATTTGAACTGAGCTGTTTTGCCAACGCTTTCTCCTGGGGGCTGCTTAGCTCCAGCAACGGCTTCCTGTTGGGGTCCTAAAGAGCCTGGGTGGGCAGGCGAGGAGGGGCTGGGAGGGGAGGGGCAAGTAGAGGCCGGCGAGGCGCCCCTCGACGTGAGCGACATCAAGTTGGCCACGCCCACACAGTCCCATGACCACCTAGCCACGCCCACCCAGTCGGTCATTAGGCAGATCGTATTAGTGACCCGCTGGATTTAAAATTATGAATTTAGTGGTCCCCCTGAGGTCCGAAAGGTTGGAGACCCCTGCTCTAGACAAATAGCTGTCCAGCTTTTCCTTTAAAAGTGTTGGAGTGGCCACAACTTCTGGTGGCAAGAGGTTCCACTGGTGAATTGTCCTCACTGTTAGGAAGTTTCTCCTTAATTCCAAGGTAGCTTCTCTCCTGGATTAGGGTTCCATCTGTTGTTTCTTGTCCTGCCTTCAGGTGCTTTGGAGAATAATTGGACTCCCCAACTCTTCTCAAGACCCCAAAGGTTTCTTTGGTGTGGCTTACTTAGGTAAGAAGGTCCAAGATGGGGGGGAAAAAATCCATCTTCAACTACAAGTGTTGCTTTCCAGATGTTCAAAATCCAGCTTCAGTACGGTAGGTCGCCTTCTCCTTTGTTTGTTGATGTCTTCTAACTCTCGATGTCTTTGTGTTGTTTAGCTGTTGCTTGAGGAAGTTCTCAAGATGTTCATCAGGCCCTCTTCGTCGGATCTGCCGTCCTCTTGGTTCCGGGTCTTTCTGGGGATGATGGTCTTCTTGGTGGGATCTGGACAGAGCTGCTCGTTCAGGTGCAAATGTTTGGTTGAGGAGAAAGTTGTCTTCTGCAACGGCCGGAATCTGACCACTGTGCCGGTGAAGATCCCTCCAGATTCAGAATTCTTGGACTTAAGCCAAAATAGCCTTCGTACCCTACATCAGGGCATGTTCTCCCGACTCCAAGCTCTAAAAGAGCTGGATCTCAGCTACAACGTCATCTCCAACATGGAACAAGGGGCCTTCAACGGCCTTCAGAAGATCATGACCCTCCGATTAGCGGGCAACAAGTTGAAGATGGTCCCAGACGGGGTCTTCACGGGGCTGCCCAACCTCTCCTTTCTTGACCTGAGGGACAACAAGATCCTCGTGTTCTTGGATGACACGTTCAATGACCTCTTCGGTCTCGGGAACTTGGACATAAGGGACAATCCTCTGGTCTTGATTTCAGGCCAGGCTTTCAGAGGCCTCCATCATCTGCGGAGGTTCACTCTGCAGAAATGCAACTTCACCAGCCTGCCAACAGAGGCCCTCTCCCACCTTCAGCATCTGGTGGAGCTTCATCTCAATGTTCTCGATCTCAGAGTCCTCCACAACTATTCCTTCCGGAAGCTCCGTCAGTTAAAAGTTCTGGAGATCAACCAGTGGCCTTCCTTGGAAGTTATGGAGCCTCACAGTCTTTCTGGCCTAAACCTCACCGCCTTGTACATCGTCAGATGCGATCTCCATGATGTTCCTTACAGGGCCATCAAGCACCTGGTCCATCTCCGTTTCCTGGACCTCTCTTACAATCCCATCTCAATGATCCGTGGAAGGAAGTTGCTGGATCTCTCCCGCCTCCAAGAGTTCCACCTTACGGGTGGCCGACTGGCCACCATCCAGGCCAACGCGTTTGAAGGCCTTGTCCATTTCCGTCTCCTCAACGTCTCAGCCAACCATCTCCGGACCCTCGAAGAGAGAGTCTTCCACTCGGTGGGGAACCTAGAAGTCCTTCGGCTGGACCGAAACCCCTTGGCCTGTGACTGTCGCCTCCTTTGGATCTTGAAGCGACGACAGAGGTTGAACTTCGAGGCTCAGCTTCCCATCTGCGCCACCAGCTCAAAAGAAGGAGAGAAGGTCTTCCATGACTTCTCCAGCACCCTGCCACACCACTTCACCTGTCGGAAGTCGACGATTGAGAACAAGACCTTCCAGAAAGTGGTCGTTCACGAAGGAGAGCAGGCCAACTTGACTTGTAGCAGTGATGGAGATCCACCACCCAGTATTTCTTGGGTGAGCCCTCAAAATATCACCTTAGACTCAACCGTCAAAGGCCGGTCAACTGTCCTCCCTGATGGGACTCTTAAGATTCAATACGCCCTACTTGAAGACAGTGGAACATACCGTTGTGTAGCGAGCAACGCAGCCGGCAATGACTCTATGGTAGCTTCTCTCCAAGTTCTCGTCCCTCTGTTCAACCAGTCCCTTGTCTGGAAGGACTTCAGTCTGCGCAATAAAACGGCAATCTCCTCCCTCTTCTTCCTCCACGCCAGCATCTGGCTGGCCATCTTGACCATTGGGGTTGTCCCCTTTCTCTGCTCCGTCCTGGTCTGCTTCGCCTTCATCTTCCTCTACAGCAGAGGCCGGGGGAATGTCACCCACCAGGTGATTCACGCCGAGACCCGTCCTGCCCGAGGTTACAAGGCCATCGTGGGCCAACGGAGACCCTCACCGAAAAAGCCACAAAGAACCTCACCCCAAAAGCCAAGATAAACTCTTGAGGTCCTCCTCGTGGCAGCTCTTCAGCTCGTTCTTCTCCACCAAGAGGTCCCAGAAGATAAATCGAGTGGGCCTGTTTGAGAATTGCAACCATGTCTTTCTCTCATCTGGAGTCACAGCTAGGATATCCTGCCTCCAGAAGTTGTGAATGCCCCAACACTGGAAGTCTTTAAGAAGATGTTGGATAGTCATTTGTCTGAAACAGCATAGGGTTTCCTGCCTAGGCAGGGGGTTGGACTAGAAGACCTCCAAGGTCCCTTCCAACTCTGCTATTGTATTGTATTGTATATATCTATATATATTTAAAAACCTAGCAATGGATTGAGTGACACCTCCCTTGCAATTTGTTTTTTTTTTAAACTCAAATACTCATCACACTTTTTTTTCCCAAGGAAATGACGAACAGGGAAATAATTCTGTAATTACCGAAAAAGAAGATAAGCATTCAGATGTATCCAAAATTTGGGGATTTTGTCCGCTCGTCCTATTTATTAATAAATGCATCCCATTCTTTGTTGCCCCTGAAACTTCTAGTGGTGTTTTTTTTTTTTTAATATATTCCTGAACGACTCCTGTTGCGTTGCAGCCTGGAAACTTCCCTCTAATTGCATTAATCTGAGCAATTCTATTCTCTCTCTCTCTCTCTCTCTCTCTCTCTCTCTCTCTCTCTCTCTCAACTGGGCAATTCCGGAGGACTTGGAAGTTTGTAGAAGTTTCTTTTTAATAAAAAAAAATATCTAATTCCAGGCATGCTAATTGGGGGATTCTGGGAGTTGAAGTCCACACCTGCTAATTGGGGGATTCTGGGAGTTGAAGTCCCTGCACCTGGCTGGGGAATTCTGGGAGTTGAAATCCACACATCTTAAATTAAACGAGAAACTCCGAATTAGAGGCAGAAACCTTGCTGCGCTGCGTGTGGAGAAATAGGGAACCAGGTTCAACGTTCATTCCAACCAGCAGCTGCTTAGAAAAATTGGGTGGGTGGGCTACCCTGATGACGTTCAGGAGGAGGAACAAGGGGTCCTCGAATTGGCACAAGCCTTCGGCCCAGCTTTCAAAATCCTTCTCTCTCTCTCTCCCGGAGAAAGGCGAGATGCTTTCGCCTGAAAGCAAGCATGACACAGCAAGAGGGTACATTATGGATCCAGCGAGCGAGCCGTTTATTTTGGCTGAAAATCTCCCCCTCCCTCCAAGAGATGGAGAAGCCAAAAGGATGAATTTCAGTCTGGGGTCTCCCATAAGTGCTCTGCAGGAGGAAGGAAGATGAGAAGGGAATTGGGGGGGAAAAGGGAGGGAGGGAGGAAAGAAGGAAATTGAAAAGAGAAGGGAGGAAGGAGAGAAAGGGAAGAAAGGATAAGGGATGGAGAAGGAAGAAAGCAGAGGAGAAAAGGAAAAGAAAAAAGCAGAGGAAGGAAGGACACTAAAATGGGAAGGGGAGAAAGGGAACAAAGGAAAGGATAAAGGATAGTGGAAAGAAAGCAGAGGAAGAAAGGAAGGAAAAGGGAAAGAAAAATGAGGGAAGAAAAGCAATGGAAGGAACAAGGAAGGAAGGAAGGATGGATGGAGCAGAAGAGAGGGAAGGAAGGAAGGGAAGGAAGGAAATGTGAGAGTTATATGGAAGGAAGGAAGGAAAGGATGGGGGAGGGACAGCAAGAAGGGAGGGAGGGAGGAAGAAAAGAATAGAGAGAGGAAAGAAGAAAGGAAGGAAAGGAGAGAAGAAGGAAGGAAGAAAAGAAAGTTCCTCTCTGAAAATTTCTCAGTTATATCTCAAATTCCCCACAGATGTTTCACTTGGTGCCCAATGCAGACTTTGTTTAACTGACTCCGCACCACCACCCAAAAATAATAATAATAATAATGTTAAAATCCTGCATCTTTTGCAAAAGGGCCTCCTCTGCTTGCAATCCCCCCGGTTAATGACACCACCCCAACCTCCCCCCTTTTCATATTTTATTTCTTCTTACAAGGATTTTCCATCCCGTTTTTTCATTTGTCATCCTTTCATCCGCTGCCTGTAACACACTCTCTCTCTCTCTCTTTCTCTCACCAACCACATCCCTGTTTTTTCCCCCCCTCTGCTCTCCTCTTTTCCGCTGGCCGCTTGAGGGAGCCGGTTCTTGGTGGATCCTCGTTTCTTTTTTTTTCTTCCTTCCTTCCTTCCTTTCTTTTTTTTTTTACAGAATTTAATTGGACTATAAATTAGAAAACACAGGAGGGAGGGAGGCGCAGAGCGGCGTTGGCTCCAGGCAGAATCAGATCTTCCTCCTGCATTGAAGGAGTCTGCAAGGACCGAATTGAATTTTCAGCCATTCTGACATTCCCCCTCTTTTGCAGAGTTTCAGCCAGACTCCATCCCCCCCACCCCAAAAATGGGCTGTTTCCCCCTTTTCTGTCTTTTTGCATTCTTTTATCTCGGTGCCTCACAAAATATTCCCCGGCTGAGGCTGATTCCAAAAGGTGAGCTTTTATTTCTTCTGATATGTTTATTATTTTGATGCCAAAGGTTTTTTCCTGTCATTTTTATTGCCATAATTCCTAAAGAAGGTAAGGGTTTTTTTTTCCCCTTAGGATTATTATTATTATTATTTTGATGCCCCAAAGATTTTTCCTATAATTTTTATGATTGCAATTTCTAAAGTTGTATTATTGTTATTATTATTATTATGTTCATCATCATCATCTCCGTTATTCATTAAACATGAAACTCAGTCAACTGAACATTTAAAAATATCATCGACTGCTGCTAATGGTTGATACAGGTTGTTATTATTATTAACATTATTAGCATTACTAACATTATTAGCCTTTTTAGCATTATTAGCATTTTAGCATTATTAGCATTTTTAGAGTATTTAGCTTTATTAGCATTATTAGCTTTTTAGAGTATTTAGCATTATTAGCATTATGCCAGAGGCTTTTTTCTATCATTTTTATCACTGTAATTCCTAAAGATGAGGCATTATACTATTATTATTGTTATTGTTGTTATTATTCCAAACGGGGAGCTTTTTCCTATAATTTCTATAATGCTAATTGAAAAAAGTGGGGTGTTTTTCTCCTTATTAGCATGATTCTAATTGCTAAAATGAGCTGTCTCCTTCCTATTTCCAAAGTTAACCTTTCTATTATTATTATTATTATTATTATTATTATTATTATTATTATTATTATTATTCAAAAAAACCTGAGCTTTCTTTTCCTATCATCATCATTATTATTATTCATATTTGGATTCACCTGTTTTCTTCTGAAGTTGGTCACAGGTTCAGTCTGGATTTGGCATTTCTACCTACCTCTCTGCTCCCAGTCCTTCCCAAGGAGCTGAGATCTGCAAATGTTTTATTTTATTACGATTTATTATTTTGCATCCCCTTTCAGGTTGCAGAGGGGGAGCGTAGGCTGCGTTTCCAAATGCCAAGCTCTTGAAAAAGTCCAGCTGCTCTTGAGCAAATCCTTCCGTCTTAAACCTTCTTCTCCAAAGAATCAGCCCGTTTCCCTCGTTTAAAGGAATATATTAAATTAAGGCAGGATCTTGAATTTAAGCAGGAAAAAAGAGAGGAAGGGGAGGGGAGACCCACCACCAACCAAACCACCCTAATCCTGTTGCAAAAGCGTGTTTTTTTCCCAAGCCTCTGCCCCAAACCCTTCTCGTCCTGCAAAACGCTCCGCAAACCTCAAAAAGCATTTTAAAATTCTTAGCCAAGGATGTTTCTGATTTAGGCCAATTTGCTGAGTCATGAATGTTTTAGAAAATAGACTAATGGCCACTTACGGCATATTCTCGGAACTTGAGATAACAAATTGCATTTGGAAATTCAGCTCCAGAAGCGCCTTTCAATTAATTTGAGCCAGGCCTACCTGGCAGGGCTGTTGTGGCTAAAAAGTAGAGGAGGGGAACCCTGCGTGAGGTACCTGGAGCTGTTGGGCACAAACACTGCCCTTTCCTTTCAACCAAATGAATTTTGAACCCCGCAGTGCGCTGGCCAAGCGGGAAATTGGAAGAGAAAGAGTGTAGAAAAAAGCATGGATAGCATTGAGAGAAATCCTTGAGGACTAGCAGCAGACAGGGTGTGGTTTGCAAAGAAGCACCAACCGGTGCTTCTCGGGATGATATTAAGATAGGGAAAGAGTTCCTGTCAGGTTTTTTTTTATTTTATTTTTAAAGTAAGGGATATTCAGGTTTTGTTTCTTTGAAAATGTAGATTGCAGGGAGGCAAAGTTTCAAAAGAAACAGACCACAGAAATTAGGGTGGGGGGAGTCCTTTGTTACCTGCAAAAGCAAAACAGAATAACAGAGTTGGAAGGGACCTTAGAGGTCTTCTAGTCCAGCCCCCTACTCAGAATACAGAATAACAGAGTGGGAAGGGACCTTGGAGGCCTTCTAGTCCAGCCCCCTGCTCAGAATACAGAATAGAGTTTGAAGGGACCTTGGAGGTCTTCTAGTCCAACCCCCTGCTCAAGCAGGAAACCCATTCCCTTCATTGCTTCTCTCCTGGATTAGAAAGAAATAATTAAGACATTAAAAAACAGGGATGGGGTGGGGGTGGGGGGAATGTGCAGAGGAGACCCAAATTCTTGATTCTGCTGCAGAGAGATGCAGCTTTCGATTTTATGGCCTCTTCGGTGCATCTTTTTTTTTTAAGCGAGGTTTTCCTGCAGGAGAGATTAAACAGTTGGCTCCTGTCTTTATTTTTTGCAGAGCATAAATATTTTGGCTCCCGCGGCTATTTGGTGATGCACCGTGTGGCAGGGTGCCCGAGGCCTCAAAATTGAGCTCCAGAGGCACTTTGGGAGGGGGGCCAACCCCCCCCCCCTTCCAGCCGCAGAATGGCTGCTAAACAGTTGTCAGAAATCTGCCCATTCGGGCACCGTTTTAAGCTTCCTCCAGCTTCAGCCGATGGGCGAGAAATTCAGTAAAATTCAAATTAAAGTTGGCTCAAGTCCCTCCATGGGTGAAGAAGTCCTCCAAAAACAGTGGGGAAGAAGAGAGGCATTCAAAAGTCCCGTTGCTTTCTTGGGAATTCTGGGGCCTGTGAGTTCAGATATACTGCGCTGATCCATGGAGGGATAACCTTCCGATTTGTGTGGGTTGTTTTTTTTTTTTTTTTTGTTATCTTTAATGAATGCCTTCAAGGCCACTTCAAACCAAAGTGATTTACAAGAAGTTGTGCACAGGGAGCCACCTCTCTTGTCTCTCCATCTCTCTCGACTCCCAACAATTCAATTAGGAGAAAAGAAATTACAGTTAAATTGTTTTAGTGATTTCCTCCTATTCGGTTATTGAATTCCCTGACAATCCGATCAGATCAGACTGCCACCCAGCTCTAAATCTAGCCTCCCCCGCAGGGATCTACTGGATCCTTGCTCGCAAAGGGCAAAGCCTCCCTTCCCAGATTGACAGGTAGACTGCCCCTCCAACTGGAGGTTCTATTCAGTCAGCAAAAACCCTTACAGGCTCCAAATTGGGCCGATTTTCTCTTGTAAAAAGGACTCGGGCGGGGTGGGTGGGAATATAGATATATAGATATAGATATAGAGATAGATAGGTAGGTAGGTAGGTAGGTAGGTAGGTAGGTAGATGATAGATAGATAGATAGATAGATAGATAGATAGATAGATAGATAGATAGATGATAGATAGATAGATAGATAGATAGATAGATAGATAGATAGATAGATGATAGATAGATAGATGTTGTGTTGTTTTTGTGCTGATAAATAAATATATATAGAAGGGCCAAGAGTCTTAAGGTCCCAATCCACTTGTAATCCGTGCACAGCACGTAAGTCAGCAAAGTGGCATCCGTTTTGAGGAGAGGGGAAAAAATAATAATCTTCCCCTTGGCAACGATTCCAAAGTTGTCCGTGGCAAAAAAAAAACCGCTCTTAAGGGGCATCAGATCTGGATTTTTTTTTAAAAAAAACAACCCTTCGAATTAATTTTAATCCTCTTCCCTTCCTCCCGAGGCAAGGACACATCCTTTTTTGCAAATCAGCCCAGGGATTTCCAGGGGAAAAAAATGAGATTTTGCTCCAGCAGGTCAAAAACATGGGAGCCCCCCTCTGCAATGCAGATAAAAAAAACAACCCAGATACGGAGCAGAGAGAAGGGTGGGGTGGGGAGAGCTTGGCTGTGTGTGTGTGTGTGTGTGAAGAAAAAACACAGACAGTGCTGTGGGGGGGGGGGAATAATTTTCCCTCCCTGTGACTCAGCCCCTGCAATCCCAAAGCGCCTCCGCCTGGCCCTCTCCTGCGTGAGGACAGAGGAGGGTAAAAATGCCAAAGGAGCGAACAACAACAACAAGGTGTGGCTGATTGTGTATGTGTGTGTGTTGTTGTTTTTGCAATTTGCCAGGGCACAAGCGGGCAGCGTCTCCCCGAGCCCGTCTCTTTGCGAAATGCATTAGGATTGCAGCTGCCGGATGCTTGGAACATCCTTGCCAGGGTGAATAGGCAGCCTGGCTAAGATAAGCCAAGATGGCTTATTTGGGCAGACCCTGATCGAGACGATTTCGGCAGGAGTTAGCAAAAGCGTGCAAACGTAGCGGGCGAAGGGTGCGTGCCTGTCCTTGGTGCATTTCCCAGAGGCTGGGACTGATTGCAAAAGGGTCAACTCAATCGTTGAAAATAATTGCGCGTGTGTGTTTTTCTTTTTGTCAAAGCACCTGGTGTGCCCAAATATGAGAGGGAGCAGACCGCTTTCCCTTTCCCCTTTCAGCCCCCACTCCAGGAGCCCCCCAGGCAGTCGCTTACACGACAAACCATTTTGTGCTACATAAAATAAATGAAGGGAGACTAGTCTAGATCTATTTCAAGCTATTTAGCTCTCATCAGCTAGCCATACCCTTGCTGGGACTCAAACTTGGGCTCTTTTTACATATTAGGCAGTTGTTTTAACCTCTAAGCCACAAGCTCTCCTCCCTTATCCGCTGAGCCAAGGGAGTGCTTTTTTTTTTCTTTTTGTCAAAGCACCTGGTGTGCCCAAATATATGGAATTTATATATATATAAATTTGGGTCATTCACACTGCATGCTGTCTGGGCTTTAATAATTCCATTCCCACATTTCTTGGAGATTAGCGTAACTCTTCTCCCGCGGTGAGTTCTCCCACGGCGGGGTGGCCCGTTAGCTCATTCCGGATTGCAAACCACAGGGGAAACGGAGGAAGGGGTCACGAAACGAGCTCCCTCCGGGTTAGCACCGCCAAGAAGGGGTAGCTTTACTGTCCAGGAGGCCTCTGGCCAGTAGTGCAATTCAGCCGGTTCTATCCGGTTCAGGGGGTTGTTTTTAATAAGGTTGTTGATTTCTCTCTCCGTTCCTCCCCCACCCCCAGATGTCGTGACGAGAACTTTCGATCAGAAGGAAAAGCTGACATCCATGTTCCATGAAGCTGGGTCCCCTCAGCTGATTGTCGGAGGGCGAGGAACAGTCTGGATTCTGACATTTGTGGAGTCTGAAATCACGCCCACTGAGGTAAGCCATCCCATCCCTCTATCCAAACCCCCGACTGTTAGTCCTCAACTTACAACCGTTGGTTTTAAGAAAAGTTTGAAGTTGCAATGCTATTGGAAAAAGCGACTTAGGAGCAATGCACCACTATTCAGTGTTCTGACGGAGGCTTCCCCAGAGACTGAAGCAAACTCCTCGTCCCGACAAAAAAACCCTTTTATTTATCTACTGTGAATTCTGCTCATTCACATCCAGCAAAGTCTTTCAAGGGAGGATTTATAGTCACAGATCTCATCTGGCTTGGAGAGCTGCCAGGACAATATCTGCAGAACTTGGCAAGGAGTCTTGGAGACTCACGAACCAATTAAGCGAACTGATTGCCTCCTGCAAACTCCACTCCCCTTTTGCTCCTCTTTTATGTCCTCTGGGAGGGGCCATTCATCGTCCACCTGTGGCCTTACTTCCAAGTCGACCCTTGTTCTTTAGCTGCTCCATTCGTCTGGCAACTCTGCACATGTGCACACTAGGAACAGGCTCCAGCTGTTCTTCTGCCTCACTGATGTCTGACTCTGAAGGCAGATAACTGTCAGACGGCCCTGGCCCCCTCTCTGCCTCCGACACAGAGCCCTCATCTGAGCCTTCCACAGACTCCAGGACTGGCCCATGTTCCTCCCCAACCCTCCTCACTGTCTGACTCTGCTGCCAACTCCTAGCCTCTGGCGGGTCACAACGTTCGGGTGCTTGGCAACCAGTTCACATTTATGATGGTTATGGTGTCTTGTGGCCAAGTCTGTCACCTTCCCAGCTGGCTTCCGATAAGCAAAGCTGGATTGGCTGAATGATCAAGTGATTTGCTTAACGACTGTGATAAACAATTCACAATGCTCAAGGTGTGTGTCTCTCTCTCCCTGGTGCCCAGGTGCCTGTTCGCGTCGAAGAGAAGGCCGAGAAGGATTGTAAGAGAGCAGAGAAGGTGAGCTGGCAGCTCAGGTTGGAAAGGGATGGATGTCTTCTCCAAGGGAAGGGAAGTGTTGGAGAGGCTTTGTGTCTGAGTAGAGACAGTTTCTAGCTCCTCAAGTACAACGTATGGTCTGGTCTTGGCTAGTTGGCAAGAACCAACTCCTTAAGACAACTTAAGCTGATAGCTTGGCAGGACTTTTATCTCCTCTGGTTACTTCAATTTCCAGGCACAGAGCACCCCCAGAGGTCTTCTAGAAGACTTGGCTAGGGCTGGGTTGGATTGGGGCTGAGTTCACTTGAGTTGAGTTGAGTTGGGTTGGGTTGGGTTGGGTTGGGTTACATTGGGTGGGGTGGGTGTGGGGAGTTGGGTTGGATTGAGTTGGGATGGGTTGGAAGGGTTGGGTTGGGTTGGATGAGATGGGATGGGATGGGATACATAAGATTGGATTGGGTTTTATTGGGTTAGGTTGGGTTGGGTTGGGTTGGGTTGAGTTGAGTTGGGATGGGTTGGGTTGGGATGGGATGGGTTGGGTTGGGATGGGATGGGATGGGATACATAAGATTGGATTGGGTTTTATTGGGTTAGGTTGGGTTGGGTTGAGTTGGGATAGGATGGGATGGGATACATAAGGTTGGATTGGGTTTTATTGGGTTGGGATGGGTTGGGTTGGAATGGTTTGGAGGAGATGGGATATGATGGGATGGGATGCATAGGGATGGATTGGGTTTTGTTGGGTTGGGATGGGTTGGGTTGGGATGGGATGGGTTGGGTTGGGTTGGGATGGGTTGGGTTGGGTTGGGTTGAGTTGGATAGATTTTATTTTCCTTGTTGTGCCATTTGTAGGGCAACTGCGACAACTTCATCCAGATGATCGAAAGGATAGAGAATAAAACCCTGGTCTGTGGCACGAACGCGGGTGCTCCCAAATGCTGGACTCTGGTAAGGGGCTGGACAACCAATACAGAAGGGGCTTTGAGCAACCAGGGGGACCCATAAGAATCAATCGGATATCATTCTCAGTTTCGAACTGCTTTTATTGGCAGGCTGATCTATGGTTCTCTTTTCCTTTCAGGTCAACACGACACTGCAGAGAAGCAACCAGGGTCAAATTTTCACCATGCTGGGGGAGAACGTGGTCTCATCCTCACCCTTGCAAAGCACCGTCACTGTCGCCATCGGTAAGGGGCTCCAGAACAAGCCAAAATTCCTTTTTTAAAATGTTTTTTCCAAATCTCAAGCTTCTTGTTATATATATTGACAAAAGAGAAACAATCATTCCCCTGGCTCAGCTGATAAGGGAGGAGAGCTTGTGGCTTAGAGGTTAATACAACTGCCTGATATGTAAAAACAGCCCAAGTTTGAGTCCCAGCAAGGGTATGGCTAGCTTAAATTTCCTGGCAGTTAGAGCAGTTTATCAGTGGAACAACTTGCCTCCAGAAGTTGTGAATGCTCCAACATGGGAAGTCTTTAAAAAGAGATTGGAGTAGGGTTTCCTGCCTAGGCAGGAGGCTGGACTAGAAGACCTCCAAGGTCCCTTCCAACTCTGTTATTCTATCCTATTTTCCCTCCTAATAGCAGGATCAGGGCTCAAATGCTAGGCAAAATAAATCAAATCAGTATTGCGGGTGAAGCATTCAACATTTCTATATTTAAAAAAACAGATTTTAGCTCTGGCTTTTCTCCCTATTTCAGAGGACAGCCTCTACTCCGCCTTATCCGGGAATAAAAGTTCCTTCCAGAGGAGTTACGGACGGAAAAAAGGGGTCAAGACGAGGGACAGCTGGCTCAGCAGTAAGCAAAGCTCCTTGTTCATTTTCCCCCTTTCCTGAAAATGGAATACGGGGAGTCCTCGACTTACAATGGTTCATTTACTGACCATTCAAATTTACGACAGCACTGAAAAAAGAGGCAATTTTTCATGTTTATGATCAGTTTTTCACCCCTTACGACCATCGTAGCATCCCCGTGGTCACAAAATTCAACTGGCTCACGTTTATGACGGTTGCAGTGTCCTGGGGGGGGGGAGGTGTCACATAATCTCCTTTTGCGACCTTCTGACAAGAGAAGCCGATTCACTTAAACAATGGTGTGACTAACTTAACAACCACTTAACAAACGTGGCAAGCAAGAGCGTAAACTGGGAGTAAGCCCACTTAAAAAGAATATTTCACCCAGCAGCAGAAATTTTGGGCTCAGTTTATTGCCGTAAGTCGAGGACCTTCTGCATTGATTTATAAAGCCAAAAGCTCTTGAAAAAGACAGAGAGGAGTTTTCATGGCAAACTCCTGGCAGGCTACCAAGTTGGGATCATTTTGTTTGTTTGTTTTTCATCCGGAATTTTCTGTCCTAGATGCCGAGTTCGAAGGAGCAGCCTTCTTCCCCCATAAAGATCGAAGGAAAGACGAAATTTTCTTCTTCTACAACGAGGTCAACCGGTCAGCCGGCCTGGATGAGGAGCTGTACAAAATTTGGGTTGGACGCGTGTGCAAGGTTGGGAAAATTTTCTTCCTACCGAGGGGGAAGGGTGAAAGTCAAAGGGCTTGATCAATCACTATATACCCTGTTTCCCCGAAAATAAGGCCTCCCCTGAAAATGACACCTCCCCAAAAATATTGCAACACAGCAGCAGCCATGAGGTGACCACGCTCGCCGCCTCCTGCACCTCAAAAATAATAAGACCTCCCTGAAAATAAGGCCAACTGCTTATTATTCTGCTCATTCACATCCAGCCATCTTTCAAGAGAGGATTTACAGCCACAGACCTTATCTGGCTTGGAGAGCTGCCAGGCCAATATCTGCAGAACTTGGCAAGGAGTCTTGGAGACTCATGAACCAATTAAGCGAACTGATGGTCTCCTGCAAACTCCACTCCCCTTTCGCTCCTCTTTTATTCCCTCTGGGAGGGGCCATTCATCCTCCACCTGTGGCCTCCCTCCCAAGTCAACCCCTGTTGTTTAGCTGTTCCCTTTGTCTGGCAACTCTGGGAACAGGCTCCAGCTGTTCTTCTGCCTCACTGATGTCTGACTCTGAAGGCAGCTGATAACTGTCAGACGACCCTGGCCCCTTCTCTGCCTCCAACACAGAGCCCTCATCAGAGCCTTCCCCAGACTCCAGGACTGGCCCATCTTCCTCCCCAACCCTCCTCACTGTCCGAATCTGCTACCAGCTCGGCTGGCTGCTGGCGGGCCACAACATACAGTATCTTTGGAGAATATGGGCAGATGGAAGCGTGTGGATTTCGTTTCCAGATTGAGGAAGGGACGTTCTCTTTATGGGATGGAAAGAAATGAAAATCCCAAGAAATGAGATTCAGGGTGTGTCTTTTATCTCCAGGTGGATCAGGGAGAGAAATCATCCTCAGCTGATTTCTGGAGCACCTTCCTCAAAGCGAGGCTGGTGTGTGGAAGCCCCCACGAGCCCCTGCGTTTCCACCGCCTGGAGGACGCCTTCGTTTTCAGAGAGGAGGGCCAGGCCGAGGCAACGTTGTATGGGGTCTTCTCCAGCCTGTGGTGAGTGGTGAGATATGGCCTGCGGGTCAACGGGAAGTTGGATCTGGAATCCTGTCTCTGTTGAGGATGCATCCAATCGATAAGGACTTCTGAACGTTGGGATGATGCTTATGCTGGAATTCACTTGGGGGGGAGGGAAGGGATGGGAGATTTAATCTGGACCCTAAGGAGGAAATACGTTTAAGTCCAAGCAAAAGAAAGAATACTTTCCGCATAGCCTTTAAATCTATTCCCTGTTGGGGCAACTTGGCTACCTGAGAGCTGTCCGTGGTCCTGAAATTCCCAGACTGTGGTCCTATGGGGGCGCTGTCCAAAGTCCTGAATTTCCCAGGCTGAGACCGGTAGCCCTCGACTTAAGGACCGCAACCGAGCCCAAAATTTATGTCGCTAAGCAAGACAGTGGCCACGTGAATTTTGCCCCACTTTACGACTTTCCACGCCACGGTTGTTCAGGGAATCTCTGCAGTTGTTAAGGTAGTAACACGGTCGTTAAATGACTCCCTCCCCTTGCTTGTCAGACGGTCACATGCGCTGATCCCAGGACACTACAACTGTCATAAATACGAGTTGCTAATTGCCTGAATGTTGATCCCACAACAACAGGGGATGCTGAAACGGTCGTACACCTGAAATGCAGTCCTACGTCATTTTTTTCAGTGCCGTTGTAACTTTAAACGGTATAAATATATTAAATATATATATATATATATATATATATATAATATATATATATATATATATATATATATATATATATATATATATATATATATATATATATATAAATAAAATTTCTGCTTTATTTCTTCCAAGGGGCACCTCTGCAGTTTGTGCTTACTCGATGAATCGAATCAGCTCCTATTTTGAAATGTCCAAATTCAAGGATGCTTCAGGCGCCATCCCCCATCCCAGACCTGGCACAGTAAGATCCATCGGATGCTCTGCTTTGGGGTTACTTTGTTGTTGTTGTTTTCAAACAGTGTCTGATTGGCACTTGATTTTGTTTACTTCCCCGGGGGGAAGGGGAGAGAAAAATAGGGGAGAAAAAAGCATTAAGATACAAATATACAGACGAAAAACAATCCAAGTGGATTTATTATAGGGAAGTATAACGTGGAAGAATAAAAATTCATTTTTATGTAAATATGAAGTCGGGGACAAAGCAATGCCACCCCGAGAATCTACTAGAGGAAGAAAATAAGTAAGGACAACAACGGAAAGGAGGGAGGAAGAGGAGGGAAAAGAAGAAAGGGCAAAGAAGAGGAGGTAAGGGAGGGGAAGTAAGAGGAGGAGAGAGGGTAAGAAGGAGAAAAAGAGAGGAGGAGTGGGGGAAGGGGAGAAGAAAAGAGGAAGGAGAGGAGAAAAGGAGAAGGCAGAGAAGGGAGGTAGAGAAGACGGAAGGAGTAGGATTGTCGCAAAATAAGATGGAGTTATGGGGTGGCAAGGAAGTGACCCCAACTGTGTTTTCTATATTCATAAGAAGATAAATGTTAATACCTAATAGATAAATGTCAAGAGTATTTGCAGGAGTGTATATTATTTTTCCAGAAAAAATTTTTTTTTTGTTCTCTTACTTACCATTTTAAGTATATATTCACGTAATTCTTCTTCTTCTTTACATTTGTCATTCTTATACATTTATTATTTCATTTAATAGGTTATAATATACAGTTTGGATTGCTTTATTTACCATCCCTTCTCCCTGTTGTAACGCCACCTTCTTTTCCCTTTCTTTTCTCCCTCCCTCCCTTCTCTATTTTCTTCCTTCCTCCTCTCCTTCCCCTTCCTTCTTCCCTTACCATTCTCCTACTCCTACTCTTCCTCTTCTCCTTCCTACCCTCTCTCCTTCTCTTCCTCTCCCTTCCGTCCTCCTCTCCTTATCTCTTTCTTCTTTCCCCCGTCTTCCTTTCAACAAGTATATTTGTGAATGTATATGAAAGGGGAAAAAATTAATTTAAACATTTGGGGGAGGGGGTTTACTTCCCGCTGCCCTGAACGATTCTGCCACTGCTATATTCAACGAGAATGTAAAATATTTGGGATTTGCGAGTTGAGATTGAGAGGTTATTTCTAAAAGGCTTTTGGGGATGAATTGGCCGGGAGAATAAATGAAGGAGGCCACTTTTCTGCATTATCGGACAGAACTTTATTTATTTATTTATTGGGATCTCCTTCTCCTCGTGAATGTCTCATGCCTCTCTCCTTCTCCAACCACAGTGTGTTCCACCAGATTCCAGTTCTTCTTTGGCCAAAATGCTGGCTTTCATTAGAGACCACCCAGAGTTAGAAGCTGTGGTCTATCCAGATGAGGAGCAACCTCTGTATGTCCTCCAGATGAACGATACGTACACTAAGGTGGTGGCAGACAGAGCCCGGGATGCCAACAATGTAGCTCATGATGTCCTCTTTCTTGGAACTGGTGAGTTTGCTGTCTACGGAAGTTGTGTGACTCACAAAACTTTAATAGAACAGAATAACAGAATAAGAGAGTTGGGGAGGGGGAACCTTGGAGGTCTTCTAGTCCAACCTTCTGCTCAGGCAGGAAGCCCTGTACCACTTCAGACAAATAGCTATCCAACATCTTGTTAAAGACTTCCAGTGTTGGGGCATTCACAATTTCTGGAGGCAAGTTGTTCCACCGATTAATTGTTCTAACTGTCAGGAAATTTCTCTTTAGTTCTAGGTTGCTTCTCTCCTTGATTTGTTTCCTACCGTGGGGAAATGGGAGGTGGGAATTACACAGAGAGTGGGTGATATGTAGCCATAACAACATTCTTTCTCAGAAACTCAAGGTCATCCGGACCTGCAGCTTCGATGAGGCGACTGGGAGGGAACTCCTGGATTGGATGACACTTGACTGGGCCATGTGATGGATATGTGGACGCTGGGCAGGGTCTTGAACTTTCATTTGCCGGGGTGGGGGTGGGGGAACCGGGAAGCTTTCAGATTCGGGTTTTCCCAGATGTGCCAATATGACGTCTCTATAATAAAATGGAACTTTGAGGAAACTCAAACCTGGGAGTCTTATTATCATTAGGGGTGTTACTTGGGGATCCTAACACTTGCATTAAGCCATGCTCCTTCTCTACCCTTAGACGGAAGCCATCCTCACCCCATGGATGGATGGACCCAAGGTTTTTCTGGCAAGACGTCCTGCGTCTATCGCTAAGACCATTGTGGTCTCCTTCCACCTAACCAAATTCCTTTTTTTGTGTGGTGACAGCCAAAGGGAAGATCCATAAAGTCCTCCGAAGCAAAGATCAGACGCTGATCATCGCGGAGTTAAGCCCCTTCACGAAGGAATCACCTGTCACCCAGATGATCGTGGATGCCACAACGGTAAGACGAAGAATAAACCTTTCGGTCGGGTGCAACATTCGGGGACCGATACTGGGAGCTGAGCAGGCACCATGGGAGGGAATATCTGCCAGCTTACCTGGTTGTGTAGCCAACAAAGAAGTGAGTTAAGTGTTCTGACTGAGGCTTCCCGAGAGCAGGAAGCCAACTCCTTGTCCCGACAAAAAACCCTTTTGCTAATTTCCCGTGAATTCTGCTCATTCCCATCCAGCAAAATCTTTCGAGGGAGGATTTACGGTCACAGACCTTATCTGGCTTGGAGAGTTGCCAGGCCTGATATTTGCAAAAGTTGGCCAGGAGTCTCGGAGAGTCCCGAACCAATTAAGCGAACTAATGGTCTCCTGCAAACTCCACTCCCCTTTCGCTCCTCTTTTGTTTCCACTGTCCACCTGTGGCCTTACTCCCAAGTCGACCCCTGTTTTTTAGACGCTCCCTTTGTCTGGCAACTCTGCGCATGCGCACACTGGGAACAGGCTCCAGCTGTTCTTCTGCCTCACTGATGTCCGACTCCGAAGGCAGCTGATAACTGGCTTACGGCCCTGGCCCCCTCTCTGCCTCCCCCAGACTCCAGGACTGGCCCATGTTCCTCCCCACAACCTCCTCACTGTCCGAATCTGCTGCCAGCTCCACTGGCCTCTGGCAGGCCACAAGTGTTGGTATTTTACTTCCACCTCCTGAAATAAGGCGAAGTTAGATAAGTAGGAACATCAAGGGATCCATAGAGTTAACGGTGCATTTTCCAGATCTGTTGGTGCTCCTAGATAATGAGAAGCATAGAGACTTCCTTCCTAATACGTTTTTTTTATTCGCGTGACCTGGGGAATCATCTTTGTGACCTTCCTCTCTTGCCAAAGGAACTGTATCCAACCACAGAGAACGTAGGAAGGGAACACGGGTGTCTATTTTCGTAGGACCAGAGAAGATCTCCACAGCTTCCTTCCCCAAGTTCCTTTCTCCCCTACGCCCCCCTTCACTAGAACTCATTTTGTCTCCGGTAGGGCCACCTGTATTTGAGCACCGAGCTCGAAGTCACGCGTCTACCGTTGCAAGACTGCAGCCAATACCACGGAAATTGCTGGAACTGCACCTTGGCTCGGGACCCTTACTGTGGGTGGGATGCAGCTGCCAAGACTTGTTCCGCCGTCTCCCACAAAAACCACACCAACAGGTGGGTCGGAAGCCAAGAGGAACAAAAAGTGAGGTCTTGGTGGGGCTGGAGAGAGGGAGAGCGTTGTGCGCAGCAGTTTCTAACACACTTGTTAACACGGAGTTATGGGATCGTTGACTAGGGAGAAACGAAGTACGGAACTAGGGAGTGCTGTGGCTTGATGCAGCAATGTTCTTGAGATGTTCCCATTTGGTCCTTCAACAGGTTGATTCAGAGCCTGGACTCATCCAGCACCACTCAGGCATGCAAAGCAGCGGAAGGTAATTCTGTCCCCTCGAGGGAGCTTGGGGTGTTGGCGGAGGCGTGGATGTGGCCCCCTCTATATTTTCATGGTCAACCACAGGATATGGATAACAAGGGAAGAAGTTGGCTTGGTTGAATTTGTGTGTCCAAATAGCATCCAAAAATAAATCAGAGACCAAGGCAAAGTATTGCTCAAAAGCTCTAATTTATTAAGAGAGCCATACTCCGAAAAATACACTACTTCTTTTGATTGCATTGAGTCTCTCTCTCTCTCTCCCTCCCTCCCTCTCTCTCTTTCTCTCTCTCTGCTTTTCTCTTACTCTTTCTGTCTCCTTAAACGCCGGACCCTGTAGAGAAATTAGCTCAGGGTGCCATCAAGAAAGTCAACGTTGATCGCACGGCTTACATCTACCTACCCTGCCCGCTGAGGTCCCACCACGCCAGCTACAGCTGGGTCAAGGACAGCATGGATTACTCCTGTGTCATGGAGGACCAATCCTGCACACTTCGCTTCGGGCCGCAAACGCCGATGGAGGAAGGCCTCTTCAAGTGCACAGCTAGGGAAAAAGGCTACAAGGAGGAAATTATGGGGTTTGAGGTCGCTCTGAGTAGCGGGGGGATTCCGGAGCTCACGCTGTTGCTTTCGGCTGCCGCGTTCCTTGCCATCACCATCCTTTTGCTATAGACCAGGTCCCTAGCTAGGAGTGGATCCCATCACACTGCCAAAACAAATCTTTTTTTCCATCGCTGTCCTTTTTTAAAAATAATAATAAAACAAAAGAATCGGCTTTGGATACGTCGAGCCGCTCCTACCGATGCTCTCGGACGTACCGAGGACGTCAAATTCCAGGAGAGAGAGAGACGTGAGTCTCCCTCTGGAAGCTTCGCATGTGCGTTTTTCCTCCCCCTCACCCCCCGGGTCACCAGTCTGTCCAAGCGTAGAGACGAGGTTTGCCACCTCCAGAAGGTTTGGTGGTGGTGATAGGAGAGCCAGGAAAATAAATGTTGCTGTGGTTTTCTTTCCTGGGGAGATAAAGCGATGGGTGAGGTTTTTTTTTCTGATCTGGAAACGCCATTTAAGGAAGTCCCTCGTCATGAGGGTCTCATTTGGCTTCCTGGTGACCTTCACCGACTCAAGTTTCCTTCCAGCTTTGAAGGGCGAAATATTTCCAGGTTTTGCAAGAAATATATCCTGGGCATGAAGTCTTATAGCCTGTCATTTTAATCCTTCTTGTTGCATGTGCGCTACGCAACTGCAAATTTTTTTTTTAATTGCCGCAAAGCTCTGAGCCAGGGACCATTCAGCCTTGAAGGAGTGAGTGTCGAGGGGAGAAAAGTTTAGAGAAAATGCAGTTTAGAAAAATTGCATTTACACCTTTGGCGGTTTTAAAAATTGGTGGCAAGGGGAGATCGGCACAAGACTGGACTCCAAAATCGAAATTTTTGCATTGACGTCCCTCCGATATACAAAAAACAACAACTTAAAAGACTTGGAGATGCATCCGTGGCAGGAAAGGGGGAAGAAATTGGAATCGTATTTCATTGTATCTCGTCGCGAGTCGGATCCGTCAGCTACAAGAATCCTTCAATCGTAGGAAATGTCCATTTTGAGTTGTGCATCACCCTGTTTTTTTATTCCAGTGAAGCACCAAAGCATCGCGCTCGGGAAGTCTGCTTTCACCAAGCTACGCTGCACCAAATGTGACAACTGCTTTGTGCGTCCGTTTGCGTGTCCGATTTTTTTCCACCGTGGCCTTTCCATGGATTAACTGTGGGGGCGTCTAAACTTTGATGGGGGGACAATTTCTATTTTCTCAGACAGCTTTGGCTGAATCGTATTATCGAGCCTGGCTGTATCACATGCCTGCTAAAAAAAAAACAGCTGCCAAATTCAGCTCTATACAGTTATACACAAACATTGTGCACCAGGAAATGGTAGTGGTGTAGGGTCTCCTGCTTGAGCAGGGGGTTGGACTAGAAGACCTCAAAGGTCCCTTCCAACTCTGTTATTCTGTATTCTGAGCAGGGGGCTGGACTAGATGATCTCCAAGGTCCCTTCCAACTATGTTAGTTAAGCAGAAGGCGTCAGTCATCACTCAGGGAGTTCGATATAGTTAGTTCAAGAGTGACCTTATCAGAAGGGAAGTGGTCTGGATTCGCACCCAGATACCACAGCTCCCTGGACTTGGCCCCGTTCCCTCTCTCTCAACCTTAATTGCCCCACTACTACCCAGAAATTGTTCCAGCTGCATCTTAGGTAGCAGAACGAGGCTTGAGCTGTGGGCTGGAGTAGATGATCTCTAAGGTTCCTTACAAAGTCTTAATCTCCCCTTTCACGCTCAGGATCTTTTATTCCTAACCCGCAAAAGGGATGACCTGTTTGTTTTCAGAATTGTTTTTTATGGAATTTTTTTTTTAAAAAAAATAGAGAAATAATAAGAAATCTGCCCGCAGAAATGATTTTAAGATGTCTTTGCTACAAGATGTACGTTCACATGAATGAAAGTTCATTCCTGTGCGAAAGAGCAAACGCATCACACTTTTTTTGGGGTAAAGTTGTGTGTGTTTTTTATCTCAGAGAAAAGTGAGACAGAGAGCTACAGTCCACCTGAATGCTATTCGATTAAATTTAGCACATCTCCCTAGGAATCTCCCACCAGGGATTAAAATCCCTGAAGCCTGCACATTTTTCTGTGCGATCTGAAAACAAGAAACAATAGAAAACCTTTCCCCCCTGCCCCCATCATAATAATAGAAAAGCAGAGAGATATTCAAGGGAAAAGGGGGAAGGAGAAGGAAATAAACGTCAAATAAAGAGAGAACTGTTGCTAATATCTGTGATTTGAAGACTTCACGCTCATCCTTTCCAAATACAGAATTGCCCAGCAGAATTCTGTCTGGTTTCTGCAATTATTATCACTCTGCGCACACGATTTAAACGGCAGCTTGCAAATATTAGCCTCTGTTAAAAACTAACCTAATCTGCGGTCCTCGTTGTTTTTAAATCTTATTTATGGATTGCTTTGCTTGTTTGTAATCTTATCTGTCCTTCTCAATACACACAGGTTACATTCTCTAATATGCCTTCTCGTCTTTCTGATTTCTTTTTTCTCTCGTGGCAGCCGTGTTTAAGTTCACGGGAAAGACCGATCAGAAGTTTTCGATAATCGATTGTCTTTAGGGGGCTGTTCTCGACTTACAACAGTTTTCTTAACCCCTGGGGCAAGGAAAGTCATAAAACAGGGACAAACTTATTTCATAACTTTCTTGCCGAACCAAAGCTGAGTTGTGATGCTGTTATTAGATAATTCTCCGTGACTGATTGGAAGTCTGCATTTGGAAATTGCGGATTGAGCAATTCAATCGGGTATTGAAATTCAAAGCAGGTTTTTTAAAAAAGAAAAAAATAGAATGCTGTGTATCTTCTGTGGTACCAGTTGATGGGAGAAGGCATTTTTGTAGCTTAAAAGATTGTTTTGGAGATCGGGCTGCACACAAATAAATTGAGAAGCTACGCTGGTCATTTAATTTGAATTTAATGCAATAGCCACACAATGGAATTGGAGATTTTGACAAAGACGGATGGCTTTGGGGCTCTGGCTAGTATTATTATGATAAGTAAATAAATACAAGAGGTTCAGTGCAAGGTTTTCAGCACGAAGATTTCTTTTAGGATTCCCTTACCCATTATCCACTTCGGTTTCTAACTTTTCAGACTGAGAGATGGGGAGGTCTGGGGCCACTAAGGTAAAGCTTCCCCTCGCACATATGTGCTAGTCGTTCCCGACTCTAGGGGTCAGTGCTCATCTCCGTTTCAGAGCCGAAGAGCCAGCGCTGTCCGAAGATGTCTCCGTGGTCATGTGGCCGGCATGACTCAACGCCGAAGGCGCACGGAACGCTGTTCTCTTACCACCAAAGGTGGTTCCTATTTTTCTACTTGCATTTTTACGTGCTTTCGAACTGCTAGGTTGGAAGAAACTGGGACAAGTAACGGGAGCTCACTCCATTACGCGGCGCTGGGGATTCGAACCACCAAACTTTCTGATCGAGAAGCTCAGTGTCTTAGCCACTGAGCCACCGTGTCCCTTTTGGGGCCACTACCTCCCTCCAAAGTCCACATTTAGGCTTCCTAGGGTTGGCCTGCCTGCAAAGGCAGCCATGAACCTTCATAATGGTTTGAGGCAAGGCAAGAAGCCAAGATATGTTGGTTTGTTGTGCAAACTAGGCTTAGTGTTTTTCTCAATCCATGCACACATGGATTATTTGGGGTTTTTTTTTGTGCGAGGACGGTCAAGCTGCCAACTGAACGCCTTTTAAATTAAATTGAATTGTTTAATTGTCTTTATAATTAAGTTTTTTTTTAATTAAATGGTCCCTTTTAGGATAAAGGATTATGAATAAATTCAGCAAGGTCCATTTTTTGTGCGGTGCGCAAATTGCTAAAGCTTGGGATTATTTGAAGATAAATTCAAATGCTCCCTTCTCAACTGTCAATCACGAATTTGCTCAGGGCATTATGGGTAATCAATGGCGCAAGGAACTCTGGGACACCTCGGGGTGGTTAGAGGCCACGTGCTGCTCGCGACGTGCGGGAGCGGCAGTTAAAACTCCCTCGCCCGCCCACGCTCGCCGCTGATTGGCTCACGCCTGCCCCCCCCTCTTACCGCCTATTGGCTAACCTAAGGCCAATACCACACACAGACAAACACCCTTTCTCTCTTTCGCCCGCTCGTTCGTTTCCCGATTGGCTGCTCCTTTCCGACTCCCCCACCACCCGTCGGCAGCTAGCCGTCTCTCCGCCGATTGGCTGAAAGGCTGGCGCGCGGGGGAAAAGAGGGCGGAGCGAGAGGTTATAAATAGAGGGTCCCGCAAAGGCGGAGCGCTGGGACGGCGGGAGGCGGCGGCTGGGGAGGTACGGCCTGTTCGCTGTGGGCGGGGCGTAGAGCGGGAGGACCGCGGGGAGGCTCCCCGGGATGCTGGCCTGTTTGCAAGGAAGCTTCTTGGAATAAGAGACCGGTTTGCATTATTGGCATGCAAAATAAGGGTGGGAAAGAAGGCGAATTCCATTCCAAAAAAAACTGGGGGAAGACCTCCCCCTCCCCAATATCTCTGCACCCTAAATGAGGAGGAGGAGAAAAAAGTGGAGAGAGAGAAAGAGCGGCGAAGACCCCCCCCCCAAACCAAGGCCAGGGCGAAAGGGGGGGGGAAGCTTTCCCTTTCTCGTTTTGCAATGGTGGAGTGGGGGGAAATGGAGCTTCCAGAGGCAGGAGCAGTCTATCGGCTTCCCAAGGTGAAGGAAGGAAGGAGGGAGAGGGGAGGAAATAAGCCAAGCTGCAATGGGGTGCAATGGCCCAATTTCCACCCTCTTCCCCCTCCCCACCAAAAACTTCCTCATTGTTTAGAATTTAGAGTTTATTTATTTATTAATTCAATTTATAGGCCGCACCCTCTCCACCAAGGGACTCGGGGCGGAGTTGGGGTGGGTGGGGAGGATATTCCCTGTGGGGGAGGGTGTGTGTGTGCCCATGCGTGGGTTTGCATCTAGGGGAGGAGCCTGCATTAGACTCCACCCCCCACTGCTTTTCGGGGGGGGGGCGGCGTCTGGGTTTCGCCTTTCCTGCAGGATTTGCAAAAAGAAAAAAAAAAGCCAGGATTGCAATCTGGGAAATAAAAGGGATCATCTCTTATGTTCTGCTGCAAGGGGGGGGAGAGAGAGAGAGATCCAGGCCTGGGTGGATTCCCTGGAGATCTACTGGCTTCCTTCCTTCCCTCCCTCCTACCAGAGAGAGAGACACTGAACCCCTTTAAATGGCCTGGAAGCCAAATTCTTTACAAGCAACCTAATTGGGTTTGTTTTTTCTGCCTCCCCCCCACCCCAAAAACATTCTGAACTTCCCCCCCCACAACCACCCCCTGGAGGTTGCAGAGCCATGGCTGACCAACGCAGTCCTTGGAGCGGGGGAAGCCTGACCGGTCTGCAAAAGTTCGCTCTGGTCCTTGGCATTCCAGCTAGTGCTGCTATCCTCTACATTTTGTACCGCCAGTACAGGGAGGAGCAAGGTGAGTGTGCCAGCGGACCCCCCCACACCCCCCCTCATCTTGCAATATGGAAAAAAGCCCCCACCCCTAACTGAATCCGGGGGAGGGATTCCTGCCAGCCAAACCTTCACTTCACCGCAGGGGGATGAGGATGCTTTACCCATGCCCCTCCTTCCTTCCTTCCTTCCTTGGGGGGGAGGGAGAGGAGGGGGAGAGTCTTCCTGAGGTGGGGGCTTGGAGAAGGAGGAGGGGGGGTTGGAGTAGAAAAAGAGGAGGGGGGTGTTGTGTGGACCCTGATCTGTGGAAGGAAGAGCCAGTTTGGGCTCGGGGATTAAGGCAGCCGGCTAGAAACTGGGAGACAGTGAATTCTAGTCCTGCCTTAGTTGCAAAACCTGGCTGGGGGATTTGGGACCAGTCACTGGGAGACTGGGAGCTCTAGTCCCACTTTAGGCACCAAACCCTGCAGGGTGACCTTGGGCCAATTACCAGGAGGCAGTTTATTTATTTATTTCTTAGATTTTTAGACCGCCCCTCTCCCAAAAAGGGACTCGGGGCGGTGAATTCTAGTCCTGCCTTAGCCATGAAAGTTGGTTGGGTGACTTGGAGCCAATTACCAGGAGGCAGTGAATTCTAGTCCTGCCTTAGCCATGAAAGTTGGTTGGGTGACTTGGAGCCAATTACTAGGAGACAGTGAATTCTAGTCTTGCCTTAGTTACAAAATCTGGCTGGGGGATTTGGAGACAGTCACTGGGAGACTGGGAGTTCTAGTCCCACTTTAGGCACTGAAGTCCTGCAAGATGACTTTGGGCCAATTACTAGGAGACAGTGAATTCTAGTCCCGCCTTAGCCATGAAAATTGGCTGGGGGGGGGGTGCTGGATCAGTCCCTCCCTCACCCAGCCTAGCCCACCTCGCAGGGTGGTTGTTTTTTGTTGTGGGAGGGGGAAATAAGAGGAAGAAACCTGCCAGGAGTGATGTGTAAAAAATAATAAAAGTGGTATATAAATAAAATGACTAATTTTGGGGGGGGAAAACCCTCTAGCACATTTGCACAGGTTTTAAGGGCGGGGTGGGGCCTTTTGTACACCTTCATTCTCGAGGAGGTTCAGGCACCTCCTATAAGTGGGGAGGGGGATTTCTCAGATCTTCAGCTTTCTTTCTTTTTTCTCGGCCGCCCCCCCCTCCGCCCCCAGACGAGCGCATCACTTTCGTGGGCGAGGAAGAAATCGAATTCGTGCTGAAGGTGCCTCAGGAGGCCGTGAGATTCCTGCTCGGGCGCCAGGGGGCCAAGGTGAACCAGGCAAGTGGGGGAAGGTGGGGAGGGGCCTGCTGGAAACCCCTGGAAGCTGGGCGAGCACCCCCCCAAAAAAGAATATTTCCCTCCCCGCAGCTGCGGAAGGACACTCATGCCCGCATCAACGTGGACCTGGAGGAATCCGGCGAGGAGCGGCTGATCCGCATCTCGGGGTCCCCCGTCGAGGTGTGCAAGGCCAAAGCCGCCATCCACCAGATCCTGGAGGAGAGCGTTCCCGTGGTGGAGAAGATCTCCGTTCCCAATCGAGCCATCGGCCGCATCATCGGTACGTCTTTCTTCCCCGGGAGCCCTTGAAAGGCTTTCCGTGGGGATGGGGGGCCGCGAGGGTTGGTAGTCTTTTAGCCACCGAGGCCGCGCTGGGCTCCCGAGAGAGGTGTGGTTTTCGGGGAGCTGGGATTTGGAAAAGGGGGGGAATCCTAGCACTGATGGCGTTGCCTAGTTTGGTAATGAAACGTCTGCCAGGAAAAAACCCCAGTCTTCATCCTTGCAAACTGCACTCCCCTCTGGCACTGATGATGTTCCCTCGTTGGGTCGTGAAACGTCTGCAAGACCCCAAGGACATCACAGTTTCTTTTCATGTGTTCTCGTCTTCCTCTTCTGCTTCTCGTCCTCTCCTTTATTCTCCTCCTCCAAACGCTCCTTTCTTTTTAGCACTGATGCCATTGCTCCGTTGGGTCACGAAACGTCTGCATGGAAACCAGCAAGCTCAGAGAGCACCAAGGGCCCCCCAGTCCTTCTCTTCCTCCTCCTCTTCCTATTCTTCCTCTTCAGTTCCTCGTTGCCCTTATTATCCTTCTCCAAACCCCTACTCCCTTCTAGCCCTGATGCCATTCCTCAGCTGGGTCACGAAACGTCTGCACGGAAACCAACCCAGCGCACACACAGCACCATAGATCCCATGGAGGGGGTTGTTCCTAGACGTGGGAAACTCCCCTTCCCCTTTTTTTCCCCCCTTTGTCCCTCACTGCTGCTGTCGCTCTTCCTCCAGGGAAGGGTGGCGAGACGGTGAGGTCCATCTGCCGGAGCACCGGGGCCAAGATCGACTGCAACCACAACGGGCAGGGCGCCCTGTCGCTCACCCGCCTCGTCACCATCTCCGGGACTCGCAAGGAGGTCCAGGCTGCCAAGGTGAGAGCTTTGCCAGGCTGAGTTTTTCTCCTCCCCAACCTCGCGCCCTCTGAGCATTATGGTTCAGGTAGTCCTCGACCTACGGCCACAATTGAGCCCAAAATCTCTTGTCGCTGAGTGAGACATTTGTTAAGTTGCTGACTTAACAATTGTCTTGACTTTCCTTCCTGTTCTAATGACCCCATAATCCCTGGCGGGGTGGATTACCAACCAAATGGAGCTAGCAGAGTGTTTTAATGGCCAGATGCCTTTCCCGTTGCCAGTGTGGAGTTTTGTTCGGCAGAGAATATTCTCATTCTGCCCAGAGAGAGAAATCTCTGCCTCTACCTGGGAATCGAACTCACAAGCCTCCTGACTGTGAGGCAAGAGGCTCCACCACTAGGCCGCCCCACCGCTCAATTTTTTCTGACGTTTGTTGCCTGATGGTCGTTAAGCGATTCGCTCCAGTTAAGTTAGGAACATGGTTATTTGGAGAATCCGTTCTGCTGACCCCAGAAGGTCGCAAAAGGGGATCATATAATCCACCTGGTTGAATTGTGTTGGAGACTTTTAAATTTGTCCCTTGGATGTCCTTGGACCCCTTAGGGAAAGGGTCGCCGAGGTTGCCCCCTCCCTCGTTTGAGAGTGGCGGGGAGGCGACCTTCCTGCACCTCTGGGAAGTGATGGGGCCTACCTCGTAAGGGCGTTGTGTAAAAACAACAGCACACAGTTCCTTCCAGGCGTTTGAGACTACAGTTCCCATTATCCTCAGATGGCCCGGCTGGAGGGAATCCAGGGCCGATGGAGAACGGGAATTAGGGGCCCTAAGGACCGGGGTGGGCTTGGGGGCCGGCACTCCCCCTGACCCATTTTCTGCTGTCAGGAATTGATCCACGAGAAACTGTCGGAGGACGAAGCTTTCCGCAGTAAGTTGTTGCAATCGGTGTCGGCGCGCACACAACGGAAGCAGCCGCTGGGCACCCGGAGAGAGATGGCGGCGGCCGGCGACTCGAGTCAGCAGCTTTATTCGCACGCGGAACCTCACACTCGGACGCCGGAAGTGGAGTACCTCCGCCGAGAGGCTGGTGATGGGCCACCGGAATATCCCTCGGGGGATCCCCCGGAGCCGAGCGGAGCAGAGTCCCCAGAAAACCCCCGGCCTGCCCCGAGCTCCGTTGTTGAATGTGAGCAACAAAATTGAGGGTAGACTGCTTTGGGGCCTGGAGGATCGGACCAGGTGTCGCAGCTTAATACGACAGTCATATCAAATCGAAATTCAGACGCTTGGCAGCTGACTCGTACTTACGACGGTTGCAGCATCATTCCGCCCCCGCCCCCCTTTCCCGGGTCACACGATCTTCTTTGGCAACCTCCTAACGAGCAAAGTCAGGTTCACAAAGGCCGCAACATGGGGCAAAACTCAGTGAAACCCAGAAATGTCGGGTGCAGATCCCCTGCCCCTAACCCATCCCCCTTGCCTCTCCAGTCCCCAGCTCGGATTTCAGCCTCCACACCAAAGATCACCTGGAGGTCTACGTCTCGGCCTCCGAGAACCCGGGCCATTTCTGGATCCAGGTAATCGACGCAAAGGCGCTCCAACTGGACAAACTCATCCAGGAGATGACAAAATACTACGAGAACAACGATCGCGGCGAGGTGAGCCAGCCCGTCCACCTCCTCCAGATGTGGGGAGTTGGGGGAAAACCCTAACTAGCTTTCCGTCATCCTTCTTGTCTGTTCTTTCCCCCCCTTCCCCCCAGCTGCAAAGCGTGCAGGTGGGGGACATTGTAGCCGCCTACTACCCCGAAGACCGTTCCTGGTATCGGGCCGAGGTCCTGGGGACCTTGGACAACGGGAACCTGGATATTTATTACGGGGATTTTGGGGACAACGGAGAGGCGCCCCTCAAGAACCTGCGGCTGTTGCGGTAAGGGGCGGATCGGGGGTGTCGTCGTCCCTCCAACGAGGGATCGGGAAATTCGGGACCCCGGTGGGCATCGCCGAGAACGAGAAGCTGGAGGGGTTGGGTTTTGAAGCTCTCGGAGGACATCAGTTGGGCTCGTCCAGCCGGAGCAAACCGCCGTCGGCCAGGGCAATGTGATAACGGCGACGTGCACGTAGTCCTTGACTTAACGCCCGCTTGCTTAGTGACCAAAGTTTCCACGGTGCTGAAAAAAGCAACTCGCGGCTGTTTTCCCCACTTAAGCTCAGTGGCAGCAAGTCCCCCTGGCCACGTGATCAAACTTCGGATGTTTGGCAACTGTTTAACATTTACGACCGGGGTCGCCGTGTCTCCGGGGATCATGTGATTTGCCTGTTGCGGCCTGGCATTTGGGGGGGGGACACAGATTCAGTTAATTACCGTGTAACTAACTTAACCACAGTGATTTCTCTTAGTGACTGCGGTGAGAACGTCAGAGTATTGGGGCGAGAATTGGGATAGGGGAGCCAGGATTGGGGTCTTCTGGTCCTCCTCTTAACCTCATTTCCCCCTTTCCCCCCCCTTTTTTTTTGTGGGGCTGAAGGAGTGATTTCTTCGGCCTCCCCTTCCAGGCCCTTGAGTGCAGCTTGGCCGGTGTGGCCCCCGCTGGTGGTGAGTCCCTCCATCTTCCTTTCTGTGGCATTCTGGGAGTTGAAGTCCGCCCATCTTAAAAGCCGCTGGCTGAGGAATTCTGGGAGTTGAAGTCCGCCAAGCTTTTGCAAGGGCACTGGGGACCCTCGATAGAAATGTAACTCAACTTCTGGCCTTGCCCTCCTCCAATGGCTTCCTGCCCCAGGGTCACATTGGGAAGAAGCCGCCCTGGACGAGTTTGACCGCCTGACCCACTGCGCCCAGTGGAAACCGGTGCTTTGCAAGATCTGCACCTACATGCGTGTGGGCGACAACTTGCGGCCGTACGTCCGCTTGTTCCAGCCTGCCGATGGGCAGGTGAGACCCCAATTGCGGCTTTCGGGGTGAGGACTACCCCACTGCGCTCGGATTTTCAGCCCGGCTTCTCTCCCCCAGTTTGTCGATGTGGGAGAGGAACTGATCCGGTTCGGCTACGCAGTGCGGAAGTTGTCGGACAAAGACGGAGACGCCTCGAGGGAGCTGCCCAGGAATTTGGTTGGTAACGGATCCGGCCTCTTTTGGGGGGGGGAGTGTTTAGGTGATTTGGCAAGTAGGTGGCTAGTCCACCGGAGGTCTACGTTGCAGTGGGTGAGGATAGGATAAGGATGGATTAGGAATAGGAAAGGAGGAGAGGAGGGAACGGAAGAGGAAAGGAACGAAGAAAAGGGAAGGGAGAGGAAGAGAAAAGGAAAAAGGAAGGGGAGGAGGAAAGGAAAGAACAAAAGGGAAGGAAAAAGGGGAGAGGAAGAGAAAAGGAAAAAGAGGGAAGAGGAAAGGAAAGAACAAAAGGGAAGGAAAAAGGGGAGAGGAAGAGAAAAGGAAAAAGAGGGAAGAGGAAAGGGAAGAGGGCTGGAAGGGACTTTAGAGGTCGTCTAGTCCAACCCACCCTCCTACCTGACAGGAGTTTTTGAATAGAAAAAATAAGCATGCTCTCGTTTGTCGTGAAAGAGAAGAGCTCAGGGTGTTTTGTTTTTTTTGCCTGTTGCGTTGGTGGGGGGGGGGCACCAAGACCTGCCATCAATCGTGCAAAGATTTGGGACGGGGCCCTTCCTTTTTTCTTTTTCAAGATTTTTCTTTCATTCAATAGTACGCTAAAACACACAAACTTCGAAAAGTCCCCAAAACAAAAAACTTCCAAACAAAACGCAAAACATTTTTTAAAAGGTGCGTTTAAAAATAAAAACCACCGATTCATAATATACATGTTATTCCCCCCCCCCAATTGAATACAGATTAATATATTATTACAATGTTAATTCCTGTTCTTTACGAAACTTTGCTCGTCTCCGTAGGAAATCTGTAGAGGGATGTCGTCGGAGAATTTATCCGGTACGCAGTCCTGAGGAGATGCGCCACTCGGCTTGTCCTGCCCCAACCTGCGTGGGGTCTTTCGACAACCACATCCCAAGGACCCACAACTGCAGAGGGCCACGGCCTTCCCCCGGTTGCATTGATTAAAGAGCAACTGGCGTTTTTCTTCCAACCCACTTTTGCGTCCCCTGCTGGCTATAACAAATCCCTGACCACCTGCGGGATCCTTCTCCCAACGCCCCCCACCCCACCCCCTTGTCCTACCCTCCCACCCCCACCCAAAATGCCAATCTTGTCTCTTGCATCCCGCAGAGATCGCCTCCATGTCGGAAGGGGACGACTCGGTGATGCTATGAGCCTCCAAAGGCAGGCAGGTGAGGAGTAACGTTTATGGTGATTGTGCACCAAGAATAAGTTGGGCTTGGATGGCTCGGTCCCAATCTGGGGGGGGGTCTTTGAATTTTGCAGATCCCTCCTACTCCAGATTTAAAAGTCAAGGACTCAAAAGTTCTCGGGAAATGTGGTTTTTTTTCAGAGCCATTTGGGGCGTTGAAGGTCAACGTAGCTGCGTCCATCTACCGTGTTTCCCCGAAAATAAGACAGGGTCTTCTTTTGACCCCCGAAATAAACACTTTTCGGGGAGGTCTTATTATTTTTGAGGTGCTGGAGGCGGCGAGCGTGGTCACCTCATGGCTGCTGCTGTGTTGAAGTATTTTCAGGGAGGGCTTATTTTGGGGGGAGGGATTTTAGCGCATGCTAAAAGTCCAATGGGGCTTCTTATCCAGGGAGGTCTTATTTTTGAGGAAACGGGGTACCATTTAGAAAAAAATTTAATCCGTGATGGCTTGGTCTAAACCAGGTTCCTCAGCTCCAAAATTTGGAGGCTGGCTTAATTGCAATTCTTTTTCTTTTACCCCCAGAAAGTAGATCTTAAAACTTCTGCCCATTTTTTTCCCCCTTTCCTTTCCTGCAGATTTGCCGAAAGATTTATTTCTTGGAGAGGAGGACCACAGAAAGATCCCACCCGCCGGAGAGTCCGTTGGGAATCTTGCGGGGGACGTGCCAGCCCCTCCCCCAGCAAACCCTCTGCATACCCCCCCAAAAAAGGGGGGGGGGCTTCTACTAGCACGGTTTGGCTACGTTGGGTAGGTTTTGAATGTCATGCTTGAGTTTTCAGCCACCCGTATGGCCATTTCTCTGCGAAAGTTGCGGGAGGGGGCTGGCTCTGTTTCTGCCCCCCCTCCCCCCAAAAAACCCGAGTTTATGTTCACGTTGGACAGTTAAAGACCCCGACTCCATCCTTCATTTTCGTAACGATGAGATGGCTGCAGGGGCCGAGATGTCTTGGTTTATGTATAGATAGATAGATATATATATTGTCTGAAATAAAGGCTTGCGTTTAGGATTTCTCTCCCGAGTCAAAACTGCAAGCAGGGAGGTGTGGGGGGGGGGGAGATTTAACCCCTTGGAGGGGTCAGAATTGTGGCTTGTGGGGAGAAGGACGTAGCCGCAAACCGAACTCGCTTTGTGTCCGGATGGGACGGAAGATTCGGAGGGCAGAAAGAGACGATGAGATTCTCCCCTACCGTAACTTCCTACCCCTCCCTCCCCGGTTCTTATCACCTGCTAAGCGTTTATGCCACTTTAATGCCTTTTTGGGGGGGCTTTGAAATCACGCTGCTCCAAAGGGGAGGGGTGGTCCCCATTGGCACCGGCCCTCCCCTGCTCTTCGGACCCCCCGCAAGAGGGTCATTCCATCTTTGGTGAGGGATTCCAGCCGAGATCACGTTCCAGAGGGTAAGCCATGAAGATGGTGTTTTCCCAGGGGGGCAGGCCAGGGTAGTCGGGGGTCACGAGTTCGAAACCCAAGAAGCTGAAAGCTCGTAGCAAGTTGCCTTAAGAGAGAAAAAAAAGGGGGGGGGGATTAGCGGGTGCAGGGATGGCTACCTGAGCTTCTTCGCGGGCTGGGATTTTAATCGGGATTCACCACTTTGCCCCCTTCTGCCTCTCTTGGCCTGCTGGGAAAGTGCAAGCAGACCAGTGTTCGTTTAGTGACGGCTTGATGCTACAACGGCACTGAAGAGAAGTGACTTAGGTATGGGGTTTTCCCAAGACTTAACAACCGTCGTAGCCTTCCTCGCATTCACAAAATCAAAATCCAGATGCTCAGCAACTGGCTCGTATTTATGACGGCCGCAGCGTCCCGAGATAACGGGATTCCTCTTTCGCGATCTCAACGGGGAAGACCAATCCACTTAACAACTTTTTGACAGCTGCAGGAAGGATTCGCTTAAAAAAACGTCGCAACGGAAGGTCTGGAAATGGGGCAAATCTCGCTTCGAGGCGTGTCTCGCTTAACAACGAGGGCCATAAAGCCAAAGGATTTTTAGGCAGCCTGTTTTGGGAGAACACCAATCGCCTTCCAATTTTATTCTTAACAAATTCTCCTTTTTTATATATATAATTGGGATTAAGGAGGCATTCGCAACCCCATATTTTTCTACCCAAGGCTTGGAAAATTCGCTCCCAGGCCAAAATCCCGCCAGGATAAAAGTGCAAAAAAAAGTTCTTATTTTTACCTCGGTCTCGCCGTGCCTTGTCGAAGTTCACCAACACCTGCTCTGCGCCCGTTTTTTCTTCGATGTATTCCAGCGTGGCGGTCAAGCTGCGGGATCAGACAGACGGTCAGCAATTTTTAGTCTTTATAACAACACAATCTTGCCAGCGAAAGATTTCTGACTCTCCTGATCAAATCCTTCACGGAAAAAACCATGGCGACTTCTGGAAATCGAGCGCACGCAGGCCGCCCTCGACTTACGACCAGAATTTCCCTGGCTGTTCTTAAGCGAGTCGCATCTGAGTTTTGCAAACAATTACGAAGCAAATCACTGTTAAGTTGTTAAAATGAGCGACCACGGGACGTTGCAACCATAATCATAAGTACAGGCTGGTTATTTGAATTTTGATTCCATGGGGGATGCTGAGATGGTCATAAGTTTGAGGATTGGTCGCAAGTCGCTTTTTTCAGTGTCGTAACCTCAATCACTAGCCAAATGGCTGTAAATTGAGAGCTAGAGAAACTAGCAGTAGGGAGCAAGAAGCAGCTTGCTTTCTGGATTCCTATTGGTGAGTTGCTAAGGTTTCTTGAGAACTAGCAACTTGTTTCCTATATCTTAAACCAAACTTTGGCTCTTTCCCCTTGGTTCAAAAACGCCACCTGTTTTTCCCCTGTATTTTAAACACGGGTTTTACCCCCTCACCTTTCCCGGCTGTTGAAATCCAGTGCCCGTCGAGGGGTGTCCAGGAAAAGGGTGCGTCCCTGCAGAAGGCCATGCCAATGGCTGGCACCCTGGCTGCCGCGGGCGAAGTGGAAATCTAGCTGCACTGGCCGATCGGGGTGTTGATGGACGCTAGCAAAAACTGTGAGGTTGGCAGCCTGCAATGAAATACCGGTTGGGCGATTCAGACGTTACAGTGAAACATTTGCACGCTTCTTACATTTAAATATTTCCTTTTTTATTTTACTTTTTTTTAAAGCACTTGCCTGCTTCTAAGGGAGAATCCTAATAGCCTGGCAGTGTAAAAAGTGGGATTTTATTCTCAAATTGACAACTTTTAAGGTGGCTGGACTTCAACTAGAAGTTCTGGGAGTTGAAATCCAGTCACCAGTTGTTTTAAAGTTGGCACGTTTGAAAAAAGCAAGCTCTTCCCAATAGATCAGCACTAAGCTTGTTGATCAGAAAGGTTGGCACTTTGGCGGTTCGAATCCCTAGCCCTGTGTAACGGAGGGAGCTCCCGTGACTTGTCCCAGCTTCAGCCACGCATGGTTTGAAACGGAGGGTTTGTTTTTTTTTTTTTTTTGTAGATCTCTGACCTTGTAGATCTCAGTCGGGCTCAGCCAGTCTGACGGGTCGCTGGGGCCGCGCCGGTTGGGGCTGGCGCCCTCAAACTCAGGAGCACTGCGGGCAGTAGCGAGGACGGGTGCTCAAAGTTTCAGGGACGGCAAGGGCTGCCCTGGAGAAGAGGAGAAGAGAAAAAGTGACATAATTTTCCATTTCGTAAAAAAATATATTTTTTACAATAATTACATTTTATAATAAATTATATTTTCTTCAGCCCCCCCCCCCCCCCCCAAAAAAAAGCTGCAAACGTTGAGCAGGTTTGCAAAGCGCGTGCGAAATCAGTGAGTTCAGAAAAGTCGGCGGTTCGAATCCCTAGTACAGGTCTCCTGTGAGAGAAGGGGGTTGGACTAGATGACCTCCAAGGTCCCTTCCAACTGTGTTGTTCTGTATTCTGATCGGCGGGGGGTTGAACTAGATGGCCCCCAAAATCCCTTCCAACTCTGCTAGTTTTCCTCTGCCAGCGAGCATCTCTGGGACCTAAACGGGGAAAGGGCCTGGGTCTACCAGGTTTGGCCGTCAGGGGTCAGCAAGCCACGATTGTTGGCTTAGCCTCGAGGGAGCCAGTTGTGACGGGCAGCGGTGCCCAGGTGGCGCTGCGGAGGCTCACTCGCTGTTTGAGGGGGTCATTTTTCCTGGAGGGCGAAGTTGGGATGAAGCTCTAAGGGGGGGTCCAAGCAGGCTTAGCGTCGCCCCAAAGCAGGCAGCGAGGTCCCTGGGTGGTCTCTGGCTCTTGGGTGGCTTCTGAGTGGCCCCTGAGGGTCAGAAGCCCCAAGTCAGAAGCCCCATTGTGACCCGGCGGCCCCAGACCAGCAACAGACTCCCCCATTGTGACCACGATGCTAAGCTCCTCCCACTTCTGGCCCCTCCCATGGTGGCTTGTCTACATGTCCCCTCTCGAAGCTGGTTCGAAACCGGTTTATAAGGAGGGGTGGGATTGCTCGATGGGTCGCTCCATTTATAACCCCTTTTTCTGCCACTTGGATTGGGGGGTGTTTTCAAAGATTAAAAGACAACGGGGGTTGTGGGAAAGGAAAATACTCTGTACATGCTCAGAGACACGGGTGCCTTTGGGGAATCCTCTCTGCATTGGAAGGAAAGATTTTTGTAAATAACCCCCCCTCCCCCCCAAATTAAGAGGATCTTTGGGGCATTTCTGGCATTCAGGAGGGAAAGTACTCTGTACATGCTCAGAGACACTGCTTTCTTGTTTGGCAGAGGGCCCTCTGTGCATGCTCAGACTGCTCCTTCACTGCTACCACTCTGTTACACCTTTGCATCCAGGGCTGGGTGGCAGGATGCCTTTGCTCGGCGACTCAGCCCTCTTCACATGCTCAGAAACCCTTTCACTCCCACCCCGTTAAAGCTTTGCATCCATGGAGCGCGGGGGGGGGGGAGAGCCACTCTGAGCATGCCCAAAAACAACCAGCCCTGTATTGATTTGAGAAAGCAAGCCCTCCCCCGCCTCTCGGTGTCCCTCCGGCCCGGCCGAGCCAAAAGCCGGGGCCTGGCGTGGCGCCGCCGCCCGCAGGAAGAGGGCCATGTCCGGCAGGTGGCACTAGGCCAGAGCGGGGCTTAGTCGCGGCCTGGCGGGCTTCGGCGCCTGCGCAATCGGTGGGGAGGGGGCGGGGCCTGCGGCAGGGTGGCGGGAGCCATGATGGCGGCGGGGCTTCTGTGGCGGGCGGTGCGGGGGCCTCCAGCGGGGTCTCTCCACTTTCTCCCTCTCAGGGGGCTGCACCTCTCGGCCCCGCGGGTGAGCGCGGCAGGGAGAGCCGGGAGGAACCGACAAGGGAGGGCGGGATAGCCCTGGTGGGGAGGAGGAAAGGATGGGAGACCACCAGGAGAGAACGGCGGCCATGCAGCGCACTGGGGGGGCTGTGCAGGATGGGTATTGCGAACCAAGGCCAAAAAGGAGGATGTGTGTGTGTGTGTGGCCTGGGAGAGTCGTCTGAATGCCATCAATCAAAGGGGGCACACCAGAATCCTAGGGCTGGAAGGGACCTTGGCGGTCATCTAGTCCAGCCCCCAGAGTCTAACCAAGGCAGGAGAACTTATTCCATCCTGGACAAAGGGCCGTCCTGGACACGGATAAGATGGAAGGAAGGAAAACAAAAAGAGGAAAAGAAGAGAGAAGGGGGTGGGGGTGAAAGGAGGGAAGAAAAGAAAAGGAGGGAGATTGTTGGAAGGAAGGAAGGAGATGGGTGGATAGATAGGGAAAGAAGGAAAAAGGGAGAGAGGAGGGAAGAAGGAAGGAAAAGGGAGGGAAAGGAGAAAGAAAAAAAGAAGAGGAAGGAGAAGGAAGGGGAGGAAAAGGAGAGAAGGAGAAACGAAAGAAGAGAAAAGGAGATATGGTTGCATGGAAGGAAGTAGAGAAAAAGGAGGAAGGAGAAAAGGAAAAATGGAGGGAGGGAAGATGGAAAGAGGGAAGGAAAAAGAAAGGAGAGATGGAGGGAGAGAGGAGGGAAGGACGAGAAAGAAGGAAAAGGAAACCCTGCAGCTTGCTAGATTCACCTGAAGGTTGGGGGGGGTCCCCAGTCAGCCCCCCTCGGCCTCCTCCAGACCCCCCCCCCCCCACTCCCCATCCTGGGACTTTGGCCCGGCTGCTTCACGTCCACATGGCAAAAGTCCTACATTCCCCCCTCCCCCAAGAAGCTAAAAATCTCTGTGAAATAAATTCCTCATATTTGGGGGAGGGGGCTGCATCCGAGACCTTCCCCGACTTCTCTGCCTTGCAGGAGACGGTCATCGTGGAGCGCTGGTGGAAAGTCCCGCTGGGGAAGAAGGACAGGGAGCCCCGCATCAAACACTCCCGCTTCCGCGTCTTCCGCCTGCTGGAAGACCTCAAACACCGCCCCAAGGAGCCCCTCGAACTCATCCTCACCGAACCCGTGGAAGGTACGAGACCCTCCTGGCCCGCTGAGCAGGGCGTCCTCGACCTACGACCGTCAGGGAGCCCGACGCAGACCTGCCTTAAGCTGAGTTTGGCCGCCTTTCGCGGCCTTCCCTGCTGCCGTTGCTAAACGAATCCCGGCAGAGGCTCGGCGGGTCATACGGTCGTTAAGCGAACCGGACGTGGAGGTTGCAAAAGGGGCTCCTGGGATGCTTGCAGCCGTCATAAATACGAGCCGGCGGCCAAATCTTGTCGGCTTAATTTGGATCGCTTACATGGTAGTAAGTGTGAGAAACGGTTGTAAGTCGCTGTTTCCGGTGCCGTGGTAACTTTGAAGGGTTGTTTAGTGCCGTTGTAAGTCGAGGGCACACACACAAAGACACACACACACCACACACACACAGAGCCTGCCTCCAATTTTTTCTCTCTCATCTCGATTTGCAGACGTTGGGAACCGGGGCGAAACCGTCTTTGTCCACCGATCTTTCGGCCGTAACCATCTCCTGCTCCACAATCGGGCCGTTTACGCCTCTCCCGAAAACAAGAAATTTTTCGAGGAGGAAAACCGAGTAAGTTTGCTCCCGGATTTGGGCTCCCGTAGGCAGCCTAAATTTGCACGCTGAGCTTGTCGATCAGAAAAAGTTGGCAGCTCGGCGGTTCGAACCCCTAGCGCCGCGTAACGGAGTGAGCTCCCGTGTCTCGTCCCGGCTTCTGCCAACCGAGCCGTTCGAAAGCACATGAAAATGCGAGTAGAAAAACAGGAACCACCTTTGTTGGGAAGGGAACAGCGTTCTGGGTGCCTTCGGTGTTGAGTCATGCCGGCCACATGACCCCGGAGGCGTCTCTGGACAGCGCTGGCTCTTCGGCTTTGAAACGGAGATGAGCACCGCCCTCTAGAGTCGGGAACGACTAGCATGCGTGTGCGAGGGGAACTTCTACCTTTTATGGAACATGAGAGAGAGAAAAAATCTTTATTTTTTTCCCTCTTCTCTTTTAGTTACGTGAAGAGGGGAAGCTGCCGAGGTTACAAACCCACAGCGGTAGGAAGGTAAGAAGATATATCTATCTATCTATCTGTCTGTCTATCTATCTATCTATCTATCTATCTATCTATCATCTATCTATCTATCTATCTATCTATCTATCTATCTATCTATCTATCTATCTACCTACCTACCTACCTACGTACCTATCTTATCTATCTATCTCTTATCTATCTATCTTATCTATCTATCTATCATCTATCCATCTAGAAGTGCCACTACAGCAGGGTATATAACGTCCTCTCTCCCAAAATTTGAATTTTACTCGTATTCCTTCCTTTCTCCTAAAACCTAAGCTGTTGCTAGCAAATCCAGAGCAATATATATATATATTTCAGGTTTTTTAAAATCATTTCTGGTCCTGCTTTGGAAGAACTTCAGCTAAAAGAGCTGGGTTCTCATAAACTCCTTCCCTTTAGTTGACCAACTGTCTGTTTCCTTTAGACCGTCCGGTTCCTGAAGAATTGCACCCTGGAGATCGGCGTGAATGAGTGCGACCAGTGGGAGCTAACGAAAGAAATTGTCTGCCGGCACTTCCTCCGAAATGTAAGTTTACACGTCTGTGGGACTCTTCCCGAGCTGCATGGTTTCCTTGTAGGCGTTTCATCACCCAACAAGGGAACCTCATCAGGGCTAGAAGAGTGTGGGGTTTCCTCTTATTTTTCTATACTGGCTGTCAGGGTTCCAAATAGCATCCAAAATTAAATCTGAGTCCGAGGCAAAGTATTGCTCAAAGTCCCAATTGATGAAGAGAGCCATGTTGCCACATCTGGGAAAACCCGAATCTGAAATCTTCCCGGTTTCCCCCACCCAGTTGAAAGTTCAAGATCTTGCCCCCACACCCACAAGTCCATCCCGTGGTCCCATCTCCCACTGCCACGCTGGCAGTTTCCACCCATCCAGTTCCGGTCAGATGCAGAGACGAAGGATGACCTTGGTTTTCTAGAAAGAACATTGTTATGGCTACCTATCGTCTAACCCCCTCCCGTTTTCCCACCATAGAAAAGGCATAGTAGAATAATAGAAAGCGTGGCAGGCCGAAGATCCAAAAGGAAAGACGGCTGCAGGGCTGACCCTGGTGGCTTGTGTTGACGGGGGTTATTGGGAGGAGTCTTGGTGCTTTCTTGGTTAAGTGATGGTTTATCGTTAGTCTGTTTGCAGTGGTAATTCCTTGATTTTGGGGTATCGTCAAGATTGATCGCGGGGGGTTTAATCTCTGCTCATTTGGGGCGGCAATTGCTGGTGAGGAGGCGTTTATATATTTGTGTTGACTTAATGGAGACGTCAGCCTTAATACAGGTGGTCCTTGATTTACAAGAGTTCAGTTAGTGACTGTTCAAAGTTACGACGGCACCGGGAAAGGGGGGACTTTACGGCCGTTTTTTTTTTCCACATTTTACAACATCCCCGCTGTTATGTGATCAGAATTCCGCCTCGGGTTAGTTAGATTGGAACACAACTCGGGAACACAATTGCAAAACCCTACTTTTAAGGAGCTACCTGTCCCTTTCCCTCCCCTGCTTCTTTTCTTTCCAGTTAGGAGTTGTAGTGCCCCCCCAGGCGCTGACTCTCCCCGAAGAACCCATCACCTCACTGG
Source organism: Natrix natrix natrix (assembly GCA_029891615.1). Taxonomy (NCBI): domain Eukaryota; kingdom Metazoa; phylum Chordata; class Lepidosauria; order Squamata; family Natricidae; genus Natrix; species Natrix natrix. The sequence continues at coordinate 168,697 of JAKRSK010012080.1, forward strand.
GCAGCTACTGGTGCGAAGTTACGGTAAGCTCGCCCCTCGGATTTTCTGCCTCTTTAAGTTTCACGGTTGTCTTGCAGACGTTTCATGACCCAACTAGGTCACACCATCAGTGCTGGAGGGGAGGAAGAGGAGGAGGACTTGTGGGGTCCTCGCTGCTCTCCAAACTTGGTGGTTTTCTCGCAGACAGCCAGGTTAACACTGATCGCGTTACATAGTTCGGTAATGAGAGGTTTGCAAGAAAAGCAGCAGAAACTTTGACTTTTTTTCCCCTCTCCCCTCCCTGGCTTCCACACTTGCCACGGTAGGCAGAAGGGAGCACCGGGGAGGCACCCTGAGGCTTAAAAGCCTGCCCCACTTTCTCCAAAGAGGACGGCGAAACTCTTTAACGCCCCCTCCTCTCCAACAGAGCGCTGGGTTTTCGTAGTAGGAGCTTCACTTTGCTGATTCGATTCCTTTCCGGGCCTCCTTGCCCCCTTCTCTTCCCTCCCTCCCGCCCTGCAGGTTAATAGCCTCGACACCGTCCGCGTCCCTCTCTCGGTGCAGCCGTTTGCCGAGCCGAAATCCAACAGCCAGCGGCTTCGGCTGGCCCAGAAGGAACCGGAAGGCGCCGGCAGAGAAGTGGGACAACCTTGAAGGCCGTCCACGGAAGAAGGGACTTTTCTCCGCGGCGCTGAAATCGGAGCTTAGGATATATATTTTTTCTTGCCAAACCCTCCTTTTTTGGGGAGGGGGATTTCCTTCAGCTGGGCACGGTGGGTGAAGCCAGCCCCTTTTTCGTGTCTCTTAAGCCTCGGGGGCATTGTGGGGGCGAGGGGGGGATTCTGTTCGGGGTGCTCTGGCCAGAAGCGGGCTGCGACGTCAGGCACCCGTCAATAAAACCTCCACTTCCGAACAGTTGCTTTTTTGTGGCGATGTTGCACATCGCGCGCACCTGCGCGGCGGAGCTGAGCTAGCTCACGTGCCACGGATTCGCCCTCCCGCCCTCTAATGCTTGAAGCGGTGCTAATTATTCGGCTAAATCCTTCTAACTTGGTTGCGAACAAAAAAAAAAGGCGTCCATTCCCACCCCAGGAAGAGTTTTCCCCCCGAGGAGGCCTGGATCTGAACTCGGGACAGGAAGAAGCGGGCTGCAACAGAGATGGCGAAAAGGACTGTTTTCTATCTTCTTTTTGGGGGGGGGGGGGTTAGAGGCGGTCTTTGTTCGTCTTCGCTGCCCCTTTCTTAGCCTGGCTGCCCCGCACCCCGGCGCGGCAGGCTCCTTGCGGGAAACCACAGGGGACGACGCGTCTCCCGGAATTGTCCCGTTTGCGACAATCACCCAGAGCTGGTGTGGCCCAACTCTTGGTTGCATTAACAGTCCCGTCTGTGCGCCGACGGGAACAACCTGCCCCGATGTCCTGTCTCTCTTGGCACCGCGACGGGTCTGCTTCCCGTTAATTTATGCCCACCCATGCCTCTCCGCCTCCCTCCCCCAAGGGAACACAGAGCGGCCAGGCCCTTCCAAAGCGCCAACGCCCCCAAACCCACCCCTTCCTTCTGTGCCGTCCCTCCTCCGCCGGGGAAGATAACGGGAAAAGTTTGCCCGCCAGCCGCCCCTCCACCCCCGCTCTTAAGAGCAGAGGAGGGACGGCTGCCAACAATCTCATTAGGCCCCCTACGTGAGGATGCTGGAGGAAGGGAAGGGAAGGGGGGGTCCGTCCGGGATGCACCGGCAAAGCAGGGCATGAATATTCACGCCGAGCTCCGTCTGGTGCAGAAGCGCCATCCATTACAGACGGGTTGACGTCCCACCTTATCAAGGTGACTGCTGAGATAATGTCGGAAGAGCTTGCCAGCCCTGGGGGGGGGGAGGACACGGGGGGGGGACTGCGGGCACGGCAGCCCTGGACGTTCGCAAAAGGGAAGGGGGCTGCCTTTGCGTTGAAGAGCCTCCGGAAGGGGTCTGCGAGGAGGGGGAGGTGGAAATGCACCCCTCGAAAAAGGGGGTCGGGTTTCGGGGTGCCAGTTGCGGGTTCTGCGAGCTGCGTACACACCTGGGTAAAGGGGTACCTTGGCGTCTGCAGGGGAGGTTGGCACGGGGGGGGGTTGTTCCTAAATCCCGACATCCTCAGCGTTGCAGAAGTCGCTAAAATCCAACAATGTTACGACTTTGCCATTAAGTGAATCACTGCTAACGCAGCATCCGATTCCCCCCGTGACTTCGCCGGTCAGAAGGTCGCAAAAGGGGGGATACCCCTGCGACCGTCGTAAGTGTGAGTCAGTTGCCGAGCGTCTAGATTTTGATCACGCGGCCGCAGGGACGGTGCGGAAACGGTCGTAATGGGGAGGGGAGAAAACCCGTCCCTAAGTCTCTTCGGTGACGCTGTAGCTTTGAGCCGTCACTAAGTGAACCGTCGCAAGTCGAGGACTGCCTGTGCAGGGTGCGACTGTGCCTGGAGCCGGCACGCGTTTCATCCCCCCACTTGAGTGGGGAGGAAAGCAAGCCCTTTTCGTGCCCTTTGTGAGCTTTTATTAACAACCGATGGAAAAGGAAAGATTTTGCAAGAAATATAATAATTTGGGTATTTACATTTCCAAAGCAAAAAGGCCCTTAAGTTGCCTGGTTTAGCTTCTCCATCATCTGTTGCTGGATCTTTTTCGGCAGCTCCGGGTTGGTGAAATAATCTGGAAGGTGAAACGGAGGGAGAAATTAGGTTTTTAAGCTGTGTGTAGGCGATCCTCCGGCAGCGCGACTCGAACCCGGGCCCCGTGGAGAGGACGGTGTGGCTGAGCCTTTTCCTTGCTGGAGGGTTTCAAGAAAAGATTTCGAATGGTCCTTTGTCCGCAGCGGAATAAGCTCTCCTGCCTTGGGGCCTCTGGGGTTGGACTAGATGACCTCCCAGGTGCCCTTCCAGCCCTAGGATTCTGTCTGTGCCCTTGATTGAGAATCTGGCGCTCGTTTAGCCTAGAGGCCTCCTTTTCGTGAGCTTTGGGAGTTTATTTTATTTTATTTGAAGCCCTGCTTGCTTGGCCCTCTTCCCCGGGGATCCCTCCGCCCTTGCGTTGACGGGAGAACATTGGAGGGGGTCATGAAGGCCATCTAGCCCACCTCGCCCAAATAATAATAATCTGAATTTTCCAAGAGGCCCATCCGATCCCAGCCAACCGGCACTCCACCCAATGGGGGGGTTTGTTGAAATAAATTTTATTTCTCTTACCTGCTGCAAATTCTCGGATATTCTCCGGCCTTTTCATCAAGACGTCTCTGGAAATCACCCAAGGATGAGGGGGAAACGGGGCAGAAAAGCAGATTTTCAAATACTTTTTTCCCATGAAGACACCTCCCCCCCACCCCACCTCCCACCAATCTCCCACCCTCGTCCCTTGTCAAATTGGTAAATGCCCCCTCCCCTTCCCTTATCGGCAATCGATAAGGCAATTAGAGAGACCCAGGAGGAATGTTTCATTTATTATATCTGCCCTCGTTCTGCCTGGGCGGGGGGAGAATTTGGGGAGGGGGCCCCCGAATGGAGCTTTGGCTGGGAAAATTAAAAATGCCTGCGAGAGTCGGCCGGCCGAGGCAATATTTATAACAATTAAAAATACCTCCTCCCCGGAACGGTGCAGCTACTCCGCCGTTCGGGAATCGATAAAGCCATTAGAAAGCGAGGTTTTTAATAAATAAAAAAAAGTTGGTGGAAAGAAATGTAACTGTTTTATAAAAACCCGAGTAAGGCCACGCCTGGGACCCTGCAACCAATTGCAGGATACACCACACTACAAATGGCAGGATGTGCCATGCCACAAAAAGAAAAAAAAGATTGAGACTTTGGAGAAAGCGCAGAGAAGAGCAACTAAGATCATGAAAGGCCTGGGAAAGGAAGGACTAGCAGTCTTCCGATATTTGGGGGGGGGGGCTGCCCCAAAGAAGAGGGGCTCCACTTATTCCCCAAAGGACCTGAAGGCAGGACAAGACACAATGGATGGAAACTAATCAAGGAGGGAAGCAAGCTGGAATTAAGGAGGATCTTCCTAACAGGGAGGACAATTAAGCAGTGGAACTGCTTGCCACCAGAGGTTGCCGTGATCCAACCCTGGAAGTTTTCTGAAATGGCATAAGGTCTCCCCTGCTTGAGCAGCGGGTTGGACTTGAAGACCTCCAAGGTCCCTTCCAGCTCTGTTATTCTGCTTTCCTTCCTTCCTTCCTTCCTTCCTTCCTTCCTTCCCCATCACTAGGGGTTTTTAAGAAGAGACCGCATAGCCATCTATCTGGAATGGCATAGGATTTCCTGCTTGAGCTGGGGGTTGGACTAGAAGACCTCCAAGGTCCCTTCCAACTTTGTCATTCCGTTGACTTCAAACGGTGGCTCAACAGTTTTAAGTCAAGAATTCCCTGTAATCAGTCGGGCAGCAAAAAGCTAAGTCGCCTTGAAAGGGGGGGGAAATTATTATTTTTAAAATCTTCCTTTCGCTCGATCCTAGAAACCAACCTGAGAAATCCAGATAGCAGAACCTCAACTTCGGTGTGAGCCCGCAGATATTTCTCATTGTTAATTTTGGTGTTGATCTAAGGAAAGATCATACAAAATGAAGGAACGGAAAAGGGGGATTAAAATCCGCACACCCACACAAAAAGAAGAGTCAGAATTTTCTTCTCTCAAAGCCAGACACCAAATCCTAAAATTGCAAACCAACAAGCAAAAGAGATGGATTTTTTTTTAATTGTTCCCTTTGCTGGTTTCAGAATATTATAATCCCTCTCCACATTCCCACATTTTCATCCTTTGGGGGAAAAAATAATATAAAATTTAAAGTCTTCCTCCTCCATCTCCAGATTCCATGGGATTTTTCTTCTCTGCTTTCCTGGTTTAACGGGATTATTGGCAGTTGGGCAGGGGTCTTTTCTTCCCAATTTCAGCCCCCCCCTCATCCCCTCTGCCCTTTTTCCCAAGCTGACCCACATCTGGAACCCCAAATCTCAACCCGGATTGGCACCAACTTTGGTCCGATTTTGGCATCTCGGGTTTGTACATCCGGGTCTCTCTGCGATCTCGGCTAGTTTTAGGAAGCTGGGTACTTTTAGGAAGCTGGCTAGATTTAGGAAGCTGGGTACTTTTAGGAAGCTGGCTAGATTTAGGAAGCTGGGTACTTTTAGGAAGCTGGCTAGATTTAGGAAGCTGGCCAGATTTAGGAAGCTGGGTACTTTTAGGAAGCTGGCTAGTTTTAGGAAGCTGGGTACTTTTAGGAAGCTGGCCAGATTTAGGAAGCTGGGTACTTTTAGGAAGCTGGCTAGATTTAGGAAGCTGGCCAGATTTAGGAAGCTGGGTACTTTTAGGAAGCTGGGTACTTTTAGGAAGCTGGCCAGATTTAGGAAGCTGGGTACTTTTAGGAAGCTGGCTAGTTTTAGGAAGCTGGGTACTTTTAGGAAGCTGGCCAGGTTTAGGAAGCTGGCTAGTTTTGGGGGGAAAGCCCCCCCAAGCTTCTTTTCTTTTGTTTATGGTGGGGAAGGGAGGTCTTAAGCTGAAAGTTTTTGGGGGAGGGGGCTGCAAATGTTTCCCTGCCAAGAGAAATGGGCAAGCCTGCGGGGACCAGCTTTGGAAAGCAAGGAAGCGGGTGGGTGGGTGGGCTTAAAAATCCAGGGAGGGGAGGGGTCCCTCTGCCCTCTCCAGGCCTGCCACCCCCACCCCCGCTTAGCCTACCTTGTAGACCATGAGCTGGGTCTGCTGGGGGGGGTAGAGGGACCCCGCGTCCAGGCTCTCCAGCCCCGTCGTGACATCCACCATTTCGCTGGGTGGCAGCCGCTTCCGTCCCTGGCAGGAGCAGCTGTTAGCGCTGTTGCCATGGGGACAGTTGCTAGCGGTTGCGAGGCCTTGCCCAGAGAAGCAGGCCTGTTCCCCCCCCCCCCCCCCCGTTTGGCTTGGTTTTTTTTTAATCTCCCCCCACCCACTTTTCCTGCTTTCAATTTCCACCCTTTGCAAAGGAAAAGGCAATCGTCTGCAGTGGGGCGGTGGGGATTGCATTCATTTTGCAGCCCCCCACCCCACCCCAATGCTGCAAGCAGTCCTGGGGGGCTGTTTGGGTTGCCTCTGGCCTGCCTGGAAGTTTTCCTCCCCCTGGAAAAAGGGGCATTGTTTATATCTCCCACCCACCCCCCAAAAACCCACTCCTTGTTGAATTCTTTTTCGTAATCCCGCGAGTGCCACTTGCACAAAGGCCCTTAAATGGGGAGGGGGCCGATTTGATGCTTGGCAGGCAGGGTTCGAAGCCCACCGGACTTGACCCTGGCCTGGCCAGCCCCACTCGGTCGCGTCTCCTGCCACAAGCCAGGGTTAAGGGAAACCAGGATGCGCAAAGAAGGACTTGGTTCGTCTCGGTTTTCCAATAATGGATTTGACTTTTATTTTTTATTTTGGCAAGCGCAGCCTCCTATTTCCTTGATGGGCAGAGCATTTCGTAAGAATCCTGCAGTCTCTCCGCCCCCCCCCCCCCAAATAAATGCATGAGGAATAGTCTGCGGTGGGGGGTTGGGGGTGCCCAGGTTGATTGTCAATAAACAAGCAGAGGCCTCATGCAGAGAATGCTCCCAGATTCCCTCCTTCCTTCCTTTCCTTCCTTCCCTCCTTCCTTCCCTTTTTATTTCATTGTTTTTCTTCCTGTTCTTTCCTTCCTCCCTCCTTTCCCTCCTCTCTCCCTCCTCTCTCCCTTTCTTTCCTTTCCCATCTTCCTTCTTTTCTCTTCTTCCCTTTTTGTTTCATTCCTCCGTTTCTTCTTTTTCCCCCTCCTTCCCTTCCCTTTTCTCTCCCTCGCTTCCCCCTCCCTGTTTTTCTTCCTTCGTTCTCTCTTTTTTAATTTCCTTCTCTTTTGCTTTTTTCCTCTCTTTCCCTTCTTTCCTCTGCTTATCTTCCTCCCTCCCACCTTCCCTTCCTTCCTTCTGTCCTTTTTCTTCCATTCTCTTTCTTTTAATTTCCTTCTCCTGCTTTTTTTCTCTTTTACTTCTCTCCTGTTTATCTCCCTTCCTTCCTGTTTTCTTCCTTCTCTCTTTTAATTTCCTTCTCTTTTCTTTTTTTGTCTTTTCTTCTGCTTGTCTTCCTTCCTTTTTCTTCCATTCTCTTTTAATTTCCTTCTCCTGCTTTTTTCTCTTTTCTGTCTCTCCTCTGTTTATCTAACTTCCTTCCTTCCCCCTCTCTCCCTTCCTTCTTTCCTTCCTGTTTTTCTCCCTTCTCTCTTTTAATTTCCTACTCTTTTCCTTTCTTCTCTTTTCCTTTGCTTGTCTTCCTTCCTTCCTTTTTCTTCCATTCTCTTGCTTTTAATTTCCTTCTCTTGCTTTTTTTCTCTTTTCCTTCTCTCCTCTGTTTATCTCCCTCCCTCCCTTCCCCCCTCCCTGTTTTTCTTCCTTCTCTCGTTTAATTTCCTTCTCTCTTCCTTTTTTCTCTTTTCCTCTGCTTGTCTGCCTTCCTTCCTTCCTTCCTTCTCCCCTTTTACAATACCGCACATCCCTCAGCTCCTGGATGTCCAGGCACATCTGTTCCTTAAAAAAAAAGACCCTGACTCCACAATACAAAGAGGATGGATGCAGAACCAGTCCCAGGGTGTGCCTCTGCTCTCTCGGTGTGCACATTTTCTCCACCTCTGTGTGTGTGTGTTTGTGTACGTTTGCACAAAGGCGGGAAGGAGACGGTGTCCCCCTTCCCCTTCTCCTCCAGGGATGAGGTCATCGTGGAAACGGAGCAGATCCTTAAATCATCCTGCCATCTCTGATATCCAGAGACAGGGTGCCCATTCTCGACAGATGTCAATATATATTACGCATCTCAGCCTTCCAAGGAAGAGAGAGGCACAGAGGGCCGCCAGCTGCTTGGAACGGGAATCTTTTTTAACATCGGGAGAGTTAGCCAACATTTGGGACAGGCCAACTTCCACACGCTGGAGTTCAAGTCCCCAGTTGCCCACGGAGGGCAGGATCTGGGCACCTCCAGAGGCTTCAGCTCTGCTCAGTGGCCAGGGCGAGTGGCAGGAGTAGAGCTCTCAGCATCCTTAGCTATCGGTGCTGCTGGCCAGGTGTCGTAGGAACCAGAGTCCAGTGAGTGTGGAAGGAAGACCCACCCACCCCAATGCCTCATCTCTGGGCAAAATGAGCCTGGGGGCTGCCTGCGTGGAAGGAGGGCAAATCCCCCCCCTCAGCTTTGGTTTATTGAAGGCGTCATCCTGGAGAACAGCAGAGGCCTCTAACCACTCAGCAACGCTCCTGAGTTGCATGGAATGCAGTAGAAAAATGCTGTCCATTTGGATGAGATATGAGAGAAAGAGAGATGATAGAAAAAGAAGAGAGATGATAGAGAGAAAGAATAGAGGGAGAGAGATGAGAGGGGGGCAATGGATAGAAAAGCAAGAGGATGGATGGATGGATGGATGCATAGATAGATAGATAGATAGATAGATAGATAGATAGATAGATAGATAGATAGATAGATAGATAGATAGATGATGGATGATGGATGGATGATAGAAAAAGAAGAGATAGATAGGGATAGAGAGAAAGAATAGAGGGAGAGAGATGAGAGGGCAATGGATAGAAAGAGAGCAGATGATAGATAGATAGATAGATAGATAGATAGATAGATAGATAGATAGATAGATAGATAGATGATAGATAGATGATGGATAGATGGATGGTAGGAAAAAGATAAGGATAGAGAGAAAGAATAGAGGGAGAGATGGGGCAATGGATAGAAAGAGAGGATAGAGTGGGGGATAGATAGATAAATGGATGATGGATGGATGATAGAAAAAGAAGAGATGGGATAGAGATAGAGAGAAAGGATAGAGGGAGAGAGATGAGAGTAGGCAATGGATAGAAAGAGAGCGGATAGATAGATAGATAGATGATAGATAGATAGATGATAGGAAAAAAGATAAGGATAGAGAGAATAGAGGGAGAGAGATAGAAAATGGATAGAGAGATGACAGAGGAGAGAGAAAGAGACAGAGGCACAAGAGAGTGGGGAAGGATAGATCTAGATAGTCTGGGTTGAGATTTCCTTGCTTGAGAAGTTGGGGGGGGGGGTCCTGCCTTGAGGGGAGGGGAGGGGAAAGAGAAGAAAGAGCTTGGGTCCATGGCCTGGTGAGACCTCTGTGCTATGCTCAGAGATGCACCTCCCCATCTTTGCCACGGTAGCTGAAGGCACTCAGGGTTCAAGGGGAAGGCCTGGAGATGGGTCGAGGCACTCTTGAGGCCTTCCTTAAGGCCATAGTTGGCCCTTCCCCTTCCTCCTCCTCCTCCTCCTCCTTTCTTCTAATTGCGATCTGGCCAGCTGTGTTTCAGCACCGCGGACAGCTCCTGAACAATGGGGCCCAGGCGCTGGCACTTAGGGACTCTCTGCAAATTCCGAACCCAGGAGAAGGAAGGAAAGCAGGGAGGGAGGGGAGGAGGAAAGAAGGGGGCGAGGGCAGGGCAACTCCCCCCCTCCATTCCAGCCTCCCCCCACTCCATCTCCCCAGTGTCCCATCCCCTCCCCATCCTTGTGTCCTTTAGGGGAGGGGGTCTACCCGAAAGGCTTTTGAGTTGAAACCATCAATCTCTCTCCAGTTTCCTGGTTGTTCCCCCACTCAGAATAAATTCTGGGGCAGGGTCTCTCGGGCTAAAATTGACATTTTTGACCCTTTTTCCCATTCCGCACTTAGGTGGGCTCACCCCCCCCCCCGGGCTTTTTGGCTCAAGGAACGGGCCTTAAGAAGGGAAGCTACAGGATGGGGAGGGGGAGTGTGGTATTTATCTCTCTTGCATTTTGTGGCAATGCAGTCTCTGGTTGTTGTTTTGTTGTTGTTGTTGTTGTTGTCAGTTTTAACCATCCCCCCGAGGGGTGCCAAGGAAACACAACTTAAGGCTGAAGAAGAGATGGAGAAATAGGTAGTGATGGGTTTCAAAGTGGGGGTGTTTGGGGCATCCCTCCCTCCCCCCCCCAACATTTCCCCTCTGAAATTGGTAGTTGGAGAGGCAGGAAAAAAATAAGACAGTTTGGCAAAAAAAATTAAAAAACAAAAGATTTAGAAAATATATTTATTTGAGTTGCATGCTCTTTCAACCGAGCATTGAAGGTGGGCATTAGCAGCGTGGAAATTTTGCTCGAATTTAGGGGTTTATATCGCGTCCCCTACAAGCAAACTTTTTGGGTTATTTATTCTGGGGAAGAATGGTGAAATTTCTCAGCCGATCGTGGGCTCAACGGAGAATAAATGTGGCTGTTTGGTTTAGAGGTGCCGCTGTGGTGGAGCTTGTTTTTCCCCCTAATAAAATAAAATAAACCTTGAAATATCCAGGGACGTTTGTTGACAGCCCTGTGCTGCCCAGAATGGTGCAATGGAGCTTTCTCTATTCAAAGATAGTCTACCCTCTGGGATAAATAGAAAAGGAGAATCGCGGCTGTTTCCATGACTGTTTTTATTTGCTTCCTAGTACGGTTTGGTAGCTTATTAGTGACCTTGACTCTCGCTAAGTGTTGTATCTTTTGATTCTTGATGAATGTATTTTATTTTTATTTTTATGTCCACTGAGAGCATCTGCATCAAAGACAAATTCCTTGTGTGTCCAATCACACTTGGCCAATAAAGAATTCTATTCTATTCTACTCTATTCTACTCTATTCTATTCTACTCTACTCTACTCTACTCTACTCTACTCTACTCTACTCATTCTATTCTATTCTACTCTACTCATTCTATTCTATTCTATTCTACTCTACTCATTCTATTCTACTCTACTCTACTCTACTCTATTCTACTCTACTCTACTCTATTCTGCTCTACTCATTCTATTCTATTCTACTCTACTCTACTCATTCTATTCTACTCTACTCTATTCTACTCTACTCATTCTATTCTACTCTATTCTATTCTACTCTACTCATTCTATTCTATTCTATTCTACTCTACTCATTCTATTCTACTCTACTCTATTCTACTCTACTCTACTCATTCTATTCTATTCTATTCTACTCTACTCTATTCTATTCTACTCTACTCTATTCTACTCTACTCATTCTATTCTATTCTATTCTACTCTACCCATTCTATTCTACTCTACTCTATTCTATTCTATTCTACTCTACTCATTCTATTCTACTCTACTCTATTCTACTCTACTCATTCTATTCTATTCTACTCTACTCTACTCTATTCTATTCTACTCTATTCTACTCTACTCATTCTATTCTATTCTATTCTACTCATTCTATTCTACTCTACTCTATTCTACTCTACTCATTCTATTCTATTCTACTCTACTCATTCTATTCTACTCTACTCATTCTATTCTACTCTACTCTATTCTACTCTACTCTACTCATTCTATTCTGTTCCATTCCATTCTTCTATTCCTCTATTCTATTCCAACCTATTTTCTTTTCTTTTCTATTCTTATTCTAATTCAATTCTATTATCTATTCTATTCTGAATTTTGATCACGTGACCATTTGGTCATAAGTGTGAATCATTAGCCGAGCATCTGAATTTCAATTATGTGACCATTTGGTCATAAATGTGAACCACTGGCCGAGCATCTGAATTTCAACCACCCCCACCCCACCCCAGGCATCGCACGGATGCTTCAAATCGCTCCCTTTTTTTCTCAGCGCCGTCGTAACTTTGAATCATCACTCAACAAACTGCGGCAAGTCGAGGATTAGCCGCCATCCTCTCCTCTCCTCACCCCTTCCCTTCCCCGTATCTTGCAGGCGAAAACAGCCCCGTCCTGGCCGCCTTGTTCCGTTTTTCTCCCAAGTTGGCACTTGGCGGCCCGTCCCTAACTCTGACACGGTTATTAGTGGAGGGGGGGGGGAAGCTGGAAGGCTTGGTTGGTTGGGTGGAAGGGGGAAAAGGGCTGGGGAAGCGGAGGAGGAGACTCCCAACCTGCCCCACAGTGCCGGACCTGAGCTTCAGGAGGGCTGGGGGGGGTGAGAGGGAAGCAGCCCAGAGGAGAAGGGGGCCCGAGGAGGCGGTGAAAAACCCAGCCCCAAGAAGGAGGAGGAGGAAAAGAAGGAAGAAAGAAGAGAAGGAGAAGGAGAAGAGAGACAGACGGAGGTGAGGATTAACCAAGCCTGCAGCCAACAAAAGTTGATCCATTCAAAACTTCATTAAGGGGAGCTACTATCCATCCCCCTCCTCTTCCTCCTCCTCTTCTTCGCAATCGCAGCCCTCCCCAGGATGAAGGGTCGGGGCGAAAACTCGTGAGGAAAGGACCGGCTTTTCTTGCAACTCCGGGTTTAAGCGGCCGTCGGGAAAGGATAACCAGCAATTTGAATTTTATTTTTTTCCCCTGTAGAAGAAAGGCTCGTTGGCAAGGCAAAAGCGGGCATGCCGCTCAATTAAATCCAGACCGGTGGGCTCTTTCCCCCCCCCCTCTGACCCCCACCACCTGTTTCCCCCCACCCAATTCCCCACAACCTCTCCCCCCCCCACTCCGAAAGCTGCCCGTCGCCTTTCATCTTCTTTTGTCTCCGGCTGCCAAGTGGGGGCAATTCCCATTTCTTCCTTGGCCATCCTTCGATGCTTTTATTCTTCCTGAATACTCTGATCTATTTTTAATTTTTAAATCGCTGTTTGTTTATTTGGGGCGGGGAGGGGGCGTGCGCGTTCCTCCTCCTCCTCCCCCCCCTCCCTAAATTCGAGGCTCTCTCTCTCTCTCCGGGGGAGGGGGGCTCCTGCGCCTTTTGGACCAAATGAAGGAGCCGGATGCTATCAAACTTTTCATCGGACAAATCCCTCGGAATTTAGACGAGAAGGACCTGCGCCCGATTTTCGAGCAATTCGGGAAAATCTACGAATTGACAGTCATCAAAGATAAATACACCGGGATGCACAAAGGTAAGGAGACGGTGGAAGGAGGGGGGGGGTGTCGGTGGAGGAGGATGGTTGGCTGGGTGGGGGGGTAGTTGGGCACCTAACCCCCCCCTCTCCAAAGACATTTAAAAGAGGGGGTCCCCCATTCACCTATGGGGCTCGCTTTCCAGGTAAGGAGGCCGTCGGGACTCAGCTGGGGCAGAAGCGGCTTTCTGAGCGATGGGGAGGCGTGAGTGGGTGGGTGTTGTGTTGAGGGCGACGGGGTGGGTGGGGGGGGCACAGCAGATGGCAGGAGACTGAGCTGAGGGATTTGCATGAATTAGAAAGTGGGGGGAAGCCCCCCTTCCCCTCCCTTCCTTGGCAGAAGCCGAGAGGGCCCCCTTTGGCTTTATTTTTTAAAAAAGGGGGGGGAAGGGGCTTGCAAGTTGGGAAGGGGGGCAGCGATGCAATCGGGCGGGGGCTGGAGGGGAGGGGGTGCTTAGATGAAGCAGGCTGGTGGGACCCCCGCCCCGGGCAAGGTTTTTTTTTCCGATGGAGCGTGTTTTTTTTTTAATGTGTGCCAGGCACAGAGCTGGCTTGTCGGAGATCCAAACAAGCTGGGATTAGACCAGGGCTTGTCTCGCCCAGGAGTCTGGGGGAGGCTGTTTGGGGGGGGGGCTGGCAAGGCTGCCGGCGCTCTTGAGGGAACAAAGGGGAGACGGAGGTATTTTTAGCCCAGCCTGGCCTGGGCGCTGGGGGGGGGGGGGAGAACCTGCCACGCGAGGCGCTTTTCCAATTCGAAATACGCCAAGCTTGACTCAGCTCCGGCCGCTTTTTTGGCTTCCGAAAGGAAAAGCTGCCGCCAGCTCGCCTTTGACTGGCATTGCCCTATGCTGCCCCGGAGCTGCCCGAGAGCGCCTTGGCCTTCCCGGCGTCACTCCAGGAGGGGACGTGAGTTTTGCTCGGCTCTCTGGAAAGGGGGGGGGATTGGGGAGACGGAGGGGGCCCGGTGGGTGCTGAAAATCATCCCCAAACTTTTATATTTGGACGATTAGAGGTATTATTAAGTAATTTTAAGTATAATGAATGTAGAATGAAAGGAATATTGCCATAAATTAATTAGGTATTATATAATGTTAATGGAAGGTAATTTAAAAAAATAATTTGTATTGATATATATTTTAAATAATTAATAATATATTTATTATTTATAAATTAATATGTAAAAATAATTAAGGAATTAATTAAATTAATTAAATTAATTAATTAATTAAGTAATGAAGGAAATTAATAATTAATGAAGTAATTAATGAAAATATAATTAAATTATTTATTATATAATTTAATTAATTAATTAAATATCATTATTTATGTATTTATTAATTAAATAATAAATTTTTTTTAAATATATATTAAATATTACTACTTATTTTATCATTTAATTTAATAATTAATTATTAAAAATATAATTAAATTCTTTATTTCTCCTTTCCTTAATTCTTCCAATAATTCACTAAACACACCTAAAAATATTTAACTTACATAATTACATAACAATATTATTACTATCTCTTAATTACTTTCATTATTACTTATTCACTTCTTCCATAAAATATAATTAATACTTATTCCTTTATCCTTTCCTTCCCTCCATCTTTCTTTCTTTCCCCACATCCCATTCTTTATTTCTTTCCTCCACTCCATACCCCTTCCTCTCTCCTTCCATCCTTCCTTTCTTTCTTTTCCTTCCCTCCTTCCTTCCTTCCACCTCCCATTCTTTCTTTTCATTCCTCCATTCCTTCCTACAAAACACAAACCCCCCCTACACACCCAACCCAACCCACCCCCCCCCCCCCACCACAAACCCCCCCCCCCCCCCCCACCCCCAACCCCCCCCCCCCCACACCCCACCCCCCCCAACCCCCCCCCCCCACCCCCCCCCCCCCCCCACACCCACCCCACAACCCCCCCCCCCACCCCCCACCCCCCCCACCACCCCCCAACCACATACCACCACACCCCAACAACCCACCCCCCCCCCCAACACCCACCCCAACAACACCCACACCCCCACACCACCACCCCACAACACCCCACACCCCACCCCAAACAACCACACCCCCACCCCCACCACCACACAAACCCCACCCCAACCCCCACCCATACAAAAACCCCACACAACCACCAACACCCAACCACCCCCAACCCCAACCACCACCCCACAACCCAACCCAACCACAACCACCCCCAACCCCCCCAACACCACAACCCCCCCCCAAACACCCCCCCACCCACCAACCCCCCACACCACCCCACCCAACACCAACCAAAAACACAACCCCCACAAACCCCACACCAAAACACACCAAACCAAACACCAACACCCCCACCACCAAACACCCACACCCCCACCAAACCAACCCACCCCACACCAAAACACACAACCCACAACCAAACCCAAACACCCCACCAACCAACATAACCATCCCAACACCCCCACCCAACCCCAAAACACCAACAACCCACCACAACTACAACACAAACCAAAAAACCACAAAACCCACCCAACACAAACCCCCCACCACCACAACCAAACCCCCACCCACCCCACCAACACCAAACCACCCCACCCACACCAACCACACCACAAAAACCCAAACACCACAACACCCACAACCCCCAACAACACCCAAACCCCCCACCCCCCCCAACACACACCAACCCAACTACAAACACACCCACCCCTAACCTAACGACACTACAACCCCCAATCATCTCTACTTCACACTCTCCAACCCCCCCCCCCCCCAATTCCCAACTAATCCTACAAACCAACACAACAACCCTCTATCCCACCACTCCCCCCCCACAAATCCAAACCCCCCCTCCCCTTCTCCCCTCACCACATCTCTCTCCCCTCCATTTTTCCTTTATTCTTTCTCCTACCCCAAACCCCCATCCCAACCACCACACCCCCCACCCAACCACCCAAACACCCCCAATCCTCCTCCTACTCCACACCCCCACCACCTCAAACACACCCCCCACCCCCCCCCCCCAACCTCCCCCCCATCCATATCCCCCACTCACTCCCACTCCACTACCCACTCACCCAACCCCCATCCCCCCACCCCCCCAAACACCACTATTTACCCTACACCTCCATCACCCCCACCATACACCTACCCCCACTACACTCACTCATACTCACTACTTACTTCACTACTCACTTCATACTCACTCACTACTCACTACTCACTACTCACTCTACTCACTCTCACTCACTCACTCACTCACTCACTCACTCACTCACTCACTCACTCACTCACTCTCACTCACTCACTCACTCACTCACTCACTCACTCACTCACTCATCACTCACTCATCACTCACTCACTCATACTCACTCACTACTACTTCATCACTCCCTCACTCCCTCCTCCTCTCACTCACTTCACTCACTCACTCATCACTCACTCACTCACTCACTCACTCACCTCACTCACTCTCACTCACTCACTCACTCACTCATCCTCACTCATCTACTCATCACATTACATTCATCACTCACTCACTCACTCCTCACTCACTCATCACTCACTCACTCACACACTCACTACACTCACCACTCACTCACTCATATCACTCACTAATCATACCACTCACTATTCTCACTCTCACTCACTCACTCATCACTCACTCACTCAACTCACTACTCACTCACTCACTCACTCACTCACTCACTCACTATCACATCACTCACCCATCACTCATCATCATCACTACTCACTCACTCACTCACTACATTCATCACGTACTCACCTATCACTCATCACTAACTCCACTACACTCACACTCATCTCACATCACTACACTCACTCACTCACTCCACCACCTGTCACTCACACACATCATAACCACCAAAAAAACAAACAAAACACCCCACAAACACCCCCCCAACCCCCCCCCCCCCACCAAACCCCCCCCCCACCACCCAAACAAACAAACCCAAACCACCCCCCCCACCCCAACCAACAAAAAAAAAAAACAAACACCAACCCCCCCAACCCCCCCACCCCCCACCACCAAACCAAACACCCCCCCCAACCCCAACACACCCCAACCCCCCCAAAACACCAACCAACAACACCCACCCACAAATAAAAACCCCCCCAACAAAAACCACACCCACCCCAAAACCCACCCACCCCCCCCCAAAACCCCCACCCCCCACCCCCCCAACCACCCCCCACCAACACCACCAACCCCCCCCCCCCAACCCCCCACCCAATCCCACAAACCCACCCACACCCCCCACCACCCCCCAACAACCCCCCCAAACCCCCCAACACACACAACAACCCCCCCCCACCCCACCCCCCAACCCCTCCAAACCCACCACCACACCCCCCCCACCCACCCAACCCAAACACCCCCCACCCCCCCAAACAACACCCCCACCCCAACACCCCCCCCACACCCCAAACCCCCCCCAACCACCTCTCCACACCACACACCCCACAACTCCCCCAATCCCCCCCACCCAAACCAACATCCCCAAATAACCCCCCCACACCATCACTCAACAAAACCCAACATATACCCTTAAAAACACAACCCACTAATTAAATCCCAAAACAAAACAAACAAACCCACACATAAAATACCACCCCCCCCCCCCCCCCCCCCCACCCCATAAACACCTAACTTTCCCCACCTACTTCTCCCCCCATTTTCTCCCTATCCCCCCCTATCATTAATTCTTCCCTACAATTCTTACAAACTTCTCTATAAATTTTCAACCATCCCCCCCTTTTATACCCCCATCTCCCCCTTTCAACTTCAACCCTCAAATCCCCCCCCTCTTACCTACCCATAATACTCTTCATTACATCCCCCCAATATTCCCCCCACTCCTCTCAACCCTCGAATCACCCCCCCCCCTCCTCCCCCCTCTTACTTACTTACTTACTTACTTAACTTACTTACTATACTTACTTACTTACTCATTACTCACTCACTCCATCACTCACTCACTCACTCATCACTCACTCATCACTCACTCACTCACTCACTCACTCACTCACTCACTCATCTCACTCACTCACTCTCACTCACTCACTCACTCACTCACTCACTCATCACTCATCACTCACTCACTCACTCACTCACTCACTCACTCACTCACTCACACTCACTCACTCATCACTCACTCATCACTCACTCACTCACTCACTCACTCACTCACTCACTCACTCACTCACTCACTCACTCCACTCACTCACTCACTCACTCACTCACTCACTCACTCACTCACTCACTCACTCATCACTCATCACTCACTCACTCATCACTCACTCACTCACTCACTCACTCACTCACTCACTCACTCACTCACTCACTCACTCACTCACTCACTCACTCACTCACTCACTCACTCACTCATCTCACTCACTCACTCACTCACTCACTCACTCATCACTCACTCACTCACTCACTCACTCACTCACTCACTCACTCACTCACTCACTCACTCACTCACTCACTCATCACTCACTCACTCACTCACTCACTCACTCACTCATCACTCACTCAACTCACTCACTCACTCACTCACTCACTCATCACTCACTCACTCACTCACTCATCACTCACTCACTCACTCACTCATCACTCACTCACTCACTACTCACTCACTCACTCACTCACTCACTCACTCACTCACTCACTCACTCATCTCACTCACTCACTCACTCATCACTCACTCACTCACTCACTCACTCACTCATCACTCACTCACTCACTCACTCACTCATCACTCACTCATCACTCACTCACTCACTCACTCACTCACTCACTCACTCACTCACTCACTCACTCACTCACTCACTCACTCACTCACTCACTCACTCACTCACTCACTCACTCACTCACTCACTCACTCAACATCACTCACATCACTCACTCACTCACTATCACTCACTCACTCACTCACTCACTCACAACTCAACACAACACACAACCCAAAAACCCCAACACCCCCCCCCCACACAACACCACACCCCAACCACCACACCCAAACCACCACCCCCACCCAACCACCCCCCCCCACCCCCCACCCCCCCCACCCCACCCCCCCCCCCCACCCCACCCAACACCCCCACCCCCCCACCCAACCCCCCACCCCCACCACCCAACCCACCCCACCCACCCCCATACCTACCCACACCACAACCCACCCACCACCCACCAACCAACACCCCACCACCCACCCCCACCCACACCCCAACCCCACCCACAACCACCCCCAACCCCCCACAACCACAACACCACACCCCACCCCAACCCCACCCACACACCACCCCCACCCACCCAAACCACCCACCCCCCAAACCCACACCCCAACACCCCACCCACCCACACACCCCCCCCCACCCCACCCCCCAACCCCCACCCACACCCAACAACCCCACCCCACCCACCACCCACCCCCACACCACCCACCCCACCCCACACCAACCACACCCCCCAACCACACACCCCACCCCCACCCACCCCAACACCCCACCCACACAAACCCCCCCAACCCCCACACACCAAACCCACCCCACACACCACCCCCACCCCCCACCAACACCCCACCCCCCCCACCCACAACCCAACACCCCACCCCCCCACCCCACCCCCCACACCCCCACCCCCCCAACACCAACCCCACCCCCACCACACCCCACCCACCACCCCACCCCCCCCACCCCACACCCCACCACCCCACACCCCCACCACCCCCCCACCCCACCCCCCAACCCCCCCCCCCCCACCCCCAACCCCACCACCCCCCAACCCACACCCCACCCACCCCCCCCCCCCACCCACAACCCCCCACCCACCCCCCCACCACACCCAACCCCCCCCACCCCACCCACCCCCCCAACCCACCCCCAACCCACCACCCCCCCCCACCCACAACCCCACCCCCCACACACCACCCCCCCCACCCCACCCCCCACACCCCCCACCCACCCCACCCCCCCACCCACACCACACCCCCCCCACCCCCCCCCCCCACACCCCCCCCCCCACCCCACCCACCCCCCCACCCCCACCACCCCCACCCCCCACCACCCCCCCACCCCACAAACCCACCACCCCACCCCCCCCCCACACACCCCACCCCACACCCCCACCACACACCCACCAACCCCCACAACCCACCCCCCACCCCCAACACCCCCCCACACCCCACCCACCCCACCCACACCAAACCCAACCACCCCCCCCACCACCCCACCCACCCCCCACCACCCCCCACACCCCACCCCCCCCACCCCCCACCCCCCACCACCCACACAACCCCCCACCCCCACCCCACCCACCCCCCCCCACCACCCCAACACCCCCCCCACCCCCACACACCCCAACCCACCAACAACCACCCCCACCCACCCCCACCACACACCCAACCCAACCCCCACACCCCACCCCCCCAAAACCCACCCACCCACCCCCCCCCCCCCCCACCCCCCCCCACCCCCCACCCCACCCAACACCACCACCCCCCACAACCACACACCCCACCAAACCCCCCCCCAACCCCCAACCCCACCCACCAACCCCCACACATACCACCCATCTTACACACAAAATCCACCCACCCCACACAACATTACCCCCCACCCACCACAAAACCCCCCACCCACCCCTCCTTACCCTTTCCAAAACCAAAACAAACCCCCCCCCCCAACCCCCCCCCACCCCCACCCACACCCCAACCCCACCAACCCCACCCCCCCACCCACCACCACACCCCCCAACTCCACCTCCACCCAACCAAACAACCCAACAACAAACCAAACCCCCCCCCCCCCCCCACCCCCCTCCCCCCCCCCCCCCCCCACCAAAACCCACCACACCCCCCATAACCCCCCCCCCCCAAAACCCCAAAACCCCCACCCACACAACACCCAAACCACCACCCCACACCCCACACCACACCCCCACCCCCCCCCACCCCCCTAACCACAACCCACACAACCACCCCCCCCCCCCATCCCCCCACAACCCCACAATTCCCCCCTCTACAAAACCAACCTCCCCACACCCCCAACCCCCCCCCTCCCCAACCACCTCTTCCCCCCCAACCTAAACCCAACAACCCAACACATACAAACCACCCCACAAACAAACATCCAAACAATAAAAACCCAAACCCAATACCAAATCAAACACCTAAACATATACCCCCCCTAACCTACAAACCACACCCTTCAATTTAAAAAACTCCCCCCCATACCCCCTAAACTACCCCACAAAAACCCCACAAACCCTCACACACCCACAAACACCAACCCCCAAACACCCCCCCCACCCACCACCCCACACACCACCCCCCACCACCCCCACAACATCAACCCACCAACAACCCCAACACAACACAAACCCCCACCCCCCCCAACCCCCCCCCACCAACCCCCAACCCACCACACCCCCCCCCCCCACACCCCAAACACCCACCCCCCACCCACCAACCCCCAACCCACCCCCCACCACCACCAACACCCCACACTCCACCTCTAAACCAACAAACACCCAACCTCCCCCCCCCCCCCCCCACCAACCCCCCCAATCAACAACCCCAATAACCCCCCAACTCCAACAAATCTCACACACCCATTATACCACCCACCAACACAACCCACACTTTACCAATATATTACCACACCTCCCCACAAACCTACCAACATCTACACCATAACCAAATACCCCACTCACCCCTACCACACCCCAACCACACCCTCCCAATCCCCCCTCCCACCAAACCAAACATACTCACCACCCAACCCCCCACACAACACAAACCTCCCCACTCTAACACCCACCCCCACCCACCCCCACACACCCAACCCCCCCCACCACCCAACCCCCCAACCCACACAACCCCCCCACAACAACCAACCACACCCCAAACAAAACCACCACACCAACTCCAACACACCAAACCCACAACCCCCCATACCCCACCAACCCTAAATCCAACAACCAAAAACCCCACACCCCAAAACAAACCCCACCCACCACCCCCCCCCCCCCCCCAACACCAACCCCCCCCCCCCAAAAAACCACCAACACACACCCACAAACACCCCCCCCCCCACAACCCCCCCACCACCCCCAAACAACCCCCCACCCAAACACCCCACCCCAAAAACCACCCCCCCCCCCCCACAAAACACCACCCCACCCCAACACCAAAACAATATAAAAACACAACAAACAAAACAAAACCCCCACCCCCAAACCCACACCACCCAAAACCCCATACCCCCACCCAACCCCACACACCCACCCATCACCTATTTATAAATAAAAACAACCCCACTCCTTCCTCTTCATACCCACATCCACTAACACCCCCAACCACAACACCCATATCCCAACCCATACCACCTCACCCCCCACACCCACCCACCAACCACAAACAACCACACACCCACCACCCCCACAACAAACCACCCCCCCAACCCCCACCAACCCCCCCCATCACACAACAACACCCAACACCCAACACAAAACACACACCACACCCCCAACCACCCACCACACCCCACACAAACACCAACCCCCCCCCCAAAACCACCATACCCCCCCAACATAAACCCAAACCAACACAACACCAAACAAAAAAAACAACACACACCAACAAACCACCAACCAACAACCACACAAACACCCAAACACAACCCCCCAACACACAACCCCCCCCCACCCCACAACACAACAACCAAACCCCCCACAACACCCCCACAACCCACACCAAAACCCAAACCACCCACACCCCCACCCCAACACCCCCAACCCACCCCCACCCCCAAAAACCCACACCCCAACCCCCACAACAACCAAAACCCACCCCCAAACCCCACACCCCCCCACACCAACCCCCAACACCACCCACCCCCCCCCCACCAAACCACCCCACCCCAACCCCCACAAACCAACCCCCCACCACACCCCCCACCCCCCAACACCACCACCCCAAACCACCACCCCCACACACCAAAACCCCCACCAACCCCACAAACCCCCCACACCCAACCCCAACCACCAACCAACCCCCCCACCAACCCAACACCCACCACACACAACCACAACAACCCCCCCCCCCCCACCCCACACCCCCCCCCACACCACCCACCCCAACCCCCCAACACACCCCCCACCCAACCCAACACCCCACCAAACCCACACCCAACACCCACCCCCCACCCCCCCACACCCCCCCCCCCACCCACCCCCCACCAACCCCACCCCACCACAACCAACCCCCCCCACACAACCCCCAACACACCAACCCCCCCCACCCACACCCCACACCACCCCACCCACCCCCACAAACCCCCACCACCCACCCCCCCCACCACCCACACCACCCCCCCCCCCACCCCACCCACCACCCCCAACCCCACCCACCCCACCACCCCACCACCCCCCCCCCCCCCACCCCCACCCCACCCCCCCCACCCCCCCCCCCCCACACCCCCAACAACCCCCACCCCCACCACACCCCACCCCCCCCACCCACACCCCCCCCCACCCCACCACACCCCCAAACCCCCCCACCACCCCACCCCCACCACAACCCCCCACCCCCCCCACCCCACACCCCCAACCCACCCAACCCCACCCAACCCCCCACACACCCCCCCAACCCACCACCCCCCCCCACCACACCCCACCCCAACACACCCCCACCCCCACCACCCACCCAACCCCCACCACCCACCCCCCACCCCCCACACCCCCACCCAACCCCCCACCCCCCACCCACCCCCACCCCCCCACCCCCCCCCACCCAACCCCCCCACCACCCAACACCACCCCACCCCCCCCCCCCCCACCCCCCACCACCCACCCCCACACCCCCCACCCCAACCCACCCCCACCACCACCCCCCCCCCCCCACCCACCCCCACCCACCCCACCCCCCCCACCCACAACCACCCCACCCCCACACCCCCACCCCCCCCACCCACCCCCCAACCCCACCCCCACCCCCCCCCCCCCCCCCACCCCCCCCCCCCCCCCACCCCCCACCCCCCCCCCCCCCACCCCCACCACCCCCCACCCCACCCCCCACCCC
Source organism: Natrix natrix natrix (assembly GCA_029891615.1). Lineage (NCBI taxonomy): Eukaryota > Metazoa > Chordata > Lepidosauria > Squamata > Natricidae > Natrix > Natrix natrix. Next base: position 192,629 of record JAKRSK010012080.1, read on the forward strand.
ACCCCCCCCCACCCCCACCCCCACACCCCCCCCCCCCCCACACCAACCCCCCCCCCCACCCCCACACCCCCCACCCCCCCCACCCCCCCACCCCCCCCACACCCCCCCCCCCCCAACCCCCACCAACACCACCCACCCACCCCACCCCCCCAACCACCCCACCACCCCACCCCCCCCCAACCCCCCCCCCCCACCCCACCACCCCCACCACCCACCCCCCCCCCCCACCCACCCCCACCCCACCACCCCCCCCCAAACCCACCCACCACACCCCCACCCACCCCAACCCCCCCCAAACCCACACCACCACCCACCCACAACCAACCCACCACCACCCCCACCCCACCCCCACCCCAACACCAACCCCACCCCCAACACCCCCACCCCCCCTACATACAAACCCCCACACCCAAACACAAACACCACCACCCCCCCCCCCCCCATAAAATCCCCACTCCCCAACCCCCCCACCAAACACCCCACTACCCCACCCCCCCCCCTACTTACCCACTACACCAATACCCCCCAAACAAATAACACACACCCCCCACCATCTCCTTCCTACACCCCAACCAAACCTACCTTCATTCCTAAAACACCAACCCACTACCCCCCCCCCCCCACACCCTACCACCTATCACCCAACCCCCCCAACACTCTCCCAACACCCCACCCACCAAACAACCCCACCAACCCCACCCACCCCACCTCAACACCCAACCCCCCCCCCCTCACACCCACCCCCACACCACACCAACACAACCCCCCACCCCAACCAAAAAATCACTATATACCTCCCCTCCAAAATATATCTAATATAAACACAATCCAACCCACATCTAAATACAACAACAAAAACAACCAACTTATATTAAATTCTCAATACAAACCACCACTCCCCCCCCACAACATTCCCCCTACACCCCCACCTACCACATTTCAAACTTACATCACACCTCCACCTCCCCAAAAAACCTAATATAACATAACAAAATCTCCTCCCTTAATTCCACAAAAATCACCATCCCCCCCCCCCCCCCCCCCCCCCCATCAAAACCCCCCAATTCACATTTTATTTATAACCCTCCTCTACTACATTCCTTAATTTAAATTTCCTCTAATACCCCCCTCACAAAAACCAAATACAAATCCTTAACTCAACACCCCCCTCACCACATCCCCCTCACCTCCCCCCCCCCCCCCTCCCCCAAAACCCCACCAAATTTATAAAAAAAACCCCCAATCTCAAAACCCCTCCCACCCAACCCAACCTCAAACAAACCCCATATTTTCACTTTTTTTCCACCCCATTACAAAATACCATCATCCTCTACTACCAACTCTATCACCACCACTACTTATCTCCCTTCATCTTCTTCTCTCCTCTCCTTCCTCTCCTCTCCTCTATCCTTCCAACTCTTCTCCTCTATTCCCTCCACCTCTCTCTCTCCAACACTATTCCCCTCTCCTCTCCATCACCACACCACATCCATCCACACTACCTACCAAATCATCTCCTCACCTTCTACCCTTCACCACTCCAACCCCACCCCCACCCCACTACTCTATTCCTATCCAAATCTAAAACACTACCCCGTATCCCCCTACTTACCCCCCCCCCCCCCCCACAACCAAATTCATCATTCCTCTCCCCTCCACCTCTATCTTCCCCCTACTTCCCTCTCAATCAACTCACCTCCTCCATCTACTCTCCTTCAACCTCTTCTCCTTCCAACTCTACTCCTCTCCCCTCCTCTTCCTTTCAACATCTTCTCCTACTCCTCTCTCCTTCAAATCTTAACCCTCTCCTCATCCTCTCCTACCATCTATACCATCTCACACCCCTATAATACCTTTCCAAATCATAAACACTACCCCCCCCCATCCAACACCCTTCCCCCCATCCCCCCAACCTCCCCCCATACCACACCCTCCACCCAACAACCCCCCCCCACCCCTATAATTCCCCCCAACCCCCCCCCCCAACTACACTCCCTCCCTACCTAATCATTCTCCATTATTACCACATCCACTCACTTCCCTATCCCCCTTCTTACCAACAACCCCCCCCATCAAACCCTCCCTTTCCCAAACCCTACACTCACTCCCCCCACCCCCCCCCCCCAATCTTCCCTCAACCCCAACCCCCACCCCTACTTCCTAACTTCACTCCATCCCCCCCCCCCCCCCTTTCCCAAACCCACAAACCACCACCCCCCCCCAACCCCCCCTCCAAATATTTAAATCCCCCCCACCCCCATCCCCCACCCCCCTACACATCACTCCACTCTTACCCCCATCCACCCTCATACCTTCCCCATAACCCCCCCTTAACTATCTTACTCACCACCCCCCCATACACCACCCACCCACCCCCCCCATCCCTAAACCCCCAAAAACCTATTAAATTCTCCTTAACCCTTATTAAAACCCCCCCCCCCCCCCCCCCCCCCCCCCCCTCCCCTTATCCCCCCCCCCCACCACCTTCATTCTCCACCCCCTTTTCTCATTTCATCTCAACCATTCCACTTCCCATCTTAAAATCCAAATCCCCCCTCCCCCCACTTCATTCACTCCTTCCTTTCTTTTCCATCTCCTCCTTCCTCATTTCTACACTCTTCCTTCCTTCTTCCCCACCTCTCCTTTCACATCCTTTCCCTCATTTCTCTCTTTTCCTTTATTTCAATTTCACTTCCCCTTTCCCCTTCCCCCTTTCATTCTTTCTCTTCCTCTCCCTCTCTTCTCTCTTCTTCTCTTCTCTTCCTTCCTTCTCTCTTCATTCCCTTCCTCTCTCTTCTTCCTTCCCTACACCATCCCCTCTTTTTTTATTCCTACCTCCTCCCTCCCTCCTCCTCCCTCTCTTTCCTTTCTCTCTCCCTTTTCTTCATTCCTTCCTTCTCTATTCCTTCTATTCCTTATAATCAAACAAAATTAATATCATCAACCCCTTTTAACCCCCCTCTTTCTCCTTCCAAAACATTTACCCCAACACCTTCCTATCTCACCCCAACACCATCACCCACCCCACACACCACACACCCCACAACAAATATATTACAAATTATCATCACAACCAACTATTTTAATAAACACCCCAACCACTCAATCATAACTTAAATCACTAATCAAAACTTCTCAATCACTCAACTAACTCAATAATAAATCAATAACTAACTAAATAAATAAACCAAAAAAAAACATATCAAAAAAAAACACAAAATTTAAACAACTCCTCACATAACCCATAAATTACACTTTTCTTCTCCTTATAATTAATAACTAAATAATCATAATCAAACTAATAACTAACTATAATCAATATATTAAGAATTATATATATATATAATATATATATATTATATATATATATATATATATACATATAAATACTATATATATAGTCATATATATATATATATAATATATATAGAATATAGTATATATATATATAATATATATATATATATATAATATATATATATATAAATATAATATATATATATATAATTATATATATAAATATATAATAATATTATATATATAATTTATATAGTATAATAATATATTATAGATAGATAGAATAGATAATAGTAAAGAAAGACAGATAGATATATTTGTTTTCGTAGATTTTCACGGGTGTAGGTATGCTGGTTTTATTGTATTCGGGTCTTTTCCCGTGTAAGATTTATACACGGGAAATTTATATATATATAAACCCAACCCATCCAAAGTCCATTCTTTCTCCTTTTTCTTTCTCTCTCTCTCTCTCTGTCCCTCTTTCCCCGTTCTTCTTTTCTCTCTAACCTTCCCCTGTCTTCTTTCCTACGTTGTTTTTTTCCTCCCCCCATCCCCACCCCCCAATTTGGTGAAAAACCCTTGAAGGGACCGGACCTCATGGGTTCAGCAGCCTCCAGGGCCTGCCCCAATTTAAACTCTGCAGAGATTTAAAAATAAATATATTCCGGGGGGGAAAAAGGCCTTGGAGGGAGAAAGGGGAGGAGGGGGAAGCTGGGGAGGGGGAGGGGGAGGAGGGGGGGTGTTTCAAGAGGATATTCTTTTTTAAAAAAAAATCTGCTTCTGGTCGCTTTGCCAACAGCTCAACCCCCCCCCCCTTCCTCCCGCCAACCCACAAAGGGCACCGCATTTCTTTTCTCTCTCTCCCCCCCTCCCCTCCGCCCCAAATATCCCCCCTCCCCTTCGCTAAAGGCTCCTGGTCATTGTTTATAGAGATAAGTGATGATGTCAGCACGGTTCCCATGGCAACCGGAAGGGATAAAGGAGAAATGAGTGGGTAGTTGCCATGGAGTATTTTCTCCAGTTGCCATAGAGACCGGGCCTGCTTCCTGGCTGCTCTTTTGAAGACCCCCCCCCCTTCCCCAAAAGTGTTTTTTTTTAAATTAACACAGTGGTTTTTTTTTCTCTCTCTCTCAAATGATGGGAAGGAAACAGCTTGTCCAAAGTTAAGACTATATATAATTTTTCTGCATAGATAGATAGATAGATAGATAGATAGATAGATAGATAGATAGGTAGGTAGGTAGGTAGGTAGGTAGGTAGGTAGTAGGTAGGTAGGTAGGTAGGTAGGTAGGTAGGTAGATAGATAGATAGATAGATAGATAGATAGATAGATAGATAGATAGATAGATAGATAGATAGATAGATGATAGATAGATGATAGATAGATAGATAGATAGATAGATAGATAGATAGATGATAGATAGATAGATAGATAGATAGATAGATAGATAGGATAAATAGAAGATCGATAGATGATAGATAGATAGATAGATAGATAGATAGATATGATAGATAGATAGATAGATAGATAGATGATAGATAGATAGATAGATAGATAGATAGATAGATAGATAGGATAAATAGAAGATCGATAGATGATAGATAGATAGATAGATAGATAGATAGATAGATAGATAGATAGGATAAATAGAAGATCGATAGATGATAGATGATAGATAGATAGATAGATAGATAGATAGATAGATAGATAGATAGATATGATAGATATGATAGATAGATAGATAGATAGATAGATAGATAGATAGATAGATAGATAGATAGATAGATGATAGATAGATAGATAGAAGGAAATAGCTTGTCCAAAGTTAAGACTTTGTATAATTTTTCTGCTTTTATATATATATAAATATTCCCTCCAGAGGTGAAGTTGTAATTTAATAGATTAGGGATGTAGTCTTTGCTAAAGTGGGTCCCTGCTTTTTTCCTTCCTTTTATTTTTCAATTTCGCATGAATGCAGCTGGCAAGATTGCAATGCTCCATTATTATTTTTAAACATTGTTGTTGTTGTTTTAAACCGCCTGGGCCTGCCTGGGCTTGACCGAGTGACCGTTCTCTTGATGAAGTTTGGGGAATAAAAGGAAGTAAATTCAGATTTTCCTCCTTCCTCTTCTTCTTCAGTGGCTTTTTTTCTATTTGCAAATTCAGATCGGGTGTTGTTGTTGTTTATTTTTTTTAAATTGCAAAATCGGAAATAAATCAACTCCAATCCGAATAAATCAACTCAAACGTAACTTCTGAACAAAACAAGCTTTCGTTGAATTTCTTTTTTCCCCCCCTGGCCGTGCCTTTTGTGTTTATTATCGTATGATCCCGTATGAATTATATTCAAGCAGCTATTAGATTAAAGCAGATGAAAGGATATCAAAGAGAGTGAGGATTTCTCTCTCTCTCTCTTGCATCGTGCTGAGTTTTGATAGCCACCGTCAATCCTGCAAGCAGAAAGAAAGAGCGAGGGTGGAGTGTTTTTTAAAAAAAGAGAAAAAAGGCAATTAAATAAGCTTGCTATTTCTCTGGAAGAATAATCATAACCATCACTATTGTAAGAGGCAGAAAAGGGAAAGCAGAAGATGCACTGGTCCTCTTAGCTGCTCCGGTTACTGTGGCAACAGGACATAACTTGGCAACTGGAGGCGGCCGGGCCGGGGGGGGGGGGGGGGGGGAGATAGAGGCTTCGGGTGCCATGGCAACCCCATCCCTGCCTCTTGAGCTGTGATAGGCAGGAGGGCATTTTGGGCATCCTCTCCTGGATGAAGGAGGCGGGCGAGGAAGATTTTGCACATCTGGCAACAGGAGTTGAACGGGTCCTTGGGAGTTTGGTGGATGGAGAGTTTTGCAATTTTGTTCCCCCCTCCCAAAGCTCAAGTGGGGGACCCAGGCATTTTCAGGATAGGTAGGGATAAAGTTTTTTTTTTTAAAGAATTTAAAGAGGGCCTTTATATCTGCACTTTGTTTAAATGGCTATACTTTATATATATTTTTAAAAAATAGCTACAGAATAGTCTGTATTATGAATAACAGAATAGAATAACGGAGTTGGAAGGGACCTTGGAGGTCTTCTAGTCCAACCCCCTGCATAGGCAAGAAACCTTATACTTTTTCCAGACAAATGGCTATCCAGTCTCTTCTTTAAAAGTACATTACTGTCACTTTTATTATATTAATTTGTTTGATTCTTTTATTGGTTTTTAAATGTGGTTTTCAATTCTTGGGTGAATCCATGGGTGAATAGGAATGGTAAAGGTTCTCCTCGCACATATTCTATTCTATTCCTATTTATTTTATTTTCTATTCTATTCTATTCTCTATTTCTATTCTTCTATTCTATTTCTATTCTTCTATTTCTCCTCTTCCTTCTCATTCTATTCTATTCTATTCCTATTCTATTCCTATTCATTTTCTCTTCTATTCCTATATATTTTCTCTTCTTTTCTATTCTATTCCTATTTATATTCTATTCTATTCTACTCTACTCTACTCTACTCCTTATTCTATTCTATTCTATTCTATTCTTATTTATTTTCTCTTCTATTCCTATTTATTTTCTCTTCTATTCCTATTTATTTTCTCTTCTCTTCTATAGGAGAAGGAGGAATTCCTATGTATTTTCTCTTCTCTTCTTTTCTTTTCTATTCCTATTTATATTCTATTCCTATTTATATTCTATTCCTATTTATATTCTATTCCTATTTATATTCTATTCTATTCTACTCTTCTCTATTCTACTCTATTCTTATTTATTAAATCAATTCACTGCCATCTCCCTGTCTAACAACTCTGGGCATCTTATCGTATAATAAAAGCCTAAATGTAAAAAAAAAGGAAAAAAAAGATTAGCACGAACAATAGTTTTGGGTGGCAAAGATGCCCACAATCCCCCAGCACAGCTGCTGTTGGCAATTTTGAAGGTGTTTTTCAAAGCCTCCAGAAAGCAACGCTCCGGGACAGTCCTCGTAGCATCTGCAAAGTCTTTTTTCAGTCTATTTTAGCTCCTCGAAACGAAACGAGGGGAAAAACAGCCACACAGTCGTTCTCTTAATAGTTGCTTCAATGGATCATTTGCAACACACACACACACACACACCCAAAAAAACCCTGACATTCTGGCCTTCAAATTCATTTCCTTCGCTTCCAGATGAATCGGCCGATCCAGGTGAAACCTGCAGACAGCGAAAGTCGCGGAGGTACGTTTTCCTTCTCTGTGTTTTTTTTTGGGGGGGGGGGAAAGGGGGGATATGGACAGGCCCAATGCTCTGATTGGGGTTTGCAGGTTCTGCATTTACCCAAAGATTTTAATCTTTTGGTTTCCGCAATTCTTCAAACCACGAAGCTTCGGGAGCACCAAGCTTCCTGCAGATCCTGCCAAATCTTTTACATTTTTATTTATTAGTATTGGTTAGCATTCACACTCCGAAATTCCCAGTTGAAATTCCCAGTTAAAGCACCAAGCTTCTTGCGGGTCCTGCCAAATCTTTAAAAATTTTATTTATTAGTATTGGTTAGCATTCGCACCCCGAAATTCCCAGTTGAAATTCCCAGTTGAAGCACCAAGCTTCTTGCAGATCCTGCCAAATCTTTAAAATTTTATTTATTAGTATTTGTTAGCATTCACACTCCGAAATTCCCAGTTGAAATTCCCAGTTGAAGCACCAAGCTTCCTGCAGATCCTGCCAAATCTTTTACATTTTTATTTATTAGTATTGGTTAGCATTCGCACCCCGAAATTCCCAGCTGAAATTCCCAGTTGAAGCACCAAGCTTCCTGCAGATCCTGCCAAATCTTTAAAAATTTTATTTATTAGTATTTGTTAGCATTCACACACTCCGAAATTCCCAGTTGAAATTCCCAGTTGAAGCACCAAGCTTCCTGCAGATCCTGCCAAATCTTTTACATTTTTATTTATTAGTATTGGTTAGCATTCGCACCCCGAAATTCCCAGCTGAAATTCCCAGTTGAAGCACCAAGCTTCCTGCAGATCCTGCCAAATCTTTAAAAATTTTATTTATTAGTATTTGTTAGCATTCACACTCCGAAATTCCCAGTTGAAATTCCCAGTTGAAGCACCAAGCTTCCTGCAGATCCTGCCAAATCTTTTACATTTTTATTTATTAGTATTGGTTAGCATTCGCACCCCGAAATTCCCAGTTGAAGCACCAAGCTTCCTGCAGATCCTGCCAAATCTTTAAAAATTTTATTTATTAGTATTTGTTAGCATTCACACTCCGAAATTCCCAGTTGAAATTCCCAGTTGAAGCACCAAGCTTCTTGCAGATCCTGCCAAATTTTTTACATTTTTATTTATTAGCATTCGCGCCCCGAAATTCCCAGCTGAAATGCTGGTCTGCCGGAGGGAGGGCAGGGTTGTTTTTCCGGGGGGGGGGGCAGTTTGTCCTCTCTCTCTTTTTTTAAGCCACTTCCTGCCTCTATTTGTGTCTTCCAGAAGACAGGAAACTGTTTGTAGGGATGCTGGGCAAACAGCAGACGGACGAAGACGTGCGGAAGATGTTTGAGCCTTTCGGGACCATTGACGAATGCACGGTACTCCGAGGTCCAGATGGCACCAGCAAAGGTGAGCTGGCGGGGGGGCCGTGCCCGCTGCTCAGCCCCCCTCACACCCACACCGGCTCCAGGTTGAACCAGGGATTGTAAAGGAGTATTGGGTCCAGCTTAGAAGTTGAAGCTGGGTGGACTTCAGCTCCCAGAATTCCATGCATGATGGCTGGGGGATTCTGGGAGTGGAAGTCCACCCCTCCTCACCGATACGGGTGGGAGAGGTTGAGAAAAGCCTTAATTTTCTTTTGCAACACAAAAAAAGATCTCTCCTTTTGCTTTGGGATTTGTTTCCCTTGTTGGAGAATCCTTTGTTTCCTGGTGTAGGGTTTCCTGCCTAAGCAAGGGGCTGGACTAGAAGACCTCCAAGGTCCCTTCCCACTCAGTTATTCTGTATTCTGAGCAGTGGGTGGACTAGAAGACCTCCAAGGTCCCTTCCCACTCAGTTATTCTGTATTCTGAGCAGAGGGTGGACTAGAAGACCTCCAAGGTCCCTTCCCACTCAGTTATTCTGTATTCTGAGCAGAGGGTGGACTAGAAGACCTCCGAGGTCCCTTCCAACTCAGTTATTCTGTATTCTGAGCAGGGGGTGGACTAGAAGACCTCCAAGGCCCCTTCCCACTCAGTTATTCTGTATTCTGAGCAGGGGATGGGATAGATGACCTCTGAGATCCCTTACAACTCAATTATTCTGTATTCTGAGCAGGGGGTGGACTAGAAGACCTCCAAGGCCCCTTCCCACTCAGTTATTCTGTATTCTGAGCAGGGGGTGGACTAGAAGACCTCCGAGATCCCTTCCAACTCTGTTCTTCTGTATTCTGAGCAGGGGGTGGGATAGATGACCTCCAAGGTCCCTTCCAACTCAGTTCTTCTGTATTCTGAGCAGGGGGTGGGATAGAAGACCTCCAAGGTCCCTTCCCACTCTGTTATTCCCCCCCCCCCGTTCTTCTCCGCTAGGCTGTGCCTTTGTGAAATTCCAAATGCACGCGGAAGCCCAGGCAGCCATCAGCACGTTGCATGGGAGCCGTACGTTGCCGGTGAGTTCCCCTGGCTGCTTTTCTTATTTTTGGGGGAGATGCTTTGGCTGGTTTGGAGTTCGAAACCGCTGCGGTCAGATGAGAGAAAAGCAGGGAGTTTTGGTGGTTATTTTCCCACCTGGACTCTGCTGCCCTCCTGTGGCCACAGCGCTCCATTGCAACGTCTCCACGTGGAGGGAGGGATGTGGAGGGAAAAGCTTGCCCGTCGATGGGATGGATGGAGGGAAGGAAGGAAGGCAAGGAGAAGGGAGGAGAGGGGAAAGGAAGGGAGGAGAGAAGGGAGGGAGGGAGGAAATGGGAATGGAAGGAAGGAGGGAGGGAAGGCAAGGGGAAGAGAGGAGAGGGGAAAGGAAGGGAGGACAGAAGGGAGGGAGGGTGGGAATGGAAGGAAGGAGGGAGGGAAGGCAAGGAGAAGGGAGGAGAGGGGAAAGGAAGGGAGGACAGAAGGGAGGGAGGGTGGGTGGGAATGGAAGGAAGGAGGGAGGGAAGGCAAGGAGAAGGGAGGAGAGGAGGAGAAAAGGGAGGGAGGGAAAGAGGGAGCAAGGAGAAGGAAGGGAGGGGAAACGAAGAAAGGGTGGAAGGAAGGAAGGAAGAGATGAAATGGGAAGGAGGGAAGGAGCAGGAGGGAAGGAAGGAAGGTGAGAAGGAAAGAGATTGGTGAGGGGAAATGAATGGGAGGAAGGGAGGAAGGAAATGGGAAAGAGTGGAAGGAAGGAGCAGGAAGGAGGGAGGGAAGGAAGGCAAGGAGAAGGGAGGAGATTGGAGGGAAAAGGGGGGAAGGAGGAAGGGAGGAATAGAGGGAGGGGAGGGAGGGAGGCTCTGGAGCCCAGTCTGGGGTCTCCCCTGCCCAGCGCTTCCCAACCTCCCACCCTCAGCTTCTCCCCCCCTCCCTCCCTTCCACCCCCCCAGGGCGCCTCTTCCAGCCTGGTGGTGAAGTTTGCAGACACGGAGAAGGAGCGGGGGCTCAGGCGGATGCAGCAGGTGGCCAACCAACTGGGCATGTTCAGCCCCATCGCGCTGCAGTTCGGAGCGTACAGCGCCTACACTCAGGCAGTAAGGCGGGGTTAAGGGTCTTCCTGCTAACCCCCCACCCCCAGCCTCCCAGGTGTGGGGCAGGGCAGAAGCACAAGTGGGGGGGTCCAAGAAGGGTGGGGGGGAGTGAGGAAATGGGGAGGGGTCTTTGAGGCTTCAGGGCTTCCTCTGCCCACCCCCCCCCAGCTCATGCACCAGCAAGCCGCCCTGGTCGCCGCTCACTCGGCCTACCTCAACCCCATGGCGGCCGTACAGATGCAACAGATGGCTACCCTGGCCCCCAACGGGCTCATCGCCACGCCCATCACCCCCTCCTCAGGTAAGGAGGGCAGAGACTCCCCTCCCCCCCCCTCGTCCTGGCTCTTCCTTCCTAGAGGGGGGGCTCCATCCCCCACGCTCCAAAGAGCAAACCCCCTCCCTCCCCGGCTTCTAAATGGGGTCCCTTGCTCCCCCGGGGGGCCCAATGGACCCCTCCACAACCCTCCCTCCCGGGGAAGCGGGTGGGAGTCTGGAACTTTGGAGGAGGCAATTGCAGGACGCATGTCGGAATTGGTTGCAGACCTGAGTTAGGGTAGGGGGCTGCAGGAGAGAGGCCTCCCCCCTGCAGCTCCCGGGTTGGGGGGTCTCCCTCACTTCCTCCCCCCTCCCTGCAGGAAGCAGCACTCCGCCCACCCTGGCGGCCACCCCAGTCTCTGCCATCCCAGCCACCCTCAGCGTCAACGGCTACAGCCCGGTCCCTACGCAGAGCACGGGGCAGCCGGCCTCCGAGGGCCTCTACACCAACGGCGTCCACCCCTTCCCAGGTACCTCTGCCCCTCCGGCCCCTTCTCCCTCCCGGCGTTCCCACGTTTTGCTCTCGCTTCCCAGAGTCTCCGGTTTTAGCCTGAGTTGGTTAGATTTCCCACTCACCTTAGAGTTGGATGGCGGTGAGGGGTAGAACCTGAACCCAGAGCCTTGTTGGGGTCTTTCCTGAGGCAGGAAGAGGACCCAATGAAGAGAGTTTGCTTATCCTGCTGTGATTTGGGGGTTGGGTAGGAAGAGGGGGTCACCATTTGAGCTTGAAGATGGGTGGACTTCAATTCCCAGAATTCCCCAGCCAGAGTGTGTCAAGATGCATGGACTACAAGTCCCAGAAGCCCCCAGACAGGGTGCTTTATGATGCATGGACTTCAATTCCCAGAATTCCCCAGCCAGAGTGTGTCAAGATGCATGGACTACAAGTCCCAGAAGCCCCCAGACAGGGTGCTTTATGATGCAGGGACTACGAATCCCAGAATTCCCCAGCCAGTGTGTGTCAAGATGCATGGACTACAAGTCCCAGAAGCCCCCAGACAGGGTGCTTTATGATGCATGGACTTCAATTCCCAGAATTCCCCAGGGAGCATGCTTTGAAACATGTGGACTTCAACTCCCAGAATTCCCTAGCCAGGGTGTTGCAAGATGTAGGGACTACAAGTCCCAGAAGCCCCCAGCCAGAGTGCTTTATGATGCATGGACTTCAATTCCCAGAATTCCCCAGCCAGAGTGTGTCAAGATGCATGGACTACAAGTCCCAGAAGTCCCTGGTCAGCAGGCTTTATGGTGTATGGACTTCAAATCCCAGAATTCCCCAGGGAGCCTGCTTTGAAACGAGTGGACTTCAACTCCCAGAATTCCACACCTGAATGGCCTGCACGCTACGGGATTCTGGGAATTGTAGTCCAAGCGGCTGAAGTTCAGAAAACCCCGGATTAAACCCATTTTAATCCCGGATTTAACCCCGGATTAAAGTAAGGCTCTCTTGTCACCAGGATTAAGCCCCCCCCCCCCCCGAGTTCAGGTCCTTGAAGCTCAAAAGAAGAGCTTTTTAAGACGATTGAGGATAATCTTGGCGAAGGAAACATTGCCCATTTCGGAAGAGAGGCCTAGTCTAAAACTTCAAGCCTATTTGAGCCTCCCTGTTCCAAGGCAGTCTACCTCGGACGCTCAGAAGTGGGGCTTTGAGAAAAGCGAAGCGCGCGGTGGCCTCCCCCAGAGGCACCTGGGTGATTCTTCCTTGTGGGGGCGGTGGGGGGGGGAGGGAGCCCACCACAACTCTCTTTAAGTGTGTGTTGTCTTCCCGTCTCCCCCCACCCCCAATGCCACAGCACAGAGCTCGGCCGCCCCTGTGGATCCCTTACAACAGGCTTACGCTGGGATGCAACATTACACAGGTGAGGACAGGTACCCAGGCAGGTGCGCCGTTTCCTCCCCCCTCCAGCTCTGGAGACGCCTCCTCCCCCCTCCTCCAAAAGCTGACTCCCACGGCTTCCTCCCACAGCTGCCTATCCAACAGCCTACGGACTCGTCAGCACCGCCTTTCCCCAGCAGCCCGCTGCCATCATCACCCAGCAGGCGCCCCCCCAGCAGAGAGAAGGTAAGGTTGGAGAGCCCACCCCACTCCTCCTCAGATCAAGCCAGGGCTCATCCCAGCTGCAAGGCGGCAACTAAGAAGCAGGAATGATCATGTTGGAGCTGCAATAACCGTGGGAACCATTAGAGGGCAGCAGAAGGGGAGGTTTTACTTCCCCCTAGTGGAGATCTGGATTATTATTATTATTTTTAACACAGAGTTAAATTTAACGCTCAAATTTAGCACCTTGGCTGCAATAACCTTGGGAAACCACCAGAGGGCGGTCGAAGGGGAGGTTTTGCTTCCCCCTGGTGGAGATCTGGAGTATTATTATTATTATTATTATTATTATTATTATTATTATTATTATTATTATTATTATTATTATTATTATTATTATGTTTAATCATGCCGGCCACATGACCCCGGAGACGTCTTCGGACAGCGCTGGCTCTTCGGCTTTGAAACGGGGATGAGCACCGCCCCCTAGAGTCGGGAACGACTAAGACATGTGTGCGAGGGGAACCTTTCCTTTTTAACCTAGTTACAGCTGGCATTTTAGGGCACCACCCGGGGAGGAGACAAGAGGAGAATTGTTGGCGAGCGAAATAGAAATAAAAATATCTTTTTCGCAACTTGGTTTGCAAACGGCTGATGGAGTTGCGCCGGGAACATTTCGCAACTGCCCCGTCCCTTCCCGACAATTTGCTCTTCTTCTCCTCCCAGGTCCTGAAGGTTGCAACATTTTCATCTATCACTTGCCACAAGAATTCACCGATTCGGAGATCTTGCAGATGTTCCTCCCCTTCGGGAACGTCATTTCGGCCAAAGTTTTCGTCGACCGAGCGACCAATCAGAGTAAATGCTTCGGTAAGGAATCTCTTCCAACCTAAGGGGTCTCCAAACCTTGCAACTTTAAGGCTTGTGGACTTCAACTCCCAGAATTCCTCAGCCAGCTTTGCTGCCTGGGGGACCCTGGGAGCTGAAGTCCATAAGCAAAGCTGCCTGAGGGACTCTGGGAGTTGAAGTCCACGAGCCTTGAAGTGGCCAAGGTTGGAGACCTCTTCTCCAAAGGGTACTTTGAGCCCAGAAGTCTCTACCGTCTTTCCTTCCTTGGTCCAAAGGAATGGCCATTAAGTGTGTTGTTTGTGGAGCTGGCCGCAGATTCAGACATTGAGGAGGGTTGGGGAGGAACCTGGGCCAGTCCCGGAGTCTGGGGGAGGCTCTGATGAGGGCTCTGTGTCGGAGGCAGAGACGGGGACAGAGCCGTCTGACAGTTATCAGCTGCCTTTGGAGTCGGACATCAGTGGGGCAGAATAGAATAGAATAGAATATTTATTTCTAAGCCGCACCCTCTCCCGAAGGACTCGGGGCGGCGTACAATAAAACAAATAAAATACAAAGTACAATACAATACAATACAAATCTGGACAGGACATACATATAACAAGGACGTATATAAAACGTATACAAGGAGGAGGTAGGCTGATAGCTAAAAACAATTAAACAATTAACAATTAAAACAATTAAAAGGTCACAGTATTTAAAAACCCCAATAAAAAACCCGTCAGGAGCGATATAGTTGGAGCCTGTCCCCGGGGTGCGCATGCACAGAGTTGCCAAAGGAAAGGAAGAGCTAAAGAACAGGGGTCGACTTGGGAGTAAGGACACAGGTGGGCGATGAATGGCCCCTCCCAGAGGAAATAAAAGAGGAGCGACTGGGGAGTGGAGTTTGCAGGAGGCCATTAGTTCGCTTCATTGGTTCCTGACTCTCTGAGACTCCTGGCCAAGTTTTGCAGAGATCGGCCTGGCAGCTCTCCAAGCCAGATAAGGTCTGTGACCGTAAATCCTCCCTTGAAAGACTTTGCTGGATGTGATTGGGCAGAATTCACAGCCAATGAATAAACGGGGTTTTTGTCGGGACCAGGAGTTGGCTTCAGGGTCTCGGGAAGCCTCCGTCGGAACAAATCTTCCCTAGATTCCACTTCTTGAATGGTCTTCCTGCCCCGTCTTGAGAAATACACCCGGGGGGGGGGAGCCTCCATTGTAGGGTCTCAGCGGGGCCCCTCGCCCTTCTCTTTCTCCTCCTCCCCCTCCCTCTCTCTCCCCCGCAGGATTCGTGAGTTTTGACAATCCCGCCAGCGCGCAAGCCGCCATCCAAGCCATGAACGGCTTCCAGATCGGAATGAAACGGTTGAAGGTGCAATTGAAACGCCCCAAAGATGCCAACCGGCCGTATTGAGCTTCTGCCTGCCAGGTGGGTCCTCAGCTAACCGTGGAAAACTCGAACTGGGGTCTCAGCTTCCTTGCGGGTTCTGTACTGAAGGACCTTCCTGAACCTCCCTCGTTCCTCAAAATCTATAGCGGGGGAAAGACGAGCCAGCTCAGGCGAGTAATTAGAGGCAGTCCTCGTTTAGCAGTGGCCTCATTTCGTGGCCGTTCGCAGGTCCCTCAAAAGCCATCAAAAGGTCAGGCCAAAAATTTGCAGGGAGTCTTCGCTGCTTACAAGCAGGCATTTTAACGACTGTCCGGAGCTTGAGCGGCCCTGAAAAAAAAGGGAGTTAGGATCAGTCCTCACCCTTAGGACCGCAGCGGCGTCCCGACCGTCGTGGGAAACAAAATTTAGTGCTTTTGGGAATGTATTTACGACGGTTGCAACGTCCCCAGGGGGTCGCTATTTTCGACCTTCCGTCAAACAGTCAATGGGGGATGCCAGGTCCGTTTAAAAACTGCAGTGTTTCACTTAACGATCGCAGCAGTAAAGGTCGTAAAACGGCTGAATAGCCACTTGGCTTGAGGGTGGACATTCTGGCACCAATTGTCATAAATGGAGGACGTCTCCGTGGTCACGTGGCCGGCATGACTCAACGCCGAAGGCGCACGGAACGCTGTTCCCTTCCCACCAAAGGGGGTGCCTGTTTTTCTACTCGCATTTTTACGTGTTTTCAAACTGCTCGGTTGGCAGAAGCTGGGACAAGTCCCGGGAGCTCCCTCGGTTACTCGGCGCTCGGGATTCGAACCGCCGAACGGCCGATCTTTCTTGATCGACACGCTTAGCGTCTTAGCCACTTACCCCCTTGCAATATTGACCCCGTGTCCCCCTCCCGCCCCCCGGCCCCTAAAGTTGGGGGCTGACCCTTTAACATGTTTTTAACCTCAAACATTCCTTGTCTCTCTAAATGTTTAAGCAGCTGCATCATTTTCTTTGGATAAATGTCTTTTTTTTAAATAAAAAATAAGTCATCTCGTTCGGAAATAAAAAATGAAACTTTAGAAAAGAAAAGAAAAGAAAAGAGGGTTGGGTGGGTGGGAGAATTATATTAATTTTGTCTAGCAAAAAAGGCATTTTTTAAAAAAAAATAAAAAAAAGGAAGAAAACAAAATTCCCCCCTTTTCTCTCTCTGCTGTCCGAAAACTCCGCCATCCCGCCCTCCCTTCGGCAGGGGGCCAATCATATCTTGAGACGACTCTGTTGCTAAGCCACCCTTCGTTGTCGCGGGAGACCTAGCTCCGCCCCCCTTGTAAGTTGCATCCTTTGGAATGAACAGAAAACTAAAAGTTGGTTGTCTTCCTTCCTCCTCCTCCTCCTCCTCCTCCTCCTCTTATTCCTCCTCTGATTTGGACCTGGCCTCGTTGCGAATCCGAGTTGCACATTTTTAGTTTAGTTTTCTTTTCTTTTGCATGACACAATAGTCTTTTCTTTGGATGTGCTGTGAGTTTCTGGTTTGTAGTTTCTTGTTTGATGAAGTGCTGTTTCCTCTCTCTCTTTTCTTTCTTTCTCTTTCTTTCTTACTCTCTCTTTTTTCTCTTTCTCTCCCTCCTTCTTTCTCTTACTCTCTCTTTCTCTTACTCTGTTTCTCTTTCTCTTTTTCTTTCTTTCTATCTCTTACTCTTTTTCTCTCTCTTTCTCTTAGGGTTTCTCTTTCACTTTCTTTCACTTTCTTTTTTCTCTTTCTTTTTCTCTTTCTTACTCTTCCTCTTTCTCTTCCTCTTTCTTACTCTGTTTTTCTTTCTCCCTTTCTCTTTCTCTCTTTCTCTTTTGCTTTCTCTTTGTCTTTGTCTTTTTCTCTTTCTCTCTCTCTCTCTTACTCTCTCTTACTCTCTTAATCCCTTTTTTCTTTCTCTGTTTCTCTCTCTTTTTTCTCTCTCTCTTTTTCTTACCCTCTTAATCCCTTTCTTTCTCATACTGTTTCTCTCTTTCTCTTTTTCTCTTTCTTACTCTCTCTGTCTCTTATTCTTTTTCTCTTTTTCTTACTCTCTCTTTCTCCCTTTCTCTTTCTCTCTTTTTTCTCTTTCTCTCTTTTTCTTACCCTCTTAATCCCTTTCTTTCTTTCTCATACTGTTTCTCTCTTTCTTTCTCTTTTTCTCTTCCTTACTCTCTCTGTCTCTTATTCTTTTTCTCTTTTTCTTACTCTCTCTTTCTCCCTTTCTCTTTCTCTCTCTTTTTCTTTCTCTCTCTCTTTCTCTCTCTCTTTCCCTTCTCTCTCCCTCTCCCTCTCTTTCTCTGCTTCCTGATCAAGCGTGCATGCAAAGCAACATTTGCAACTTACATGCACCCAGGGGTTCTATGACAACTCTCCACGGCCAACTCACCGTGGGAAAACTCGCTGCAGGAAAAGAGTTACCTACATACATACCTATATATAAACAGTGGAATAGAATCTTTAAAGAAAGGACGCCAAAGAAATGACAGAAATTAAAACAATTTTTTTAGAATCATTTCAAAGAATTAAATTTCATGGTGGAATTGTCCCGCGGCTCCTTCTCCTGCGGCGAGTCGGCCGTACCCCAAACCGTCCCTCTGATCTCCCTGCAGACACAAAGAGAACTCCGATTCCCCTTGCAAATGAGTTTGGTGCAAATTTGCACCTGTCAAAAGTTGTATAGACATATGCCTGACATCCCTCCCCCTCCTTCCTCCGCACTTCGTGTCTTCTCACTCTGTGAAATGCCGTGGTTGTCACCGTCCATCCTCCTGGGCTGGGCTTTTCCTGCCGTTTTCTCGTCTGTGCCGTATTTTGCTCATCTGGATGGTGGTTGTTTTTTCGTTTGTTCCGGCATGTCGGTTATGTGATGCTCCGTGACCCCGTGTGCAAATCTCTGGCGGCTTTTTCGTTCCTACCCCCTCCCTCTTCCCAGCCCTGTCTCCTTCTTCTTCTTCTCCTTCTTCTTCTTCTTCTTCTCCCTTTGCTCCGCCGAGTTCCCGCGGTACCCTCAGGCTGGGATCCGGGGGCTCTAAATTCCAAATTCAGGCTGTGTGAACGTTGAGAGACGAACTTTCCCCTCTCGGCTTTCCTGTGCAAAAGCTTCCTGTCAGGGAATGAGGATTTCATAGCTGCCAGCTGACGTAAGGTTGTAAGCTGTAAACTGTAAGCTGTTGATTCCCACGACCAGAAGAAGGAAGGCAACTAATGGTGGAATTTCTAAATTGGAACGAACCGAGTAATTGGCAGGGGGTTGGACTAGAAGACCTCCAAGGTCCCTTCCAACTCTATTATTGTATTGTATTGTATTATTGTATTGTGGCCATGAGTGGAATTAACACTTCTCAGCCAATTTCGAAGAGAAGTCGGGAAGAGACTCCCCCCCCTCAAAAAAATCAGCCTTAAAAAGGGGTCTTTTCAGAATCAAAGATTCTGGTTTAAAGGCCGGGCAGCTGCGAAGGGTGTCAGTTTGCTTTGTGCGCAAAAGGGACGGCTAAAACCAAGTTGCTAGTACACATTGAGAGGCCCACTGGCCAGGAATTTGGTGAATTCAAAGAAGGTCGAGTCAATTCCACCAGGTTGCGTCCAAAATGCAGCGGTCTCCGGGATGGAACTTCTGAAGGAGGGGCACCAATTCTGGGGGAGCTCGGCTTGCAATTTCTTCTCCCCCCCCCCCAATCTTCCCCAGCACTTCATTCTGGGATGCATGGAACTCTTATGTCCGTCTTCTCTCACCCTTTGGGGGTCCCTGTGGGAGCCGCCCACCTCCCTCTCAGCCTCCATCTTCAAGTGGGATCCCCCACCAGGAAATCCAGCCAAGAAGGTCTTATCTGAAGGCCTCCTATCTCACCCACCTCTTCTCTCTTTCTCTCTCTCCATCTCTTTTGCCTCCATCTGTCCCTTTCTCTTTCTCTCTGTTTCTATCTCTTTTGTCTCCATCTGTCTCTGTCTCTGTTTCTCTTTTGTGTCCATCTATCCCACTCTCTCTCTCTCTCTCTCTGTCCCTCTCTTTATCTCTCTTGTCTCCATCTATCCCTCTCTTTCTCTGTTTCTATCTTTTTGTCTGCACCTGTCCCATTCTCTCTCTGTCCCTCTCTCTTCCTCTCTGTTTCTATCTCTTTGGTCTCCATCTATCTCTGTCTCTGTTTCTCTTTTGTGTCCATCTATCCCTTTCTCTTTCTCTCTCTGTCCCTCTCTTTCTCTTTTGTCTCCATCCATCCCTTTCTCTTTCTCTCTTTCTGTCTGTCTGTGTCTCTTTCCTCTCTTTTTCTCTGTATCTCTCTGTGTGTCTTTCTATCTTTGTCTGTCTCTCTGTCTCTATCTTTCTATCTCTTTCTGTATTTCTAGCTCTTTGTGTGTGTGTCTCTCTCTGTCTTTCTATCTCTCTCTTTCTGTCTTTCTATCTTTGTCTGTCTCTCTGTCTCTCTATCTTTCTAGCTCTTTCTGTCTTTCTCTTTCTCTCTCTGTCCTTCTCTCTCTCTCTCTCTCTCTCTCTCTGTCCTTCTATCTCTCTCTGTCTCTCTCCTCCTGGTTTGTTGTCATCTTTGTCGTGGCCGTTGTTGTTGTGGGTGTCTCCTGTGTCTCGTTCCTCTCTGTACTTGTCAGTGTGTGTGTGTGTCCCCGTTTGTGTTTGTGGTGATGTGGCGTCATCTGGATGAGGAGCTCCACAAGGCAGTTCTCGGGAAGCGTGGTGGCTTAAGAGTCTCTTCTGACGCCCGGACTCTGCTCACAGGGTCATCCCACCCACCCATTATGTGCAGGTTTTTTTTTATTTTTGTGGTTTATTTTTGGTTTGCAATATTTTTCTGACGGCAGGGAAGCCCAGAGGTCATTAAGACTGCGTCTCTCTCTCTCTCTCTCTTCCCTTTCACGAGTCCTAGCCATGATGGTGGTTTAAGTAGACAAAACAAATGAGCACAGCCTCCAATGTCCCACCGAAACCTAGTTTAATAGTAAACCTAGTTTATTTAAGGAAAATCAAGCCACTTTGGCCAAACGAAGCAACTTTTGATCCTTCCTGGCACCAAAGGAAAGAGAGAGAGAGAGAGAAGTTGAAACAGGTCCTGAGCAATGCCCTGTTCTCAGCCACCTTGGCTCTCTCCTTTAGGCACTCCTGGAGGGATGCCAAGATGGTTATTTCTTGGCACGGTCCTTGCATTTTAGAGGCCTGGCTGCTGGGATCTGGGGGGGGGGGGAGGAGCAGGAGACCAGGGAGACAAATGGCAGCAAGGTACCAGTAACAGTGTTGGAAGTGACCTTGTAGGTCATTTAGTCCAACCCTCTGTTCAAGCAGGAGACCCATACTAGGGATTCGAACCGGCAACCTTTCTGATCGGCAAGCTCAGCTCTGGGCCAAGACAGAAAGGAAGGAGGGAGTGGGTTTGGGAGGCAGGCTGGGAACCCAAGATCCCAGCTAGACGGGCCTCCCTGCATGTCCTTGGCCTCCACGCCTTCCCAGTCTCTGTAATCTAGCGGAGAAGCCAAGAAGGGCAAAGATCTAAGGTAGCTTCCGTTCTCCTCTCTCCTCTATAGGTCTGGAGCTCAAAGTAGGAGCCATCTCCGCTTGACCTTTGTCGCCCACTCTCCGACGGCCCAGCTTCCTTCTTCTCTCTGCTCTTCTTCTTCCTCCTCACCATCCATCTCCTAGAAAAATGGCTTCTTCCGGCCATCGGTCACTTTCCTCATTGACTTGACCCTGTTGGCCATCAAGACGTCTTCAAGGATGGAGTTCCACCAGACCAGCTTCTTCTCCAGCTGCCTCCTCTCCGGCGTGGGGACCCATGGCTCTCTCTCTCCTTTAGGTCCAACAAAGGGATGCCAGGTTGGGGAACAGGGGGGGAGAACTCTCTCAAGAAAGTCCATTCTTGGTCAACGGTGGAAAACGATGGAGCATGGAGACTTGGAAAGAAGTAGGACGTTGATTTTTGGGTGGATTTGAGGTGGACTTACTCGAGACGGGTGGATTCAGGATCAGAAGGCAGCCACTTTTGGGGAGGGGGGGGCTCATCCTCACAGCGTCTCCCCCTCCCCACTTTCCACGACATCTTCTTGCAGGCATTGGTGAAGGTTGGGTTGACGTCAACGGTCCAAGCCAAAATTCAGCTACCTCTAACTTTGTACATCTCAACTACGCGAGGGTCCATGCTCCCTCACCTACACCACGCTAGCCACAGTCGATGGGCATTGTAGTCCTGGAGGTCTGAGAAAAACCACAGGTCTCCCCGATCTGCTTTCTAAACTCCCCGAAAACGGATTATTGAAACGATGAGTTGATGCTCGCCAAAGAGGAATTTCCGACCCAATAACTAGAGAAGGAAATTTCTCCCCGCTCAACTCCTCCTGGGAGGAAGTGGAGGAATTTGGAATATTACTTGCCAATAATGTCAATCATGTTTGACGTTAATTACCTATATTTTTTTAATCTCTTCCCCACAGCCCCCTTATCTGATTATTTTCTGGATTTGGGGCATGCTTGCTTCCAAAAGTTTGGAAAAAAAAGGTGAATTTTGGAAGTTTGAAAGCTGAAATTATCATTTTCCCCCTCTCCGCTGCAGAGAAGCGATGGGGAAGATCGGGTGGACCATTCAGGGATGCGACAGGCAGCCACAGTTTGAAATTCAAACCACGATGGCTTTGTTCTGAAAGTTTAAGTTTCCTGCAGGGAGCGAGAGGCAGACAAGCTTCTGATTAAATCAGGGTTTCTCAACAGTCACAGGTAGCAGATGGGTGGACTACAACTCCCAGGATTCCCCCCCCCGGTGGGGAATTCTGGGAGTTGCAGTCCACCCATCTTCAAACTTGCCAAGATTGGGAAAGATTGCATCCGACTCTAATGGCCTTTGGGTGGGTGGATGGGTGGGATTGAGAAAGAGGAAGGAGTCCCAATGGGGGGAGGGGGCTCGTGTTTTTGGAAACAACCCCCCCCCAACAAAACATCGTAACCCTAACTTTCCACGCTCCCCTAAATTCAGGTGCAGAGGCAAAGGATGACCTTGGCTTTCTAGAAGGAATGTTGTTATGGCTACATATCATCTAACTAACTCCCATTTTCCCACCATAGAAAAGGCATAGTAGAATAATAGAAAGTTGTGGCAGGCCAAAGACCCCAAAGAAAAGATGGCTGCAGGCCTGACAAGGAAATGAGTCTTGCACCCCGGTTTCAAACAACTAAACTTGCGAACTTTTCCCACCCCTGGGGTTTTGTGAGGATTGTGAGACAGACGAACGAGGGAATTTGAGAAGGGGGTGAGTGGGAAGGAAGGTGGATAGAATTAGTGTGGCTGCCCCTGTCCCCAAGTTGGAAAATAACACACACACACACACACACAAACACAATTTCAAAGTGGCCGGAGGTTATTTTGGCTTCATCGGACAAGCCACCGCTTCCGAGACTGGCGAGATCTGGATTGAAGCGGGAGCAGGGGATCACCTGGGAATCAGGCCTTACGGTGGCCCAGACCCTCTCAGGGTTGTGAACCTTAAAGGACTACAAAGCTCATCGTCCACCGCTCCTTCCCGAAGCTCCAAGAAACCAAGAGAGAGAATCCTGGAACTGCAAAAAAAAAAAATCTGGATTTCTCTCCACCCTTCCTTCCCAAAAATCTTTTCTTTTCTTCCCATTCCTTTCGCGGCCGTATCTGCAGCCAAAAATTCCGGTGAAGCAGCAGCCCGGTGTACGGAAGGAAAGAACGGTCCATTTTTTTTTTCCCCCTCACCCTTCGTATGGACGGACGGATGCTTCTTTTTTAAATAAAAAATAGACAGATAAAAATTAAAAAAAAAAAAACCAAAGGGAGAGAGAATGAAGGAAAAAAAATTAAGTGGAGGGGGGAAAGCGAAGTCCTGCCCATAATGCAAAAGCTGAGCGAGGATCGGACGATCTACTGCTTGTCAAGACTCCGTCGTAAAATTTAGGCAAAACTTTGGATGCGTGAAGACGGATCGGGCGTGGCTGGGTTGCCGATCGGTTTCAGAAGACTGTGTGTGTGTGTGGTGGAGGGGGGTCTCCATTGCATCACAGACCGAACTCTTCCGCCCCTCCCTCCCTTCTTCTCAACCCCCCTAATCCGCAACTCTCTTGACCCAAAAGAAACGTCGCTCCCCACTTTCTGGAATAGCTCAGTGCGCGTACAAAAATTATACCTAAGGAGTACAATCGGATTTCTGTCCCTCCCGGGGAAGCGAGTTTCACCCGCAACGTTCGTCTTCTTAATGCCTCCGAAACATGGAAGGTTCCCCACCTTTAAAAAAGGAAGAAAAAAAAAACCGCCAGGAAGAGCAGAAAAAAATATGTTTACAGTCTCTTTTGCTGATCCAGTAATTGTAAATAATTCCATTGCGATTTAGCGGCAATTAATATTTTTGGGTGGGTGGGTGGGAAGGGGTTTTTCGATCCTTCGGTCTTCTCCTTGTTTCTGATCTTAGAAGAGTTTCAAAACTTTTTCTTCTTTCGTTCTCTCTCACAAACTCATTCTCTCTATCCCTCCCTCCCTCTTTCTTTCACTCCTTCAACTCTCTCTCTTTCTCTCTGTCTCTTCTTTCTCTCTGTCTCTCTCTCTCTAGTTGGGTCTCCCTGTTTCCCCCCCCCCTTTTCCTTCCTTCGGTTATTTCACTTGGGATGGGGAGGTGGGTTTAATAGTGACTTTGTTTAGAAGGACCAAGGGAAAAAGGGGTTTCAAAGAATTTAAAAAAGGGGGGGGGACGGTG
Source organism: Natrix natrix natrix (assembly GCA_029891615.1). Classification (NCBI taxonomy): domain Eukaryota; kingdom Metazoa; phylum Chordata; class Lepidosauria; order Squamata; family Natricidae; genus Natrix; species Natrix natrix. The sequence continues at coordinate 216,845 of JAKRSK010012080.1, forward strand.
ATTTTCAGACAATATCAAGGCTTAAATTATTGATTATTTATTGCTGTTTACTTTGAATAATTTATTTTTCTTTTTCTGTTTCAATAAAATAAGCGAAAAACTAGAATGAGATGATCTGCCCTTTGGCTCGTAAGAGTGAGATGGGGAGGATATGAGCCACTGTGTGGTCATTAAGTGAATCCTGCGCTGACTTTCCTTGCCGGAAGCCGGCTGGGGGAAGGTCTGGAATGGCGATCACATGATCCCCCAGTAGCATCGAGGGCTTAGGATCAATGTTCCCTCTAAGCTGCGCACCTGCGCATATAGCATGACAACACTGCGCGGCAGTTGCCGGTTCCCAGGACAATCATAAGGCTTCCTAAACACAGAATAATAACCGTAAAATTCATTAAAAAGGTTTGTTTTATTTTCTGCCTGCGATCCCGATATTGTCCACAGGAGGGCGCACTTTTCTGTCCCTTAGCGTTAGCATTGAAGTCATCATAAGGCTTTCTAAACGGGTTAACGGCTTTTGGATCAGGGACAGAAAAGTGCGCCATCTGGTGGACACTCAAAATTCCCACGATACCGGTGTTGTCCTCAAGAGGGCGCACTTTTCTGTCCCTTAGCGTTAGCATTGAAGTCATCATAAGGCTTAATGTACATAAAGAAAATGGGGAGGGGGGGAGTTTCCACCCCCCCGCAATGTCGGGCGAAACTTCACACTTTCTCCGCCGTGGCGAACTCCGTCACGTGACGCGCAGGGAACGGGCACGCGCCAAACTCCAGGATAACATTCGGGGGGGGGGGGGGCAGGCGGGTTGTACGGAAGGGTCTCCCATTGCTGGGGCGGAACGTTCGTGTGGCGCCCGCGGTTTCCCAGCCGGCCGCTTTTGCGACCCGGACCATCGCGGCCGGAAGTGGCCGGTCCGTCGGCGCGCCTCTTCCGGGCCGCCATGATGGAGGAGGAGGAAGCGTCGTCGTCGTCTTCTTGGTCGGCGCTGGATTCGTTCCGCCGCCGCTGGGAAGCCGAGCTGGCCCGGGAAGGTCCGAGGCGGCAACAGCGGCGTCGGCAGAAGAGCGGCGGGAGCCGGAAGAGGCCTCGGGAAGCGGAAGGCGAAGAGCCGCAGCCGGTGCGAAGCTGGGGCGGCTACGGGGCTCTCCTCGGGGGGCTGCTGGAGGAAGAGCCGCCGCTCCAGCGCCTCCTCCTCCGCATCTCGCCTGAGGGGGACCCCGACCCCGCTGCGGAGACCCCCGGAGGAGGCGGAGGAAAGGAGGACCTGCTGGGGCGGCTCATCCGAGACCTGGTAAGGGGACTCAAGGCTCCTTTTGGGGGCTTCGGCGGGTTCTCCCCTCCCCCCCTTAGATCAGGGGGCTCCAAACTGGGGGACTTTAAGACTTGTGGACTCCAACTCCCAGAATTCCCCAGGCCCTTCAATCTAAGGCAGGGAATTCTGGGAGTTGAAGTCCACCAGTCTTAAAAGTTCCCCAGTTTGGACCCCCCTGCCTTAGATTGAAGGGCCTGGAGCCCCCAACCCCCCCCCCTTCAAAGGAACCTCTTTCCCCCACTTGGCGCCCTGCAGGGCGGGCTGGATGACAGAGCCCATGATCCCCCGCCGCTCGTCCCGCTTTTTGGATGACTCTTCGATTGCTGATTCTGCTGCGCCAAAGGAAGGGGCCTTTTTCTTTCTTTTCCCCCTTTTTTTCTCCCCCCCCCCGTTTTTCCTATTGTGTGATTTGTGTGTGTGTGTGTGTGTGTGTCCGTCCGTCCGTCCATCCATCCATCCTCTAGGCAGGAGGATCAACCTATCTATCTAATCTCTCTTTCATCTCTCTCTTTCTATCTATCTACCTACCTACCTATCTATATCTATCTACCTCTCATCTCTCTCTCTATCTAATCTATTTATCTATCTATATCATTATCTATCTATCTATCTATCTATGCATGCATGCATGCATGCATCTATCTATCTATCTATCTATCTATCTATCTATCTACTTACCTACCTATATCTACCCCTCATCTCTCTATCTAATCTATTTATCTATCTATATCATTATGTATGTATGTATGTATGTCTGTCTGTCTATCTATCTATCTATCTATCTATCTATCTATCTATCTATCTATCTACTCACCTACCTATATCTACCCCTCATCTCTCTATCCCTCCTTTAATAAATATTTCAGCAACTTGTGGATGTCGGAAAAATGGATTGAGATATATTCATGCAGCACATAAAAAACAAACAAACAGATTGTTTTGTTAGATTTTGCCCAGTTTTAATCTGTTAAAATTTCCTGATTTCCTGGAGGCTTTTTTTTTTTGGGGGGGGGGGGGGACACACCCATTTGACGTTCCTCAGTGTCTGCTACTCATGAATAGCTGAGCAGAAAAGTTATAATATGTTTATTTTGTCATTCACCATCGCTAAGTGAGGCAGTGAGTTTTGCTCCGTTTTACGACTTTCCGTTTCTTCTCATCTCCTCTTTTTCCATTCCATTCTTCTCTTCCCTCTTCTCTTCCCTCTTCTCTTCCCTTCCCTTCCCTCCCCTCCACCCCTGTTCTCTTCTGTAATCTCTTCTCTTCTTCTCTGCTCCCCTCCCTTCCTTCCCTCTTCTCTCTCCTCTCTCCTCACCTTCTCCCTTCCTTCCTTCCATCCTTCCTTCCTTCCTTCCATCCATCCTCCATCCAGCATACACAGTGGTTAAAATGCAGCATTGCAGGCTAACTCTGCTGATTGCCAGCAGTTCTATCCTGACAGGGCTCAAGGTTGACTCAACCTTCCCTCCTTCCGAAGTGGGTAAAATGAGGACCCAGATTGTTGGGGGCAAGAGGCTGATTCTGTCAACCGCTTGGAAAGGGCTGTAAAAGCACTGTAAAGCGGTATATAAGTCTAAGGGCTATTGCTATTCTGCTTACTTTCTTTCCCCTTCTCTCCTAACAGGCACCGAGGCATCATCTACGCCTACGAGTTTTCCATCGACCAGTTGGTGGCCGAGAGCGTCCTTCCTATCTGCCGTTCCTCTTACAACGAAATGACCGGCTACAACTACAATATTGGCCTTGTGGTCCCCTATGACAACATCTAGGCAGCGCCGGAAGAAGGGGAGAACCAAGATGTCTGGGGAGATTCTCCGTCATGCAGGCCAGGGTTGTCCCAAAGGGGCCTTTTTTCTTTTCAAGAGGCAGCTGGACTTTCTGGTTTGTTTTGTTTCTCCGAAGACGTTTCGAGGATGAGAGGCGCGAAACGTCTTCGAGGAGAAAGGGAGTCCAGGGGTCTCTTGGGAAAAAAAAAAAAGCACCTTCAGGCCAAGGGGAAGACCAACTAAGCTGGACCCTGGAGAAGGGGAACCCCAAGGATGGAGCTCCTGCAGAGCTCTTGGGAGGGCTTGGGCTGGCCCATCAGGCAGCAGCAAAAAGAGGGGCACATGGGATCTCCCCAAAACTTCTAACAACACCACTGTAGAATGGAAGAAATGATGGCCCACAGGAACCACGATAGATAGGTAAGAATCAGGAGGTAGTAATAAAGACTGAAGCCCAAAAACCAGGAGTTAGGAACACGGGCTGCTGCCCACATGGGCAGAGACCGCAGGGAGGGGCTCCATTCAATTGCACTGCGTTCAACACTGCTTTTCTGGAGCTGGCACCAATGCTACCTGCAACACCTGGAGAGCTACCTGCAACACCTGGAGAGCTACCTGCAACACCTGGAAAAGATGGGGCTTTGGGAGCTTTATTCTTGTAAATAAAATATCTTTATTAAGCAATGGTCTCGGAACAGGTGTTGGTGTGCTTGAAAAATGGCTGTTTTTATTGTCAGTGATGCTTGTGTTTGAAACCCCAAATTAAGAGGAGATCCGGAGGACGCCCTGCCACGCCTTCCGTGGCCCTTCCACCACAGGTAAGTCGAGCACGTGTGTGTAAGTATCCTTTCTCCTCCAGCTCCATTGGCACTTCCCCTTGATTGCGCCAGGACTGCCGAACCTGCGACCTTTCCTCTTAACCTTGCTGCCTAAGGGCGCTGGGAGTTGTAGTACATATCTAACTCGATGCAGCACGAGGTTCTTTGCCCGATCCGGCTTATCCATGCCAGTTCCTGCTGGCTGGGTCAAAAAAAAAAAAAAATGTAGCACGAGTCATTTTTGGAGGCCTCCTTTGCTGGATGGGCCAGTGGAGCTACAGAAGAAAGAAATGCACACACATGGCCGGATGTATATTATTGTGTATACCAGCGAGGGCAGGTGTTTTGCAAACTTGTCGGAGGTGGGGGACTTCAACTCCCAAGTAATTTTGGGAGTCGAAAGCCGTGCCCCTTCGAAGTTGCCAAGTTTCAAAAAGACTGCTCTCTCTTACCAGCTCTAGGCTGCAAAAACATGGTAGGCCAGTAGAGGGCGCCAAAACAAAAATGTAGCTTCCCTCTGGTGGCTTGCTTCTACTTTTGCAGACCAGAACTCGTAACCTTAGTGGTATACACACCTTAATGTATGGTAATATGTAGATCAGGGGTGTCCAAACTTGGGAACTTTAAGACTTGCGGACTTCAACTCCCAGAATTCTGGGAGTTGAAGTCCACAAGTCTTAAAGTTCCCAAGTTTGGACACCCCTGATGTAGATGTATAAGCATATTACCATATATTAGGGAATATACCTATTGCTGTGTGTGTCTGTGTACATTAACACACATACATACGCTCACCTAGGCTCAGATCTAGTGGGTTGCTTCCTAATAGAACTTAGCCTATATTATTCTATGTGTCTGTCTCTTAAAGTCATCATAAGGCTTTCTAATAATAAAGACACAGAATAATAACCATAAAATTCATTAAAACGGTTTATTTTATTTTCTGCCTGCGATCCCGATATTGTCCACAGGAGGGTGCACTTTTCTGTCCCTTAGCGTTAGCATTAAAGTCATCATAAGGCTTTCTAAACAGAATAACAACCATAAAATTCATTAAAAAGGTTTATTTTCTGCCTGCGATCCCGATATTGTCCACAGGAGGGCGCACTTTTCTGTCCCTTAGCGTTAGCATTGAAGTCATCATAAGGCTTTCTAAACGGGTTACGGCTTTTGGATCAGGGACAGAAAAGTGCGCCATCTGGTGGGCACTAAAAATTCCCACGATACCGGTGTTGTCCTCAAGAGGGCGCACTTTTCTGTCCCTTAGCATTAGCATTGAAGTCATCATAAGGCTTTCTAAACGGGTTACGGCTTTTGGATCAGGGACAGAAAAGTGCGCCCTCTTGAGGACAACACCGGTATCGTGGGAATTTTTAGTGTCCACCAGATGGCGCACTTTTCTGTCCCTGATCCAAAAGCCGTAACCCGTTTAGAAAGCCTTATGATGACTTCAATGCTAACGCTAAGGGACAGAAAAGTGCGCCCTCTTGTGGACAATATCGGGATCGCGGGGAAAAAATAAAATAAACCTTTTTAATGAATTTTATGGTTGTTATTCTGTTTAGAAAGCCTTATGATGACTTCAATGCTAACGCTAAGGGACAGAAAAGTGTGCCCTCCTGTGGACAATATCGGGATCGCAGGCAGAAAATAAAATAAACCGTTTTAATGAATTTTATGGTTATTATTCTGTGTCTTTATTATTAGAAAGCCTTATGATGACTTTAAGAGACAGACACATAGAATAATATAGGCTAAGTTCTATTAGGAAGCAACCCACTAGATCTGAGCCTAGGTGAGCGTATGTATGTGTTAATGTACAGACACACATGGTAATAGGGGGGGTATATCCTAAAATGGCAATGTCCCGGGCACTCTGTGACTTGAATGTAGTTGAATGTGTGTGCGTGGGGGTGGGTGCTTATGTTTTGGATTTTTTTTTTTTTTTTTGCCGCCCCGCTTCCCATCCAAGGAGCTTCTTCAGTTCTGACTGAATGGTGGGGGAATGGGAAGATTTATATTCTTGGCACTCATCCGGTCGTTAGCACTCCAAAGGTCGGTCGTTAGCTGTCTTGAGAGTCCTTGAGGCCACTTGGGTTTTTTTTTATCTGTACCCTGAATCAGGGTGCAAATGGGTGTGGGACCTTTGTGGGACTGATGAAAGGACCGTGTCGGAGGCAGGAGAGGTAGCATCGTATCCATCCTCCTTTATTGAGAGCAAGCTGTTCGGTTTTAAAACACATGTCCTCGTTGGCCCCTTTCAAACCAGTGTTCCTCTCTGTCCGGAATATGGACTTTGCTCTCTTCAGAAGACTGACCTTCGTCTTTCAAACGCAGGTGGACTTCTCTTCCAAAGGTGCCTTTTCTCAAGAGGCAACTGGCTTCCTTTGTTTTTCCTTGGAAGACATTTCGCTTCTCATCCAAGAAGCTTCTTCAGTGGAAGTGATGAACTGAAGAGGCTGCTTGGATGAGAAGCAAAAAGTCTTCAAAGAAAAACCAGAAAGTCCAGTTGCCTCTTGAAAAAAGCAGCTTTGGAACAACCATGACCTGGGTGACGGGAGAGTCTCCACAGACCAGGGCTGTCCAAACTTGGGGATTTTTAAGACTTGTGGACTTCAACTCTCGGAATTCTGTGAGTTGAAGTCCACAAGTCTTAAAAATCCCCAAGTTTGGACAGCCCTGCCATAGACAGATGGACTGCTGAATCTTGGCCTGATGGGTTTGTTTTCCTATGTTGTTGACATGTGTTTGTGAATAAAACCACCACTTCACAAACGCCTGGCACAACATGGAACAAATCCACCACGGCAAGATTCACCTTTGCAACACTGAAGTCTACAGAAAGCCCAATTTATTCTCACCAGCCACTGGAGCAAAACCATGGGAGTCTACTCTGCGCTCCTGGGCTGAAGGTTTGCCTGCCATCAAAGGTGGAAAAGAAGAACTAAAACATCAAAGAAGGCCTCAGAACCGGTGGTTATCCCACAATTAGTATGTATGGCATAGATTTTGCCAAGGACGGTGACACCATGTCCAATGTTTTAATTTGTGTTCAATAAAAATAGCATATTTTAGTACATAAATAGAACTATCTGTACTAAATGCTAATATGTACATAAAAGAATGCCTATATATATTACTACTAAAAAGCTAGCACGGGTAATCCTCGACTTAAAAAAGAGTTCATTTAGTGACTGAAGTTACAACAGCACCAAAAAAATGTAACATCATAGTTTTTCACATTTGCGGTTTCAACGTGCCCCATGGCATGTGATTAAAATTCAGAAGCGTGGAGATCACGTTTTGTAACCTGACAAGCAATTGACATTATATATGGCTAGCTGATGAGAGCTAAATAGCTTCAAATAGATCTAATGTCTCACTTAGGAACAATTGGACTCAGAATTGTGGTCATTAAGTCAAGGATTGCCTGTAATATATATAGCCATTCGCCCCAAAAGCTAACTTGCCATGGGCAGGGATAGCCCCCCCCCCCTTCTGACTTGGAGCAAGGACTCCTGTTGGTGTTTGGGGGGTGGCTTATCTCAGCCCAGGAAGCTAGAAGTAAAACACAACTGCACAAATATATCAAGCACTACAACGTTGCATCAGAACGAAAGTCCTTTTACTGGAAGCCAGAAAGTTGGTCTTCAACTGAAGATGGGGAATCCATGTGGCTGGTCCAGATGGGTCTGAAGTTCGTGGATCTGTGGCTGCAGCTCCATCAGGCACATGGCCCTCCCTTCCTCCCACCCACCCAAACAAGCTCCCGGCCATCTCCTCCAAAGCCTCCCGCCACCCAGTTGCAGCTACTCCTCCGCTGTCAGTAGCAGAGCGCCATGGGTTCCAGTGTGAGGAAGCGGACGTGCATCTTGGTCTCTATGTCGATGCCTTCCCATATCTGGCATTGAAAGGGGAGAAGAAGAAAAAACACCCCCAGAGTTAGTGGAAGAGAAGACAACCTCCAATCCTTCAATCTTCAAGGAGCAAATGTTGCATTCCAGAACTCAACCCACAGTTGACTTGGCCTTAGACTTCCCCCCCCCCCCAACCCCAAAAATAGCTGATGGAAAGAGGGATTGACTCCAAAGCTGAGGTGTGGACTTCCTTCCCTTCCCTTGGTGCCGTTTGTGGTGCCCAGTGTCTTCTGCTGTGAACCTTTGGCCCATCTCCCTTAAGGAGGGCTCTTCTCCTCATTCCTTTGGCCAATTAACCCCACCACCCTTGTCAAGTTGGTAGGTAGAGAAACTCTACTGTCGAAAGTTCGCCCCCGCCCCTCTCCTAGAATGACTATTGCTTTGAGCAATATTTATTACATTTCCCCTAAAGGAGAAATAGAAATCTGAAAGGAAACCCCTCAAAGAGCCCATGCTGCCATCAAACTTCATTCAGACAGCCTCAAAAGTGAGCTATGACCCCTGCGTAGCCCCCATGGGAGTCTGAGGAAGGGCAAAAGGCCCAAGAGAGGCTATAAAGACCCCCCCGCTCTCCTCCATGTGCTCAGCTACCCAGGACCTCAAACCTAAGCGGTCCCGTCCATCCATAAACCATCTTTCCAATCCATCTCCATGTTTCCGGCGTCTTTCTCCCCACTCGGAACTAACCAAGATGGATATTTCTTCCAACCCTCCTCATATAGCGGTTTTTGCAAGATGGTTAACCGATAAAATAACCATAATAGCAAAGCACATATATATATATATATATGCACGTCACTTCCCAGCACTTTTTCCCAACACGGCGCTGCTTTTTTTGGACAATTTCCGCGCTTTTCCAAACCAAAAGCAAAATTTAGCAATGGGAAAAAAAAGTGCAAGGGTTAAAACGAAGCCGCATTCGCCCCCTCCGCACATGCACGCTTACCGGTTGCTTGTCCAGCGGCCGCAGCTGCACCAACGTGCAAAGGCCGCGCGAAGGGCTCATATCCGCCGCGAGGCTCCGGCGCGAATGAGGCGGAGAACGCCACGCCCGCCGCTTATATACCGGCCACGCCCCTCCTGACGCAGCCAACGTTCCGAAGCGGTCCAAGCCACGCCTTCTCCCCCCCCACGCCACGCCCCTGCCCATCCTGCCCTGCTCAGAGTCACGCGTATAATAACCATAAAACCCGTTTAGAAAGCCTTATGACTTCAATGCTATCGCTAAGGGACAGAAAAGTGCGCCCTCTTGAGGACAACACCGGTATCGTGGGAATTTTTAGTGTCCACCAGATGGCGCACTTTTCTGTCCCTGATCCAAAAGCCGTTTAGAAAGCCTTATGATGACTTCAGTGCTAACGCTAAGGGACAGAAAAGTGTGCCATCCTGTGGACAATATCGGGATAGCAGCCACAAAAGAAAATAAACCTTTTAAATGGGTTTTATGGTTATTATTCTGTGTTTAGAAAGCCTTATGATGACTTCAATGCTAACGCTAAGGAACAGAAAAGTGTGCCCTCCTGTGGACAATATTGGGATCGCAGGCAGAAAATAAACCTTTTTAATGAATTTTATGGTTATATTTCTGTGTCTTTATTATTAGAAGCCCCGTTATTAACAAGACAATAAACCCCTTAGCTACTTTCCCTGAGTCAAGGCTGGTCTTGAGCTCTTGAGGACTAGGACCTTAACCCACCAGCCAAATCCAGCTATTTCCAGAGAATGCAAGATAAGACTTATTGATCCTTCTCTTTCATTTGACACCTATTCCAGATTTGAAGTAGCCTAATCTGTTCAGGCGAGCGCAGTTTTTAAAAATAAGATTCAGGATAATCGGAGTAGCAAAGACACCTTTTTATCAGAATTTTAAAAATTAATCTGGCCTCGGAGCAGAGTAAAAATACACTCAATTGTTTTTCCAATTCAGAGCTAAAGAATAAAAATAAAATAACCCACATTTTGCCCTAAGAAAAGAGAGCAAAACTTTTTTTTTTAAAAAAAAAAACAGCTTTGTTTTCCTATTAATTTTAATCTGATTGCGTCTGCCGGAGTTAGCAGAAAAGCATATTTTTATCAAGGAAAAGGAAGGCTCCAATTTGGGCATCCAGTTAGCATTTTAATCCATTAATGGCAAAAACAAACTCGAAGAAGGTTGCAACTCAACAGCTCAACCAAAATACAAATTTATGTAATTTTGCTACCCGTACAATTCCAGCTGTCGCAAGACATAAAATGCAGTAGGGAAAATAACATTTTTTCCCCCTTTTCCAGCACAAAGTTATAAGGCCTCAACCAAGCAACCAAATCTATATCCCCCCCCCCCCCCCAAAAAAAAATTTAAACATTTTAAACATCCTAAACAGGTCTCGGAAAAACTTTTTCACAACTTCTTCCCCACAAGAAAATCGATGCACTTCAAGCTTGCTCGGAGGGCGAAGAAACTCCACAACTTCTTTAGCCTGTTTTGAGAACGAATTTTAAAATGTGTGGCTGTAAAACAACAACAAAAAATCCTGTTAAATAGTTTACACCTTGTGTGTTACATGGCTGGGTTTGTATCTGGCTGAGTGTTATAGTTTTATAAATAGAATGTTTAACTTAGAAAGAAAATTTAGCCGAATGTGGATTGTAGAGTACAGCTGTGCCTTTTTTTTGCAGGGACTCTGACTTGATTTTAAGTTTCTGGTCCTCATTAAGACTGGGGATTTTTTTTTTAATTTGATTGCACGACTATTATTTGCATAGGGCAATTGTAAGTTTTGCAGCTTTCTTTGCAGGTCCATTGAGATCACAACCCAGCCTTTTCACACAGGTAGACACACACGCACAAAACAATCCCCCATCGACAAGTTGTTGTGTTTGCAAGGGCAAAGAAAATGTGTTGTGTACTTCCGAATTGCTGTAAAAATCGGCAAAACTGATTCAGCAAAACACAGACTGGCTGTGAAATTGCATCGTTGTTGTTGTTTTTAATTTTGGATCCATAACTCTGATGTGATCAACAAACCAGGATTCCAGAAGGAAGCTTATCTCAGATCAAACTCGGTTTTCTTTGATACTGGCGGGCCGTGAGCAGAAATGTTATATTTTTTTTCCAACGCCGTTTCGGTTGGCTTCTTTAAGACAAGCCAGGATTTGTAATCTGAAAACCGAAAATCCTGGTTTATGGGGCGGTCGCAAGTCCAGAGTTGGCTTGGTTCAGGCCCCCACAATGAAGCAATTGTTATTTTAAGGGTGCGTTTTATTTCGTTTAATCCAGAAATTCCCCAGCGATCAAAATCGGACTTCTAAACAGCTTTAGCTTTCCTCTCTGGGTGAAAAACAAAAATAAGTATATCGATTTTATCCCGGTTTACCTCCCATCGAGAAGGTCCTTTCAATGTTCCTATCAGGATTTGCCGTCGGATGTCTTGCGGGGGGAAAACTCCTGCGAAACCCAGGAAAAAATCCTCTTTAAATTGATTCCCCCAAAAAGGAACATTTTATCCCATTTCTCAACGCTGCTAAAAAGCAGCAAAACCTCTCGAGCAGTGTTTTCAATCGTAGCAACTTGAAGAGCAGTGGACTTCAATTCCCAGAATCCCCCAGCCAGCCTGCTTTAAGATTATGGACCAACTCCCAGAATCCCCCAGTTTGCATGCTTTAAGAGGGGTGGGCTTCGACTCCCAGAATCCCCCAGTCAGCCTGACCTTCCTCCAGCATGAAGGGCTGAGCCAAAGGGCGGATTTCCCAGAATTCCTCCCCGTCCAGCTTCCGTAGCAAGTTCAGAGGGACGCTGGCACAGCGGCCGAAGTCCACAAAGAAGACCACAGCCAGGTCGCCCAGGGGGTCCAGCACCCAGCACCTTAGGGGGGGGCAGGGGGGGTAGAGAAAGAGAGTGCCGAATATCTCAGTCGTTCCTTCCTTTCTTTGACCCCTCTCTTTTCTTTCCTTTTTTTTGCTTCCTTCCTCTTCTTCTATTTCTTCTTTCCTTGCTTGCTCCCTTCTTCCCCCTCTCCCTGCCCCCTTCTCTATCTTTTCCTTCCTTCCTTCCTTTCCTCTTCTATTTTTCCTTCCTCGACTGCTGGATCCCTTCTTCCCTCTCCCTGCCTCTTTTTTCTTCCCTCTTTCTCCTCCTCCCTCCTTTTCTCCTTCCTTCCTCCTTTCCTTTCCTATTCTTCCTTCCCTCCCTCCTCTATTTTTCCCTTCCTTCCTTGCTCCCTTATTCCATCTCTCCCTCCTTCTCCTTCCTTGCTTCCTCCATTTTTCCTTCCTCTTCCTCCCTCCCTCCTCTATTTTTTCCTTCCCTCTCTCCAAAAAGGGCAGGGGTTCCCACACCTGTTCCAGGCGCTGCCCCCATCCCCGATGTCGCACTGGGCCAGGCACCGCGTCCCCCTCTGCACCTCCTCTTTGGCCAGGAAGCGCAAGCCAGACTCGGCCTCGGCCAAAGCCGTGAAGAGTTTCTCCATGGATTTGCAGCATTCCTGCAGGATCAAAAGACAACCCCCCCCCAAAAAAAGGATTGCAGCCTCTAAATCAGCAGCACGAATCAAGCTTCTAGTCCTCATGAGGCTTAGAAACGGTGCCGCTGCTCCCCAGAAGCATAGATCGAGTTTCTAGGCCTTATGAGGCTTAGAAATGGTATCGCTGCTCCCCAGCAGCACGAATCAAGTTTCTAGTCCTCGTGAGGCTTAGAAACGGTGCCGCTGCTCCCCAGAGGCACGCATCAAGTTTCTAGCCCTTATGAGGCTTAGCAATGGTGCCGCTGCTCCCCAAGCAGCACAAATCAAGTTCCTAGCCCTCGTCAGGCTTAGAACCGGCGTCACAATCTACAGAGGGGGGGAATCCCTCAGGCTAGGAATATCGGGAGCCAACCCTGCTCGCGCAAACCTCGTTGAGGACGATGGCCCAGAAGTACGGCATCAGCGGGAGTGTGTCCGTCACCAAAAGACCCACTTCCCCTGCCACGGAGGCCACGGAACCGAGCCACGTGGCGTCTCCGAAGCAGCAGTTCAGCATGTGGAAGAGAAACGAACTCCTAAAATGAAATAAGAAGAGGAGGAGAAGGAAAGAGAGCGGAGACCCCTGGAGGTCATCTAGAAGGACCCGCCCCGGCCGTGACTCGGGATGCTTTTGGAGCACCAGGAATGTGGCCAACAGGCTAACACTCCGTGCAAAATGTTGAATTAAGGCAACAAACCCACCGGGCCCCGAAATCTGTCGCCAAATTCGTAATTCTCACTCCCCGTGTTTGCACGTACCTCATTTCCATGGGGACAACATAGTCGACTCTCTGATTTACAGGGGAGGTGTGGGTGCCATCTTTGAGGAGGTTTTAAAAAAAAATAAAAAAAAATAAAATAGCAAATTTGAGCCTTGATGCCAGCAAGGCTAAACCTCCACATAAATCGCAATCCAGAAAATCAAGCTTTTTTGCCCCCGAAACCTGATTTTCTTAAAACGGCATTTTAAAAAAAACCCAAATTAATTAAAAATTGGGTAAGAGGCTGCCTCCCACGGAGGCTTTGATTAGGATGGAAATTAAAAATAAGAATAAGAATAGAACAAGATGCTGATCTCGTACCGTTGGGCAATCCACCTTCGCTGGCGGGGATGACTTCTAAACCCTACACAAAGGGGGGGGGAAAAGTGACATTTGTTACGGGAATAAATCCAGATTTACTGGATTTCAATTGCACCGAAAGTTTAAACAGAATTCATGTTTAACACAGAAAGCCCACATGATTGGTTCAGCAATCTAGGATTAAAAAAAACCATCATTCAGTGCAGGAATTAGCAGCTGCCTCCCCCACAGCTACAGCCAGGAACTGAGGCCAAAAATTGCAAAGGAAATATCCTGGGCTTATAAAACAATTGAAATTTAAATGCATGAACCAAAACCTATTAAAAATAAGATAGATAGATAGATAGATAGATAGATAGATAGATAGATAGATAGATAGACAGATAGATAGATAGATAGATAGATGATAGATAGATAGATAGATGATAGATAGATAGATATAGGAGACATAAATGATAGATAAAGATAGATAAAAGATAGATGCTAGAGATGAGATAGATGATAGATAGATAGATAGATAGATAGATAGATAGATAGATAGATAGATAGATAGATAGATAGATAGATAGATAGATAGATGGAGGAATGGATAGATATGAGAGATGATAGAGATAATAGATAGAGATTAGATAGATTAATAGATATGATATGGATATGATAAATATGATAGATATGATAGAGATTAGATAGATAGATGATAGATAGATATTAGATAGATATGATTGATAGATATGATTGATTGATTGATTGATATGATAGATGATAGATAGATAGATACGGTAGATAGAGATTAGATAGATAAGAGAGATATAGATGGATAGATGGATAGATAGATGATAGATAGATATGATTGATAGATATGATTGATAGATAGATATGATAGATAGATATGATAGATAGATGATAGATAGATATTAGATAGATATGATTGATAGATATGATTGATAGATAGATATGATAGATAGATGATATATAGATAGATACGGTAGATATAGATTAGATAGATAAGAGAGATATAGATAGATGGATAGATAGATGGATAGATAGATGATAGATAGATGATAGATAGATATTAGATAGATATGATTGATAGATAGATATGATAGATAGATGATATATAGATAGATACGGTAGATATAGATTAAATAGATAAGAGAGATATAGATAGATGGATAGATGATAGATAGATAGATAGATAGATAGATAGATAGATAGATAGATAGAGGATCTGTATAATAGATTTCCCCCCCCTCAATATTAAAATTTAACTCTTAAAATAGGGATAAACCATGAATGAATCGTGGTTTACCGGCATCGGAGTGCTGGTTTTCGGAAATTCGTGGCTTTTCCGGTTTTCCATAAACGCAACGGACATCGGCCGGCCTTTTACAAGGTATCCGTTCAAAAGCTGGATCGCTAATTTTGCGGCTTCCAGGGACATCAATTCCAGAAATGCAAAACTACGGAGCAAAAAATGCAGAGATTTAAACCAAGATCCTTCTGGTCCAACTGGACACCCTTAATAGAGACCCCGGACAACACCCATCGTCCCCAATGCCCATCGTCCCCAGCCCCCCTTGAGCTGAGAGCAAACAGGCTTGATTTGCTCAATCGCTGCCTCTTGCTTAGCGACGGTCATTCTGGCTGCTGCCCCCCAAATGATTCAAATTTTGAGGATTTTATTTTATTTTAAAAAGATAATAGCGACGCCGTCCTACCTTTTAAAGGAGTTATTGTGCTTCTTCAAAGATTTGATCCCAAAATCCTTGAATAAGAAGGCAATCTCTTCCTAATGACGAAACAAAATAAAAAGAGATTAAGGAAACAGAGATTTTAAAAAAAAAATCTTTTGAAAAGGGATTCTCGGCGGCGGGCAAAAAAAATTAAATTTAAGATCCCTCAATTGGAATGATTAGGCCAAAAGCTTTCTACAGCATCTGGTTTTTTTAAAAAAAGAAATTGAGAAAAACTCACCACTTTGATATCCAGGGGCAGATTTCCAACAAAGATTTCCTTCGTTTTTAAAAGCCCTGAAAAAGCAAATTTGGGTTAGGATCCAGTAAAATATGAAAAAAAGGCCATAGAGCAGGAAAAGGGCCTTCGTTCCTTCCCTCCTTTTCACTCCTTCCTTCCTTTCTTTCTCCTCCTTTTCATTCCTCCCTTCTTCTTCTTCCTTCTCTTCCTTTCACTCCTTCCTTGGTTCCTTTCTCCTCCTCCCTCTTCTCCTTCCTTCCTTCCTCCGCCCTCCTATTTACTCCTTCCTTCCTCCTCCTTTCCATTCCCCCTCCTCCTTCTGTCCCTTCTCCTTTCTTTCCTTCCTCTCCTTCCCACTACTTCCATCCTTCCTCCTCTCTCCCTTCCACCTTCCTTTCTTCCTCTTCCCTTCTTTCCACTCCTCTTCCTCCCTCCCCCCTCTTTCTTTCCACTCCTTCCTTCTTTCCTCCTCCCTCCTCCCTCCTCTTCCCCCTCCCCCTCTCTTCCTTCCTTCTCCTCCCCTCCCTCCCTCCTTCCTTCCTCCCTCCCCTCTTCCTTCCTTCCTTCCTCCCTCCCTTCTGCCTCCCTCTCCCATTCCCTCCTCCCTCCCTTCCTTCTGCCTCCCTCTCTCTCTTCCATTCCCTCCTCCCTCCCACTCCTTCCTTCCTTTCTCCTCCCTTCTGCCTCCCTCTCTCCCTCTCTTCCATTCCCTCCTCCCTCCCCTCTTCCTTCCTTCTCCCTCCCTTCCTTCTGCCTCCTCTTCCATTCTCTCCTCCCTCCCACTTTCTTCTCCCTCCCTCCTTTCCTCTCTTCCATTCCCTCCCTCTCCTTCCTTCCTTCCAACAGCCCTTCACCCCCCCCCACCCAATTTGTCCTGCTTTTCCATGCCTTTAAAGACATCTAAAATCAGCACCCCTAAACAGGCGGTGGCTGTGAGTTCCTTAGGCCATCCCGCCAGGATAAGCAAGCCCCCCCCCCCTCCATAACAGGATCTCTCAGCCTCCCTTTCCCCATTTTCTCCCCTCACTCAAAAAATGCTGGTAATTTTTTCTCCTCCCTCCTCCGTCCTTTTCCTCATCGGGCCGATAAAAGCATTTTTTTCACCCTTCGTGGCTCTTAATTTTTTTGGGGGGGGGGCATTGCTTGAAACCCATAAATGATAACATGCCGCGCCCCCCCTTAATTTCCACGCCTTAATTGCACCTCTCCGTCGTCCGTCGTTTGGCGTGCAAAAATCCCAAACATTCAACCCTCATTCACACATTCGATCTAAACTCACCCGAATGTTTCAAAGGATTGGCCTTAACCAGCTTCTTAGAGCCCGGAGAACAAGGGTTTTCGTGGCCTGGTCTCAACCTACAAACCAGGTTAGAACAATGTGGGATGAATAACTGCCCACCTTTTGCAAATTGCAGATTTTGCAAAACTGCAATTTTTTTTTTTTTGCAAATCTGGTTTTCCGTCGGCGTAACCCTTAGCTAATTCGAGAAACTCAACCGTAAAACCCGGTTAATCGTGTCATTCGAACCCAGGAGGCCCCGCCTTCTTTCAGGCTCCACCTACCACCTGCTTAGCCCCGCCCACCGTAAAAACGAGGGAATGCAAACAAAACTGAGGTGACCCCCCCCAAATTATAGATAGATAGATAGATAGATAGATAGATAGATAGATAGATAGATAGATAGATGATAGATAGATAGATAGATGATAGATAGATAGATGATAGATATATATATAGATAGATGATAGATAGATATAGATAGATAGATGATAGATAGATATAGATAGATGATAGATAGATAGATGATAGATAGATAGATAGAGATAGATGATAGATAGATGATAGATGATAGATATATATATAGATAGATGATAGAAAGATAGATGATAGATAGATAGATAGATAGATAGATAGATAGATAGATAGATAGATGATAGATAGATAGATGATAATGATAGATAGATGATAGATAGATAGATAGATAGATAGATAGATAGATAGATAGATAGATAGATAGATGATAGATAGATAGATGATAGATAGATAGATAGATAGATAGATAGATAGATAGAGATAGATAGATGATAGATAGATAGATGATAGATAGATAGATGATAGATAGATAGATGATAGATAGATAGATAGATAGATAGATAGATAGATAGATAGATAGATAGATAGATAGATAGATAGATAGATGATAGATAGATAGATGATAGATAGATGATAGATAGATAAGACAGATAGATAGAGATAGATAGATGATAGATAGATAGATAGATAGATAGATAGATGATAGATAGATAGATGATATATAGATAGATAGATGATAGATAGATAGATAGATAGATAGATAGATAGATAGATAGATAGATAGATAGATGATAGATAGATAGATGATAGATATATATATAGATAGATGATAGATAGATAGATAGATAGATAGATAGATAGATAGATAGATAGATAGATGATAGATAGATAAGACAGATAGATAGAGATAGATAGATGATAGATAGATAGATGATAGATAGATAGATGATAGATAGATAGATGATAGATATATATAGATAGATGATAGAAGAGAGAAAGATAGATGAGACAGATAGATGAGACAGACAGACAGACAGACAGACAGACAGACAGACAGACAGACAGATAGATAGGAGTATTAAGCCAGTCTTTGCAGGGTTGTTTTTAAATAAAACTCACAAGTGTGCAAACTGGGTTAACTCACAACCGAAATATTCTAATATTTCTAAAATATTTTGTCCTTCCCACTTACATCTCTCTCCGGTGACTTTGCAGGATTCAGCACGACACCTTAAAAGAGTAATATTAATATTGTTAATAATAATATTTTGTTCAAAAGATTGATATCTTGTGACCATGACCTTAAAGTATTCTTATAAAAAATACCAGGCTAAACCTCTGGGTGCCCCCCAACCACAATATTATTACTCACTAATCATAAATATAGCATAAATGACTCATTAATCACGAATCGAATGCCTCTAAATAAAGCATAAATATTCGTTATTATTAAACACCGGTGCATTCCCTGTTCTGTTTACATACCCAGGGCCTGAAACAAAAAAGGCAAAACTATTTTAAAAATATTTACAACTATGTTGTAAAACACAAAAGTATATGTAAACATTGCAAACTAAGACACACATTTAAGATACAAAACTCCACAACAAAAATATTTGCATTTAGATTGTTTATTTATTTAGCTTATGGATTAGCGGTGTGTGTGTGTGTGTGTGTGTGTGTGTGTGTGTGTGTGTGTGTGTGTGTATTTATATTATAAATATATATAAAAGATAATTTGGCATTGAATAACAGAGTTGGAAGGGACCTTGGAGGTCACTTAGTCCAACCCGCTACTCAAGGATTAAAAACGTTAGTACTTCATACTACTTAATACACACCCAGGTGGAAATAAAAAATGAGAAACATCCCCCCCAAAAAGCTACTCAGATTTTATCACGATTCTCTGCAGGAAAGTCTAGCAGGACGATGGGCATTGTAGTCCTCTGGCTTAGGGGAAGCGTGGTTAAGAACGAAGAGGGGAGTAGCATTATTTCACCCTGCAACATTTTTAAAGGCGAAAAGTTTTGGGGGCTGTTGGAAAAAGCAGAGGTTTAAAACAAAGGGGCGTCTTGCAAAGCAGAAAGGGACTCACTCCGGATTGCTCACCTGGGGAGAAGGCAGAGAGAGAGAGAGGCGAATCCGGAGCAAACGGGCGCGAACCTCCCACCAGGCTATCCGGGCGCCACGCGGGTTTTGCGCCGACGTGCATCGCGCCCCGCCTTCCTCTCCCCCCCACTCTGGCTTTCAATGGGGGGAGAGGGGAGGGGCTGTAAATCGGAGTGGATCCGGATTAGATGCAAGGGTGTATGTCTGTATGCATTAGATGGGTTAAAAGGGGGGTTATACGTCTGTGTATGTGTGCATTTTTAACCTGAGATAGATAGAAAGGTATAGAGATTATGAGAGAGAGGGAGAGAGAGAGAGAGATATGATAGATAGATAGAGATGATAGATAGATAGGTATAGAGATGATTAGAGAGAGAGATATATAGAGATGATAGATAGATAGATAGATAGATAGATAGATAGATAGATAGATAGATAGATAGATAGATAGATAGATAGATGATAGAAAGAAAGATATAGAGATATAGAGATGAGATAGATAGATATAGAGATGATAGATAGATAGATAGATAGATAGATAGATAGATAGATAGATAGATAGATAGATAGATAGATAGATGATAGATAGAAAGAAAGATATAGAGGTATAGAGATATAGAGATGAGATGAGATAGATAGATATAGAGATGATAGATATAGAGATGATGAGAGAGAGAGAGAGATATGATAGATAGATAGAGATGATAGATAGATAGGTATAGAGATGATTAGAGAGAGAGAGAGAGAGATGATAGATAGATAGATAGATAGATAGATAGATAGATAGATAGATAGATAGATAGATGATAGAAAGAAAGATATAGAGATATAGAGATGAGATGAGATAGATAGATATAGAGATGATAGATGATAGATAGAAAGATATAGAGGTATAGAGGTATAGAGATATAGAGATGAGATGAGATAGATATAGAGATGATTAGATAGATAGACAGATAGATAGATAGAGATAGATAGATAAACAGAGATGATAGACAGATGATTAGATAGATAGATAGGTAGATAGATATAAATAGATTGGTTGATAGAGATGATAGAAATAATAGATAGATATTTAGATGATAGAGAGAGAGAGAGAGAGAGAGAGAGAGAGAGAGAGAGAGAGAGAGGTAGGTAGGTAGGTAGGTAGGTAAACAGATGATAGACAGACAGATAATATAGATAGATAGATAGATAGATAGATAGATAGATAGATAGATAGATATAGAGATGATAGACAGATAGATAGATATAGAAATGATTAGATAGTATCCCATTTGAAAGAAAAAAATCATAATTAATTTAAGTTTTTTTTTAATTACTTTTGCAAACTTTCCTTATTCCTATTTCTGCAGGCTGCGCGCGCCCGCGCTTCCCCTCTGCGCGCCCCCGACCCATCCAAGCCACCACCACCCCGCCCTCCGGATCTGGGCGGGGGAGGATGCCGCCCCCTCCCTCCCCTCCCTCCCTCCTCCCTGCGCGAGCCACAGCAGCGCTCGCAAAGTTGCGCGAAGCCAAGCCAGCTCTCCGCACCGGATTGCGCGCAGGGAGGGGCAAGTAAATTGCAACTGGAAAAAGGGGAGGGGGTCTTCTTCCACCCCTGGGTTGGAGAAAGAGGCTTTTTTTTTGGGGGGGGGGGAGGAAAGTCTGGGGAGGACAGCCCCAAATGTAGAGCTCTTCTGCCATCTCCTCTGCTTTGGAGACCCTCCCCCCTGAGGTTTTTGGGTGTGTGTGTGTGTGTCCTGATGCATCTCTGTTTTGGGTAGGGGGGAAAGCAAACCCCCTTTGTTTGCTCTCTACAACCGGGGAGGAAACAACCCCCACCCCAGGATTAAAATCAGCAAAACGGGGAGGGGGATTCGCTTTCGCTAGCCCCCTACTCTGCACCCCGAGATCCTTCCATTTTTTTTCTTTCCTCTCTATTTTTAAATGCCAACCCCCTCCCCAATTTCCTGCTTTCCTCCCCCTTCCCTTTCCAACTTCCAAAACTCCCAGGAAATGTCTCTTCGGTGAGATTTGGGGTACGCAAGTAATCTTGGGAGGGGGATGAAGCATCGGGAAAGGGGATTTCCTCGTGCCTGACGCCGTTGGGAGGTGCCCGTAGCTTGCCCGTAGGAGGCAGGAGGTCCTAGAGGGAAGAGAGAGAGAGAGAGAGAGAGAGAGAGAGACCCATTATTTGGGGCAGGGGTCTTCCTGGAGTCTCAAATCCGGGGCATGCATTGGGTAGCCTACCTCTTCTGCCCTTGGCTTTCTCAGTTGGCAAGAGGGGTGCTGAAGGGCGGCCTGAGGCTGCTGGGGGACCCCAGGAAATTTGTGTGTGTGTGTGTGTGTGTGTGTGTGTGTGTGCGCGGAGGGTCTCCCCGCCATCCTTCTTGACTTGGCTTGGGCACCATGGCAGCCAAATGGTTCAAAGAATTCCCCGCCAATCTGAAAACCGTCTCGGATCGTCCCAAACCAACCACCGGGCATCATACGGGCAAGCCAAGCAGCAGCGGTGCCCGGAAAAACGTAAGCTTGCCTGAAGCCAGCCTGGCATCTTTGCCCGGGAAGAACCGGAAGAATTCTGCCACCGAGCTGGGTGGCAACAAGACTCCCTTGGCACCGGGGAAAGATGGCACAAGTAGCCGGTTATCCCGGGACAATCTCCAGGGGCTTTTGCAAGCCGCCGCCGGGAAGATGCGCAAGAATTCGCGAGTGGAAGGGGCCCCCTCGGAGGAGCCTGGCTGGGGGGCCCCCAAAGTGACCCCCAGTTGTGGAGGGTACATCTAACCGCCTCATCAAAGTCAACGCCCAGGAGAAGAACGCAAAGAACTTTTCAGGATCAGCTCCCAACCCCAGTCCACTCCCGCCGGTCGATCCAGAGAAGCCCAAGCAAGAAACGATAAAGGTGCCATTGCCAAAATTTGCCAATTCCTGGGCTCTGGATGATGAAGGGGTGTAGGTTGGTGTGGGGGGTGGGGCTGGCGGTTTTGACTTTGCCATCCGTTGGTTTGGAGTTTTTTTTTAAAAAAAACGGGGGTTCAGTTTGGAATGAAGACGAGGAAATGGTAGGAAAGGCGTTTTATTTTCCCCCCGAAAGTTTTGCGGTGGGTTAATTTGTCAGGGTTTTAAAATTATAGGGATTCTCTCCTTCTGTTTTGGGAAGAAATGGAGCAGATCTTAAACAATCCAGTCTTGGAGGAAAAAGGATCCGACAATGTTTATGATATCGGAAGCCTTTTTTTCTAATTTTCTTTAGCCAAATTGCAAGCAAAGAAGTAGGAAAGAGAAGGAGAGGGGGACAGAAGAAAGAAAGAGAAAGAAAGAAAGAAAGAGAAGAGAAAGGAGAAAGGAAAAGAAGGAAGAAAGAAGGGAGAGAGAAGGGAGGGGGTGGAGGGAAGGGAAGAAGGTATGGAAGGAAGAAGGAAAGAAAAAGAAGGAAGAAAAGGAAAGAAGGAAGAAAGAAAGGGAGGTGAGTAAGGAAGGAAGGGAGAAAGAGAAGGGAAGGAAGAAGGAAAGAAAGAAAGAAAGAAAGAAAGAAAGAAAGAAAGAAAGAAAGAAAGAAAGAAAGAAAGAAAGAGAAAAGGAAGGGAGATGGGTATGGAAGGATGGACGGAAGGAAAGGAGAGAAGAAGGGAAGGGAAGAGGGAAGGAAGGAAAGAAGAAAGGAGAAGGAAAGATAAATAAATAAATTGATTGATTTAAGAGAAATGTAATATACCATATTTCAAACAAGACTCCGTTGTTAGATGTTATAAACAGTTTGCAAACTGAAATAATCTTCATGGATTTATATTTTCAGGATTTAGGGGAGTTTAATATATATATATATATTTTTAAGCCTCCCGGAGTTGCTTGGACAGAAACGTGAGCGTCACGGAAGTTTAATCAATAAGCTATAAAACGACGGCTTATATGGTTTAATCCTTTTTTGGAAGGTTATCATTTTGGAGGATTACGCCGACCCGTACGACGCTAAGCAGACCAAGGGCCAAAGAGACGCCGAAAGATTGGAAGAGAACGACGGTTACATGGAGCCGTACGACGCGCAACAGATGATAACCGGTAATCCTGGTTTGTTTCGGGATGAAATCAAGATTGCTTTTGAAATCTGCTCCGTAACCTCTCACCCCCCTGACGGATCAACTATTTCAGGCAGAGAATAGTTCCCCTTATAACTTCAAATGGTCATTAAATGAACCGTCATAGGTCCAGGATGACCCCTCCATGCTTGGTGGCGTCTTTGATACCCCCACCCCAATTTTTAACCTGGTTTTAAATTGCCACCCCCCCCCCCCTTCCACCTGCCTTAAATTTCCAGATCATCAAAAGTTTGCAACGGCGTTGAAAAGCGGCGACAATACAAAATGAACACCCAAAAACAGGCCAAATGAGCTGGATTTTTGCCACTAGAACTCCTGCACCAGGAAGGCCCCTCCATGCTTAGTGCCGTCTTTGACGCCCCCACCCCAAATTTTAACCTGGTTTTAAATTCCCACCCCCACCCCCCACCTGCCTTCTGTCGCTTAAGCTTGGGAGATGTAAACTTCCAGATCGTCGAAAGTTTGCAACGGCGGGCGGCGGCATTGAAAAGTGGCAACAATGCAAAATTGGCAATCAGGTGAAATGAGCTGGATTTTTGCCACTAGAACTCCCCCCCACCCAGCGCTGAGGCCGCCGTAGAGAAAAACAGGAAATTGTAGCACCGGAAGGTGGAATAAAACAGGCCATTGTCGGCTGGAGACACGGATAGGATGAGAAGCAATTGGGGGAGGAAATTGGTGTCCAAATTTTCTTACAATTTCCAGGCCCTTTTGAGCCCTCTTTGCAAACAGGCTCCGTTGTTTGGAAAGGGGGTTTCTGAGCCCGTGCAGAGTGTCCTTGTTTTGCTCCTCCTTTTTTTTAAACGAAAGAAACCCCCCGGGGGGAGTAAATGGGGAATAAGGCCACAGGAATCACGAATGGCTTTGATGGGAGGAAAGGCGTGAGCTAAATTTCATGAGGACTAGGAATGCCCTGCGGGTTTGTTTTGCATGAAACAAGGGGGGAGGGTTTGGGTGATTCGGAGGAAAAAAATGGGATTGGAGGGGAAAAGGATAAAGGGGAAAATGTAAAAGAAGAGATTAATTGACACATTTGGTTATACAACTGTGGTAAAAATATCAGCATTTCTTTTTCCTTCCTTCCTTTTTTCTTTCCTTCTTTCCTTCCTCCCTCCTTCCTTCCTTCCTTCTTTCTTCCCTCCTTCCTTCCTTCTTTCATTCCTTCCTCCTTCCTTCCTCCCTTTCTTCTTTCCTTCCTTTCTTCCTTCCTTCCTTCTTTCCTTCCTTCCTCCTTCCTCCCTCCCTTTCTTCTTTCCTTCCCTCCTTCCTCCTTCCTTCGTTCCTTCCTCCTTCCTTATGTCTTAAAACAATTTCCCTTTTTCCATTCTTTCTTTCTTTCCTTTTTTCTTTTTCTCTCTCTCTCACCCTCTATTCTTTCTTTCTTTTTTGCTTGTCTTTCCTCCCTCCCTCCTTCTTTCTTACTCTTTCTCTTTCCTTTTCTTTCCTTTCTTTTTCTTTCTTCTTTACCTATTCCTTCCTTCCTTCCTTCTTTCTTTTTTCCTCGCTCTTTCTCTCTCTCTCTCTCTCCATCAACTTATATTAAATGGGGAAAAAAAACCACCCTCTAACACCCAATAAATAAAGCGTATTTCTTCACATGTCTTCCACCCGGCCTCTGTCCTTCCTTGTAGAAATCCGGAGAAGGGGCTCCAAAGACCCCCTTGGGGGGAAAGCTGTCCTGCTCCTGGGCGAACCAGGACTGAAGGGAGACACGGGGATCAAAACCCCAGCGTCAAAACCTTTGCAGATTTACGACACCCCTTACGAGCCGACCGAGACGGGCTCCAGGTCTGAAATATCTCTCCCTACGAACGACGAACGGCCACTGGCCGAGTATGAACAGCCATGGGAATGGAAGAAAGAGCAGATTGTTAAGATTCTGTCCGGTAAGGAAAAGGAAGAGTCCCAAAATTGGGCAGGTGGGAAGGGAGGATCGTGTCTCACAAAAATAATAGATTTATCTAGTGGCGATTTTCCTGCAGGGAATCAGTTCTAGGCTGCATAAACAGGGGGATAGAATCAAGATCAGGTGAAGGGTTAATGCCACTTTATAAATGCCTTGGTAAGGGCCACACTTGGAATATTTGCATCCAGTTTTGGTCACCACGATGTAGAAAAGATGTTGAGACTCTAGGAAGAGTGCAGAGAAGAGCAAGAAAGAGGATTAGGGGACTGGAGGATAAAACATATGAAGAACAGTTGCAGAACTGGGTATGTCTAGTTTAATAGAAAGAAGGACTAGGGGAGACATGATAGCATTGTTCCAATATCTCAGAGGTTGCCACAAAGAAGAGGGAGTCAAACTATTCTCCAAAGCACCTGAGGGTCAGAACAAGAAGCAATGGGTGGAAACTAATCAAGGAGAGAAGCAACTTAGAACTAAGGAGAAACTTCCTGACAGTTCGAACCATTAAATCACAATGTCCTTCCTCTCTTCTTTCCAGTGCAGTTTGAGGGGTCGGAGAAACTCGTGACGGCCGCTGAGATGGTCGTCTCACAGCCCCAGCCCTGCCCGAAAAACTGGCCCTCCAAGAAGGTGAAGTCTCCCACGGGGATCGAACCGGGGCTGGATGGAGAGCGGGTGGATTCTGCCCTCGTCTTAGAGAAACAGCCGTAAGTGCAGAGAGGATTTGGTCTAGCATCTTTCCTAAACTTTCTTTATCTGTGTCCGCAAAAGTGTTTCTTAATCTTGGCAACTTTAAACTAGGTGGACTTCAACCCCCAGAATCCCCCAGTTTGCATGCTTTAAGAGGGGTGGACTTCAACCCCCAGAATCCCCCAGTTTGCATGCTTTAAGAGGGGTGGACTTCAACTCCCAGAATCCCCCAGTTTGCATGTTTTAAGAGGGGTGGACTTCGACTCCCAGAATCCCCCAGTTTGCATGCTTTAAGACGGGTGGGCTTCGACTCCCAGAATCCCCCAGTTTGCATGCTTTAAGAGGGGTGGACTTCCACTCCCAGAATCCCCCAGTTTGCATGCTTTAAGAGGGGTGGACTTCAACTCCCAGAATCCCCCAGTTTGCATGCTTTAAGAGGGGTGGGCTTTGACTCCCAGAATCCCCCAGTTTGCATGCTTTAAGAGGGGTGGGCTTCGACTCCCAGAATCCCCCATCCAGCAGAGGATTCTGGGAATTATTATGCTCTGAATGGCAAAGGAGAGAGAGGACAGCATGGGAAATCCCATGTTCCCCTTCCCTGCAGATGGTTTCATGGCTCCATCACTCGAGCCGAGGCCGAAAGCCGCCTTCAGCCGTGTCCAGAGTCCGGCTACCTGGTCCGTACCAGCGAGATGGGCCCAACCAAGTACTCCATCGCCCTCAAGTGAGTGACCCAAATCCTGCTTGGCTCAGGAATCGAGTCCAAACCCCTGCAAATGTGTGCCTGCAGATAGTCCTCGACTTACGGCAGCTCATTTAGTGACATTACAATGTCACTGGGAAAAACGACCGTTTTTTTTAACCTTTGCGGTCATTGTAGCAGGGGGTCAAAATTAGGAACTGACTCGTATTTGCGACGATCGTAGCATCCCGGGGATACACGATCCACTTTGGCGACCGTCTGACCGGCCAAGTCGAGGGAGGAAACTGGGATTCGCTTAACGACCAGGTTCCTAACTTCACATTCCTTTAACGACGGCAGCCGGAAAGCTCGCGAGATGGGGGCACAATTCACTGAATTGTCTCTCTCAGCCACGGGAATTCGGAGGGGGTGTGTGTCAGTGACCGTCGTATGTCGAGGACTGCCTGCGTTGCCCCTTCCAACCCTTTGGGGGAGGGGTTTCGCTCTTCTCCCTGCGCCTGGCTCCAAACCGGTGCTGGGCGCGACCGAGTTTCCTTCCTCAGGATGCTGACTTTGAAACATATCAAGGAAAGGAAAGAGAAGGCACTATTGTCTCTGTTAAGGTTTGTGTGCGATTGTGTGTGTGAGAGTTGTGAATCGGGAGTTCGGCTAGTGGGAAGGAAGGCCGGGCAGCCCACCCAAAACAGTTTGTCCCTTTCTGATTCCCACCCTCTCCCCTCTTTGGATACTTGGGGGAGGTGGAGGGGCTTCTGGATCCATCCCCTCCTCTCCTCTTTGGAGAATGAAAATAAACTCATCCCCGTTTAAATGTGCTTTAAAAAAGAAGGCGTTTCTGCAAAAAGAAAGAATGTCTGTAAAATAGAAAATGGAATAGAATTGGAGTAGAATAGAGAATAGAATAGAATTAGAAGAGAGAAGAGAAAATAGAGAATAGACTAAAATAGAATTAAAAGTGAAGAGAGAATAGAATAGAAAATAGAGAATAGAATAGAATTATAAGAGAAGAGAGAAAATAGAGAAGAGAAGAGAATTAGAAGAGAAGAGAGAAGAGAAAATAGAGAAGAGAATTAGATGAGAAATAGAGAATAGAATAGAATTAGAAGAGAGAAGAGAATAGAATAGAAAATAGAGAATAGAATAGAATTAGGAGAGAAGAGAAGAGAAGGGAAAATAGAGAGTAGAAGAGAATTAGAAGAGAAGAGAAAATAGAGAATACAATAGAATTATAAGAGAAGAGAAAAATAGATAATAGAATAGAATTAGAAGAGAAGAGAGAAGAGAAAATAGAGAAGAGAATAGAATTAGAAGAGAAGAGAGGAGAAAATAGAGGTTAGAATAGAATTAGAAGAGAGAAGAGAGAAGAGAAAATAAGAGAATTAGAAAAGAAAATAGAGAATACAATAGAATTATAAGAGAAGAGAGAAGAGAAAATAGATAATAGAGTAGAATTAGAAGAGAAGAGAGAAGAGAAAATAGAGAAGAGAATTAGAAGAGAAGAGAAAATAGAGAAGAGAAGAGAATTAGAAGAGAAGAGAGGAGAAAATAGAGGTTAGAATAGAATTAGAAGAGAGAAGAGAAAATAAGAGAATTAGAAGAGAAGAGAAGAGAAAATAGAGAATAGAATTTGAATAGAATAAATTAGAATAGAATAGAATAGAATAGAATAGAATAACAGAGCTGGAAGGGACCTGGAGGTCTTCTAGTCCAACCCCAAGCAGGAAACCCAATCCCATTTCAGCCAAATGTTCTCCAACCTCTTTTTTAAAACCTCCGGAGTTTTTATAAGGAAACCTTCTGGGGTCATTTTAACTAATACTCTTCTTTTTTGGGGGGGGACACTCTCTCTCTCTCTCTCTCTCTCTCTCTCTCTCTCTCTCTCTCTCTCTCCACCTCCCAGAACCAGCCAAGGTTGTGTCCACATCATCGTAGCGCAAACAAAGGACCATAAATACACTTTGGACCAAGCCGGCGGCCTCTTCAACACCGTGCCCGAAGTCGTCTGCTACTATTCCACCGAAAAGCTCCCCTTCAAAGGAGCAGAACATATGACGCTCCGTTATCCGGTCTCGATTCCAAGCAAGGGTCCCTAAATCTCCCATTTTAGACCAGTTTGGGAGTGGCGATGCCGGCGGGGGAAAACGCAGGGACATCGGACAGTTGGTGCATTTGAGGGGGGCCTCGCCCAGCCTTCGCTTCGGCCAGAGATGTGGCTCCATCTTTTTCTACCTTCTCCGGCTAATTTTATTCCCGCGATAGGATCGGACTTTTGGGTAGGGATTTGGGGGGGGGAGTAGAACGGGAGGGGGCAGGTTCCCCCCCACTTTTGCTGGACGCTGAATTGATAGGTGTGGAATGGAAACCCCGTCGATCCGCAGCTGTTCCAAACCCACCTGGCGGCTTTTTCGAGCCAAATTCCCCGGAGTTTTCTTTAACAAGATTTATTGAGGAAAAAATGGACCTTTTTTTAAAAAAAATCCCAGCAGTTCCAGTTATCACCGCGAGAAGCCAAGTGGATTTTGCGTGGGCTAAACTGGGAGGTTTTGATTTATTGTTATTATTGTTATTTTCTTAACGGTTTTCGTAGGGATCTGGTGGGGAGGAAGATCTCTTCGCCGTTCCTCCAGAAATCAAATAAAAATGCTTTTGATTTCTTTTTATGGCATCTTAGCTACGACGGTGCTGAAAAAATGGATTTATGAGCCTTACTCAGACTTATGACCATTGCAGCATTCCCCGGGGCAACATGAGCAAAATTGGGGGTGTTGTTGTTTTTTGTGGTGTCTAAAAAAGAGATTCATGGTCCTTACTCACACTTATGACCGCTGCAGCATCCCCGTGGTAACAACGATCAAAAATTGGGGTGTTTGGCAAATATTTATGATGGCGGCGGCATCACCTGATCCACGTTGGGGGCCTTTGCGCCCGTTTTCCGACTTAGCGGAATAAACGGAGGAAGCCGGGCTTGCTTAACGACCGTGTGATTCGCTTAACGACTGCGGGGATTCGCTTAACAGCTGTGGCAAAAGCGGAGTGAATCCCTAGGGGCTTTGCAGTCCTGTTTCCGAACCACAGTTCAGAAGTGCTTCTCCAAGCGTTTTTCTGTGAGATCTCCCGGTGGTCCCCTTTTCCCCCTTAAAAGCAGATGCTGGGGGAGGTGGGAGGTAAAGGGTTAAAAGAGACACGGAAAATAGAAATAGAGGTTTCCACTTACACACACACACACCCTTGATTCCAGACTGGCTCGAGTTTCCAACCACCCTTTTTAAGAAACACTGATCCATCCTGGTTACATCTTGGTTTAAAAACCGCGGGAGGAAAATCAGCTTCTTTCTGGCCAGCTTTTAAATGAGTTTTGCTGGCTGTTTTGTGGCTTTGGCTAAAGCTGGATTGGAGTCGATCCGAAAAAACGGACCAGCCTTTGGCTCTGGGGCACCCACCCAGCTTCCTCTCCTGGCAGGATCAAATCCCGGCATTGTCTCAACTTCCTTCCCTCCCGATCTAAAAACGACGCGTTGCTTTTGGGAGAAAACTCCTGGCGCCTGTCTGGCTTTCTGTGTGGACTGAAACCGATGGTGGTGGGGGTTTTGTGTTTGTGGGGCTTTTTTGGGGGTGCAAACTCTGAATCGTGGCTTAGCTGCTGCAGTGATAGCCCACCGTGCTTCTGCTTGGGTGCCTTGGGGGGTTGTGGGAAAGGAACTCAGTGCCTAGGGAGCCCTCCGTCCAGGGTTGGTGGGTCGTGAAACATTGTTTTGTTATGTTGGGGTGGGATGGCAGACTGGCCTCTGATGTTGGAGGAGAGCCGAAATGGATGGCTGTGCAAAATTCAGACTTTGCTGTAAAATGTGATGAAAGGGGTGTTATGAAAGAGGGAGGGATTTGGGGCAGGAAAGAAAGAAAGAAAGAAAGAAGAAAGAAAGAAGAAAAAGAAAGAAAGAAGGGGAGGGAGAGAAGGAGGAAGAAAAAAAGAAAAGAGGGAAGTAGGGAAGGAGAGGAAGAAAGAAAGAAAGGGGAGGGAGGGAGAGAAGGAGGAAGAAAAAGAAAGGGAAGGGAAGGAGAGAGAGGGGAGGAAGAAGAAAAAAATTGAAAGGAAGGGGAGGAGAAGGAAGGAAAGGAAAAAGGAAAGGAAAGAAAGATGGAAAGGGGACGAGGAGGGAAGGAAGAAGGAAGGGGAGGAAGGGAGGAAGAAAGAAAAATGGAATGGAAGGAAGGAAAAAAGGGAAGGAAAGAAAGGAAAGGGGAAGAGGAGGGAAGGAAGGGAAGAGAGGAAGAAGAAAAAGAAATGGAAGTAAAGGAATGGGAGGAGAAGAGGGAAGGAAGAGGAAAAAAGGGGAGGAGGGAAGGAAGAGGAAGGGAGGAAAAGGGAAGGAAGAAGAAGAAAATTGAAAGAAGGGGAGGAAAAGGAAGGAAGGGGAGGCGAAGAGGGAAGGAAGAAAAAAAGAAAGGAAAGGAGGGAGCAGGAGCGAAGGAAGGACTAGGGAAAGGGAAGGAAAAGAAAGGAAAAGGAAAAATAAAAAAAAATCACCTTTAGATACAATGGAAAAATATTGCAATCCAGTCAGGTTTAGAGACTAAATTTCTACATCTCCAAAGTCTCCTTTTGCTGGAATTGTTTTTTGCTAAAAGCTAAACATTTTGCAAGTTAAATTTTCAGCACAAAACAGGAATAACGAATTAAAAAAAAAAACTTGTGTAAATTGAAGATTGTAAAAGCAAAACGTTCTATCAGATTTTTTTTCTCCAAAGACCAGAATTGAGCCAAAAATATATATATATATATATATATATATGAAAAATCTCTTTAAAATAGAGCGATGCTGCCCTCGTGTGGCCCAAATGTAGAATACAGCTAACATTTTTTTAAAAAATCATTTTTATAACTTGAACTGCGCTGCACAAATTTTATTTTGAAATTAAAAGAAAGGTTGGCATATATATATATATATATATTTAAAAATGGATTTATTTTTATATTTTAAAACAGTTGTCCCGCTTGGCAAACAATTGGGACGAGAATTTAAAGTCAAAATTCTTAAGGGTGGAATATATATACGTGTGTGTGTGTGTGTGTGTGTGTGTGTGTGTGTGTGAGCTCACTACTCCCCCTTTCTGTCCTTCGGCTTATTATAGAGGACCATCCATGCAGAAAACCATATTTTTATTTTTAATGTTGCCTTTTAATATTTGTGTTGTATTTGTGCTGATAAATAAATAAAGGGAGACTAGTATAGATCTATTTCAAGCTATTTAGCTCTCATCAGCTAGCCATGCCCTTACTGGGTAAGCCCAGGTTCAATTCCCAGATGAATATATATTCATTCCACCCTTAAGAATTTTGACTTTACATTCTCGTCCCGATCGTTTGCCCAGTGGGACAACTGTTTTAAAATATAAAAACAACTCTGTTTTCTTTTTAAATTCAGCAAAATGGGGGAAATTTGTAACAAAATTCCTTGCTTTTCCTTTTTTTATAAACAATTAAATCAAATCCCCAACACGAACATCACACTTAGAAAGTGAGGAAAACTCTTCTAGTCCGGGGCCTTCACCCAGGCCGTAAAAACCATTTAAAAATAAATTAACATTTGGCAATCCAATTCCTTCCTCTTTTTTTTTTTTTTGTCTTTCGTTTTCTTTTATATTTTTTCCCTTCTCGTTTGCATTTTCTGCTTTTGAGTACGACGCCGCCAACTCTCCAGCTCTGGTGTTTTGGGTGTATGTGTGTGTTTGTCAGAAATGTCAGAAACGAGAACTTGGGGGAAGTTAAGAATTGCAACACAACAGGGGGAAGTTGCCATGTGTCTGCGTCCAGAGAGGAAGGAATGAGTGAAACCAACTCCAAAACCCAGTTATAGCCAGGAAACCAACTGCAAAATAAAACCCAAGCCGCAAGACACCCCCAAAGAGTCAAATTGCAAAATTTGGAGTGTTTGGGCACCCCCAAGGCCATCCAAATGGACCCTTTCTCTTGCTCAGGGGCCAAATAGGGTTTGGGGATGTATGTGACCTTCAGCTGCCCAATTCAAAAGCAACTTCCTCTCTTCCATTTTGCTTCTCGGGACACAACCGAGGGATTCCCCTTTTTGGTCTGAAATGCAGATTTTGTTTTTCTGCTTTGAATGAACACTGATTGAAAAAAAAATGCTGCATTTCAAGCTTTGCTTCCCCCCCCCCCCCAAAAAAAAGGCCTAGCTAAAAAAACCCAAATTTGACGCCATCTTGCCTGTGGTTTTCCGTTGGCGAGATAAACCTTCCGTTCAAAAATCTTCCGATGCAAATCCAGAGTCTTGACTGAGCGCCAGGGGAAAATAAAGAGATTTTTTTAAAAAATAAATGAATTAATCGGGCCATTCTCTTCCCCACGTCGGCTCAAAACTGCTGCTTATTGTTTTGAAAATGTAGAAGAAAATCAAGGGGCATTGACAAATAGGGGGAGAGGTTCAGACACCCAAGAATTCTAGAGCTCTGATTTTGAATGATTTGATGGCCTCTGGTAGAAAAGGATCGTGTTTTTTATCCTTTGAATGCTAAACTCAACTTTTTTTACCCGGAGAGAAATAAGAGGAAGCTAAGGAATCCTGCACTTTGTTGAGGTGGGAATGGTATGACTTATTTCAGCTACTGCTAAAAAGGATAAATTTTACCACTGCTCAAATGGCCCAAAGAAGTTTCAAGCATTGTGGGATTGTATTTTGTTCCTTTCTAACTTTTGCAAGCTGGATTGCAAGGATTTTCAATCTGTGCAGATTGTTGGTAGATGACATCAGATTGGGAGATTGGATTAGAATTTGAAACTCAAACCCAAGCCAACCCAAATCCAACTTAACCCAACCCAACCCCAACCCAATGCAGCCCCAACCCAATACAACTCAAACTCAACCCAATGCAACCCAATTCAATCAACTCTGCCCAATCCCAACCCAACCGCAATCCAACCCCAACCCATCCCAACCAACGCTACCCAACCCCACCCAACCCAACCCAACCCAACCAATGCTACCCAACCCCAACCCAACCCCAACCCAACCAATGCTACCCAACCCCAACCCAACCCAACCCAACCAATGCTACCCAACCCCAACCCAACCCCAACCCAACCAATGCTACCCAACCAACGCTACCCAACCCCAACCAAACCCAAACCCAACCCAACCCCAACTCAACAACCCAACCCCAACCCTGCCAAGCCCAAGCCCAACCGAAGTCCAAACCAAACCAAACCAAACCAAAATGAACCAAAACAAACCAATTCAACCCAACCCAACCCAACCAAATCTCTTTATTACAGTCTTTCAACAGCCTCATTTGGAAGCAACATTGAAAATAAAGCGATTTTTAGAAGTTCAGTTTGCAAACTTTGCTTAGGGGCTGGCCAAAACACTCAATTCAGAACTGGGCTGTGTTTCTCCTAAAACGTTGGGTCAAAACAGACGCAAAGATGTGGACAGAACACAAACTGGATGCTATCCCTAAGATCGCATCCAGATAGTCAATTATTGAATCCCTTTCACATCAGTCGCCCAAAGCGATCACTTGGCTGGGGACTTCGGAAAGGGGAGGCGGAGGAGGCCAATGGAGGGGGCGGAAAATCCAAAATATCCAACATTGCATCCCCACCTCTCAAAATCGGGACCTGCCCATCAGGCACAATTTTTAAAATTTATTTGGAGAGGGTCAATCGAGGCTTGCTCCCCTTTCCACTTCGACGGGGTGATCTCTGCTCAAGAGGAGGATTAAAACCCCCGCAAAAATAACCAAACTCATGTTAGATATGGAAGAAATCTGGAGATTTCTCGTCCCTCTTCCTCCAGTCGTCCCCCCACTCCCCACCCCGCTTCCGTTCTCACCAGGCATCACCCCAAATCGAAAACAAAAAAAGAGATTTCGCCACCATTTCCCTCTTAACCTGTCGAATGCCTCATCCCGCTTGCGAAATTGCTCAACTGTTTGTCTTCCTCTCGAGATCCCTTTCTCACGCTTCGGGGCAGCCCCTCCCCTCCTCCCTCCCCTCCCCATAGTCCTCAAACCCAGAAGAAAACATCTCCTGCCATGTGGCCCCGGGGACCATGACTCGTGCGGGGGTTTTATTTGATGTTCATTCTGTCCCAAATCTGAGATTAAATGAAACATTTCGCTCATCTTCTGCTCATAATTATACAAATAATTTTTCTTGGTTTTTTTTTTAATCCCCTCTGGGAACCCCGAAGGTATAAAATCCAGCAGTTTGGGGGGGGGACCATTGCAAAGCGCGTGGCCCTCAATTTTTCCTCTCTTCGCTCACAGGCGGTCAGGCCTAGCGGTTCAGGGCGACCGTCCAAATTCGAGAATTTGAATGGATGCCGGCGACAAAATTCTTCCTGGCGAGCGAGACCCCCATCAGAGTGCTGGAATAAACAGAGTCCATCCCCCCTTTTAAAGGCATCGGATGATCCGTGGTTGTTTTTGCTAGGATA
Organism: Natrix natrix natrix; assembly: GCA_029891615.1. Lineage (NCBI taxonomy): Eukaryota > Metazoa > Chordata > Lepidosauria > Squamata > Natricidae > Natrix > Natrix natrix. The sequence goes on from JAKRSK010012080.1 coordinate 251,724, forward strand.
CAGTTAGTCCTCGACTTACAACGGTACATTTTATTGACCGAAGGCACTGAAAAAAAGGACCGAGGATCGTTTTTCACACCAAACGGCAGTTGTAGCATCCGTGATCCATCGTCACGCGATCAAAATGCGGACCCTCGGCCATTGACTCGTATTTGTGACGGTCGCCGCAACTCGGCGTCCCCTTTGGAGACCGTCAAGTCAAGAGCCTGATTCACTTAGCAACGGTGTGGGATCAAACTTTGGGCAACTCTGTTTTCAGGGGCCCCAAAGGACGTGCGGTTCGTCTCCGGGAAGAGTTTGCGAGCCCTAGATTGCAAAATCCCATGATTTAGTCATTGTCTCGAATTGAGGGAACAGGGAAGCAAAATAAAAAACATGTTGGTCTTGTGTTTACACCCATTACAGAGAAGTGGCCTCGGTTTCCAGCCTTGATTTGAAACTCAAAGTTTAGAGCAGGTTTCTCAACCTTTAAGAGGGGTGGGCTTCGACTCCCAGAATCCCCCATCCAGCATGATTTAAGAGGGGTGGACTTCGACCCCCAGAATCCCCCAACCAGCCTGCTTTAAGAGGAGTGGACTTTAATCCCCAGAATCCCCCATTCAGCATGATTTAAGAGGGGTGGACTTCAATTCCCAGAATCCCCCAGTCAGCATGATTTAAGAGGAGTGGGCTTCAACCCCTAGAATCCCCCATCCAGCATGATTTAAGAGGAGTGGACTTTAATTCCCAGAATCCCCCATCCAGCATGATTTAAGAGGGGTGGACTTCAACTCCCAGAATCCCCCATTCAGCATGATTTAAGAGGGGTGGACTTCAACTCCCAGAATCCCCCAGCCAGCCTGCTTTAAGAGGGGTGGACTTCAACTCCCAGGATTCATGCATGCTGGATGGGGAATTTTGGGAGTTGAAGTCCACCCCTCTTAAAGTTCCTGAGGTCTAGAAACCCCACTTTTTTCATCGACCTTTTTAATCCACAAAAGCACGGAAGTCAAAAGTAGCACCTTATGCATTTATTCACTCAGAGGGGGAAAAAATGCAGCTGAATGTTTTTTAACTTTTCACCCCAAACGGAACAACATTTTTCGCTTCACAACAGCGCTGAATTTTGCAAATTCAGTCGTTTTAAATCCGTCCTTCGCCAACTTTCGTCTCTCTTTCCCACCAAGGGAAAAACCGATTGGGTTGAATTTCTTCCGTTTCTGCCTCCTCCCAATCCTCTCCTGCATAAGCAGTCCTCGACTTCGAACTGTTTCATTTAGTGACCGCTCAAACGTACAACTGCGCCGGGGGGGGGGAAAGGGCCGTTTTTCACGCTTACGACCTCAAAAACCATTTTCACACTTAACGTCTGTTGCAGCACCCCCAGGGTCACCGGATCGAAATCAAGACCATTGGCAACGGATTCATATTTACGATGAGTATTCCCGGGGGTGGGGTCACCTGATCTGCTTTTGCGACCGTCAGACGAGCCAAGTTTTCCTGACTTAACCAACGGTTGTGATCCGCGTAAGAACGGCGGCTGGAAAGATCGTAAAACGGGGGTGGCCCTCGCTCAACAAATGTACCTCGCTCAGTGGGCAGGAGTTGGGCGCTCTGTTGCGGTCGTAAGTCGAGGACCAGCCTGCATTTCAGGGAAGTTTTTCGTCCCCTTGGATTCCCGAATTCACAACTGGCCCTCAAAGTTTAAAAAAGAACGAACGAACGAACTCAAAAAAAAAAAAAAAAAGCAGAATTGCCAAATAATGCCCAGGCTTTGACCTCTGAAAAACAACAAGGAAAGAACATCACACACACACACACACACACACACACACAAAACAGATGTTTTGCAGAACCAGCAGCAAAAAGAAAAAGCCAACAACTCCCCCACCCCAAAATGTTTTAAAAATAAAATTGTAATAAGGAAACCGAGTTGGTTCTCTTGAGAATGGCTCGGAGCTGTGACTCAAAGCTTTTTGAAGGGGGTCAATGAATGCCCCCCCAAAGCCCGTCTCTTGCTTGCAATAAAGGGGGGGGACAGTTCAACACCCCCAAATCCATGCATTGCAATGTTTGCACCCCAAATCTAGAGGATTTGGCTCAGTGTCAATCAGAGTCAATCAGAAAAGGTTGGCGGTTCGAATCCCTAGCGCCGCGTGACAGAGTGAGCTCCCGTGACTTGTCCCAGCTTCTGCCAACCTAGCAGTTCGAAAGCACGTCAAAAATGCAAGTGGAAAAATAGGAGCCACCTTTGGTGGGAAGGGAACAGCATTCCATACGCCTTAGGGTGTTGAGTCATGCCGGCCACATGACCACGGAGACGTCTTCGGACAGCGCTGGCTCTTCGGCTTTGAAACGGAGATGAGCACCTCCCCCTAGAGTCGGGAACGACAAGCACCGATATGCGAGGGGAATCTTTTTACCCCAAATTCACAACTCCGTGAAAAAAGTGTGACGATTGGCACCGGAAAACCGAGCCCCGAGAGATTCTGGATCCAGCATCCTAAAATAATAATAATAATAAAAAATGTAGATGACCGGAAACTCTTAACAATTGTCCTTTTCCAAAGCCCAAAGTTTCAGTGAAGGGGGAAAAAAATGAAAAATGATAAAATTTCTCCTTGGGTTAGACAGAAAAACCAGTCAACCAAGCAAGATTTGCAACCTCTGCTTTAGTCACATCTGGAAGCAGCCCAGTTGCGTCCAAGTTGAATTCGAAGGCCGCTCGGGAACGGTTCTTCCCAAATCTTTTGCAAAAGTCTTTTTTTCCCCCTTCATTTCTTCCTTTCCCTGCTGAAAAAGGTATTTAAAAAAAAAAACAGGCCAGAAATGACTTTTGGGATTATCAGAGGATAAACTGAACAGCGTCTGTATCCCTGGAGGGGGAAAATTCATTCCAAAATGTGTATTTTAAGGCCAATAAGGGAAACTTAAAACTCCTGTTTTTTTGGGGGGTAGGAAAGCTATAAAGTTGCACCATTCAGGTAGGATGAGAGAACCTTAAAACTGTTTTTAAAAAAACCAAGGAAAGGGGGTATTTTTGATGCAGGTTGATGCAATAAAAGGAAGTTTTGGGGAAACAGCAGGTGGAAACTGACAAGGTAAGTAAACTGGGCAGGAAAAAAAAACACCTCACCAAGTGGTGAAACTGACCGGATCGGATGATCGGGTTGAAAAGAGATTCCCCATCTAGCAAAAGCCTTTTTAAGGTGTTCGGTTCTTTGCAAGGCATTGTGGGAGGCCTCCCGCGACCCGCAAAACCATCATCCACAGCATCTTCCCGTTGTTGGCGGGACGGGACGAGAGGCGTCGTCCGAACTTGGCCGGAGAGGTGTCTGACATCTCCGTCTTCAGACCGTCCGTGGTCCAGAAATTTGGGATGCCGGGACTTTCTGAAGTTTTTGGGGGGAGGATCCTTGGCCAAGGGTTGCAAGGCTGCCCCAAAAGGCAGGTTTTGGGGTGCTGTGGGGGTCTTGTGGCACCCCCAGAGTCTTCTCTCCGCAGGCCGCCCCCCCATCTCACTTGGGCAGCAAGAAGTAGTCGGCGTTGGAGATGTCGTAGGGACCCTGGTCGGGGGTCCGGGGGCTGTCGACGGAGCTCTCGCTGAAGGGGGAGGTGGGAGGGGAGAGCAGGGGGGAGGTACTCAGGGGGGGCTCCGGGGACATCGGGGCCAGCGCATAGGAAGGTGGCACAGGATTGGCTTTCATGTCGCCGAAGGGCAGGAGACCCCACTTCTTGCAGTACCTGGAATGCCAAGGACCCCTGTTAGAAGAAGGGAGGGGCAGGGAAAGTGGGGTTTGGGGTTGAGAGCCCCTCCCTGGCCTCGTGGATCCCGAGGGGGAGGGGAGAAGAAGGGAGGTTCTGGAAGGGGTGTTTGGGGTCTGTGGGTGGGGAGGGGGAGGTGGGCAGGCCTGTAAGGGAAGAATGTGGCTTTGGATGGGGAGGGAGAGGAAGGGACCATGAAAAGAGGAGGGAGGGAGTGGAGAAAGAAGGAAGGAAGGGAAGAAAAGGAGGGAGGGAAGGAAAGAAAGAAAGAGGAAGGGAAGGAGGGGGGAAGGAAGGAAGGAAGGAAAGAAGATGAGCAAGAGGAAGGAAGGAAGAAGGAAGAAAGGAAAGAAAGAGGGAAGGAAGGAAAGAAGATGAGCAAGAGGAAGGAAGGAAGAAGGAAGGAAGGAAAGAAAGAGGGAAGGAAAGAAAGAAGATGAGCAAGAGGAAGGAAGGAAGGAAGGAAGGAAGGAAGGAAGGAAGGAAGGAAGGAAGGAAAGAAAGAAAGAAGATGGCAAGAGGGAGGGTGAGGGAGGAGGGAAGGAAGGAAGGAAGGAGGGAATGAAAGAAAGAAGATGGGCAAGAGGAAGGAAGGAGGGTGGGAGGGAGGGAAGGAAGGAGGAAAGAAAAAAGGAAAGAGGGAGGAATGAAGGAAAGAAGGATGAAAGGAGGGAAGAGTGACGGGAGGGAAGGAGGGAAAGAGGGATGAAAGGAGGGAGGGAGGAAGGATAGGAGGGACAGAAGGAGAGAAAAAAGGAGGGAGGGAGGAAAGGAAAGAAAGAAGGAAGGAAGGACGTGCCCAGCTCCGCTTATCCTCCCCCCCAGTGAATCCCCTACCAAACCAAACCACGTTTCCTCCCCTCTCCCCACTTTAACCCAGTTTGTTCGCCCGTTCTCTGTCAGTGTTTCTTTCCCCCCTCTTCAAACTCCCCCAAACCCCCAAAGAAGGACCCTCCTATCCCCCCTCTCTGGTCCCCAAACTCCCCCCATCTCCCCCTCCCCCAGAAAGAGAGAGACCCCCTTCTCACCGGGTGAGGATCCCGACCGCCAAGGCCAGCCCCAGCGTGATGCTGATCGCCATGATGAGGAAAACATGAAGAGGAACCCCGGTGGCCTCTTCCATCCCTGGAAGCAAAAAAAAGACCCCCCACCCCGGTTAGGGCCTGTGGGATGAGCCCACTCCCCCCCCTCCGGGGCTGGAACCAGCTCTCCCATAATGCTTTGCGGCTGTAGGGGGGATTCTGGGAAAACTGGCCATGGAATCCAGGAAGATTTTGCAAAGAGATAAATTAGATTTTGATGGCTTTCTCCCAAAATCTTTGCCCGGGCTTGCAAAATTGGGGGGGGGGTTTTCCCATCGGGGCACCCCCTCCTCCCCCCCAAGAAAGCCCCCCACTCCCTTCCCCCCCCCCGCACTCACCGAGGGGCTTCTCGGTGTGGCTGGAGAAGGGGGAGACGGTGGGGGTGAAGGAGACGGAGACATTCGGATCGGACGAGTCCTGCGAGAGAGAGAGAGAGAAGACGTCAAATCGGGTCGGAATACGGCCGGTCCTCGAGTTACGACGAGAGGGGAGGTCACTAACTAGGCTGGGGGAGGAATCAAATCAATTTTTCGGTTGCTGCTTGCTTTCGCAAAGGGTTGGGGGAGGAAGGAAGGCATTCAAATGAGTTTGAAAACGGAAGGAGCCCAGGGACGAGTCAACTGTTTTTCTCCGCAGGGAGAGCCCCGGACAGCTGCCTTGCGCCCCAAATAAATCGCAGTTCCTCTTTTTAGAAAATAAAAATAAAATGGCAAAAGAGGGGAAAAAACAACCATGGGGAGAAGGAAAGTTGTTAGCAGATTGGAGGTTTTCCTCTTTTTCCTTCTGGAGTCTTTCTTTCTTTCTTTTTCTTTCTTTCTTTCTTACCTTCCCGCCTTCCTTCTCTTTCTGTTTTTTCCCTTGCTTCTTTCTTTCCTTTCTGCTTTCCTTCTTTCTTTTTTTTAATCTTTCTACTTTCCTTCCTTCTCTTTTTCTCTCTTTTTTTTCCTTCCTTCCTTCTTTGCAGATTTTATGTCTTCCTTTATCCTTCTGGAAACTTTCTTTCTTTCCTTCCTTCCTTTTCTTTCCAATTGCCTTCTTTTTCTATTTTTCCCTTGCTTTCTTCTTTCCTTCCTTTCAGATTTTATGCAGACTTCCTTCCTTCTTTTTTCCTTCTAGATATTCCTTCCTTCCATCATTCCTCACTTCATTCTGTTTCTAGTTTTTCCTTCCTTTCGTCCCTCCTTCCTTCCATCCTTCCTACCTTATTCTCTTTCTAGTTTTTCCTTCCCTCCCTCCTTCCTTTCTTCCTGCCATCATTCCTCCCTTCATTCTCTTTCTAGTTTTTCCTTCTTTCCTTCCATCATTCCTTCCTTCCTTCTCTTTCTAGTTTTTCCTTCCTTTCTTCCCCCCTCCCTTCTTCCTTCCTTCCTTCCTTCCATCATTCCTCCCTTCATTCTCTTTCTAGTTTTTCCTTCCTTCCATCCATCCTTTCCTCTCTTCATTCTCTTTCCAGTTTTTATTTACTTCCTTCCTTCCTTCTTTCCTTCCTTCCTTCCTTCCTTCTTTCCCTTCCTCTCTTTTTTCTGCACATTTTCCTTCTCTGTAAACAAAAAACAAAACAATTGCCGTAGGTAATTGACTTACCTGTGAAGCGTCATCGGTTGTTTCCAGCTTGAAATCTTCAGGCTCTGGAAAGAGAAGGAGCGAGAAAGGAATAGTGAACAGATACCCAGTGGGAAAACCTGAAGGAAAATCAGCCTGGAGTTGTTGCAAATCCCTCTTGCAACGGCCTCCACTCCTTCCCCTTAATCGGCTTTTCCCCAAACTTGGAAGTGCAGAAATAAAGTAAAATAAAAACGACTTCCTAAGAAAATTAAGGCGCTTTTTTCCCCCCTTCTTCTAATTTTCTCTGATTTTTGCTAACACCCAGCCAGCATTTTGCACAGGGGAGAAAAGACACGAAGAGGCTGCGATTATTATTATTATTATTATTATTATTATTATTATTATTATTATTATTATTATTATTATTATTATTATTATTATTATTATTATTATTATTATTATTATTCTCCTTATTCTTATTATTATTCTCATTCTTATTCTCATTCTCATTATTATTATTCTCATTCTTCTTCTTCTTCTTCTTATTATTATTATTATTATTATTCTCATTCTTCTTCTTATTATTATTATTCTTTCTAATTCTTCTTCTTCTTATTATTATTATTATTCTCATTCTCATTATTATTATTATTATTATTGTTGTTGTTGTTGTTGTTGTTATCATTCTTATTATTATTATTATTATTCTCATTCTCATTATTATTATTATTATTATTATTCTCATTCTCATTATTATTATTATTCTCATTCTCATTATTATTATTATTATTCTCATTCTCATTCTTATTATTATTATTCTCATTATTATTATTATTATTATTCTCATTCTCATTCTTATTATTATTATTCTCATTCTTCTTCTTATTATTATTATTATTTTGTGGTCCATTTGCTTAATTTTCACATGCCCCTTTGAAGAGGTCCACGCTTCGCCAGGCCACCACCAACCTGACCACGGGATGCCCACGTTTTCCCGGCTCCACTCGCTCCAGTTCCCGTGGTCAAATTCCTCCCGTCCCCGGACCTGGATGATATGGGGTGAATTCCGTACGGCATCCACAATGGTGTAGGAGGTGACTCCGTGGTTGAGGTGGACCTGCAAGGAGAGAAGAAGACTTCAAGCTTCAAGGGAAGGGGGAAGGGACGGGAAGATGAAACGTAGGATCTAATCTTCCTTCCTTTCTTCCTTCCCTTCCTTCCCTTCCTTCCCTCTCTAATCTTCCTTCCTTCCTTCCCTTCCTTCCCTCTCTAATCTTCCTTCCTTCCTTCCTTCCCTTCCTTCCCTCTCTAATCTTCCTTCCCTTCCTTCTCCATCACTGGAGGTTTTCAAGAAGAGACTGGACATGGTATTGTCTGAAAGGGTCTCCTGCTTGAGCAGGGGGCTGGACTAGAAGGCCTCCAAGGCCCCTTCCAACTCTCTTATTCTGAATCCGCTTTTTCCCACCCGTGAGCCCCAAACAAGATGGATTTTTTTTTCACCCACCCACCTTCCCATCCACTGGGGGGAAGAAAGAAGGAAAGAAATCCGCACCTCCGAGAAGGTCTGGGAGCTTTTTATCCGGTAACGCAGCTGGAACTGGAGGTGGTAGTACTTGGAGCCCCAGGAATTGGGGTTCCTCCAGGTGATGTACAGTTTGTGGGGTTCATTCTTCACGGGGTGGACCTGCACGTTGGCCGGGGGGTCTGGCTTCACTGCAAGGAGAGGGGAGTGGGAAAGCAGTTGGGAGGGGTCTCCTGGGAGGAGAGCAAGGGGGGAGACACAGGTGTCTGATCCTCCCCAGGTTGGGGGGCTGGATAGGAAGGGAGCTCTGCCCCCACCCCATCCTGGGAGACTCTTAAAGAAAGAGGCCTGGATGGATGGATGGATGGATGGATGGATGGATGGATGGATGGATGGGTTGGACTGGATGGACAGACAGATAGATAGAAGACAGAGGAATATGAAACAGAGGGAGATGGATGGAGAGGTAGATTATAGACAGGGAGAGAGAGAAAGAGATGAAGCTGGAAGAGAAGATAGATGGGGAAAGCACGAAGAGATAGATGATAATATAGATTATAGATGATAGAGGAGATAGAGAAAGAAAGAAAGAAAGAAAGAAAGAAAGAAAGAAAGAAAGAAAGAAAAGAAAGAAAGAAAGAAAGAAAGAAAGAAGGATGGATATGAGATAGATAGATAGATAGATAGATAGATAGATAGATAGATAGATAGATAGATAGATAGATAGATAGATAGATAGATAGATAGAAGATAGACAGAAGATAGATAGATGGGTGGGTGGGTAGATAGATAAAGAGATGGATAGAAATAGATGGATAGATGATAGAAATATAGATAGGAATATAGAAATATGGACAGATGGGTAGAGAGAGGGAGAAATATAGATGGATGGATAGATAGAAATATAGATAGAAAGAGGGAGAGAGATAGAGAGATAGAAAGTAATATATAGGGATAGATAGAAATATAGATGGAGAGAGATAGAAAGTAATACAGATAGATGGACAAATAGAAATATAGAAGGGGAGATAGATAGATGGATGCATGAATGGATATGATATGATGGATGGATGGATAGATAGATATGAAGGAAGGAAAAGAGGGAAGGAGGGAGGGTAGACGGAAGGGAGGGAGGGAGGGAGGAAGGAAGGAAGGAAGGAAGGAAGGAAGGAAGGAAGGAAGGAAGGAAGGAAGGAAGGAAGGAAGGAAGACAATAGATAGGACAGATACAGAGATTGCAATGCTCCGATGGCCGAGGAAATCTTGTGGGGGTTCTTTGTCTCCTTCTAATGGCCCATCGGTTGGGTGGAGACAATCACACTCACGCAAAACATCCGTGTGGAAGGATTTCTGGCTCCGCGCCGTCCCTGCAAGGTTGGCCACGCAGACAGACACCAGCAGCAGCCCATCTTCCTCGTTGTTCATCCCTTGAACGCGGCAGAAGAACTTCTGGGAGCGGCTGTAGTAGCGGCACTGTTGCTCCGTGTGGTTTTCCCCCGTGAACCTGCCCGGGGAGGAAACCTCCTAACTATAAGTCGATGGACAAAAGGTGTGGATTTTGATCCGGCGGCCCCCCAGGGGGAGATTTCACACAAACGGTCGTAAGTGTGAAAAACGAAGTCCCCTTTTCTTTAGGGCCATCGTAACTTCGAACGGACGCTGAAGCGAGCAGTCGTAAGTCAGGGACTACCGGGGGAGGGGATTTAAACCAACGGGCTGCTCCCCCTCGAATACAGACCTTTGCATCCAGAGCGTCGCTTTTGAGGGCTTCGACACCGGAGAAAAAGTTCTCCACTCACAGAGAATATCCTTCACTAAACTCCTGCGGAAACAATTGAAATCTGGAGGTTTGGGGGGCTCTGGAAAAAAAAAAGAGAGAGAGATAAGCACTCTGCATATGCTCAGGAACCCTGGTGCAGTGGCTCAAGGGCAGAAGACGGAGGAGGAAGAACTGGGGAGGAATAAAACACCCACCTTCCACAATCAAATGGTGGGTGCAAAGGAGCTGGTGATTTTCGAAGCAGGTATAGGATCCCGACTGGTTGGGATGGACGAACGGAAGGAAAAGGGTGGCCTTTGAGGTGTCCCACACCGCAGGGGTGGTGGAAGAGCCCGGCTGCTTCTCAAACTTCCAACGCAACCGAGTATAGTTGCTCCCCGACTCCCCTTCCGGGCAGGGCAGGCTGACGTTGGAGCCTGGCACGGCGAGGATGGTACCGGCGGGTGGAGCTGCCACAGAAAAGAGAATAAAAAAGAGTGAAAAGGGAGATAAGGGAAGAGGGGAGGAGGAGGAGGAGATGGAGAAAAGGAAGGGAGGGAGGGAGGGAGGGAGGAAATGTGTGTGAGAAAGAGGAAGGAAGGAAGGAAAGGGAGACAAGAAAGGAAGGAAAGAAATTTGTGTGAAAAAGAGGAAGGAAATTTGTGTGAGAAAGAGAAAGGGAGGGAGGAAGGAAGGAAGGAAGGAAAGAAGGAAGGAAGGAAATTTGTGTGAGAAACAGAAAGGGAGGGAGAGAAAGAAGGAAGGAAAGAAGGAAGGAAGAAAATTTGTGTGAGAAAGAGAAAGGGAGGGAGGAAGGAAGGAAAGAAATTTGTGTGAGAAAGAAGAAGGAAAGGAGAGAATGAAGGAAGGAAGGGAGGGAGGGAATTTGTGTGAGAAAGAGAAAGGGAGGGAGAGGGAAGGAAGGAAAGGGAGAGAAGGAAGGAAGGAAGGGAATTTGTGTGAGAAACAGAAAGGGAGGGAGAGAAAGAAGGAAGGAAAGAAGGAAGGAAGGAAATTTGTGTGAGAAAGAGAAAGGGAGGGAGGAAGGAAGGAAAGAAATTTGTGTGAGAAAGAAGAAGGAAAGGAGAGAATGAAGGAAGGGAGGGAGGGAATTGGTGTGAGAAAGAGGAAGGGAGGGAGAGGGAAGGAAGGAAAGGGAGAGAAGGAAGGAAGGAAGGGAATTTGTGTGAGAAGGAGGGAGGAAGAAAGAAAGAAGTGAAAGTAGAGGTGGGAGGGAGGGAAGGAGGGAAGGAGGAAGTAAAGCAGGGAGGAGATGGAAATAAAAATAAAAATGGAAGAAAAGAAAAAAGAAAAGAAAAAGTGGAGGAGGAGGAAGAGGAGAAGAAGAAGGGAAAGAAGAGGAAAAAGAAAAGGAAAATGGACACCAGGAGATGGAGAAAGAAAAAGGAAAGAACGCTACAAAAGAAGAGAACGAGACTCACAACCCTTTTATAGATGACGTACAATACGACAATGTTGCACCCCATCCATTGGGACAGATATTAGAATATTATCTCTTCATAACAGATTGATAAGAAGGCCGAAAGCCAGGCGGGGCGACGGCGAGTTCAAAACATCGTAAAAAACCTCCCCATCCAGCTCCCAGCCCTTAGGAGCAAACCGTGCAGATCGAAGCAAGGACTTTCCAACCTCCCGACCTTGGGAATTCTGCACGAGGGAAGATAAACATTTCTGCTGATGTGGGAAAACGCCTCGTTCCGATCAATACTTTTATCGGAGGGCTGAGCTGGGTCCAAAGGCAACGGGGAGGGCTCGGCCCTCGGATTTGAACCCGCCACCCGCGTCTCTTCCAAAGTCAAATTACTACCGATTCGCTGAGAGACGGCGTTTTGCCCGCCAGCTGCGCCTGCGCAGTTTACTGAAAACTGTTCTGCCCACGTGCAGAAATATGCTGGCGACGAGAGAAGGGACCAGGGAACTGGATCGGGGTGGCGTGACAGGCCTGGGTCGCTGCCGGTTTCAGCCAGTGGTGGGTTCCGGTCCGCGTCGGTCCGCTGTGCGAACGGGGCCGGGCATCGCAGTCGTGCATGCTGCTCGGCGGTCGTGCAGGCGTGCGTGCGCAATTCGCCGGATGCCTTATAAACAGGTATGGAATGCAAGCGGGCCAAACAAGCCACCGTACCGATACGGTGGCCGGTGCTCCTGGCTTCTACTGGTACAGCCGTACCAGGCCGTACCGGCTGAAACCCACCACTGGTTCCAACGAATTAAACACCCCGACATGTTTGGTTGATGGAGTTTTGTGTTTAATAAATAAAAGAGAGAATAATAACAGATTAAAAAACAGATCTTTCGACCACAGAATCGAAGCAAGCAAAATGTTTTTCCCCGAAAATAAGACAGGGTCTTATTTTATTTTGACCCCCGTAATAAGCGCTTGGTCTTATTTTCGGGGAGGTCTTCTTATTTTTGGAGTGCAGGAGGCGGCGAGCGTGGTCACCTCGTGGCGGCTGCTGTGTTGCAATATTTTCGGGGAAGGGTTTATTTTAGCGCCTGCGCTCAAAAGTCCCGATTGGGCTGATTATCCGGGGAGGTCTTATTTTCAAGGAAATAAAGTAGGCACCAAGAGGACAACAATAAAAAAAAACAGATTTCTAACTAATATAAAAAGAAGGAAAGGTATGGGAGCACGGAATGGAGTCGGTATAAATGGGCACTGACCCACTGGCTGGCTCAAAGCCGAAAAACGGCCCTTCCTGTCAAAAGGCAGCGAAGGATTTAATTAGATTTAATTAACGTCGGCTGGTTCGTACATCTTCCAATCTTCTGGGGTTTCAGCTTTGCCGAAAAACAAATATTGACAAATTGTTGTATGTCTGTGTGGTTTTTTTTTTTTAAGTGCGTCTCCGTAGCAACGGAGGGGAGAAAGATGCGGGTTCGAGGGAGGGTTCAATTGGTGTGGAAAGGAACTCAAGGTCACGTCAAATAGGCAGGGCAAACAATTCCTAGAATCGCCAGGAAATAAACAACCGGTAAATGGTCATTTGCTAATGTGGTTATTTCTTCCTTTTTTTTAAAAAAAAGAGCTTCAAAACGAACGCTTTGTTTAAACAGGGGAGGTGGCGGCCCGCGGAACTCCCCGCCACTTGCTCGAGGACGCGTGTCGAGCCGTGATTGATTTCGGCATGCCTAATTTGCTGCGATTTATATATTGACTTACTAAATGGTCAGCGGCCACCTGCCTCGCTTTTAAAAAAAGCGACGCTAATTTAACGAAGACTAAAAAGAGACACGGGGGCGAATCTTTTTTTTAAAGCAAAAATGGGTGAATTCGCACCCGGGTCGGACCAAAACCAAAAGCCAGAATCCCCCCATTTCGGATGGCTTGCTGGGGAAAAAAAACGTTGCAAAGGGTGTCATGCAAAGATTTAGAGTCCTCGGCGTACGACCACGGTGGAGCTTCAAAACGTTTCCGTCCCTAAGCGAGACCCCTGCGAAGTGAGCTTTGCCCTGTTTTGCAACCTTTCTTGCCACGGCCGTTAAGCGAATCTGACTTCCCCTTTGACTCAAAGTCTCAAAGGTGAGGGAATCGGGTGACGCCGGGACATGGTGACTGTCGTAAACACGAGTCAGTTGCGTCTGAATTTTGATCATACGACGTTTGGCAAACCAACTCGTATTTCTGACGGCCGCAGGGTCCCGGAATCACGCGATCCGGTTTCGCAAAGCCAGATTCCCTGAACCAGCGTGTCCCTAACTTAACCATGGCAAAGATTCGCTTAGCGACGAGAAAGGTGGCAAAACGAGGCACAGCACACTTAAGAATCCGTCTCTCGCTCCACGGAGAGGTTACGACGGTCGTAAGTCTGGAAAAACGGCCCTAAGTCCCTTTTTTTCACTGCCAGCGTGACTTTGGATGGTCCCTAAACGAACAGTTGTTAAGTCTGAGGACTCCTGGGGAGTGGAAGCTGGTTTTTGGAGTGCTTTGCTATAACCTAGGTCTGTTTTTCGGCTAGCCGGGGAAAATCTGAACTCAAGGCGATTAGATTTCAGGAAAAGCAATTAGCGCATCCTTATTGTATTAGATTCCTGGCAGTGGGGTATTAATTAATTTAGGGGGGGGGAAAGGGGTTAAGGACGGAAAAGCAAACGGATCCGGCAGGAAAATACGTGATTTTATTTTTATTTATATTGCAAACGTCTGGCATTTGATTAAAGGTTAATGGCCGGAGAGGCAGAGCTGCAGGTTGTCCCACGGGGGCCTCTCGGCCGGCCGTGCCAAGAATCGGGGTTAACTGATCAGGAGAAATTCACGGGTGGTTGCTAATCCCCTTGCTTGCGTGTTTGTGTGGAGGAGGAGGGGGGAATACTAGGGCTGGAAGGAACCTTAGAGGTCTTCTAGTCCAACCCAGCAGCCAGGGCAGGGGTCGTCTTCTCTTAAGGGAGAAGATGGGCTGAAGGGGTGGCAGTAGCTTAAGTGGGTTTTGTGGGGGGATAAGAGGAGGAGGAATTATAGGGAGAAGGGAAGAAAGGAGGAGGAGGAGATAGAGGAGGAGGAGGAGGAGGAGAAGGGACAAGGGAGGATGAAGGAGAAAGAAAAGGTGAATTAGGGGAAGGAGGAGAAGGCAGAGACAAGAGGAAGTATAGGAAGAAGGGAAGGGATAAGGGAGGATGAAGGAGAAAGAGAAAAAGGAGAAGAAGAAGGGGAAGGCAGAAACAGGAGGAAGTGTAGGAGGAGGAGAAGGGAAGAAAGGAGGGGGAGGGATAAGGGAGGATGAAGAAGGAAAAGGAGAAGGAGAAAGGAGGAGACAGAGAAGGAAGAGGAGGAGGAGAAGAGATAAGGGAGGATGAACGAGAAAGAGGAGGAAGGGGAGAAGACGGAGACAGGAGGAAGTGTAGGAGGAGGAGAAGGGAAGAAAGGAGGAGGAGGGATAAGGGGGGATGAAGGAGAAAGAAAAGGAGGAGAAGGAGGAGAAGGCAGAAACAGGAGGAAGTGGAGGAGGAGAAAGGCGGATGAAGGAGAAGGAAAAGGAGAAGGAGAAAGAGGAGGAGATGGAAGAGGAGAAGGAAAAGAAGGAGAAGACGGAGACAGAGGAAGAAAGGATGATGAAGGAGAAGGAAAGGGAGGAGAAAGGAGGATGAAGAAGGAAAAGTAGAACAAGAAAGAGAAGGAGGAGGAGGAGGAAAAGAAGGAGAAGATGGAAGAGGAGGAGAAGGGAGAAAGGAGGATGAAGGAGAAGGAAAAGAAGGAGAAAGAGGAGGAGAAGATATGATAATTCAGAGGAATGGGTCTCCTCAAACGAAGCAGCGCAACCAATGTGTCTCCCACTCCCAGCTTCTCACCATCAGGGGATATTTCTCTCTAAGGACATTCCCAGAATCCCCTAAGAGTTGAGCTGAGACCATCAGGTGATCCATAAAACTCTACTCCAGTTCTCTCTCTCTCTTTCTCTCTTTCTCTCGTTCAAAATCCTTGTTAATGAAGAAGAGAGGAGGAGGAGGAGGAGGGGGGGAAGCAAAAGAAAGCAGAAGAAAGAAAAAAAACCCCATAAAACTCTCTAAATGGGATTTTTTTTTCCTCCCTTCTGCTTCTCGCCTTCCTCTTCCTCTTGTTTTAAGTGATGGGTTTCAATCTGAAAAGTCCAGACGGAGGAAAAAGATTTTTTTGAAATAAAAATTAAATAGGAGGAAATCTTCTTCCACGGGGAACAAACACCATATTGTTTAACTTGCTTTGTGGCCCCAAGCGACGAGTTAAACCATGTTTCGGCCATCTGACGAGAACTCAACATTTCAGGGACTTTCTCAACGGAGGCCCAGGGATAAGGTAGACTTGAACCCATGCTGGAGGCTCAGCCTGTACAAGAGCTCCCTTATCGATCTTTAAAGCGTCCCACCATCACCGCCAACACAAAGAAGGACGCACAAAACACAAATCACACACCCTCAATCGCACTTCAAGGCTTGCATACCCAAAACGCAAACTGCGTATCCTTCTTTGCACATTTAACTCCCCACCTGATTTTTTTTTCCTCAGGAGATTAGTTCTCTCTTTTCCTTTCCTGATCCTCTGACATTCCTTTCTTCCCTCCCAGTTGGAAAAAAAAAGCAGGGGGTCAGCCAGTCGCCCCTCCTCCCCAATGAGGGGGGAATGATAAAGCCCCCTACCCAACAAATCTTGGATTAATTATCCCGTGATAAGGATCAGCTGGCCCAGATTGTGAAAAATTAAGATTTTTTCCCCCCTGTAAATACAGAACTGGGTTACGCCAACTCAAAAATACACCCGATGAAAGAGAGAAATATGTAAATATAACAACGGAAAGAGGGAATGGGAGAGGAGTAGAGAGAAAGGTAGGGAAAGAAGAAGAGAAAGGAGAGAGGAAGAAGAAGAAGAAAGGAAGAAGGAGAGGAAGAAACAGAGGGGAAGTAAGAGAAGGAAAGAGGGCAGGAAGGTAAATATGTAAATATAACAACGGAAAGAGGGAATGGAAGAGGAGTAGAGAGAAAGGTAGGGAAAGAAGAGGAGAAAGGAGAGAGGAAGAAGAAGAAAGGAAAAAGGAGAGGAAGAAACGGAAGGGAAGTAAGAGAAAAGAGGGGAAAAGAAAACAGAACTTTTGAATCGTCCTTTTTTTTTTCCCCTGCTTCAACAGGTTTTCACTGAAAACTCTTCCTGCCTCTCTCTCCGATTTCTTCGTTTCTACCTGCACAAAAATGGGAGAAAGGAAGGGGAGAGGGGGGGGTTTCCCCCTTCCCCCCCTCCCCACACTTTTTGTGTCTGGGGTTTCTTTTTCTTTTCTAAACTTTCTGGCAGCCTGAAGGCCTCTTTGCGCCTTCGGGACACGAAGCTTTGGCTGGTAAAATGTGCTTGTTTTGATGGTTCACAACGGCCCTGCGGTGTGGGACAGGGTAGAGATGACCCATCGTTTGCGAATGTTGTCTTTCCTTTTCTCTTTCTTTTTCTCCTATTTTTCCTTTCCTTCTCCTCTCTTTACGTCCTTTCCTTTGCTTCTTTATTTAGCTCCTTTCCCTTCCCTTCCTCCTTTCTTCTCCCTCTTCCCTCCCTTCCCATTCTTTCTTTTCCTTTTGCCTTCTTTTCCCTTTTCTTTCCTTCTTCCCTTTCTTTCTTCCCTTCCCTTTATTTGCTTGCTTTCCTTTTTCTCCCCTTTCTTTCCGTCCATTTACTTCCTTTCCCTTCCTCCTTTCGTCCTCTCCTTTATCCCCGTTCCCTGTCCTACCTTTCGATACTTTCTTCTCATTTCTTCTTTTCCTTTTCTTTCTTTTCCTCTTTCTTTCTTGTTTCTTTCCTTTCCTTCTCCTCAATTTACTTCCTTTCCTTCTTCATTTAATTCCTTTCCTTTCCCTTCCTTCCCCTCCATTCTTTCTTTTCCTTTCTCCTTTTCCCTTTTCTTTCTTTCCTTCCTTTCTTCCTTGTTTCCTTCCTTCTCTTCCCCTCTTCCTTTCCTCTCTTCCCTTCCTTCCCCTCCATTTACTTCCTTCCTTTCCCCTTTCCTCCTCTCCTTTCCCCCCCTCCCCTCCCCCTCTCCATTCTTTCTTTTCCTTTCCCATTTTTCCTTCCCTCTTTCCTTCCCCACCATTTTGCTTCCTCCTTCCTCCCCTCCCGATATTCTTTCCCTCCTCTCCCACTCCCTCCTTCGTGTCTCTCTTTCCTTCCTTCTCTCTTTCCTTCCCTTCTCTTGTAAGCGCCCTCCCCCCCCACTTTCTCAAAAGACACAAACTCACACAGACACACAAACCAAGTCCCCCCTTTAAAAATACAGCAGAAACTTCACAAACTAGGAAAATTGTTGCCAGGCTGGCAGCTGAGGATGCAAACGAATCCACCTCCACTCCTCACCTTAACGACACATCCGTAAACTCACACCCCAGGTGCACAAACACACACACACAAACACACACAAAACAGCCTTTGTTTGGAAAGCGTTGGCACCCCCCCACACACCACTTGTCCGCACTCCGCAGGCCACCAGCAAGAGGGGCACTTTGAATAGTCTCACCTGGCTGCTCGCAGGGCAGTGTGGAGGCCGTGAAGCCAGCTGCGGCCGCCAGGATGTGGCCGATCAGGGTGGCACGAGCCAGCCACATGATGCCAAGGCGATGCCCCCCGGAGGCCCCGGGACTCCTGCCAGCTGCCTCGCTGCTCCTCGCAGGAGAAACATTTGAGGAACTTAACACAGCCGCGGCTGTTGAAGTGAGAGAATGTCCCTCTCTCGGGTTGTGAAAGCAGGTCGGGAGGTTGAGCAATGGGGTGGAGCTGGAGAAGGGGCACATGGGGCAGAGGAGGGTGGGTGGCGTAGGTGGGGGAACACACGCCAGCATTGTGCCGAGTGGAAATATGAGGCACCCGTGGGTTTTGTTTTTTTCCCCCGTGTCCCGGCTCTTTCCTTTCCAAAATAAGTTGCTTTCAACGGAGAATTTGCAAAAAAAGAAAGGTCTCGCGAGGTCCTTGACTTATGACCACGGCCGAGCCCCGTCACTAAGCAGGGCGCTTGTGGAGTTATGCCCCGTTTTTTTAAAAAAGACCTTCCTTGCCACCATTAAGGGAATCACTGCCGTAAATTTAAGAGACGCGATTGTTACTGAATCCAGATTCCCCATTGACTTGGCTTGTTCGAAGGACGCAAAAGAGATCGTGTGAGGCCGTCATAAATACAAGTCGGTTGCCCGGGCTCTCAATTTTGAGCATGGGACCAACGAGGATGCTGCAAAGGTGGCAAGTGGGGAAAACGCCCCCCCCTTTTTTTTCAGGGCAGTTGTAACTTTGGACAGTCACTAAATGGACAAATGTCGTTAAGCCGAGGACTGCCGGTGGATGCCGGCTCAGAAGGGGGAGCTGAATCGATATCGACAAATAGCCTCACGCCACCAAGGAAGAGGTTGCAGGTGCGTTTTGGGCGGGAAGCAAGTGTTTTGGGGGAGGCAAGCGTTTTAGGTCGCTCAAGTGAGCGAGCCGAGCTAGGTAGGGCGGGGCTTTCCCACAGCTTGGCCACGCCCATATGTACCTTCACGGTTTTCCAAAGTGATGAGATGCGTTGTGGGTTTTCAAAAAACGTACCCCAGATCTGACTTTCGACAAATACCTGAGGTGTTCCCCTCTCAGTTCTTCTCTGATGGCATCTCATAAAGAGAAACTCAAGTTTCTAGACCTCATGGCGATAATGTGAAAACAAAAAAATGGATTAGAAGCTCCTTACTCTCCATTCGGCAAATGCCTTCTTTAAAAATTAAGAAGGGCGGTAGGAATTGAAGGGAAAACACTCATTGCCAGGCCCACACACATGGGAGAACAGAGTGTACAGATAGTCCTTGACTTACGACCACAACTGGGATTGGATTTTCTGTTGCTAAGTTGGCCTGCTTGGACATTGAGACATCGTTTGCCCGGATGTGTTTTTTTATGACCATTTTTACCACGGTCGTTAAGCGAGTCACACGGCCATTAAGCAAACCACATGCTAATTAAAGCAAAATCCGGTTTCCTTTATTGCTTCCGCTTGTCAGAAGCCAGGTAGGAAAGTTGTGGGACTGCAGTGTGTGTGAGACAGTCACAACTGCAACAACACATCACGAATCCCTTTTTAAACCGTCGTTAAACGAACGGCCGAAAATCGAG
This sequence comes from Natrix natrix natrix, assembly GCA_029891615.1. Taxonomy (NCBI): domain Eukaryota; kingdom Metazoa; phylum Chordata; class Lepidosauria; order Squamata; family Natricidae; genus Natrix; species Natrix natrix. The sequence continues at coordinate 270,971 of JAKRSK010012080.1, forward strand.
GACTACCTGTACACCATAAGACCATCCAACAAGATCCCTTAGTCCCGGGATGGCTAACCAATAAAGGCACAACACTAGGGGGGGAAAAAAACCACATTATTTTCTTTTTAAAGAAAAGGCAATTTCTCTTTATAGTCATAAAACAATTCTGCCCAGTATAGAAATGTAAAATAAATTATATTCCTTAATGTTCCTTAATCCCTGTGTGGCACAGTTGCGGTTTCTCTTCCCCACCCCTCTTCTGCCCGAAAACGGAGAGGCTGTGCCCAAACTGGATTTCTCCCGCGCCTCTCCCTCGCGGACAAAATATGTCTCTTTGGTATCGAAGTCGAGAGAACCGGGCACCATCCCGCCTCGCCCATCCCAGATTGGTTCAATCTCGTCAGTAGTGTAAATTTGCGAGCGGAGTAACGGAATAGCCCAGGCGGATTCCAAATTTGCCAGCTTCCTCCTACTTCCGACGATCTCTTGGGACAATCTCTTTTTAACCAGGTTAGCCACTGTTCAAGGCATACTGTTAAAATATTGATGCGCCAGGAAATCTATGTCGGTACCGGTGGGTTGACACACTCAATTTACACCCCCCCCCTGTTTTGGGGGATCTCGGAAACTTGTCCCACGATATCTGGCTACGGAAAAGATGTCTTACTTCAAGGCAACAGGGTAGATTTGCAAAAGGGTTCCCACCCCCCAAAAATAGATGTCAGCGCCCCCCCCCTCCCGATTCTGCGTTTGGACGAAGAAAATCATTGTATTGGTTCAACAGAATCGGTTATCTTTTCTCTCTAACGGCCAGCCCATTTCTGGATCAATCGTCTACCCCGGCAAGATAGCATGGCTTAAGGGATTCTAGCGGGAATCGGCTCCCTCGATCTGCAGTTGAGGATCTAGCAGGACATCTTTACGGGTCTCTGCCAACCGCGACGGATGCCAAGAAGGTGAACTGTGTTTCTTCGAAAGGAAGTGGAAGCTGTACGGATCACGGTGAGTTTGGCCACAGGAAGAAATGAGGCATTTTTTGCAACCGGGACTCTTCACAATGTTACTCTTGGTTTACGCTGCCCCGATTTGGTGCTCCCTGTTTTCCACGACCTCTTGGGACACGGGAAACGAGTTGGGGGACCCCCAGAGGAAGGGGCCGAGAAGGACGAGCAAGGAACTCTTTGCAATCAAAAAGTCCGACACAATAAAAAAATAAAATCTCTTTACTTTCTCCCTCGTACGGGAGATCCAAAGCCTCCGAGGCAAGCCCGGAAGGACATCGTGCAAATCCTGAACTCTTCTTGGAAGATCTGAGGTGGGGCGCCCCTCGTATAAGTCTGAAAGCACTCAGTCCTCTTGTCTTTAAACTGAAAAGAGCCGCGTTTCCACGTGCCAAGATTTGGACATCACCGCGGGACGAATCTTTTCTTCAACCTGAGTATCAGACGCCAAATGCTTTCGTGGTAATAAGGTGGGCCTCATGGATGCTTCGGGGAGTTGGCCACCCTCAACGTTTGACCCAGTGCCTTTTAAAGGCCAGCTGGAAGTCCAACGAGGAGTAGGAAAATCCTCGCTCTTTTGTAAACGAGATTCGTTGGCGAGATTGGTTTTTCCCCAAAATGGCAAACGCAAAGCACAAGGCTACAGGGTTGTAGTGGGAGAGGTCTACACTTCCCCCAGTCCTAGCCCCCATCTTTCACCCCCAATTTTCTCGATTCGTACATATTTTGGAGAAAAGATGCCATGTTACTTGAACGAGGAGATGTCCCTGGATTAAAAAACAGAGCGCAAACGCTCGTAGGGTTTCCTGTCCGAGGAGGGGAACACTTAAATATCCCACATTTGCTGACCAGCTAGAGCGAGCTACCTCAAATACAACGGCAGCTTGAGTTGGGGGTGGTGGAGGTGGTTGGCTATGTGGTTTGGTTATACGGCGATAGCTTTAGACTTCAAGCCACGGTTCAGAGTTCTCGGATCCAAAACCGATTTGCTCCCGTTTGATGAGCTCCTTGTCTCACATCCTCACGGAGGAACGAGACCTTTAGCACGCGGGTCCATCCATCGTCTACGATGCTCCCCTGTGGTTGTGTCACACTTTCAGTGCCCTGTCAGGCACGTTGGGCTCGCCACCGCCACTGTTTTTCTTCTTCCGCAGCGTCTCGATCCAACTGGTGCTGGGGCGGCCGCTGAAACTGGAAAGGGCCAGTGAGCTGAGCCGCATGTTCTTGCCGGAAGTGATGAGCTCCCCGAAACCTTCTTGGTGAGAGAAGGCGTAGCCTGAGCGTCGGGAACCTGTGCGCCCCACACGGCCCATGCAACGGTGCTGGGTTTTTTGCTTCTTGCGAACTAACTGGGTGTAACGCACCTGGGGAAGAAAGCAGAGCGAATGGAGATCAAAGCGAGCGGCTAATCAGCTCCTCGCGAGAATCTTCCCACCTCAGCATCCCTAACTATCCGTAATCCTAACCCCCATCCCTTTTTAAAATGCAGACAGTCCTCGATTCACAACGACATATTTAGCGACCTTTGGAGGGTTACAACGAAAAAAAGAGACTATCTGGTCAGCCCCACCCGTCCACACAGGGGAAATTTTCTTGCCAGGAAGTAGAGAGGGCCCGCGTGCCACCCTTCACTCACCGTGTCCGAGAGTTCTGGCCGGAGGTCCAGCTTGAGGAACCGGAAGGCCAGAACTGGCATGATGCAGACCACAGTGGTCAGGGTGATGGTAAGCCACACTGCGGGCTGGGCCAGCGTGTTTTGGGCATTGCCTGGCACGAAGGAGAAAAATAAGATGGGAATGAAGACTCCTTATTCGGAAAACACCCAGGGAGGTTTCTCAGAATGCCCCTTGTCCAGCGACTGGGATTCTCCCAGGATGCATTGCTCCAGGCCAGGTACATAGAGTCCTCGACTTACAACGGTTCTGTTTAATGACTGGTTACATCAGCACTGAAAAAAGTGACAGCACCATTTTCCACACGATTTCAAAACAGTGAATCTATATCTATATCTATATCTATATCATCTATCTATCTATCTATCTATCTATCTATCTATCTATCTATCTATCATCTATTATTCTCTCCTATCTATCTATCTATCATCTATCTATCTATCTATCTATCTATCTATCTATCTATACATACATACATACATACATACATACATACATACATACATACATACGGCTGTGTGTGAGAGAGACGGGGAGAGAGAGAGAGAGAGAGGGAGGGAGGGAGGGAGAGAGGGAAAGAGAGAGAGAGGGAGAGAGAGAGAGAGAGAGAGAGAGAGAAATACTGTGGGGGTAAGACACCCCTAACATCCCTTGATTTAAATCAACTGGATTGAAATCACGATTGAAACCACGAGTAAAAAGTTTTGATTTGAATCAACTGGATTGAAATCCCTAGTAAAAAGGTTTGATTTACATCGAGTTGATTTAAATCACAGTTGAAATCACTGGTAAAAAGGCTTGATTTAAACCAACTGGATTTAAATTGCTAGTAAAAAGGCTTGATTTAAATCAACTGGATTGAAACCGCGAGTAAAAAGGCTTGATTTAAACCAACTGGATTGAAATCACTAGTGAAAAGGTTTGATTTAAACCAACTTGATTTAAATCATCATTTTTAAAGAGCAACTATCATGTCTGCTGTGACATTGTGTGAATGCATCCTGAATGCAGGCATGTTATCTCAGTTTGCAGAGTTGACTCCAAAAATGTAAACATTGCAGAATATACAGCCCCAGGCTACCTAACTAAGTTCCATTTCATGCTGAATAAACTAAATTATGGATGTACCTTAAAAATAGAAAAATCTAACTTTGGATAGATTTTTCTTTTTTACTCCAAGAGCATTTGATTAAAATAAATTTGATAAACATTGGGGGGGGGAGGGAAATCCTGATTTAAATTTTTAAAAATGTGATTTAAATTTTTAAAAATGTGATTTAAATTTTTAAAAATGTGATTTAAATTTTTAAAAATGTGATTTAAATTTTTAAAAATGTGATTTAAATTTTTAAAAATCTAATTTAAATTTTAAAAATGTATTTTTTTTTTTAAAAAAAACACCATCGATTTTTATCCAGACTCACCGACAAAACGGAACTGATTGGGAAAGAGTTGGAAGAGGCCGTTGCTATGCATGACGAAGAGGATGGCAAAATAAACAGCCAGGCTGCCCCAGATGAAAAAGTGGTTGATGGCTGTCCAGAATCCGGTATCCAGGCCAATCTGTGGAAAGGGAGAGGAAAAGTGACCACCAGGAGATCTCCGGCGTTGCCGTTAGAGCTCGATTCTCAGGAGCCTTGGCAAAATGCCACACCCCTGCCAATCCTTTAGTGTGCCTTGATCTAAATTGAGTGGAGCATTTGTCCCCACCGCCGACGGGCGAGGAGAAGGCATCAACGAGGTTTCAGGCATGCTTATTTTGGGGAGGGGGAGATCGGAGAAAGGGGAGAGCCTCCACGTACCTGGACGCTGACCACGATGACGAGGGAGGTGGCCACGGTGACGGCAAAGGACTGGTAGTCGGCCAGGTGGGCGTTGTCGCTAAAGACCCCGTACGGGATGAAGAACATGAAGATGGAGGCGTAGATGCCCTGAGCGATGCAAATGAAGAACTCCCGCTTATTGAAAAGGAGGTTCAGCTGGCCCGGTTCGTAGAGTTTGGGGTACTCCAGGCTGCGGTGTTCGGGCACATCCTGGGAGAGAGAGGGGGGAGGAGAGAGGGAGGGAGGGAGGGTCAGTGGCTGGCCGGAGATGGGGATCTAGAGCAGCGGTTTGGTTGGGCAGATTGATTCCTTCCTTCCTTTCTGTTCTCCCTCCCTCCCCTTCCTTCTTCTTTCCTCCCTTCCTCTATCCCTCCCTTATCTCTCTTCTCCATTCCCCTCTCTTCCTTCCTTTTCTTTCTCTTATCCTTCCTTCCTTCCATCTTTCCTTTCTTTCCTCCCTCCTTTTCTTTGTCTCTTATCCTTCCTTCCTTCCCTCCTTCCTTCTCCTTTCTCTCTTTTCGCTTTCTTTCTTCTTTTCTTTCCTCCCTCCTTTTCTTTCTCTTAACCTTCCTTCCTTCCTTCCTTCCTTCCTTCCTTCCTTCCTATGTATCTATCTACCAACCCACCTTTCTTCTCCTTTCTCTTATCTTTCCATCTTTCCTTCCTTCCTTCCTTCCTTCCTTCCTTCCTTCCTTCCTTCCTTCCTTCTCCTTTCCCTCTTATCCCTTTCTTCTTTTCTTTCCTCCCTCCCTCCCTTTTTCGCTTATCCCTTGCCTCCTTCCTTCTCCTTTCTCTTATGTCTTTCTTTTCTTTCTTCCCTCCATTTCTTTCTCTTATCCTTCCTTCCTTCTTTCCTTCCTTCCTATGTATCTATCAACCCACCTTCCTTCTCCTTTCTCTCTTGTCCCTCCTTTCTTCTTTCTTTTCCTCCCTCCATCCCTTTCTTTCTTTCTCTATCTCTCTCCCTTCCTTCCTTCTCTTTTCTCTCTTATCCCTTCCTTCCTTCCTTTCTCGTAACCTAAACCAGTTCTCCCTCCAAAGTGTCTCTCCGCTTGAGTCCCTGATCTGGAGGCCTGTTCTGAACAGGGACTCTTGGAGAGACCCAGGGGCACCATTCCTCCTCTCTCTCTCTCTCACCACCCACCCCTGCCCGCTGACGTGAAGCCCACTGGGGGAGGGCACAGACTGACCTGATCGAAGACCCCCATGGCGAGGACGGGCAGTGAGGTGTAAACGATATTGTAGAGCGTGATGAAGTATTGATCGTACACAGTCTTTGGGGAGGGGGGGAGAAAGAAAGGATGAATTAGTATGGGGTCGTTGGAACTACCCGCATTCACCGGACCCCCCGCCCCCCGCCAGCCACCGAAGCCGTTTCCCGGTTCTGTACCTGGGCAGAGAAGCCACAGAAAAAGCCAAACCAGAAGTGCACCATGGTGAAGGCAAAATTCTTGTAGAAGAAGTAGCAGAGGAATTTACACATTCGGAGATACGACCAGCGGCCGTGAACGAAGAGCAGGCGCTGGAGGAACTTGAACTGGGAGAAGGAGTAGTCGGACGCCAGCACGGCTTGGATGCCTTCCTGGCCACTGATGCCCACGCCGATGTGGGCAGCTGCCACGAATCCGGGAGGAAAAGCAGGCAGAGGTCAAGACCATCGCCGTCAACACAGGAAACTACACTTCCCAGAGTTCACCGTCCTGGTGGGAGAGGCTGAGGATTCTGGGAAGTCCCCTCCCTACTTGAGGACTCCGATTCCCAGAATTCCCCAGTCCTTGTAGGCAAGGCTGAGGATTCTGGGATGTCTCCTTCCGACCCGGGGACTCCGATTCCCAGAATTCCCCAGAATGTGAATACAAGAATCTAAGAATTCTGGGAACGGCCTCTTCTGGATGGAGGACTTCGATTCCCAGAATTCCCCAGAAGGCTGAGAATTCGGAGGGGGGAAAAAGCCCCTCGCCACGCAAGGACTTCATTTCCCAGAATCCCCCGGTTCCGAGAGACAGTTTTCCCGAGGCGTCGTGTGTTTCCGGATTTCCCACAATGCCCGGAAGACTCACTCTTGATCATGCTGACATCGTTCGCCCCGTCCCCGATGGCCAAAGTCACGGCCTTCTTGTACTTCTTGACCAGCTCCACCACTTGGGCCTTCTGCAGGGGGGTGACTCGGCAACAGATTACGGCCTTACAAGCGCAGGCGGTCTCCAGGAACTCCAGCTCCATGTCGGCCTCCAGCGCGTGGGCCTGGGGTGGGGTGGGGGGGAAACCAGGGGCAAACTCTGAGCGTGGAGGGTGGGGAAGCAGACGGGTGTTTTTGATTCCTGCCTGGGAGGATTGTTATTTATTTTTTAATGGCACCTCCATAGCCAGCAGCAGCCTACCTTTGAATAAGCTTCTCTCCCTGTTGCTGCCAGGACTGGCTACTCTCATTCTGGAAGGAAGGAAGGAAGGAAGGAAGGAAGGAAGGAAGGAAGGAAGGAAGGAAGGAAGGAAGGAAGGAGATCAGAATGAGAGGAAGGAAAAAAGGAATGGAGGAGGGAGGGAGGGAGGGGAGGGAGAAAAGGGAGGGAGGGAGGCAAGGAGGAAGGAAGGAAGATGGGCAGATGGAAGGAGATCAGAATGAGAGGAAGGAAGGATCTTGAAGGAAGGAGAGAGGAGAAGATGGAGACAAGGAAGGGAGGGAGGTGAGGAGGAGGAGGAAGGGAAGGGAGGGAGGAGAGAGAAGATGCAGAAAATGGAAGGAGGTGAGGACGAGGGAGGGAGGAAGGAGAGAAGAAAAAGAAGGAAGGAGAGAGGAGAAGATGGAGAAAAGGAAGGGAAGGAGGTGAGGAGGAGGAAGGAAGGAAGGAGAGAAGAAAAGGAAGGAAGGGAGAGGAGAAGACGGAGAAAAGGAAGGGAGGGAGTTGAGGAGGAGGAAGGAAGGAAGGAAGGAAGAAGAGAAGAAAAGGAAGGAAGGAAGGAGAAGATGGAGAAAAGGGAGGGAGGGGAGGAGGAGGGGGAGGAGCCCCTTGATGATCTCTAAAGCCCCCGTTTGGAAATTCTACAAGGGGAGTCCCAGATCTGTGCCCTGAAAGCAGCCGTGTCCCTCCCTCCCTCCGTACCAGGCTGTGTCCGTTGATGACCAAGGCGTATTCTCCGGCCACGGCCTCCAGGACGGAGGTGAGCTTGGAGGCGGAGAGCTTCTCCTGGAAGGCAAACCCGTTGCCCATCGACTGCGAGGCCTCCACCAGCTTCTCCCGAGCCTTCCTGCCAGGGGAGGGGGAGGCCCAGAGGAGGGGAGGGAGGGAGACCACCATTATTATTAAGGATCAGGCGTTGAAAAAAACACAGGGGGCTCAGAAGGGAGGGATTCCCACCCCCACCCCCAGCACAAAAATAAAACCCTTCACAACTTTTAACATTTAAAAAAACACCTTTTGACATATATGTTCATCTGTCTGTCTCTGTCTATCTATATCTATTTACTCATTATATATATGTATTAATGTATGTATGTATGTATATGTGTGTGTGTGTATATATATATATATATATGTATATATGTTGTATTTGTACTGATAAATAAATAAAGGGAGACTTTATATATATATATGTCTGCCTATCTATTATCTATCTATCTATCATCTATCTATCTATCTATCTATCTATCTATCTATCTATCTATCTATCTATGCTATATATTTTCTCTCTCTCATCTATCTATCTGTCTGTCAGTCTATCTATTTTCTCTCTCGCTTATCTATCTATCCATCTGTCTTCTATCTCTCTCTCTCATATCTATCTATCTATCTATCTATCTATCTATCTATCTATCTTCTATCTCTCTCTCTATCTCTCTTATATCTATCTATCTTCTATCTATCTATCCTCTCATCTAATTCTCATTCTCTCTCTGTCATCTATCTGTGTCTATCTATCTATCTATCTATCTATCTATCTATCTATCTATCAATCATCTATCATCTTTCTAATTCTCATTCTGTCTCTCTCTCTTTTCTCTCTCCTATCTATCTATCTATCTATCTATCTATCTATCTATCTATCTATCTATCATCTATCATATCATTTCACAGAATAACTGGGCAGCTTAAAATCATATTCATGCAAACACACACAGAAACATACACACTTCTATACATGTATGTGTGTTTATAGATGTGTGTGATAGAGGGGGGGGGCTTTGGGAAAATCCCACTCACCGCAGCTCTTGCCGAACCTCGAAGACGGTGTGTCCAGCGATGACAAAGACCTCCGTCATTTCGTCCGTCAGCATCTTGCAGGAGTAGCCGATGTTGACCGCCGTCTCTGGGGAAGGGGACGCAGCGGAGAGTCCCGGGTGAGGGGCCATCAAGCCAAACTCTCCTTTGGCTCTGGTGAACTACAAGTCCCATATTTACCCCCCCTCCCTTCTTTAGATGGGCATCAGCATCTTGGGGACACCCGGGGTTCAGAGTGGGGGGGGAAAATAAACTACATTTTCCTCCCACCCACCCAAAAAAACCACACAAGCTCACAAAAAGTGGAATTGCAAAGCAAAGATTTGAAGAAAGAAGACACAAAAAGTAGAAAGGCAAAATAAAAAAGGAAACACAAAGGACAAAAAAGAGAAAGGAAACTACACAAAGAAAAATTAAAGAAAATACACGCACACACATACAAACATGAAGAGAAGAAAGAAACCACGTTTAAAAATATGCATTAAAAGAATCAACAGAGGAAGGAAGGAAGGAAGGAAGGAAGGAAGGAAGGAAGGAAGGAAGGAAGGAAGGAAGGAAATTGGGAGGGAGGGAAGGAAACTGGGAAGGAAGGAAATTGGGAGGGAGGGAAGGAAAGAAAGAGAGGGGGGAGAGAAAGAAAGAGGAAAGGAGGGGGAAAGAAAATTGAGAGGGGGGAAGGAAGGAAAGGGAAAGAAAGAAAGAGAGAGAGTGGGGGAAGAAGGAAAAAAAGGGAGGGGGAGGAAAGAGTTAGGGGGAGGTAGAGAGAAGGAAGGAAAGAAAGAAAGAGATGAGAAAGAGAGAGAGAGAAAGAAAGAAAGAAGAAAGAAAGAGGAAGGGGGAAAGAAAATAGGGAGGGAGGGAGGGAGGGAAGGACAAAATGAAGGAAAGAAAGAGATGAAAGAAAGAAAGAAAAAAAGAACAGAAAAAAACACAAAGAGTGAACGGAAACATACAAAAAAAAAACGTTTGAGGAAAACAATAAAATGAAAAGAAAACACAGAAGGAAACACGAAGACACGGAGAAGAGAAAGAGAACCAGGAAAACAATGAACCGAAAAACAGGAAATAAACCCACAAATCAAACCACCCAGAGTGGAAACACACAATTCAACCTCTCACCTTGTTTGTCCCCCGTCAAGACCCAAATCTTAATGTTGGCCAAGCTGAGAAGAGCCAAAGTCTCTGGAACTCCCTGCTGCAGTTTATCCTCGATGGCCGTGGCTCCCAGCAGCTGCAGAGCGGGAGAGAGAGAGAGAAATACCCTGATTAGTCCTCGACTTACGACGCTTCGTTTAGGAAACCTGGGGCTCGCTCGTGGTCGTCAGGCGAGGACCAGATTTGGGGAGGGATCTCTTTGTTTAAAGGAATTAAATGAAAAGAAATCGAGAACAGCGACAGGGCGAGATTGGGGGGGAAAAGTGGGGAAGGGGGCGCCTGAAATAAAAAGGAGAAGGGTCTCGGCACCCACCACCAGGTCGTTCTCCACCTCCTCGTAAAGCCGAGCGATCCGCTCCTCGCGACCCTCGCCGTTGAGCGAGGCTTCCTCCAGCCGCTCAGCCCAGCCGGCGAAATATTTCTCCTCCAGGTCCCGATAGGCCAGCACCAAAGTCCGGAGACCCTCGCCCGCGTATTCCTATGATCAGGAAGAAACGGAGGATGGAAGAAGAGAAGCCCCCCACCCTGGGCTGGTTTTTAGCATTATTGCCCCCCCCCACAAATAAAGAGACTCCCCCCCCCCGCTGGGGGATTGTGGGTCACCTACGTTGAGATGGTCGGTAGTGACGTTGTAGAGTTCCTGGTTGCCGGGGAAAAGCCTCTCCAACAGGATAATGTCGGCCCCCTTGGTGTAAAGGCGTATTTGCCCCTCGGGATTCCTCACTGGGGGGGGGGAGAGGGAAGGAGAAGAGAGGGAGGGAGGGAGGGGAAGAAGGATAGAAGAAAGGAGGGAAGGAGAGGAGAGGGGGTGGAGGAGAGGGAGAGGGAGGGAAGGAAAGGGGAAGAAAAGGAAAGAAGGAAAGAAAAGAAGAAAGGAGAGAAAAGAGGAAGAAGGAAAGAAGGCAAGGAAAGAAGAAAAGGGGAAAGAAGGAAGAAAAGGAAAGGAAAGAAGGAAAGGAAAGAAGGAAGGAAGCAAAGGAAAGAAGGAAAGAAAAGAGGAAAGAAAGAAAGGAATGGAAAGGAAAGGAAAGAGGAAAGAAAGGAGGAAGGAAGGAAGGAAGGAAGGAAAGGAGAGGAATGAAGGAAAGAAAGAGGAATGAAGGAAAGAAGGAAGGAAAGGAAAGGAGAAAAGGAAAGGAGAAAAGGAAAGAGGAAGGAAGGAAAGAAAAGGGTTTACAAGGAGAGATATAAAATTGATTTACTCCTAATCAGGTTCTCCCACACCTCTTCTCTCCCACAACAGCCCTGCAAGGTAGTCAAGCTTCCCAGGGCCCGGGGACCTCCCTGGCCGTTGCCACCCCTTCCTCACCAATGACCGACATTCGTTTGCGCACGTTATTGAAGTCCAAAATGGCCAGAAGTTGGTAAGTGACCGGCCGTCCCAGTTCCTGCACGGTGATGGTTTTCGGGCTGCGTCCACGGAACACAAAGCCAAAATTGCGGGCGGCAGTCACCAAGGCTCCCTCATCTGGAGACTGGGCTTTGTAGTACAATTCTCCGGCTTTAGGGAAGAGAGGGAGGAAGGAAGGAAGGAAGGAGAGGGAAGGAGGGGGGGGAGGACAGAGCGAAGGAAGGAGGGAGGGAAGAAAGGAGAGGGAAGAGGGAAGGAAGGAATGAGGGAGGGAAAGAAGAAGAGAAAGAGGGAGGGAGAATATTGGGAGGGAGGGAGGAAAGAAGAAATGGAAAAGAGATAGCGGGAAGGAAGGAAGGAGGGACGATATTGGGAAGGAAGGAGGAAAAAAGGAGTGGAGAAGAGATAGAGGGAAGGAGAGGGAGGGAGGGGGGGAGAGAGGGCAGGACAGAGCGAAGGAAGGAGGGAGGGAAGAAAGGAGAGGGAAGAGGGAAGGAAGGAATGAGGGAGGGAAAGAGGAAGGGAAAGAGGGGGGGAGAATATTGGGAGGGAGGGAGGAAAGAAGAAGTGGAAAAGAGATAGCGGGAAGGAAGGAAGGAGGGACGATATTGGGAAGGAAGGAGGAAAAAAGGAGTGGAGAAGAGATAGAGGGAAGGGAGGGAGGAAAGAAAAAGTGATAGAGAAAAGGAAGGAAGGAAGAAAGAAGAAAGAAAGAAGGAAAGAAAGAAAGAAAGAAAGAAAGAAAGAAAGAAAGAAAGAAGAGAAAATAAATATATGAGTGCTTCCAGACGGATTCCTCCCACAATCCCTCATTTCCCAAACTCCTTTCAGTTTCTCAGCCTTTCAAAAGTTCAGTTTCAGTTTCCCTTCCCAACCTGGGCACTTCTCTTCAGACATGACGGTGTGACACAGGGAGAGGAGCCGGAAAAACTCGTGGACGTGAAGGTCACCCAGCTTGACCGCTTCCAAAAGTCCGCTGTCCCAGAAGGTAAAGGTGGGATCGGCCAGCGGGTTGAAGGAAAAATCCACTGGATCCGTTTTCTTGGGGGGGGGAAGGGGGAGGGAAAGAGGGGGGGGAGTAGAGGAATCGATGGTTAGAACCAGCTCAGAATGTGCAAAAAAAATAATAATGATAAACAGCCAAAAATGAACCCCATCTATAAACTGGGGAAGGGGTTGGGGTGAGGGGACCCCCCCCCCAAAAAAAAAATTTCGATCCAGCCATGTAATAAACAGGAATAAAGTAATTCTGTTGAAGGCGATGAGAACCAACAACAACTCACTGTCTCCTAGTCATTGGTCCAAAATCACGAAGCCGGCTTTGGTCCCTAGAGCAGAACTAGAACTCCCAGCCTCCTGGTGATTGGCCTAAAGTCACCCAGTCGGCAATTCGGCCTATAAGACTAGAACTCCCATCTCTTGGTGATTGGCTACAGTCACCCAGTAGCATTTCGGCCTAAGGTAAGACTAGAACTCCCATCTCTTGGTGATTGGCTTACAGTCACCCAGTTAGCATTTCTGCCTAAGATAAGACTAGAATTCCCATCTCTTGGTGATTGGCCTACAGTCACCCAGTTAGCATTTCTGCCTAAGGTAAGACTAGAACTCCCATCTCTTGGTGATTGGCCTACAGTCACCCAGTCGGCATTTCTGCCTAAGGTAAGACTAGAACTCCCATCTCTTGGTGATTGGCTTACAGTCACCCAGTTAGCATTTCGGCCTAAGGTAAGACTAGAACTCCCATCTCCTGGTGATTGGCTTACAGTCACCCAGTTAGCATTTCGACCTAAGGTAAGACTAGAACTCCCATCTCCTGGTGATTGGCCTAAAGTCACCCAGTCGGCATTTCTGCCTAAGGTAACACTAGAACTCCCAGTGTCTTGGTGATTTAGCCAAAGTCATCTAGCTGACTATCATGCCTAAGGCAGGACTAGAACTCCCAGCCTCCTAGTCATTGGGCCAAAGTCACCCAGCCAGCTTTGGTGCCCAAGGCGGCACTAGAACTCCCAGTCTCCAGTTTTCTAGCCAGGTGCCTTAACCACTGGGCCAAACTGCCGGCCTCTTACCTTTCCCAGTTCAGCCTTGTATCCAAGATCATCCAGAGCGTCTCCTACGAAAATAAACCCAAGACTCAGAATTGAGGCAGTCCTCAACTTATGACCCTCATTTGCCCAGAGTTACGGAACGGAGACGACGGAGGGGCGGAAGGCTCACCGTAGCTTCGCCCGTTGATGGAGCACTTGCTGAAGACCATGATATTCTGAGTGAGGGTCCCCGTTTTGTCCGAAAAGATATATTCCACCTGGCCCAGTTCCTCGTTTAGCGTCGTGGTCCTGGCCTCGGCTGGTGTGCACCGTTTCGCACAATACATTTTCTTGTCCCAGTTGATGAAGTAGCTGTGGCCCAGACGGATCACCTCCACGCTGAAGGAGAGAGAGCAGGGACGGTTGGGAACCCCAAAGCCCATGTGCCTTCACCCACCGAAAGGAGGCCCTCCGATTTCTCGCTTTTTCCCCTTTATTTAATTCCGTTTGTTTCTTTGCTGACTTTCTATGCCTCTCCCTCGCCGCTCACAGTAAGTGGATAAAAAAATACACCCTAAATCAATATTAAAACGATACATTAAAGACTACACATTTAAAATTCAGATTTAAAAACTTTATGCTTCTGGACTACATCTCCCATGAGCCCTTGCTGGCCAAGACTCACAGGAGTTGAAATATGAGATAGATAGATGGATAGATAGAAAGATAAATGGATGGATGGATGGATGGATGGATGGATGGATGGATGGATGGATGGATATACAGATGATAAAGAGATGGGTGGATGGATGGATGACGGATGGACAGAAGTATGAATGGATGGATGGTTGGTTGGATGGATGGACAGATATACAGAAGATAGATAGATGGATGGGTAGATAGATAAATAGATAGATGGATAGATAGATAGATAGATAGATAGATAGATAGATAGATAGATAGATAGATAAATGGATGGATATACATAAGATAAATAGATGGTGGATGGATGGATGGATGAATGGATGACAGATGGATGGATGGATGGTTGGATGGATGGAAAGATATACAGAAGATAGATAGATGGATGGATAGATAGATAAATAGATAAATGGATGGATGGATAGATAGATAGATAAATAGATAAATGGATGGATGGATATACATAAGATAAATAGATGGGTGGTGGATGGATGGATGGATGGATGACAGATGGATGGATGGTTGGTTGGATGGATGGAAAGATATACAGAAGATAGATGGATGGGTAGATAGATAAATAGATAAATGGATGGATGGATGGACGGATATACAGTTGATAGAGAGATGGGTGGATGGATGGATGAATGGATGACAGATGGATGGACAGAAGGATGGATGGATGGTTGGATAGATGGACAGACGATAGATGGATGGGTAGATAGATAGAAATATAGATGGATGGATGGACAGATATACAGATGACAGAGAGATAGATGGATGGATGATAGATAAGATAGATAAATAGATAAATAGATAAATGACAAATGGATGGATTATCTATACAGATGATAGAGAGATAGGTGGGTGGATGGATGGATAGATATAGACAGACACACGAGATAGAGAGAGACAGACAGATGATAGAGGGACAGAGCAAAAGGATGGATGAGAGATAGACAAATAGATAAGAGAGAGAGAAAGAGATGCCAATCAGATTTGTTTTCTGGGAGGGTCGGATGACAAGAGCCAATTGTCCCTCAGCCTCAGTCCCCTAAGAAGGACTGCTCCTACGCAGGGAGGCTCTCTTCCTTCGGCTGAGGTCCCTCAGGGGCATCCTCAGTTCTTCTGTCAGGGGGAGGGTCTGCTTGAATGGGCCCACAGGAAATGAGCCATACATCAAAGAGTAGCCTACAAAGGGAGCAGAGGGGGCGGGAAGGGGGGTGTCACGGGGCTCTGGTTTGCTAGGTCCTTGGAAGGGGAGGGGGGTTGGAGGCAGGAAATGCTACAAGCCAACATCAAAGGGAGATTCCAGAGCTTGGAAAAACACGGGAAGGAGACCTCTTTCCTGGGGGCTACGGAGCGAGAAAGAAACAGTCATGCAGGACAAACCAAAAGAAAAAGAGATTAAAAAAAAGAAATGGATGGTGGGGGGGGAAAAAGAGGAGAGGAGAGAAATGAGGAGAGAAGAAGAGACGAGGAGGGAAAAAAGAGGGGAGGGAAAGAAGGGAAAAGGAAAAGAGAAGGAAAGGAAAGAATGGAAAAGGAAAAGAAAGGAAAGAGAAAGGAAAGGAAAGGAAGGAGACTCACCTGACGTAGAGAGAGATGGGAACGACGGTGTTGAGGATGATGATGTAAGACCAGAAGGCCAGGAACCCCGACAAAAAGGCGTTGTCCACCACTTTGTCCCACGGCAAATAAATCTGGAAGCAGACTCCCACTTCGTACTCCCAAATGGAGTTGCCAATGGCCAGGATCACCCCCATGCAGACCAGGAACCCGAAAATCTGCCGACGGGAAGACCACAGTTCAGTTCGGACAAAGGGAGGAGAAGGGGAGAAGCAGGACGGGTGTCCACCTTTGCCCCCTCTATCTCCTGTCCCTTTTTATCGAGCTGTGGTCAATTCCACATTTGAGGATGTCAATTTCGACAGCTGAGTTTGGGCAAAAGAGCAGAAAGGAAGGAGCCGCAAGATGGCTTTGTCCCCTTATTACGTGAACTCCCCTCTGTTTTTCTAGCCGTTTTCATCCGCGTGTGGTCAATTCCACATTTCAGGATGTCAATTTCAACAGCCCCGTTTGGATCAAAGCTCCAGAAAAGGAGAAGCGGGATGGCATCCCTCTTTGTCCCCAACCACATACGATCCTCTCTATCTTCTGGCCCTTTTCATCCAAATGTGATCAATTCCACATTCCAAGAAGTCAATTTCAATACTTCCCTTTGGACAAAGGAGCAAAAAGAGAGAAGCTGAAAGATGGTGTCCCTTTGTGTCCACCTATGTGAAGTCCCCTCTCTCTCTCTTGGCCCTTTTCATCCACATGTGGTCAATTCCACATTTCAGGATGTCAATTTCAACAGCTCCGTTCTGACAAAGGAGCAGAATGGGGAAAGAGGGGCGGTGTCCCTCTTTTCCTCCACTACCTGAAGTCCTCTCTATCTCCTGGCCCTTTTCATCCACATGTGGTCAATTCCACGTTTCAAGAGGTCAATTTCAAAAGATCCTAGATTAGACCTCAGATCCACTCGGGCAGTGCCGTCGGACAGCTTTTGCGTAATCCAGAACGGTGGTGAAGAATAGAACGAATTTCCCTGAGGTTGAGATGGAAGGAAACTGCCTCCCCTACATTCTCCAGGACGACCACCCTGCAGAGCAGGACAATGGGTTGACTGCCCCCTGGTGGAGCATTCCCAGAAAATCCTCTGCCTCTGTTTCTCATCCGGGAAACTAAAAGAGCCTCCAGTGCCTACCCCATGCCCCAGAGCTGGGAAAAGGCAGTCTCTCTCTGCCCAAGAGAGAGCGCAGAGCACTGGGTTCAAAACACGGGCATGGAGTGGGAGGGGAACACCTACCCAAAGTACCAAAGTGTTCATCAGACGGTCAATACTAGTCCTCTTGAATTTCGTGCGCCCGCTGTTTTGCATTAATTTGGTGTCCGGCCCTGCCGAAGGAGAGAACCGAAGAAGTAATTTTTGCCTCTCCCAATTCTGAATTTATTTTTATTGCGTTATTTCTTGAATTTATCGGACGCCTCTCCGGTTATGAAATGAATCTGCGCGGAGGCTCAAATTAATTTTCGAAGATTTTTTTTTTAAAGAAACCCAGCACTGCGAATAAGTCTGCTTGAAAGTCGCCTTTTTCGTTGTCATTTCGAACGAATGGTCGTCAAACGAGAACTAACAATACTTGGATTTGGTAAAGACGATTCTGCCTACCTGCGAAGATGACCAGGCCGAAGCACCACTCGGTATTACGAAGGACGCAACCTCGCAGCAACATGTTTTGATTGCTGAGGGGATATTTGTTGTCTTTCCAATACAGCGTCCCACCGAATTTGTCGAGTTTATTGTTAGGGGGCTCGCAAATCACCTCTCCTGAAATTTAAGGAAATCGGTTACCGATAGTCCTCGTTTAACGAGGGTCGTTGGGCCGGGAATTTCCATCGCTAAGGGGGTGTGGTTGCGAAATATGACGTTGCATGGCTGCACCCTTTAGTGATGGCAGTTGTGGCATCGTTCAGCGAGGACTGCACAGGTCACGAAACGAGGATCTCGTTGTGTGGCCACGACTTTCGATTTCCCGCAGGCTTCCCCATTGAATTTGACTTGGCAAGGAAAGTCACAAATCACAATCACAGCAGTGGGACAGACAGAACTTTGAGGACTAGTCATTAAGTGGCCCTTTGCCTGAGTCCCAAGTTTGAACAGCCTCTGAAGGAGCGGACGTTAAGTGAGGACTGCCTCAGTGCTGAGCTCTTGTCGGAGATATAAATCAAGATAACATGCAATCTTAGGAAGCTGCTAGGGATTGGATTGGGAGGGCCATTAAATATAATAATAATAATAATAAATTTTACCATCAAAGTGTGCAAGATTGTTGGTGTCCATCAGTTCAGACGTTACCGGGATAGACTGTCGGACTTTCATATTGGTCTCCCTGAGAAGAAACGTAGTTTAATCATGGCCAGGAACAGAGAAGAGGGATTTCTTTAAAGTACTATTTCTCTTAACTTGGAAACTTTAAGGACTGTGGACTTCAACTCCCATAATTCCCTAGGGGGTTGGGAATTCAGCAAGAGGGGGATTCTGGGAATTGAAGCCCACATGTGTTTCAGAAACGGGAGAATCCTGGGAGTTCTAGTTCACAGGCCTTAAAGCTGCCAATTTTCAGAAACAGGAGAATCCTGGGAGTTCTAGTTCACAGGACTTAAAGCTGCCCATTTTCAGAAACTGGGGAATCCTGGGAGTTCTAGTTCACAGGACTTAAAGCTGCCAATTCTCAGAAACGGGAGAATCCTGGGAGTTCTAGTTCACAGGACTTAAAGCTGCCAATTTTTATAACTGGGGAATCCTGGGAGTTCTAGTTCACGGGATTTAAAGGTGCCCATTTTCAGAAACGGGAGAATCCTGGGAGTTCTAGTTCACAGGACTTAAAGCTGCCAATTTTCAGAAACGGGAGAATCCTGGGAGTTCTAGTTCATAGGACTTAAAGCTGCCAATTTTCAGAAACGGGAGAATCCTGGGAGTTCTAGTTCACAGGACTTAAAGCTGCCAATTTTCAGAAACGGGAGAATCCTGGGAGTTCTAGTTCACAGGACTTAAAGCTGCCAATTTTCAGAAACGGGAGAATCCTGGGAGTTCTAGTTCATAGGACTTAAAGCTGCCAATTTTCAGAAACGGGAGAATCCTGGGAGTTCTAGTTCATAGGACTTAAAGCTGCCAATTTTCAGAAACGGGAGAATCCTGGGAGTTCTAGTTCACAGGACTTGCATATAACTCACCCGTCCAGCTCGGCCGTCTCGATATAGCAAAGTCCATGAGGTTCACTACTGGATAACAGAAGCAAATCAGCCTGAATTTGGGCAGGGAGAAGAGATCAATATATATTAAAAAATATTGATTTTGGTCATTGACCAGCAGAACGATAAACTCGCAACCCAATCTTAGATCAAAAACCACAGTCATCAAGCAAACAAGGAAGTCTTTAAGCAAATCCAGTGTTCGCAGTGGGATAGAAATTGGAAGTAAATACCAGTTTTGAGCGGGAGGGGGAAATATTTTAAATTGCGGTCAGTCCAAATTTGAATGACGTCTAAATGAAACTTCGAGTCAAATGAAATGTAGACTGAATTTAAATGAAATTTCAGTGACATTTATGTGAATTGCAACTGAATTTAACTAAACCTAAATGAATTGCAATTGAAATTTAAATGAAATTTGAGGGATTTAAATGAAATGCAATTGGATTGAAACAAAATTTAAGTGACGTTTAACTGAAATGAAATTTAAGTGACATGGAAATGAATTGCAATTGAATTCAAGTGAACTTAAATGAATCGCAACTGAATTTAAATGATATTTAAGTGATTTGAATGAAATGCAACTGAAATCAAATGACATTTAAGGGATATTTAACTGAAATGCAACTCAATCCAAATAAAATTTAAGTGAAATTTAAATGAATTGCAATTGAATTTAAATGAAATGTAAGTGACATTTAACTGAAATGCAATTGATTTTGAATGAAATTTAAGTGACATTTAAATGATATGCAATTGAATTTAAATGAAATTTAACTGAAATGCAATTGAATTGAAATGAAATTTAAATGAAATGCAATTGAATTGAAATGCAATTTAAATGAAATGCAATTGAATTGAAATGAAATTTAACTGAAATGCAATTGAATTTAAATGAAGTTTAAATGAAATGCAATTGAATTGAAATGAAATTTAACTGAAATGCAATTGAATTGAAATGAAATTTAATTGAAATGCAATTGAATTGAAATGAAATTTAAATGAAATGCAATTGAATTGAAATGAAATTTAACTGAAATGCAATTGAATTGAAATGAAATTTAAATGAAATGCAATTGAATTGAAATGAAATTTAAATGAAATGCAATTGAATTGAAATGAAATTTAAATGAAATGCAATTGAATTGAAATGAAATTTAAATGACAGCTTCTCTCCCCATATTCTTCCTCCCTTCTGGAAGCTTCTGTGCTTTCGTCCACCGTCCACAATACCGGGACTTACCGCAACAAATTGATTATTTTCTAATTTTATGATATCACCAACGCGGACATTCATCCATTGCTCTTTCTCGAGGCTGGGGACGAGACCAGGTGCCCGAAAGGAGAAGAAAAGATGGGAAGGAATTTATTTTTTTTAAAGGAATAAAACATTTAGGAAGACAAAAAAAATCAGCCTGATTTTCGCTTCAGGATTTCGACTCTCCTCCGCGTGAGCTTGAAGAGCCTCCATGCTTCAGCGCAGCCTACCTTCGAATGCCGAGGAGCCACGGGGAAGGGCTTTATAGATAAGGCGGGATTTGGGGCCTTTGGTGGAGAATTTTGGGGGGAAATTTCCCCCCCCCTGCAACGGTTTATCAAAAAGAGGTAGTCCTTGACTTACGACCCCCGTCGAGCCCCAAATAATTTCTGTCGCTAAGCGAGACAGGAGCGAAGTGAGTTTTGGCTCGTTTTACGAATCTTTCTGGCCCCGGTTGATCTAGGAGTGAAAAACAGCCCTAAGATTTTCCCGCTGCCGTTGAGACTTGAAACGGGCACTAAATGAATGGTCGGAAGTCAAGGATTTCCTGCATTCCCCCCCTCCCCTTACAATCACACACGCACACAAACCGACCGTACTCACATCCCGTTGATGAGCAGTTGGGAATGTCGGCTATTCACCTGCTTATCGCTCTTGTGACGAAACTGTGGGCAGAAAAAATCCCCTGTCAAAGTCAGGATTTGAACCCGAGACATCCCCCCTTCCTCGCCCGAGATTTCGGCCTCCGTTCACGGACCCAAAAGTGCGCCCCCTGGAGGTTAAAAACCGAAGAAACTTTGGTGCTTGGCAAAGGTTTCCTAATCTGTTCAAATAGAAGAATGGGATTTTGCTGGTTTGTAAGGGCTCAGGTGGCACACGGGCCCCCTCCCCAAATCGAAGGGGGCTTTGAGGTCACTTCTAGCGGGTCCTTGACTTACGACCGCAATGGAATCTCGGTCGTTAAGACACAGCAGTCGGCGGTCGAGACATCACGGGGCCAGCCTCCAGGTTGCAAACATTTTTGGGTGAATGTTTTGAAGCCAATTCCCCCCAGGTCGTAAAACAAGTCCCATCGTCATGAAGGGAGTCGCGGGGCCGTTCTCCGAATCCGCTCTTCCGAAGGGGCGGGATTTGCCGTAAATCGGCCCCCCAAAAAACCCCGTCACAAATTGTGCAATTGACAAGGCTGCAACTGGTTTTTCCTGCCGCTCTGTTATTCTGCTATTCTTTTTCTTTCCTTCCTTCCTTCCTTCCTTCCTTCCTTCCTTCCTTCCTTCCTTCCTTCCTTCCTTCCTTCTCCATCACTGGAGGCTTTTAAGAAGAGACTGGGCATCCATTCGTCTGAAATGGTTCTCCTGCCTGAAGACGGGGTTGGACTAGAAGATCTCCAAGGTCCCTTCCAACACTTTTATTCTGTTATTTTACTATCCTTCCTTTCTTCCTTCCTTCCTTTTCCTTTCTTCCTTTTTCTTCCTTCCTTCCTTCCTTCCTTTTCCTTCCTTCTTCTTCCTTTTTTTCTTTCCTTCTTCCTTCCTTCCTTTTCCTTCCTCTTCTTTCCTTCCTTCTTTCTTTCCTTCCTTCCTACCCTTTTCTTCCTTTTCCTTCCTCTTCTTTCCTTCCTTCTTTCTTTCTTTCCTTCCTTGCTTCCTTCTCCATCACTAGGGATTTTAAAGAAGAGACTGGGCAGCCCTTTGTCCCGAATGGTCTAGGCTCTCCTGCGTGAGCTGGACTAGATGACTTCCAAGCTCCCCTTCCAACTCCGTTATTCTATGAATTCTTCCTTCAGATCAAAATCACCCCCGCCCCAATCTTTTCCTCTGCCGGATACTCACGTAGTCGTCGGTGGCATCCTTGACCGCTGTGATGGTCAGCACCAGGACTAAAGGCACGATGGTGGTGAACCAAGAGAGTGAGGAGATCTGGGGGATCAGCTGGGGGAGGGAAAGCCGAGAGGGGTCAGTTTATTGATTTGGACCCTGGACAGGGGTCGCCTTGAGGGCAGGGCCCAAGGACCAGGGCAGGAGGTAAGGTCCGGGCAAGGATGAGATTAGAGAAGCCACAGAGGGAGGGAGGAAGGAAAGAAGGAAGGAAAAAAGAAAGTGGAGGAAGGAGAAAAGAAAAAAGGGAGGGATGTAGGGAGGGAAGATGGAAAGAAGAAAAGGGGAGGAAAGAAAGAAGAAAGGGAGGGCTGGAGGAAGGCAAGAAGGAGAGAGGAGGGAGGAAGGAAAGAAGGGAGCAAGGGAGCAAGGAAGGGGAAAAGAAGGGAGGGCGGGATGTAGGGAAGGAAGAAGGAAAGAAGGAAGGGGGAGGAAAGAAAGAAGAAAGGGTGGACTGGAGGACGGCAAGAAGGAGAGAGGAGGGAGGAAGGAAAGAAGGGAGGGATGTAGGGAGGGAAGAAGGAAAAAAGTAAGGGGGAGGAAAGAAAGAAAAAGGAGGAGGACAGGAGGAAGGCAGGAAGGAGAGGGGAGGGAGGGAGGAAGAAAAGAAGGAAGGAAGGAGGCAAAGGAGGAAGGGGAGGAGGAAAGAAAGAAAAAGGAGGGGGGGAGAAGGAAGGAAAAAGTGAAAGAGGAAAAGAAAGGCAAAGGAAAGAGAGACGCTAGAAAGAGAAAGAAGGAAAGAGAAAGAGAAGGAAGGAAAGAAGGCAGGAAGGACAGTAGAAGAAAAATGAAGGACAGAGCAAAAATCTTCGGAGACAGAGAGAGAGAGAGAAAATCACAACAGCGAAAAACAGAAGGAAAAACGAAAAATGAGAAAGGAAGAAAAGAATTATCCGTAAACGAAAACTTTTTCAAATTTTCATTTTTGGGGGTGCTAATGGCGGAGCGAACGGTGGTTTCCCCTTGTGCCAAAGCGGGAAGTGTTGAGGTTGGCACCCCATAGGAAAAAAGAGGGCGAACCCCCAGATTCCCCCCCCCCCCAGGAAAAAAATATCTCACCTGAAGAATGAGGAGGAAGAGGAAATAAGTATTTGCGACTTCCTGGAACTGTTCAAACAGATTAATGGGTAGGAAAGTGAGTACGTTGTATTTCGACGTCTTGATGCAGTTACTCTGGGGAGAAGCGGGAGAATTAAAAAATAAACCATCTAAAGAGGGGAAAGAATGTATTTTTATGACGACTGAAGGTAAAGGTCCTGTGCTAGCTGTTCCCGACTCTAAGGGGCGCTGCTCATCTCCGTTTCAAAGCCGAAGAGCCAGCCCTGTCCGAAGACATCTCCGTGCTCATGTGGTTATTTATATAAATATAAATATAGGTAACGATAAAGAGATATATAGATATATAGAAATATAGATATAAAAATATAAAGATAAAGAGATAAAGATAAAGAGATAGAAATATAGATATAGATATAAAAATTTAAAGATGAAGATATAGAAATATGCAGATATAAAAATATAAAGATAAAGAGATAAAAATAGAGATATAAATATAAAGATAGATAAAGATATATAGATGGGTAAAAATATATAAAGATAAAGATATACAGATAAAAATAAATATATAGATATAGATAAAGAGATGTAGATAAAGATATAGAAATATAGATATAGATATAAAAATATAAATATAAAGAGATAAAAATAGAGATATAAAGATATAAATATAAAGATAGATAGATAAAAATATATAGGTAAAGATATACAGATAAAAATAAATATATAGATATAGATAAAGAGATATAAATATAGAGATAGAGATAAAAATATATATATAGATATATAGATATAGATAAAGTGATATAAATATAGATAAAGATATAGACATATAGATATAAAAATATAAAGAAATAAAAATTGAGATATAAAGATATAAATATCCATATAAAGATAAAGATATATAGATAGATAAAAATATATAGATAAAGATAAAGATATACAGATAAAAATAAATATATAGATATAAAGAGATATAAATATAGATATATAGAGATAAAAATATAAATATGGATATATAGCTATCGATAAAGACATATAAATATAAAGATATAGAAATATAGATATAGAAATAGAAAGATATAGAGATAAATAAAGATATAGAGATAAAAAATAAATAGAGGGTTTTTTTTGCCGCACGATTTTTGGCCGGCACTTACCGCATATTGAAATTTTTCGTTGTATTCTCGGGAGTTGGCCTTCACTCGCCGTTCCTCCTCTGGAAGGGAAATGGATCCAGGTTAGCTGAGGTGAACCCCGACAACTGACAAAAAAAACAGGGATGCTTTCTCCCCCCCCCTTTTTTTTTAAATAAAAAATATGGAACTTAAATGGTGCGAGTTCGAGTCGGAGACGCTGGGAGCGGATTCGAGAGTTCCCGGTGAAGCCAGGCTGGGTGAGGAGGTGGGCAGACGTGCTCCATGCTTGGCTGCAGGTTTGCTGGGGGGGGGGGTCCCTGGCTTTGGAAAGCCCCCTACTCCATACACCCCAAAGAATGAATGAGGAGGAGGAGGAGAAGGAAGAAGAGGAGGAGGAGGAGGAGGAAGAAGAAGTAGAAAAGGAAGAAGAAGAGATAGATGAAGGGGAAGGAAAGAAAGAAGGAAAGGGGAAGAAGGAAAGGCAGGGAAGGAGCAGAGGAAGGTGAAGAAAAGAAGAAAAAGAAAAAAAAGAAGAAAAAGAAGGAGGGGGAGGGGGAGGACAGGAGGAAATGGAGGAGGAGGAGGAGGAGGAGGAGGAGGAGGAGGAGGAGGAGGAGGAGGAGGAGGAGGAGGAGGAAGAAGAAGAAGAAGAAGAAGAAGAAGAAGAAGAAGAAGAGGAAGAAGAAGACGACAAGGAAGGAGGGATAGAAAGGGAAAGAAAGAAAGAAGGGAATGAGCAGAGGAGGAGTTGGAGAGGTGGAGAAGAAGAGGAGAAGAAAAAGAAAAAAAGAAGAAACTGGAGGAGGAAGATAAGAAGAAGGAAGGAGAAAAAGAACAGAAGACGAAAAAAGGAAAAGCAGGAGAAAGGAAGGAAGGAAGGAAGGAAGGAAGGAAGGAAGGAAGGAAGGAAGGAAGGAAGAAAGAAAGAAAGAAAGAAAGAAAGAAAGAAAGAAAGAAAGAAAGAAAGAAAGAAAGAAAGAAAGAAAGAAAGAAACCAATTCCGAATTCTATAACAGAGACGATGCCTCTCCGGCAGCGGGACACAAGGTCACTTTTAAGAAAGGTGCAAAGAATTTGCTTTTTTGGGGTGGGGGCCCCAGGAAAAACCAGGCTCATCCCCCCCCCACTCCATCGTGCATGGGAACTGTGGGGAGGGGGGGAAGCGGGGGGAAGATGAGGTAATGTGTGAAGAGTGCCGCAGCCTCCCTGAGAGACCCTCGCAGGACAAAAGCTAGGACAACTGCCTTGGCCCCAGATCCCCCCACCCCGTTTTTCCAAGCAGACCCCCCCCTCCCTTTCCAGGGCAGCAGACCCCCCCCCTACCTGTCCCCCAAAGCTGCTGGCTGCGGGCATTTGTGGTCGCCACGGCTACCCACGGCCATTTCTCCGGCATCTCTTTGGGAATCGTCATGGTTACGGCCGAAGGGGGGGTCTCTCTCTCTTTCTCCCCCCCCAGATGGATAGATGGTCTCAGGGAGCCCCTTTTCTCTTCCCCCCCCTCCTCGACCGGCTGCAGGAGGGAAAGTCTACCCTGACATTGAAGGAGAAGGAGGGGGGCACCTCCCACTGCCGCACGGCAGCCAATCAGGGGCAGGGATGGCGTCACCAAGACGACCGCTTGATGGGGAAGGGGTGGGGGGGAGGGAGGGAGTGGGGGTCTTTGTGGGTTGCTTCCCCTTCCTCAGAAAAGGATGGGCTGAAGGATCAGCCCCCAAAACAAAAAAAAAAGTCAAGACAATCAAATTAAAAGTCTCCCTCCTTCTTAAGGATTTTTGCGTTCTGTTCTTCCCTTGGATCGGGAGGACACAGGCGCTTAGGGCGGGAAGGGACCTCGGAGGTCTTCTAGTCCACCCCACCCCCAGTCAAACCTCACTTTGTGAGGTGGGCTGTGCGGAGAGAGAGGGACTAGCCCGAAGTCGCCCACCGGCTTTCATGCCTAAGTTAGGACTAGAACTCCCCGTCTCCCAGTGATTGGCCCAAAGTCACCCAGCTGGATTTTGTGATTAAGTTGGGGACTAGAACTCCCATCTCCTAGTAATTGGCCCAAAGTCACCCAGTTGGCTTTCGTGCCTAAGGCAGGACTAGAATTCCCATCCCCTGGTCATTGGCCCAAAGTCACCCAGTTGGCTTTCGTGCCTAAGGCAGGACTAGAACTCCCAGTCTGCTGGTGATCGGCCCAAAGTCACCCAGCCAGCTTTTGGGAGTAAGGCAGGACTAGAACTCCCATCTCCTAGCGATTGGCCCAAAGTCACCCAGCTGGTTTTCGTGCCTAAGTCAGGACTAGAACTCCCATTCTCCTGGTGATAGGCCCAAAGTCACCCAACTTTCAAAGGCAGGACTATAACTCTCCCTCTCCTAGGTACTTTCTCACCAAGTAACTTAACCACGAGACAATAGCACAGTCTACCTTACTCTTGTTTCCTCCCAGATAGAATGATGGGATCTGGGATCTGCTCTCTCTCTCCTCCCCTCTCTCTCTCTCTTCTCTCTCTCTCTCTCTCTTTCTCTCTGTCTCTCTCTTTCTCTCTCTCTTTCTCTCTCTCTCTCTCTCTCACTCTCTCTTTCTCTCTCTTTCTCTTTCTCTCTCTTTCTCTCTCTCTCTCCCTCTCTTTCTCTCTCTCTTTCTCTCTCTCTTTCTCTCTCTCTCTCTTTCTCTCTCTCTCTCCTTCCCTCCCTCTCCCTCCCTCTCCCTCCCTCTCCCTCTCTTACCTGTGGGGTGTTTCGTAGCACAAAATTCCATGGCATTTGCTGGTCAGCGGTCAGGCCCATAAGAGACGCTGGAAATGAGGGGAAAAGGAGGATGAGGGGAAAAAAATAACCAAGCCAGCATGCTAAACCTGGTTATTACACTTAAGCCTGTTCTCAAATTCCCACAATCCGTCCGTTCAGGCCGGATGAATTCCCAAAACACGGGAATATTAACCCTAATATTTACCATTTATTCAATTGACAGAGATTCTGAGACATTCACAAATGGGGGAGAAAGCGTTTAAAAACAATTTAAACACAAAAACTAACAAATCCAGATGCGAACAAAGAAAAGGGGAAAAAATCTGGCGCCTTTCCATGAAGCCAGGTTAAGGCCAACTAGGTTTATAACCAACCTGGTTAATCAGAGACCTGTTCAGAGATCTAAGACAACTTGGGCCGTGAAACAAATCCAGACTTCTAAATATCAGAACAATTTTAATTTCCCGCGAGGTTCTAAAAACATTTCAAAAGCCATTCATAGTAGAGAAGGAGTAGAAAAATTTGCCCAAACATTGAACCCAGTGAAATCGAGGCATTCTAGGTGAGGTAAAAGCAAAGATTCCTTCCAACTACATTGAGTGGAGCTGCTGGAACTCCCTGCCACCAGGAATGGCACGGCCAATTTTCACGGAGATTTGTGACAAATTGGATACGGTGTTTGAGGGCTGTTAGTCCCCAGGATCCCCAGTTAGGGCTGAGCTGGTCATACAAACCGCGACAGGGTTTACGCCGCTAAACCACGATCAAACTATGCCTTGTGAACAAAGCCGGCGTTTTGTACTCCTCGGCGTTGAGAGGTGAGACTCTCGCGGCTTCGAAGAACGAGACGTTTTCACCCCAACGGATGGGAAGAGGCTGTTTTGCTTTGCTTTTTTTTTTAAAAAAAGGAGAGAACGATGCACACACAAACACACAAAACACACCTAAGATCCTAAATTGCCGCTTCCTCTTTCTGAAACGAAACACAATAGTGGCAAGCAAGTAAACGAAAGCCACAAAACCGTCGTTCTGCCTGGCCCGGGTGCGAGGATGTGCCGAGGCAAGCCAAATTGTGCAGAAAAGTTAGGATTGTTGTTTGCGACAACCCCCGGGAGAGATAAACAGGGACCCTGCCTTGAGCGAGGCTCTTCTTCGGTGCCCCACACAGACACACACGTACACACACAACCACCCCGTCTCGCTTGCGACAACCACGCAATGTTTCCTTTGCTGTGACACCCTGTGAAAACAATATTGTGGTTACTTTTTCCCCCCATCTGGCTGGAGGTGTGACGTAACACAGCAAACACAACAGCCCAAACACAACAGAGTGCAGCCGGGCACCTGTCCTGCCACGTCAATGAAATGCCCTGGAAATGCCCCTTCAATTCGCTTTGGAGACGCAACAATAAGGAGGAATAAGGACTGGCTGGGGGTGATGGGAGGTGTAGTACCCCTAGTGTGCTGCATGACAGAGCGGAGAAGGCTACCTGGCCTTCTCCCCAAAGGAAGGGGATAGGCAGCAGCTCTTCAGAAAACCATGGATTACAAAGCCCATCAGCCGAGGGTAGCTGGGAAGGGTGGGTTCTGGAGTCAAAGGAGGAACTGCCTTATGGGGAGAGGGGTGGCTATAATTAGATTGATAGACGAGGAAGGGAGGGAGAGGAGAGAGAGAGAGAGGGAGAGAGGGGGAGAGAAAGAAAGAAAGAGAAAGAAAGAAGCAGGCAAGGAAGGAGGGAGTAAGAAAGGAAAGAAAATAGAGGGAGGGAGGAAGGAAGGAAGGAAGAAATAAGGCAGGGAAGGAGTAAGAAAGGAAAGAAAATGGAGGGAGGGAGGGAAGGAAGGAAGGAAGAAGGCATGGAAGGAGTAAGAAAGGGAGGAAAATAGAGGGAGGGAGGAAAATAGAGGGAGGGAGAGAGGGAAGATGGGAAGGAAGGGAGGAAAGAAGAAAGGGAGGGAGAAAGAAAGAAAAAAGAAGGAAGGAAGGAAGGAAAGAAGGAAGCAGGCAGGGAAGGAGGGAGGGAGTAAGAAAGGAAAGGAAATAGAGGGAAGGAAGGAAGGAAGGAAGAAGACAGAGAAAGAATCAGAAAGGAAAACAGTGGGAGGGAGGAAAATAGAGTGAGGGAGGGAGAGAGGAAGGGAGGGAGGGAGGAAGAAAGAAAGAGGCAGGCACGAAAACAGAAAGATAGAAACTCATCCGTAACCATCTTTGAGCAGATGTTGCCATTCAGCAGGCAAAACTATTTCATTAAAAAGAAAAAAACAGAAACAGACTGGCAATTAAAAAAAAAACAGGCCAGGAAAGAGCTCCTAGTCCTCAACGTTTGGCCTGGTTCGCACTCGTTCCAGGAGATCCGGCAGGGTGGGGTGGGGGGGAAACACCCGCCATGTGGCCGAGAGACTCCAAGAAGCAAATCAACGAAGTCCCTCTCTGTGTTTTGACTCCTTCCTCCTCTTTGTAAACTATCCCAAAAGTTATAAAAACACCCACAAAGGAGCTTTTTTCCAAGCTCAACGCTGGGGTGCTTTTTGGGGGGGGTTGAAGCCCCCCCAAGTCAAAAACCAGCCTTTCCCCCCTCCCACCGCCCCCCTCCCTCTCTTCACCCCCCTAACTTTGTTCCTTACGCAAATATTTCATTCCCCAAAACCGCAAAAGGAACAACTTCCAAAACTTTTTTGCAAACTCAACTTTCCTCCCCCTGGATCGAATCCTGGATATATATTTTTTTGGGGGGGGAGGCGGAGAGGGGTGAGCTGAGCTCCAGAAAAGCTCTTTTTTTGGGGGGGGGCGATTCTAGAGCTGCAAAAAATCCGGGGACAGGGACAAGTTTTAAGGCCAGCATCCACGCCTTTAGGGTGTGCCGAGAAAAGCTTTCAACCACTAAAGGCAGAGAAAATAAACTACTGGTTTTAGAGGGGGGGGAGGAAATGAGGCTATTTAAGGCAAAATGGCTTGGGAGTTTTCCAAACTAACCCCCCCTCCCAAAAAACAACAACTCCGGCCTTGTTATCCATCCCTTGCTCATTTCCAGCTTCCAAAGTTTTCCAAATTCTCTAAGGGATGCTGCAAACCCAGGCCCCTTAACTCTCATTCCTTCCGCCCGCTTTCCCCTCACCTGACATCCTCAAAACAAGCCAGGATTCGGGGTCCCAAACGGGGCAGCCCGGAGTGGGGAAACTACCGGGCCTGTCCGTCTGCGAGGATGACACGAAAGCAAACAACGGCGTTCTTTTTTTCCCCTCCAGGTGGGAAAGATGCCAAAAGAAAACAGATTTTTTTTTGGGTTTAGACAAATAGAAAAAGCCAGCATAGATGGGATGACAGGGCAGGAGACATGAAGAAGGTGGGTTTTCTTTGGATTTATTTATTTCTTCACCCTTGGGAAGGGCAGCCTCCGCCAAGGTTGGCACAAGGAGCAGCTGTGATGCCAGCTTAGGGAGAGAGAGAAAAGTTAGCAGGGGATCTGGAGGGGGGGATTTTTTGGGCGAGGGCAGGAGCTCCAGGCGCCAAGAAAAATGCAAATGGCCCAGCCAAATCCGTTGGCTTTTGCGTCAATCGATTAGAGGCGGCAACCGGGAAAGGCGGGGGGAGACGGGGACGGAGGAGGGTCTTGGCCCAAAGGTCGAGCGGGGAAGAGATCAACCTGTCTGGCACTCCGGGAAGCGGGGAATGATTTATTGGGAATATTCTGCCATGGTTTTCTCTGTATTTCTTTGCTCGCTTGTCCTGAATTGATCTTAAAGTATATATATATTAATATGGTCTATTCTGTTTTATTATTCTATTCTATTTTGTTCTGCTCTATTCTATTCTAATGTATTCTATTCATCTGTATTCTATTCTATTATTCTGTGTTCTATTTTGCTTTATTCTATTATTCTGCATTCTATTCTGTTCTGTTATTCTCTTCTAATCTATTCTATTCATCTGTGTTCTATTCTATTCTATTATTCTGTATTCTATCCTATTCTATTCTACATTCCATTCTAGTCTCGTCTGGTCTATTTTCTATATTCATTTTATTCTATCATCACTGGGAGTTTTTAAGAAGAGTCTGGGACAGCCTTTTGTCTGGAATAGCATAAGGTCTCCTGCCTGAGCAAGGGGTTGGACTAGATGACCTCCAAGGTCCCCTCCAACTCTGCTATTCTGTTACTGTCTTAATCTACCCTAGCCTATATTGTTTTATTTTATATTTTATCAGATATTCTATTTTGTATTTATATTCTATCCTATGCTATATTCTATATTATTCTATATTCTATATTACTCTATATTATATATTATTCTATATTATTCTATATTACTCTATATTATATATTATTCTATATTCTATATTACTCTATATTCTTTATTCTATATTACTCTATATTATATATTATTCTATATTCTATATTATTCTATATTATTCTATATTACTCTATATTATATATTATTCTATATTCTATATTACTCTATATTCTTTATTCTATATTACTCTATATTCTATATTATTCTATATTCTATATTACTCTATATTCTATATTATTCTATATTACTCTATATTCTATATTATTCTATATTACTCTATATTCTATATTATTCTATATTCTATATTACTCTATATTCTATGTTCTATATTCTACGGTCCATGGTCTATTCTGCAATCTGCAATCTGCTTTGTTTTTCATTTAATTTTTTTTTGCTTCCATAGCTTGAAAAGTTGAAAAGCTTCTGGTGGAGAGAAGCAAGAGGAAGGAAGGTGACTCCAGAGGTGGGGGAAGAAGATATCTCAGCATCTCAGGCAGATCCAGAAGGAAGATAGCAGAGAGGTGGAGAAAGGAAAAAGAGGCCGGAAGAAAAATTAGGAAACGTCAGCAGAAAACACCAGGCCAAGCCAAGGAACCGAATTTCAAAACATAAAGATGTTTGCAAGAAGCATTTGACTCTTAAAAAACATAAATATGTTTGCAAGGAGAATTCAACTCTTTAAAAATATAAAGATCTTTGTAAGGAGAATTCGACACTTAAAAAACATAAATATGTTTGCAAGGAGAATTCGACTTTTAAAAAACATAAAAGATGTTTGCAAGGAGAATTGGACTCTTAATAAACATAAAGATGTTTGCAAGGAGAGTTTGACTCTTTAAAAACCTAAAGATGTTTGCAAGGAGAATTGGACTCTTAATAAACATAAAGATGTTTGCAAGGAGAGTTTGACTCTTTAAAAATATAAAGATCTTTGCAAGGAGAATTGGACTCTTAATAAACATAAAGATCTTTGCAAGGAGAATTGGACTCTTAATAAACATAAAGATGTTTGCAAGGAGAGTTTGACTCTTTAAAAACCTAAAGATGTTTGCAAGGAGAATTGGACTCTTAATAAACATAAAGATGTTTGCAAGGAGAGTTTGACTCTTTAAAAATATAAAGATCTTTGCAAGGAGAATTGGACTCTTAATAAACATAAAGATGTTTGCAAGGAGAATTGGACTCTTAATAAACATAAAGATGTTTGCAAGGAGAAATGGACTCTTAATAAACATAAAGATGTTTGCAAGGAGAATTGGGCACGCCACTAAGGCTGGGTACAAACACACAAACAAATAAAACTCAGACTGGATCAAATACTCCCCCTTTCTGGGGAGTTTTTCTCCAGTTTCCTCTAAAGCCTGTTTGCTTGAGGGGCCTGTTGTGGAGTTTGACAGAAGGCTGCCCCAAAATGTGGCTTTAGAGAACTGGAGTTACAAGGTTGCCTTTACTCGGGGTTTAAAGATTTACAATGTAGATAATATCTGTTTTAAGAGACCAGGGGGGGAACCTAGCCAGGTTCAAGGCCCACAATCGTGGCTACTAAAAGTCTGTATACGTCAAGACCAAACCATCTTTCGAAGCAGAATCAAAGGGAGGAAAGGAATCCGTTCTGTGGGGGAGGCAGAAGTAGGTTTGCTCCCCCACTATTTGGGGCGGGCAAGGGGGTCTCTCTCTCTCTCTCACACACACACACACATATTCCTGCCCCAGAGGGAAACGAAAAGGCCCCCACAGCTCTCTGCCTTGCCTGCCCCACCTGGGCTGGTCTGGCCTGTCTGCCCCAGTGGCCAGGCCATCTGGGGAATCTGGGAGATGAGGCCAGTGCCCATGGGGCTGGGGCAGGGGATGATGGGAGCTGAGAGGAGGAGGAGGAGGAGGACAGTCCTTTTGCAGAAAAGTAGATGTTTTGTCAGGGGAGGCGCGAGACAGGGTCCCCTCTGGAGCGCTGGGAGTGGGGGGGAGAGCACCCCCTGACCTATAATCAATTGCAATCAAGAGGGGGGGCAAACTTAGCAAGGGGGGCAGCCGAGTGGGGGCAGCCCCTGGAGCGCTGGAGGGGTCAGCCTCGCCTAACCCCATCTCCTCATGGAAGCCCCCCAACCGACCTGCTCATCAATCTCCTTAATGAGACTCCCAATAAATTCTCCCATCACCCCCCCCCCCCGACATTCCCCCAACCGATTCTCTCATCCATCCCCTAATCGATCACTAGTCAAGGTCCTAACCAGCAATGCCTTAACTAACCAGTCCTTTAAGCACTCTCCTACTTAAGCCCCTTAATCGATCTAATCAGACCCCTTAATTGATCTCCTAATCAAATCCCTTAGTTGCTCTCCCAATTAATCAAATCCTAATCAAATCCAGTAACCGCTCTCCTAATCAAACCTCATCGATCTAATCAACCCGCCCTAGTCGATCTCCTAAGGAAAGAAGCGATCCCAGCGCCTGGCAATCCTCCCACCCAGGCCCCCAAGTAGAAGACCCCCCCAGGGAAGCCCCTTCTTAGCCCTCCCGGCCGGATGGCTGTCCGAGGCGGCGCCCGCCTACCTGAGCGAGCGGCGGGCGCAGGGGGCTCGCTCGCCGCCTTCCTCTCGGCCGCCTCCGCTGGGCTCCATCCCGGGCAGGGCCGGTGGTGGGTGGCGGGCGGCCCCCGCGGCCCCTCCGCCCTGCGCCCACTCGCCCCGGCCGGCCCACAGCCGCCTCCGCCCGCCCGCCCGGCTCCCCCGCTCGCTCGGCTGGCTCGGCTGGCTGGCTGGAGGCGAGCAGGGAGGGGCGGAAGTGATGAAAGGGGCGGCGGAGGGGCTGCCTTCCTCCTCCCTCCCTCCCCGAGGATGGGCCGGAGAGCGGGACCCCCGCCCCGCGCAGCCCTCCCGCCATCCGGCCTGGGAGGGGCCCCTCCGAGGTCATCCAGTCGGACCCCCCCCTCCCTCCCTCCTGCCCCCGCTTCTCATTCTCCGCCCCGCCTCCAGTCCGGTCTTCCCCCAGCTCAGCCAATGCAACCCAGGAGGGGTTCCTCCGAGGCCATCCAGTCGGGCCCCCGGCTGCCCCATTTCCCAACCCCCCCCCCGTCTCCCCCCTGCAATCCAGCCTTAGAAGGGTCCCTCTGAGGTCGTCCAGTCGTACCCCCGGTTTCCCCAGTCGTCCTTCCCCCTCTCCGCCTCCCCGTCTCCCTCCCGTAATCCAGCCTGGGAGGGGTTCCTCCGAGGTCGTCCAGTCGGACCCCCGGTTTCCCCAGTCGTCCTTCCCCCTCTCCCAGACTCCCTCCCGCAATCCAGCCTTAGAAGGGTCCCTCTGAGGTCGTCCAGTCGGACCCCCGTCTGCCCTAGTCGTCGTCTCCCAGACGCCCCGTTGCCCCCCCCCCGTAATCCTACCTGGGAGGTACCCTCTGAGGTCGTCCATTCGGACCTCCCGGCTGCCTCCGTCTGTCCTTCTCCGCCCAGTCTCCAGTCCGTTCCTCCCCCCCCTACATCCAATCCAGCCCAGGAGGTCATCCAGTCGGACCCCAGCTTCCCCATTCCCTCGTCTCCATGACGTTTTCTCCCTAACACCACCCACCCCCGAAAATCCAGCCTCAGGGGTCCCTCTGAGATCATCCAATCGGGCCTTGGCTGCTCCTCCCTGCCTCGACCCACTCCCTTTGGCTTGCCCCATTTTTCCCAGGTTCTTCATTTCGTTTGTCTCCTGTCTGTGATCCTGGGCGGGGTGCCTTGAAACCGACAATTAAAACGACAGCTCTACATAAACCGAGAGAGGAAGATATAATTTATAATGAATGAATTGTAATGAATTGTATAGAATGCAGTTTATTTGCTCCACCTCCCTTCCCTTTGATCCTCTCCGTCACCCCCCCCAAAATAAAATCTTGGTTTCTAATGAGGGTCCCCAGCCATCCCACGCCCCACACAAGAGAGTTCCCCTTGCAAAGGGCCATTTCAAGATAGACTGCTCCTTTCCATGAAGGTTCTGTGGCTTCTTAGCCATTTTATGCAGAAGGAGAAAAATAAACGCAATTTCTTTCTCTTTTTTTTTCTCAGCTTCTTTTTTCTCCACCCCTCCCCCCAAAAGGAAAAACTTTGGTACAGAAACAATGACCGGTTTGTGACCTGGGAGGGCCATTCCGCTTGGATTCACACTTACGACTGCGTGATTCGGCTTATGACCACGCGACTCGACTTCGGGCGCAGGTTTCGACTTACCGCCGTTATAAAAATGGTTTTAAAAAGGAGTCCGGACGAGAGATGATGTCTCAACGTACGACGGCAGTGATATTCTGCTCTCAAATGTGGTCATAAGACGAGGACTTGGTGTGGTTTTTTTTTCCTTGCATCTCCTGCAAAACTTCAGCTTTTATATAGATTTATTTCCTTTTTCTCTGCCAATATTATTTTTTTCCAAATAATAATATAATTTGGAATCATTTCCCCCAAATAATTTGCTTTTATGCTGAGCCTTTTTTCCGGCTCTCGTACATTTATCAAGCTCACCCATTCAAAAATTCAACTTCAACTATCCCTCCTGGCCGGATAAAGGACTAAAACACCCATCATCCCCGACTAGTCTGGTTTCCGTCCCTCTCCTCTTTTAAAACAGCCACGTTTTTCCAACTTTCCAAATGGACGTTTTGCAAGCCACTCGGCATCCTTTTTAAAAAGTGAGATGGGTGGTACAGATGAGGTGATGAAGGAATTAAATCAGTAAAATAAATATATTTTTTTAAGCCGCTGCCGTGCCTATTTTTTTTAAAAAAATAAAAAGTTCCCTTAGCAAATGTTCCAGAAAAACCACCTCCAGTTTAAATAGAGCATTTGAAAGGGCACTTCGGAAAGAGGGTGAAAGTTTCTTTTTTTAAAAAAAAATCCTTTTTTTAAAAAGAGAAGAAGAAATCCATTACGCAGGAATGTTTCTTGCTTGCAAAGTGTAAAATAATTCTTTGCCTCTGGTCGAAAATCCCGGAGACCTTGGAGTCAAAAACTTTTTTCCTTTAAACTGCATTTTTCCCCCCCTGGAAAAATGAACCTTGGCCAATCTCTTGTTTTTTTCCCCTCTCTCCAAAA
The DNA here is from genome assembly GCA_029891615.1 of Natrix natrix natrix. Lineage (NCBI taxonomy): Eukaryota > Metazoa > Chordata > Lepidosauria > Squamata > Natricidae > Natrix > Natrix natrix. The sequence goes on from JAKRSK010012080.1 coordinate 307,101, forward strand.
CTCCTAAGAGTTAAAGATGTTTTCTAAACAGCCACTTGAGACGACAATGGAATCTCACATTTAAGTCGCTAAGTGAGACTTTGCGAAGGGAGCTTTCGCCTTGTTTTACAACCTTTCTTGCCACCGTTGTTAAGTGAGTAACCCGCTTGTTAAGGGAATCTGTCTTCCCCCTCGACTTGGCTCGCCAGAAGGTTGCAAAAGCGTGAGCCCGGGATGTTGCAACCGTCGTAAATGCAAAAAAAAAAAAAAACAATTCTCGGTCACTTTTTATCCAGGATGTTGTGATTTTGAAGGGACACTAAATGGATTGTTGTAAGGACAAACTGAAATAGATAAAATCAAGGTGGGGGGGGGAGGGAGAGAGAAAAGAAAGAGAGAAAGAAATGAAAGAGAAAGAAAGAAGAAAGAAAGAAAAAGAAAGAAAGAAAGAAAGAAAGAAAGAAAGAAAGAAAGAAAGAAAGAAAGAAAGAAAGAAGCAGGCAGGGAAGGAGGGAGGGAGAAAGGAAGGAAGGAAAATAGAGGGGAGGGAGGAAAAAAAGAAAGAAATGGGAGGAGGGAGGGAGGAAAATAAAGGGGAGGGAGGGAAAAAAGAAAGAAAAGAAAGAAGAAAGGAAGCGGGGAGGGAAGAAGGAAGGAAAATAGAGGGGAGGGATGGAGGAAAGAAAGAAAAAGGAAAGAAAAAGGGAGGGGGGGAGGAAAATAGAGGCGAGGGAAGGAAGAAAAGAAAGAGAAAAAGAAAAGAAAGAAGGAAGGAAAGAAGAAAGAAAGACAAAGGGCCTTGTTAGCTTCGGAGAAGGACACATTGTTTTGCAATCTTGCTGCTGTTGTGTATGCTGTTGCGGGAAGACACACAACCCCGCAAGACAAACCAGCAAACAACACCTGGACGTTTAGCTTCTCCGCGGAGAGATTTTTCCTTCTCCCTTTTCTTCGATTCCTTCCCGTGCCAAACAAGACTCGATCTGTCCTCAGTCCACATTCCAAGAGCCGGTCTTGTGCTCACAAGCCCACAACAACAACCCCCACACACACAAACACAAACACACACAATTTAGGAGCCTCTAGTGGCAGGAATGAGTCACGCCCCATGCCCTGCCTTTTTTTTGGGGGGGACACAGTGTGCCACGCTGCGTTTAGAGAACGTGGCACTGCTTGCCAGCTACTTCAAACCCAAAAACGAAACTTCGCAATTCTTAAGATTTGAACTTAAAAAGGTGCTTTTTCACACTTAACGACCACGACGCGCCCCCCTTTACATGATCTAAACCTTCAGACCCTTTTGCCAAACGGGCCCATATTTACGACGGTCGCAGGGCCCTGCAATTTAACCTTCTAGAAAAACCTTCGGACGGGCGAAGTCGACGATTCGGTGAATGGCCGCGTCACGAACGTGAGCCAGGGCAGGGATTTCGCTTAACGGACGGCGGCAGCGACGACGGCAACCACCACACACGCACACAATGGTTGCAAAACTCACTTAAACAAGGCCTCGCTCGGCCACATATCAGTCTTGCTGTCGTAAGTCGAGGACTTACCCCTATGCTATTTTTTTTTTTTTAAAAGAGGGGTCGTTTCAGCCAATCGTCATCTTGGATCCTCGGGGAGCCAATCAGAAGCATCCCGAAAGCTCAGGAAATAAATAAATAATTTAAAAAAAAAAAAGATGAAGGGACTTATCCCACATATGTGATAGACTGCTCCTGGCTTAGGAGGCTCCCCTTAAGATTTCTGGCTCCTGGAAATAGTTTCACCCAACCGGTTCGAGATTGATCTAACCCTGCATTCGGCGGCCAGCCATAGCTAACCAGGAAACTGACAATCGGGGTTAAAGGCCCTAGCCTACATTTTATGTCCATGTTGCCCGTATTTCTCTTCCTCGGATGCGACTTTTGTGCCTTGTGCGTTACACAATCGTTGTGTTGCAGCCGCAAGCTCTGAAATGGGTTGATTCAGCCTGGGAGTGAACGCCTGCTGCCTCGGCTTCCCTTCTCCGATAAGTCTGCATCTCAAGGGCTAATACCGAGAGTCCTCGACTTACGACCACAATCGAGCTCAGAATTTCCGCTGTTAAACGAGACACTTGTTAAGTGAGTCTTGTCCTATTTTAAGACCTTCCTTGCCACCGATATTAAGCGAATCGCCGCCGCTGATACCTTCATAACTCGTTTTTGCTTCTCCGTTGACTCGGCTGGTCGGAAGGTCGCAAAAGTGGAACACGCCACTTCGGGGACCCTTCAACCGCCATAAATGCGAGTCAGTGGCCGAGCGTCCCAATTTGTATCATGCGACTGCGGGGACGCCACAACGGTCATAAGCGCGAGAAATGGTCCTCGTTCACTTTTTCCCGCGCCGTTGCAAAAGTTCAAACCTGTCGCTAAATGAACCGTTGTAAGCCGAGGACTATTTACACCCATGCCGAGGTGAAAATAAATAATTTATTTCTGATACGTCAGCTTTGGAGAGCACCCCCAAAGATCCTTAGCTCAGATCTCCGGTGTTCCTCTTAACCAGGTGAAAAAAGAGGCGACGTCTTAACCATCCCGGCAAATCCGAGCGGAGAAATGGACGTGTCTGAAAACAGCCCGCCCAACGGTGCCCATCTCGGCGCCGGTTTTCCCGGGAAGGCACCGCCGATGGGCCTGGAGATGCTTGTTGGAGACTTGGAATGGCTTTGGGGGGCTCACATGCCTCTTTTTCACCCCAAAAACGCGACCGGCGAGATAATTCTTGCTTGTTTGTACGCAGTGAAGGGGCCACTGCCAAAAAGGCCCTGCTTCGGCCAAACTCACGCAACGGAAGGACGATTTTCCTCCATGCGTCCTTTCTCGGATACCCGATGTCCGTTTCAGCCGCCGTGACCCCCCCAAATCCCCCTTTTCCAGGTCTCAAATTTAGAAAGACGCCCCCCCCCCCAACCAATACATCCAAAGGGAACAAAAGAGGAAGATGTTTCTCTTAGCGTCCTGGTCGGAGGTCTCATTTGGGGGTTCGTCGGACTCCGTGCCAGGACCTGTCCACGATTCGGCGTAGGTGTTAACGACGTAAACAGGTAAATCTATTTCTTTCTCGCCTCCCTGTTTTTCCGGCGTCGAGTTTTCTGGCTCTTTCGAATCGGCTGGGTGGTGAAATTCGACTCCGAATTGATACACCGCCGTCCCAACGGTGGCCCCCAACATCGGGGGCGGCGATGGGGACCCACCACCAACAATGGCCGGCACTGGAAGCAGGAAAAGCAGAGAGGAAACGTAAAGTTAACCCACATGGACTGACAAATAAAGATATTCCTTTGACAGATTGACAGAGTTGGAAGGGACCTTGTAGGTCATCTAGTCCAACCCCCCTCTTCCAAGCCGCCACCCCAAGCGGGAGACCCTCGTCTTACGAGCAGAACGGAGCATGAAATTCCCGCTGCTGAGCGAGACAGCGAGTCCCTGTGGGGAGAGGGGGCGACTAATAAGTTTAAATAAATAAATAAATAAATTAGCTTCGTCCCGTTTTTTGACGACTTTCCTTGCCACATCCGTTAAGCGAAGTTGCTGAGGGTTTTTTTTTTTTTTTTTAGTTTAGTTTAGTTTAGGGTTTTTTAAATTGGTTTTCTATTAAATACGTTTTTTTAGTGCTTAATGAGTTGTCTGGGTAAATTATTGGTAAAGTTTATAAATTGACATTCTTAATCTCCACCTCATTCTTTTTTTTTTCCAGCTGTAAATAATCTGCCATCTTTTTACTGTTTAATTTGCAATGTCAATCTCTCCGTTTCTCGGCAGTCTAATATCTTCTCGACTATCTCTTCCTCTCGTGGCGTATCTTCGTTTTTTCCAGTATGGGGCGAAGAGAATCCTCGCTGCTATTAAAATACGCAATGTGAAATACATACTTTTCTTATCGATTCCTCCCCTCCCCTCCCCCCGATATTATACCTAATAAAAACAGTTCAGGTTAGAAATCTACATGTTTCCCTATCATTTTTTCTAGCCACCTGTCTATCATTATCTTCTTTTTAACGACCCCATAATCAGGGCAACTGAGTGGGGCTGAGTGTTTACTGTGGCCAGATGCCATTCCTGTTGCCGATGAGGAGTTATATACGGCAGGTAAGATTCTCGTCGTGCCCAGAGAGAGAGAAATAACTGTCTCTACCAAGGATCAAACTCTGGATTGTGAGGCCAGAGCTCCATTTCTAGCCCAGCTGTGTATCTTTTTTTGTCTACCACCTAGGATGAAATATGCCCCTCTTTTTACAACCGTCCTTGCCACATCTGTTAAGCGAAACACCGCAGTTGTTAAGTTAGCCCCAAGGTTGTGGACTTGGCTTGTCGCTACCTGAAGGCCCTAGGTGACCCCTGGGAGACTTCTATCAAAATTCAGATGTTCGGCGGACTGACTCGCACTTATGACGATAGCAGCCTCCCGGGGGGGGTCACCTGACCCCCCTTTTCCCGAGACCTTTTGACCAGACAAGTCCGTGGGGAAGCCGGATCCACTTAACAGCTTATCAACTGCAGTGATTCAAGAAAGGTCGTAAAGCAGGGCGAAGCTCGCTTCACCACAGAAATCTCCATTTGTGATCGTAAATCCAGGACTACCTGTCTAGAATATAGAAGGGGGGAGGAAAAAAACCCCCGAGGGTGTATAATTACTGAACTTTGAGCTATTTTGGCGAGAGGGGTCGATTTCCCGCAGAACTAACATTTATAATTAAGTTGTAATTATTAACAGATTCTGCGTTTGGGGTTTAACGCCCCTCGCTTGGCCTCTTCAGTAGGAATAGGAGGAGGGGGGGTCGACACTCACCTGAATACCTGGGGACCCCATCCAGCGACGTAGGTAAATAGGCGGGGTCCCAAATCCCGAGCTGGGTTGATAGCGCAGCTGCAGTTGGCACCCATAGATACGCTAAGGGCGAAGACCAAGAGGCCAACGGCCAGCGGGTCCAGTCCGGGTGGGATGCGTTTGTTCCGGGCATCTATAATTGCCAGTATGCCCAGTACCAGAACTCCTGTGCCCAGTACCTGTAAAAAAGAGGCAAGAAGGAGAAGAGAGCAGCACAAAACAAGGGAAGGAGGAAGGGAAAAGGAACAGAAAAAGAGGGAGGAAGGGAGATGGAAATGACAGAGGGAGGGAAGGAAGAAGGGAGGAGCGTAGAAGGAAGAGAGGAAAAAGGGAGAAAGGATGGGGAGGGAGGAAGAAAAAAGAAAGAGAAAAGGGGAGGAAGGAGAGGAGAGAGTAAGGAGGAAACGACAGAGGAAGGAAGGAATAAAAAGAGGAAAGGAGGAAGAAGGGATGGGAAGAAAAGGGAGGGAGGAAGAGAGGGAGGGAGAAAAAAGAAAGAAAAAGAGGGAGGGAGGAGATGGAAATGACAGAGGGAGGGAGGAATAGAGGGAGGGAAGGGAGGGAAGGAAGAAAGGAGAAAGGAAGGAAGAGAGGGAGAGGGGGAGGAAGAAAAAAAGGAAGAAAAAAGAGGGAGGGAGGAGATAGAAATGACAGGAAGGAAGGAATAGAGGGAGGAAAGGAAGGGAAGAAGAAGGGAGGAAAGAAGGAAAGAGGAAAGAAAGAAAGGAAAGAGGAAAGGAACGGAGGATGTTGGGAGGGGTAGGGATGGAAGGAAGGGAATGAAGGAAAGAGGGATAGGGAAGGAAGGAAGGAAAGAAGGATGGAAGGGAATGATGGAACAAGGGAGAGAGAGAGAGGGAAGAAGAAGGGAGGGATAACGAAGGAAGGATCTGGATGAGGACGCAAATGGAGAACCAATATCTCACCTGGTCAAAAAATCCGTTGGGGATGGACAGGTAAGGGGCGGGGTAGGTGGCAAAGATGGAGGCCGTTTCCCGGGCGCCTGTCACGCTGAGGGTCCCATTGCTGTAGCTGTGGATGGCGTCTGCCAGGAGAGAGAGCGAGAGAACCCCCCCCCAAGAGCAGCATTAATCGTAGGCCCCCTTCCCAGTTGACCGTGGAGGATGGGCTCCGAGGTCGTGTGGCCCGAATGAAACGAGAAGGGCTGCGTTGATCCCCGGAACAGCTTCTTTAAGCGACTAGTCCTCAGCGTTCCTCCTAACCCCAAGTTCACCCTTCTTGTCACTTTGGCCTCTGCAGGACCAAGGGACATCGTGAGCCAAAGGGGGGGGGCAGCTGGACAAGATTGACACCCCCCGCCCCAACCCCTTCACCCAGGCGATCTGGTTACCGTAATAAAGGAGGTAGACTGTGCCAGCACCCACAAAGGACCCCAGGACTTGGATGAAACAATAAAGGGGCAGTTTCCACCAGGGAAACTGAGCCAGGAGGCACAGGGTGAGCGAGAAGGCTGGGTTCAGGTGTCCTCCTGGAGGGGGGGGAGGGGGAGAGAGAGAGAGAGAGTCCTGTCAATCAAATCCGACAGCATTATTAACTATTATAATATTTCTCCACTTTGGTCATTTTAAGAGGGGTGGGCTTCCACTCCCAGAATCCCCCAGTCTGCATGCTTTAAGAGGGGTGGGCTTCGACTCCCAGAATCCCCCAGTCTGCATGATTTAAGAGGGGTGGGCTTCCACTCCCAGAATCCCCCAGTTTGCATGATTTAAGAGGGGTGGGCTTCGACTCCCAGAATCCCCCAGTCTGCATGATTTAAGAGGGGTGGGCTTCCACTCCCAGAATCCCCCAGTTTGCATGCTTTAAGAGGGGTGGGCTTCGACTCCCAGAATCCCCCAGTTTGCATGATTTAAGAGGGGTGGGCTTCCACTCCCAGAATCCCCCAGTTTGCATGCTTTAAGAGGGGTGGGCTTCCACTCCCAGAATCCCCCAGTTTGCATGCTTTAAGAGGGGTGGGCTTCGACTCCCAGAATCCCCCAGTTTGCATGATTTAAGAGGGGTGGGCTTCCACTCCCAGAATCCCCCAGTTTGCATGCTTTAAGAGGGGTGGGCTTCCACTCCCAGAATCCCCCAGTTTGCATGATTTAAGAGGGGTGGGCTTCCACTCCCAGAATCCCCCAGTTTGCATGATTTAAGAGGGGTGGGCTTCGACTCCCAGAATCCCCCAGTCTGCATGATTTAAGAGGGGTGGGCTTCGACTCCCAGAATCCCCCAGTTTGCATGCTTTAAGAGGGGTGGGCTTCGACTCCCAGAATCCCCCAGTTTGCATGATTTAAGAGGGGTGGGCTTCGACTCCCAGAATCCCCCAGTTTGCATGATTTAAGAGGGGTGGGCTTCGACTCCCAGAATCCCCCAGTTTGCATGCTTTAAGAGGGGTGGGCTTTGACTCCCAGAATCCCCCAGTTTGCATGATTTAAGAGGGGAGGGCTTCGACTCCCAGAATCCCCCAGTTTGCATGATTTAAGAGGGGTGGGCTTCGACTCCCAGAATCCCCCAGTTTGCATGCTTTAAGAGGGGTGGGTTTCGACTCCAAGAATCCCCCAGCCATGATACTGATATGAATAGCCCAAAGCATTCATGAGATAGACTGGTTTTACTTAATGACCCGATGATTCGCTTAACAACGCAGGGGGTTAACCCCACCTGAGACGCCCCCGGAGATATGGACGGCTACCATCACCGCGACTCCGCTGGCTAAGGAGGAGCTTAAGAAGTTGCCTTTGGTCCCTCCGCTGGTGACGTTTTGGGCCGAGGCGCTGAGCGTGAGGACCTAGGAAAAAAGAAGGAAAAAGGAAATGGAGGACTTATCCCTCCCTCTCCTGCCCTGACTCCTTCCCTCCTTTCCTTCTCCTCCTCTCTTCCTTTCCTCCCTCTCTCCCTTCTCTCTTTCTGTTCCGTCCTTCCGCTGTCATTTCCATCTCTTTCCTCCCTTCCTCTCTCCTTTGCTTCCTCTTTTGCTCTTCCTCCCTCCCTCATTTCTTCCCCATCCTTTCCTCTTCCCTCTTTCACTTCCTTCCGTTTTTTTATTCCTTCCACTGTCCTCTCCAGCTCCTCCCTCTCTCTCTTCCTTCCTCTTTCTCTCCCTTTTTCCTCCCTCTCTTCCTCCCTCTCTCCCTTCTTCCTTTCCTTCCCTCTATTCCTTCCTTATCCCTCTTTCTCCTTTCCTTCCTTCCCTCCTTCCTTCCTCTCTCCCTTCTCTCTTTCTATTCCTTCCTTTGTCATTTCCATCTCCTTCCCTCCTTCCTCTCTTTTTCTTCCTTTTTTCCTCCCTCCCTCCCCTCCTTTCTCTTTCCTTCCTTCCGTCTATTGCTTCCTTCCTCTGTCATTTCCATCTCTTCCCTCCCTCCTTCTCCTTTTTTCTTTTTTTCTCCCTCCCTCCCTTTCCTTCCCATTGTCTCATCCTTCTTCCTTTTTCCTTCCTTCCCTTTTTATTCCTTCCTTCCTTCCTTATCCCTCTCTCCTTTCTTCCTTATTCCTCCTTTCTTTTTGCCTCCCTCCCTACTTCCCTTCTCTCTTTCTATTCCTTCCTTCGTCTGTCCTCTCCATCGCTCCCTCTCTCCTTTCCTCCCTCTCTTTTTCTCTTCCTTTTTCTCTTCCTCCCTCCCTCATTTTCCACCCCTGCTGCTTCTCCTCCCTGCCTCTTCCTGCCTTTCCAGATGTGGGGCGCTGGGCAGCTGCTTCTGGGCATCTTGGCCATTATCCATGCCCGGAACTAAGGAGAAGATTGTTGGACCAACTACGAAGGTGCCAAGCTGAAGGAAAAAAGCCAAATAGGAGCCTGCGGGTCAACGAAGCCGGTTTGCCAAATTGGCAGAGAGGAGGCCAAACCGGCTCTTCTGCCTTCCCCATTCTCGGTGGCGAGTGAGAGAGACGCGCTTCTCCATTTTCGCTTCGCCCATTCCAGGGCTGGGTGCAAAGGAGAAACACTTTCCAAATTCAAAGGAATTTTTTTTCCCCTGGGATGATTGACAGCTCGAAGGCTGGGAAGAATCCAGATAGATACCGACAACTCCCCGCAGGGAGAAATGTAGGCCACAAGAAAGCTGGCTGTGCTTGTAACCTACTTTTCCTTCAGCTGCGCGGATGGGCTTGCTGTTTGATCTCGCTCCCTTGCGGGCAGGAATGACAGGTGTGGTCGTTACGCATTAGGAGCAGGACAAAACCTCTCTTGCTAAGCGAGACCGTCGTTAAGGGGGGTGTTGCCCCCGTTTTTACGATCATCGGGAAGTGAATCCCCGCGGTTATGAAATCCGGTTGTTAAGCGAATCTTGGCTTCCCCATTGGCCCATCGGAAAGTCGCAAGAGTGAGCCCAGGACAGCTGCGGCCGTCGTAAATACGAGTTGCCAAGCTACCCGTAGTTTGGAATTTGTAATTTGTCTTCCCCTGCAGCTGTTTAAAAGACAACTAAATATTTGCACTTTGAGTTAAAGATGTACCAGGGAGGGCAAAATATCCCCTCCAAGCAAATAAATAACTCCACAAGTCAGGATAGGCCGCCCGAAACCCCAGTTGTGCAAAAAGGAGGCGTATTTACACACACGGGTTTGATTCGGCCGTCTCTCGGGGAATGACGTAAGCCTGCTGTGCGTTTGGATGATTTTATGTTTCAGAGAAGAGAAGCAGCTGGAGGAAAGAAGGAAGGAAGGAGAGGGAAGGGAAGGAAGGAAGGGATGAGGGGAAAGAAGGAAGGAAGGGAAAGGGGAGTGGGAAAGATAGGGAAGGAAGAGAAGAAGGGAGAGGGAGGAAGGGAGGGAGGAAAGAGGGATAAGGAAGGGAAGGAAAAGGAGAGTGGGAAGGATAGAGAAGGAAGAAAGGGGAACAAGGGAGAGGGGGAAGGAAGGGGGATAGAAGGAAGAAGGGAGGGATGAGGGGGGAAAAGGGAAGGAAGGGGAAATTGAGCGGAAGAATAGGGAAGGAAGAACGGAACAAGAGAGAGGGGTAAGGGAGGGAAGGAAGGATGAGGGAGGGAGGAAAGAGGAAGGAAGGAAGGAAGGGAACAAGAGAGAGGCAGAAGGGAGGGAGAGGGAAGAAGGGAGGGATGAGGGAAAAGAAGGAAGGAAGGAAAGGGGAGTGGGAAGGATAGGGAAGGAAGGAAGGGAAAAGTAGAGGGAAGAAGGGAGGGATGAGGGAGGTAAGAGGGAGGGATAAGGAAAAGGAGGGAAGAGGTGGGAAGGAAGGATAAGAACGGAAGAAAGAAACAAGGGAGAGAGAGAAGGGAGATAGAGAGGGAAGAAGGGGGAAATAAATTAAAGGAAGACAGAAGGAAGGAAATGTTTTCTCTATTACTATAACTTATCATCCTCTCTACCTCCCTTCGATTTCGTTCACTTCTTTCGTTCCCCGCTTCGAAGATCCTCCTTAAATCCTTCAACCTTCAGTTGTTTTTTTCTCCAAAACTGCCCCCTTCCTCCCCCCAACTCCCACCCCCCGCCTCTCCCCAAGCCCCCCCTCCTTCCAAATTCTCTTTTATGCCCGCAAGGCCCACCTGGACACATTCCACGCCTTCCCACGGCCAGTCGGGCATCCCCCCCTGCTCAGCTGAAACCTCCCCCCTTCCCACCACATGCCACCCTGCCCCACACCTGGGCAAACTCACAATTAAAAGGAAGACGCCAAGGAACTCTGCCACGCATTGCCGCAGGAGGTGGCTGCGAAGCCGGCAACGGCTTCGAAGTTTGCCCAGCCAGCGGGCATAAGACATGGCAAGGGCGCGAGAGAGAGAGAGAGAGAGAGAAGCAGGCTGGCGCAGGGCAATATATAGAGATCTATGCCTCGGCCGCAAAGCTCCTTGGCCGATGAGGAGGATGATAATCACTAATTATTCAAGGTTGATTAATTACCTCATTATGTAAGGGCAAAGGACAGGAGAGGGCAAGGAACGGTCACGGGCCAGCGGGTGGGTGGGTGGCGAGAGGCCCAGCTCGCCTCTGGAAGTCCGAGGAGGAGAGAAAGGTAGACTTGCTGAGGAGGGGAGGCTCGCCCGGGCAATGTTGGAGGTATTTTGCACCCCGCTTGGCTTGGGTGTGAATTGTTGGCACTCGTTTTTGGCATCTTGGCATCCTGCAGCGGCCTTGCCCTTTGGGATGTTGGAATGGTACACACACACACACACACACACACACACACACACGCACACACACAGAGGGGCGTTGTGTAGAAATAGGCCTCTCTCGCACACAGGACATGCCCAAGGTTGGATGGGCGTCAAGGGGAGGGCAGGGCGGACAAAGGGGCGTCCCGGGTGCTTTTGGGTTCGAATCTTAAGGAAAAAAGGGATTTCTAAAATTTATTTAGGAATCTGTGCTTCTGATATAGTCCTCGACGTACGGACGTTCGCTTAGTGACTGAAGTGGCAACGGGCACGGCAAAAAAAATAAAGGAGTATTTTCATGCTTATGGCCGCTGCGAAATCCCCGGGATCGACGCTTAAGACAACTGAGTTGTATTTATGACGGTTGTAAGGGACATGGGGTTGGAATTGGGACGCTTAAGACAACGACTCATATTTACGACGGTCGAAGAGGTGGCGCGATCCCGTTTTGCTGCTTTTCCGACGAGCGAAGTCAAGGGGGAGGGACGGACTCACTGAATCAGGGCAGGACGGAGCTCGCTTAATGGCGGAGAGTTCACTTAACGGCAGGGGCGAGCGGAGGTGGTCATACGGGGCGAGGCTCACGTTAGCAACTGTCTCGCTTAGCAACGGGCTCCGTGGCGATCGTGAGTCGAGGGTTCCCTGCAATGAGAACCTCCAGCTGCAGGAGCCCTCTACCTGCAGTATTCCCAGACTCTGGGGACCAGAAGGGGGATTTCAACAAGGTCTTCGCCCCCTCCCCAAATCTTCAGAAACAGCACGCAGACCAACCTCAAGCATAAATAAAGTTATTTTATTTGTCCTGTTTTCAGGCTACGAAGAAGACGACCGAAGAGGAGGCAGCAGCCAGTCAGGAAATGCATAGAAACCTGGGGAAAAAAATGACTTTATACTTATACATCCATCATTCATTCATTCATACAAACAAGCCTGTATCCTACAACTCCCAGGCTCCTGGTGATTGGCCCAAAGTCACCCAATTGGCTTTCGCGCTTAAGGCGGGACTAGAACTCCCAGTCTCCTGGTGATTGGCCCAAAGTCACCCAGCTGGCTTTCGCGCTTAAGGCGGGACTAGAACTCCCAGTCTCCTGGTGATTGGCCCAAAGTCACCCAGCTGACTTTCACTCTTAAGGTGGGACTAGAACTCCCAGTCTCCTGGTGATTAGTGCAAAGTCACCCAGCTGGCTTTCACGCTTAAGGTGGGACTAGAACTCCCAGTCTCCTGGTGATTGGCCCAAAGTCACCCAGCTGGCTTTCGCGCTTAAGGTGGGACTAGAACTCCCAGTCTCCTGGTGATTGGCCCAACGTCACCCAGCTGGCTTTCACGCTTAAGGCGGGACTAGAACTCCCAGTCTCCTGGTGATTGGCTCAAAGTCACCCAGCTGGCTTTCACCCTTAAGGTGGGACTAGAACTCCCAGTCTCCTGGTGATTGGCCCAAAGTCACCCAGCTGGCTTTCGCGCTTAAGGCGGGACTAGAACTCCCAGTCTCCTGGTGATTGGCCCAAAGTCACCCAGTTGTCTTTCACTCTTAAGGTGGGACTAGAACTCCCAGTCTCCTGGTGATTAGTGCAAAGTCACCCAGCTGGCTTTCACGCTTAAGGTGTGACTAGAACTCCTAGTCCCCTGGTCTCCAGCCTTCGCTCCTAGACCAAACTGAAGCATATGGAGGGCAAGGCTTAAGACGGAGAAAACGCCACCAGGGCAGCGATGCTTCGCCCTTACCTGCCTCTCTGCCAGCGGAATTATTGGTTCGGGAACCAGCGGCGGAAAAAAGTGTTGAGAATAGAACTCGTGTCACTCAAGTCTCCATCCGGGGCGGAGCTGAAAGGGGCCGGATCTCCTGAGAAACACGGGGGGTGGGGGTGGGGGGGAAGGGGGAGAGAATTCCCACGGATGTTTTATTCCCATTTCTCTAAAGAGATCCCCATTCCTGGTTCTTTGGCTTGCCCCATTTCAATCCACCAGCCATGAGGACTAGAAACGTGTGTCGGCGAACTTTGGTTAAAAATCAATCAATCAAAGGGATGCCGTCGCCCCCCACCTCCTCCGCCGGACCCCCCCCCCCGGATGGTAGTTGGGAAGAGGGACTCACCCGGGCCTCTCGGCAGGCCGTCATCGGGCCCCAGGCTCCGCGTAACGACCGTCTCCTCGTGACCCTGGCTGTCGCGCACCGTCCGGCGTTCCTCGACCGTCTAAAAGCAGCAGAGCGCAAAAATGGCCAGAGGTTCAGACAAACAGCTTTGAAAAAGGGGCGGGAGTTTTCCAGGGGAAAACCTGTGTGAGGACTAGAAACTTGGGAGTTTTTTTTTGTTTTTTTTTTTTTTGAAGCGGTGGAACTCACCCCATCCGGGGCCATCACTTTTGTGACGGAGACGCTTTTGAAATACGACCGGGGCTGGGCGGGAGGTAGGATGGCCTGCAAACCTTTGGAAGTCACTTGAGAATCGAGATCTGTAAAAGGGGGCAAAAAAAAAAGGAAAAACGAGATCCAGAGAAAACAAGAATAAATATTATGGGGCATTATGGGTTTCGGAGTCCGAGCAGCGCACGCCTTGATCCCCACCAGCTTTCCAAGACCGTTAAGTCAAACGTGGTTGGTCCTCGAGTTACGATGATAAGGTCGGTAAGTGAATCTGCGGGCGTTAAGCGAAACCCCGCATGGGAAAGCCGGCCCTCTGGACCTTCAGGAAATCAGGTCGTAAGTAATCTTTCCGAGGGCTTTCGAGGTACCGTCGAATGGTCACTAAGGGAGTCCTCGGTCGTAAGTTGAGGACACCCTGCGAGCACCTCTTCGGTGCGCTTTTGATGTTATAACGCCGTTTGGCCAAAAGACCAATTTTTTTTTTTAAAAAAGGGAGTTTCTGTGTTTGTTCTGCAACAATGAGGACTAGAAACTTGGAGCGGAGCCGCCCGAAAGCTCTTTGAAAAAGGGGTAAATAGGAGTGTTTGGGTTGGAAGCGGTTTTAACCCAGGAGTTTATGATTTAGTTTTTAAAGCGTTATCTATCCCTCCGCGTGAGATTAGGTGACAAAGGCCGGTTAATGATTAATCCGAAGTCATAAATGGGATTATTTAATAGGTTTGGCTGCAGAGATAAGGCCCCGGCTGCCTTCCTTCTTTCCCTGGGTATCTCTCTGGAGCGCCTGCGTAATTCAGTGGCCGCTGACGTATCTGGTGGCAGGGAGTTCCAGAGTCCAAAAAAGTGTTTTCTTCCCCCTGGATAAGATCTAGTTTGGTAGGCAATTTTGGTTGAGAATATTTTGAATTATGAGAGGTTTCATTAAACCTGAATTAGGTTTCTAATTTTTTTTTTTAAATAATACTTTTATACCGTCATGGGCTGTTTTTAGATTTTTGTTTTTAATCTATGAATACATTAGATTTTTAAAATGTTTCAACCTTTGTGTATTTTATATACACCTCTATCATCTATCTATCATCTATCTATCATCTATCTATCTATCTATCTATCTATCTATCTATCTATCTATCTATCTATCTATCTATCATCTATCTATCTAACTATCATCTATCTATCATCTATCTATTTCTCTCTCATCTATCTATCTGTCTGTCTATCATCTATCAATCTATTATCTATCAATCTATCATCTATCAATCATCTATCTCTCTGTCTATGTATCTATCTATCTTCACTCTCCTATCTATCTCTCTATCTATCTATCTATCTATCTATCTATCTATCTATCTATCATCTATCTATCTCTCTATCTATCTATCTATCTATCTATCTCTCTATCTATCATCTATCTATCTCTCTATCTATCTATCTATCTTCACTCTCCTATCTATCTATCTATCTATCTATCTATCTATCTCTCTATCTATCTATCTATCATCTATCTATCTCTCTATCTATCTATCTATCTATCTATCTCTCTATCTATCATCTATCTATCTCTCTATCTATCTATCTATCTTCACTCTCTATCTATCTCTCTATCTATCTATCTATCTATCTATCTATCTATCTATCTATCATCTATCTATCTCTCTATCTATCTATCTATCTATCTATCTCTCTATCTATCATCTATCTATCTCTCTATCTATCTATCTATCTTCACTCTCCTATCTATCTATCTATCTATCTATCTATCTATCTATCTATCTATCTCTCTATCTATCTATCATCTATCTATATCTATCTATCTTCGCTCTCTCCTATCTATCTATCTATCTATCCATCTATCTATCTTATCTATCATCATCTATCAACTATCAATCTATGTCTGTATGTCTATCATCTATCTATCCATCTATCCATCCATATCTATCATCTATCTGTCTGTCTATCTATCTATCTATCTATCTCCATCCATCCATCCATCCATCCATCTATCATCTCCATCATCTCTCTATCAATTATCTATCTATCTATCTATCTATCTATCTATCTATCTATCTATCTATCTATCATCTATCTATCTATCTATCTATCTATCATCTATCTATCTATCTATCTATCTATCTATCTATCATCTATTATCTATCAATCTATCAACTATCAATCTATGTCTGTATGTCTATCATCTATCTATCCATCTATCCATCCATATCTACCATCTATCTGTGTCATCTATCATCTATCTATCTCCATCCATCCATCCATCCATCCATCTATCATCTCTCAATCATTTCTCTATCAATTATCTATCTATCTATCTATCTATCATCTATCTATCTATCTATCTATCTATCTATCTATCATCTATCTATCTATCTATCTATCTATCATCTATCTATCTATCTATCTATCTATCTATCTATCTATCATATATCATCTATTATCTATCAATCTATCAACTATCAATCTATGTCTGTATGTCTATCATCTATCTATCCATCTATCATCCTATCTCCATCTATCTTCTATCTATCTATCTATCTATCTATCCATCTATCTATCATCTATCTATCATCTATCTATCATTCTCTATCATTATCTATCTATCTATCTATCTATCTATCTATCTATCTATCTATCTATCATCTATCTATCTATCTATCTATCTATCATCTATCTATCTATCTATCTATCTATCTATCTATTCTATCTATCTATCTATCTATCTATCTATCTATCTATCTCTATCTATCTATCTATCTATCTATCCATCCTATCTATCATCTATCTTCATCTATCATCTATCTATCTCATCTATCTATCTATCTCATCTCATCTATCTATCTATCTCTCATCATCTCTATCTATCTATCTATCTATCTATCTATCTATCTATCTATCTATCTATCTATCTATCTATCTATCATCTATCTATCTATCTATCTATCTATCATCTATCTATCTATCTATCATCTATCTATCTATCTATCTATCATCTATCTATCTATCTATCTATCTATCTATCATCTATCTATCTATCATCTATCTATCTATCTATCATCTATCTATCTATCTATCTTCTATCTATCATCTATCTATCTATCCATCTATCTATCATCATCTATCATCTATCATCATTATCTATCAATCTATCTATCTATCTATCTATCTATCATCTATCTATCTATCTATCTATCTATCTATCTATCTATCTATCTATCATCTATCTATCTATCTATCTATCTATCATCTATCTATCTCATCATCTCATCTATCATCCATCCATCTATCATCTATCTATCTATCTATCTATCATCTATCTATCTATCTATCTATCTATCATCTATTTCTATCTCTCTCTCTATCTATCACCTATCTATCTATCATCTATCTATCTATCTATCTATCATCTATCTATCTATCTATCTATCTATCTATCTATCTATCTATCTATCTATCATCTCTCTCTCTTTGTTTGTTTTCATTTTGTGAATTTTTCTTTTAGCTTTTAAAAGTTTTTTATCTTTTGTCATTTACTGCCTTTTTGTGCTCTTCTATGAGCATAAAGGTTGATTGGCTATCAAGACCTTTAAAATAAAGGCTGCAAATATTCAGAAAAACGCTCTCCATCTGAATCCTACGATGGTTGAAATGCTCCAAATATTTGCCCCGTCCTCTCCCCCACCCCCTCCGGGGTTAAGCCCGGTAACTTTCTCAAAAGTTCAGCCTCTGACCTCCATCCTCTTTGCGAGAATCTTTCGAATCAGGGGCATCCGATTGGCTCCCTTGAAACTACAAAAAGAAAGAGGGGAAAAAAAAGAAGATTTATCAGATCGCGAAGAAAAAATAAAATAAAATACAGCGTTTGGGTAATTTAAGGAAAGTCGAATGGGGAAAGTCAGTGGGGGTTACAGGAGCCGATTTCTCCCTCCCTCCCACCCCCCCACCCCAGTCCACGACAGCCCTACGCACCCCTCGGAAAGGGGCCCAGAGTCTCCCTCCCGAAAAGGGGGGATTGGGACCTTCATCTGCTCCGGGCCTTTGAATGTCCGGGAATTTCAGCATCGAATCGCGGAGGGTCTGTCCCATGTCAGCAGGGGGGCTGGAGGGAGGTGGGCGGGATTCCATGCGAGGGAATTCTGGGGGGGAGAAAAAAAGGAGGATCTTAAGATTCAGAAGCAAATCGGTGGAAGTGGGGGGGAATGGGAGGGATTGGACTCTAAAAAAATGAAGGGAGGGAGGGAGGGATGGGAAGAGGAGGGAAGGAAATAGAGGAAGGAATAGAGAGGAAGGAAGGAATGAGAGGGAAGGAATAGAGAAGGAGGAGAGAGGAAGGAGGGAAGGAAATGAGGAAGAGGAAAGCAGGGAGGGAGGAATAGAGCGGAAGGAAGAAATGGAGGGAAGGAAGGAAAGCAGGAAAGAAGGAAAAAAGGAGGGAATAAAGAGAGGGGAGGAAGGAATAGAGGGAAGGAAGGAAAGAAAGAGGGAGGGAGAAAGTGAGGAAGGAAGGAAGGAAGGATTGATTAGAGGAAGGATTGGGGGGGAGAGGGAAGGAAGGAAGAATAAAGGAAGGAAGGAGGGAATAGAGAGAAAGGAAGGAAAGAGGAAAAGAAGGAAAGAGGGAAGGAGTAATAAAGACAGGAAGGAAGAATAAAGAGAGGAAGGAACAAAGGAGAAAGGGAAGGAAAGGGAGCAGAAAGAAGGAAGCAAGGAGGGAGGAATAAAGAGAGGGGAGGAAGGAATAGAGGGAAGGAAGGAAAAAGGGAGGGATAGAGAAAGTACGTAAGTAAGGATTACTTGAAGGAAAGAGGAAAAGAAGGAAAGAGGAAAGCAGGGAGGGAGTAATAGAGACAGGAAGAAAGGAATAGAGGGAGGGAGGAAGAATAAAGAGAGGGTGGAAGGAAGGAAGGAAAGAGGAAGGGAAGGGAGCAGAAAGAAGGAAGCAAGGAGGGAGGAATAAAGAGAGGAAGGAAGGAAAAGATGGATGGAAGGAAAGAGGGAGCAATAGAGAGAGGAAGGAAATGCAAGGAGGAAGGAATAGACAGAAGGAAAGAAAGGAGGGAGAGAGGGAAAGAAATGCTTCAAACCACTGGATCAAAGCCGGATTATCCCTCCAGATCCCAACTGGGCCAGACTCTCCCCCCCTGCCCCCCCAAAGGTCACCCACCAAAGGACGGGGGAGGGAGACTCCGGTTTCCGATGTCGTTGAAGAAGTTGTTAAAATCCCGGAAGAGTTCCTGGAAGCCAAACTGGTCGTGGAAGTGAATCCCGCCCGGTTCAAAGGTGAAGCCGAAAGTGAAGCCATCGGGGGAAAAGTGGTTTTCCTGAAATCCCAGATCCTCCTCCTCCTCGTCTTCATCGTCCTCGTCATCCCGGGTGAAAGACCCCCAAAAGGGGTCGGGGGTCCTGAGAGAAAGATGTTAGATAGCCATTTGTCTGAAACGGTACAGGGTTTCCTGCCTAGGCAGGGGGTTGGACTAGAAGACCTCCAAGGTCCCTTCCAACTCTGCTATTGTATTGTATTGCATTGTATTGTAAAGATGGTAGAGGTATATAGCTATAATGTAGATAGATATCGATATCTATCTATTATTCATGTCTATTTATATCCATCTACCTGTCTGACCTTTTTACGTTACGTCTATCATTTATCTATTCATCTAATATATATTTGATATCCATCTTTCTCTTTGTCTATCTCTCTTATCTATCTCCTTCCTTCCCTATTATCTTCCATCCTTTTTTATCATTCTATCTCTCTCTCTTATCCATCTACTTCTTTCCTGCCTGTCTTCCTTCTCTCTTTATCTATTATCTTCCTTCCGTTCCTTTCATTATTATCTATCTCTCTCTTTATCTATCTGTATCTCTATCTATCTATCTATCTATCTATCTATCTATCTACCTATCTCTCTCTCTCTCTCTATCTTTATCTCTCTCTCTTTTATCTATTTATCATCTATCTCTCTATCTTTATCTCTCTTTTATCTATCTATCATCTATCTATCTATCATCTATCTATCTATCTATCTATCTATCATCATCTATCTTTATATATCTCTCTCTTTTATCTATCATCTATCTATCTATCATCTACCTACCTACCATCTATCTATCTATCTATCTATCTATCTATCTATCTATCTATCTATCTATCTATCTATCTATCTATCTATCATCTATCTATCTATCTATCTATCTATCTATCTATCTATCTATCTATCATCTATCTCTCTCTCTCTCCTCTATTTCTCTATCATCTATCTAATATCCATTGTCTGCCTGTCTGTCTATTTATGTAAACTAATCTAATCTAATCTAATCTAATCTAATCTGGTCTGTCTATGAACTGAAACCCAAATCTCCCACTGTTATCATTATTTACGCAGAACTTTTGTCTTTAGAACAACAAAAGAGGCCAAATGGGCTACAACTAATGTCAACAAGCATTTGATTTCTGAGTCGGTCTGTGTGTGCGCCAACTGAGGAAGGGCCAAGGTTCAAATCCTGTAGCTCGGGGGGGAGGGGGGGGAGGAACGTGCGTGCCTGTTGGGGATGAGTCTGGCCCCCAGCCTACCTCGCAAGGTGGTTGTGAAGGTTAAAGGGAGGAATGACATCCATCTCTTTTTAGGGACACGCTCACTCACTCACTCTCACACACACAAATACACAGATACACAAACACACTTACACACACATGTACAGAAATACATACACACCTATTTATACACAGGCACGTATACACACATACATATACACACACATATATACTCTTACACACACACACGTGTACAGAAATATATATACGTCACACACACACATTTATAAACACACACACACACACACACACACATTTGGGGAGGGGGGGGAATCCAAGAGGTGGAGAGGAGGCAGGCAGGAGTCCAACCGGTGCTGCTTCAGCCTCCCAGGCCTGGGACGGCCCCGTTTATGGATGGGGCCACAGCCCCCCCCCGATCCCTCCTGGGGCAGGGGATGATGGGGTCGGTGGTCCAAACCCCCCCTCCCCCTGGAGAGCGGGCTCGACCGGTGAGGCCGCTGCCAGTCACTGCAGGCGCTCGGAAGGCTTCCGGGGGCGGGAGAGGGGTAGCAGGGGCCGCCCCAGGGCCCCACCGACCGAGGGGACCCCCAGATCTCACCTCCGGAAGCCGAAAAAGCCTCGGAAAAGGTCGAAAACGCTCATCCCGCCGAGCGGCCGTAAAGCGACGCCGCTCTCCTAAGCACAGGAGCGCTCGCTTCCGCCACCCCGTCGCGAAAGGCGCCCCTTGCCCGTAAAGCGACGCCGCCCTTTCACGACCTCGTCGCGGCCGGCCTATAACGTCACTCCCGAAGCGACGTTTCTCAATTGTGGGAGACTTCAACTCCCAGAATCCGTCAGCCAGCGAAGCTAAGGCGATGGCAGCGAAGCAAAGAGGGCGGAGGGATTCTGGGAGTTGAAGTCCGGATCTGTAGAAATCGCTAATCCCAGATTAGCTCTAGATTTGTCTGTGATGAAACTATTGTCCGGGGAGGTGGGGGGGGGGGAAGGACTTAAAAATAGATATTTTTTAAACCCCTTCCCCTTTCCCCCCCAATTTCCTGGCTAGTCTCCAAGGAGGGCCTCTGTTAAGCCTTGATTCCAGTGGTCAAGTCAATACAATATTCCGAATTTGGCTGCAGATCTGTCATTTATGATCCATCTATCAAAGAGTATTTTCTTCTCATTTTTAAGTTATTGCCAAAATAACATACTGGAAATAAACTTTTGCACAGCCCCCATTCCCATTTGTTAAAGGAACTTCTTAAAATCATATTTTTATGAAAACTTCTAAAAAAAACCCAACCCGTTATTTGTTCAATATTTTTAGTTCCAATCTGGCGAATTGCAGATATTCTTGTCTATTGGAATCTCTTTTTTTAAAAAAACTTATTTTCAAGGAGAACTTCTGCAAAAACCAATATTATTTGCAATGGGAGCCCTTTAAAAAAGAGAAATAAATTGTCTTTGTTCTCCGTCCAGTTCAAATCCCATTAAAAAGTGCCGATTTTCTCTTTGCTTTCCCTTTTCAGGGGTTTTGAATTGTCCAAACCATGCAGCAAATATTGTCTTCTTTATCATATCCATCACAAGGTTGCCATAAAAGTTCTGCCAGATTGTGTTTAAAATTTAATTTAACTTCAAAAGGTCTGTTTGGTTTCTAATTTTCTCCCCCCAATTGATCTCTTTTTGTTGCCAAACGCAATTTCCCACCAAATCTTGGGACGGGCAGTCCTCGACATACGACGAATGGGAGCCAAGCCGTTGCCACTTGTATGTTGCAAAATCATGTAACTTAACTTCGCTTTTAGGTTTCTTGCGGTGGTCCTTAAGTGCGAATTGAGGGCGCGTAACCATCGGAGAACTTTCATGCAATATTTAAACCGCCCCCCTTTTTTTCAAGTATGTGACACGTTCAAACGGTCGCTAATTCGAGGAAGACATCAATGGATGTTTGTTTCAGAAAAAGCTCCAGAAAGAAAAAGAAAAAAAAAAAAAAGGGGGGGGGGGGTGGAAAGAAAAGAAAAACCAACGTGCGTCCAGAAAAACAGAATGGGGTTTTCATTTTTATATACAAGACACATTTATCCATTAAATTTAGAACACAGTACAAAAAAAAACCACTTCAACTAATTAATCTTACAACGCGGTTCAGATGCCATGAATGATCTGATTTCACTAAGGAGATCTAAGGAGGGTGAGGGCATTGGGAGGGGGGAGGGACGCTGAGGAGCAACGTAAGAAAGCAATAGAACAAGAGGATGAGAGGCAGAGAAGGAAGCGGGAGAGAGAGAAGGAGAGGGGGTAAGAGATGAGAGGAGAAGAGAGAAAGAGAGAGGAGAAAGGAAGGGAGAGAAGGGAAGGGCAGGGAAGAGAGGGAAAGGAAGAGAAGAGAAAAAGCGGGAGAGGAGAGGGAAAGTGGAGAGTACAAGTAGGAGGAGGGGAAGGAAAGCGGAGAGAAAGGGAAAAACAAGGGGAAAAAAAGGAAAGAGGGGTGAGGGAACAGAAGAATAGAGCGAAGAGAGAGCGAAAGAAGAAGGAAGAGGGGATAGAAGTAGAGAGAATGGGGGGGGGAAGAGAGAAAAAGAAGAGAAGAGAGGAAGAAGGAAAGTGGGAAAAGAGAGAAGAAGACAAGAAATGAAGAAGAGTGGAGGGAGAAGAGAAGAGAAGAGGGGAGACGAGGAAAAGGGAAGAAGAGAAGAAGAAGAAGAAAGAAAAGAGAAGAGAAAGAAGAAAGAAAGAAGAAAAGAAAGAAAAAGAAAGAAGAAAGAGAGAAGAGAAAAGAAAGAAGAAGGAGAAAGGAGAAAGAAGAGAAAGAAGAAAAGAAGAAGAGGAAGAGAAAAGAAAGAAGAAGAAAGAAGAAGAAGAAAGAAAGAGAGAAAGAGAAAGAAAAGAAGAGAAAGAAGAAGAAGAAGAAAGAGAAAGAAGAAAGAGAGAAAAAGAAAAGAAAGAAAGAAGAGAAGGAAGAGAGAAAGAAAAGAAGAGAAAAAGAAAGAAAGAAAGAGAAAGAAGAAAGAAGAAAAGAAGAAGAAAAGAAAAGAGAAAAAGAAGAGAAGAAGAAGAAAAGAAGAAGAAAAGAAAGAAAAGGAAAGAAGAGAAGAAAGAAAAAGAGAAAGAAGAGGAAGAAAAGAAAGAAGAGAAAGAAAGAAGAGAAGTAGAAAGAGAAGAAGAAGAAAGAGAAGAGAAAAGAAGAAGAGAAAAGAAGAAGAAGAAAAGAAAGAAAAGAAAGGAAGAAAAAGAAAGAGAGAAAGAAGAAGAAGAGAGAAAAGAAAGAAGAGAGAAAGAAAGAAGAAGAAAAGAAGAAAGAAGAGAAAAGAAGAAAGAAGAAGAAAGAGAAAGAAGAGAAGAAGAAGAAGAAAGAGAAGAAAGAAGAAGAAAAGGAAGAGAAGAAAGAAAGAAAGAAGAGAAGAAAGAAGAAGAAGAAAAAGAAGAAAGAAGAAGAGAAAAAGAGAAGAAGAAAGAAGAAAAAGAAGAGAAGAAGAAAGAAAGAAGAAAAAGAAAGAGAAGAAGAAGAAAGAAGAAGAGAAAGAAGAAAGAAGAAAGAAAGAAGAAAAAGAAAGAGAAGAAAAGAGAAGAAAGAAGAAAGAAGAAGAGAAAAGAGAAGAAAAGAAAGAAGAAGAAAGAAAGAAGAAAGAGAAGAAAGAGAAGAAAAGAGAAAGAAGAAGAAGAAAAGAAAAAGAAGAAGAAAGAAGAAAGAAGAAAGAAGAAGAAAGAAAAAGAAAGAAGAAAGAAAGAAGAAAGAAAGAAGAAAGAAAGAAGAAAGAGAAGAAGAAAAAGAAAGAAAGAAAGAAGAAGAAAGAAGAAAAGAGAGAAAAGAAGAAGAAGAAAAGAAGAAAAGAAGAAAGAAAGAAGAGAAGAAAGAGAAAGAAGAGAGAAGAAAGAAGAGAAAAGAAAGAAGAAGAAGAAAGAAAGAAGAAAAAGAAGAAAGAAGAAGAAGAAAAAAGAAAGAGAAAGAAGAAGAAAGAGAGAAGAAGAAGAGAAGAAAAGAGAGAAAGAAGAGAAAAGAAGAAGAAAGAGAGAGAAGAAAAAGAAGAAGAGAAGAAGAAAGAAAAAGAGAAGAAAGAAGAAAAGAAGAAAGAAAGAAGAAGAAAAGAAAAAGAAGAGAAAAGAAAGAAGAAAGAAAGAAAGAGAAGAAAGAAGAAAAGAAAGAGAAGAAGAAAGAAGAGAAAGAAGAAGAAGAGAAGAAGAAAGAAGAAAGAAAGAGAGAAGAGAAGAAAGGAAGAAGAAAAGAAAGAGAAAGAAGAAGAAAGAAGAAAGAAAGAAAAGAAAAGAAGAAGAAAAGAAAGAAGGAAGAGAAAGAAGAAAGAAAGAAAAAAGAAGAAGAAAAGAAGAGAAAGAAAAGAGAAAGAAGAGAGAAGAAAGAAGAAAGAAGAAAGAAGAAAAGAGAAAAGAAAAGAAAGAAGAAGAAAGAGAAAGAAGAAGAAAAGAAGAAAGAAAAGAAGAAGAAAAGAAGAGAAAGAAAGAAGAAGAAAGAAGGAGAAGAGAAGAAAGAGAGAAAAGAAAGAGAAAGAAGAAGAAAGAAGAAGAAAGAAAGAAAGAAGAAAGAAGAAAGAAGAAAAGAGAAGAAAGAAGAAAGAAAAAGAAAGAAAGAGAAGAAGAAGAAAGAGAAGAAAGAAGAGAGAAGAAAGAAAGAAGAAGAAAAAGAAGAAGAAAGAAGAGAAAGAAGAAGAAGAAAGAAGAAAGAAGAAAGAAGAGAAAGAAGAAGAAAGAAGAAGAAGAAAGAAAGAAGAAAGAAGAAAAGAAAGAAAAGAGAGAAAGAAGAAGAAAGAAAGAAAAGAAGAAAAAAGAAAAGAAGAAGAAAAAGAAAAGAAAGAAGAAGAAAAGAAGAAGAGAAGAAAGAGAAGAAAGAAGAGAAGAAGAAAGAAGAAAAGAAGAGAAAGAAGAAGAAGAAAGAAAGAGAAGAAGAGAAAGAGAAGAAAGAAGAAGAAAAGAGAAGAGAAGAAAGAGAGAAGAAAGAAAGAAGAAGAAAAGAAGAAAGAAAAGAAGAGAAAAGAAGAAGGAAAAGAAGAAAGAGAAGAAAGAAAAGAAGAAGAGAAGAGAAGAAAGAAAGAAAGAAGAGAAGAAAAGAAGAAGAAAAGTAAGAAGAAGAGAAAAGAAAGAAGAAGAAGAAGAAAGAGAAGAAGAAAGAAGAAGAAGAAAGAGAAAGAAGAGAAGAAGAAAAGGAGAAAGAAAGAAGAAGAAGAAGAAAAGAGAAGAAGAAAGAAAGAGAGAAAGAAGAAAGAAGAAAAGAAGAGAAAGAGAAAGAAAGAAGAGAAGAAAGAGAAAGAAAGAAGAAAAGAAGAAAGAGAAGAAAGAAGAAAGAAAGAAAAGAAAGAGAAAAGAAGAAGAAGAGAAGAAAGAGAAGGAAAGAAGAAGAAAAGAAGAGAAGAAGAGAAGAAGAGAAGAAAGAAGAGAAAGGAGAAAGAAAAGAGAAAGAAGAAGAAAAGAGAAAGAAGAAAGAAGAAGAAAGAAAGAGAAAGAAGAAAGAAGAAGAAAGAAAGAGAGAAAGAAGAGAAGAAAGAAGAGAAAGAAGAAGAGAAGAAGAAAGAAGAAGAGAGAAAGAGAAAGAAGAAGAAGAAAGAGAAAAGAAAGAGAAAGAAAGAAGAAGAAAAGAAAGAAGAGAAAGAAGAAGAAAGAGAAGAGAGAAGAAAGAAGAAAAGAAGAAAGAGAAAAGAAAGAAGAAGAAAAGAGAAGAAGAGAAGAAAGAAAGAAGGAAGAAGAAAGAAGAGAAAGAGAAAGAAGAAGAAAGAGAAAGGAAGAAGAGAGGAAGAAAGAAAGGAAGAAGAAAAGAAGAAAGGAGAAAGAGAGAAGAAAAGAGAGAAGGAAGGAAGAAAGAGAAGGAAAAGAAAAAGGAGAAAGAAAGAAGAAAAGAAAGAAGAAGAAGAGGAAGAAAGGAAAGAAGAAAGAGAAGAAAAGAAAAGAAGGAAAGAAAGAGAAAGAAAGAGAAGAAGAAGAAGAAAGAAGAGGAAAAGAAAAGAAAGAAGAGAAAGGAGAATGAGAAGAAGAAAAGAAGAGAAAGAAGAGAAGAGAGAAGAAGAAAAGAAGAGAAGAAGAGAGAAAAGAAAGAAGGAAAGGAAGAAAGACGTAAATACGAGCGAAAGAAAGTGAGAAGGAAAGAGGAGAAAGAAATGAGAAGGAAAATGATAGGATTAAGGAGAAGGAGGAAAGACAGGAAAGGAATGGAGTGTATTAGTGATATTGTTTCTGTTTCTTTTTGATTCTGATGTTTTTGCTATGTTTATTTTTTTTGTTGTTGTGTTTGGTTTTTTTATCGTTTGTCAATTCGCCTCATCGGCGTTCGTTTGGTTTGGGATTGGGGTTTTGAACGGCTCCGATATGGTGGCTGAGGAGTTTTTTATGGAGCGTTTCCCCCTTTACTTAGTGTGATTCAGTTCATGTCCCGTTCCTTTGTCAGCTCTGTTTTTTTTGGGCAGTCTTGGTAGGCAGGTTGTAGGTTGTCTTTGTTGCCCCCCCCGCCGTCCTGACCCTTTATTTCGTTCTGCGGGACTGTTCTGGGGTTTGCATGGGTTGGGGGTTCCCTGGTTCTTAAGTGGTTGCATATTTTGGTGGTGTTTGGCGTATCGGGGTGGGAGTTTGCTTTGTTTCTCCTCGGCACATTTCTAGAGTGGTTGGTCTGTCCCGATGTCTTTGAGGGCCCTGGGCGATTTGGTTTTACCTCTTGATCTTTGCTTTGCGTTTGGTATATCACGATATAAAGGTCAAACAGATTTACGTCACGGGATCGGGCTCAGACTTGATACAATGTATTTTTTACGAAAGGTGTTAATGAAACCGGTCAATAAAGAGTTGTATTTAGACTCCAGAGTTAAAGCGTACTAACAAAGTCTAAAAGAATAGAGAATGGGAAAATCAGAAATAATAACAAACTAAAGGATTATCTTAAATAAAATCCGATCTTCAGGAGCAGACAATGGCACACAACCAATCATGGAAGGTAATTCATCAGAAGTATATCCTCCCAATACCCAGGAAAACAGTATCAAGGAAAAATCTAATCAACGAAAAATGAGCCCATCATTTGAACAACATTTGCGATTAAAATGATTCAGACAATCTATCCATGATAAGTTAGCCCCCTACCCCCGCGCATGCGGCTGCTTTTTTTTTGGCACACTAGTTTCGTCGGTTCTCTGGGTTTTTTGGGCCGATGATTGCTGTTCGTTGTCGGGCGGACGGGCTTCTTGCTTTTCTCGTGAGTTTTATTTGAGTGAATAAATAAACCCTATGTATAGATCTTCAGATCGGGGGGATACGGATCCGAGACTATATGCCATGGGTCTGAGATGGATGGGCTTGGCCTGCTATTTCATATAACGAAAGAATTATGCCCCCGAGCATGCTGTAGGTATTAGCTTGATTTAATTAGGTATTGCGCCGTTGGGACTATTGGATTACTTTAACGTTTTTTTCTGAATTATGGGCGCTAACTCTTGATAGCCGATAGATACGAGATGTGTGATATTGTGAAAAGGACATTTACAGCCGGGTGACGGGCGCGCATGCATTGTGTTAGGCAATGTGCAAAGGATTCAGCGCGGGGGCAGATTATCGTTTTGTAAATTGCAATTTTATATTATGCGAGCTATCGGTGTCATGTAATCCGCTTTGCTTTAGTGTCGCTAGCGTAGTGTGCTAAGTGCCTTATGAGTGTATATTTTCACCGCGCCCCGCCATATAGTATACATGGATTTTATTCCTATTAGTTCATGCTGATCGCATGCTGAATGAAATCATGAATGATAATTGCTCATTTGGATGAGACGGGGCAGGGACAGTTTTTGAAGAAGTTGGATAGGGACCGTATAAATTAGTGTACAGTGGGGTGAAGTGTTACTTGAGAATTGGTTAGCTTGGCTTATCCCCAAAGGGAATGTTCCTCTATTCGTGGTGTCTGTGATGGGTGTTGATTCTTATGTCTTTTGGGTTGTTGTTGATTTACGTGGGGATCGTGCCTCTTTTCGTTAAGTTCTTTTTAGGCTCATGTTACCTATTCCTTTCATCTGGTCTTCGTGCGTTCACTTTTGCGTGCTGGCATTTACAAAAATAAAAAATCAATTTAACTTAAGAAAAATTTAAATGCTAGTACTAGTATTAAAGTCATTAGTAATATGCAGTAGATCAACATTAGGATGGCTGCAGCGCCTGGTTCACGACGATTTGGGGCGGGCTGCCGGGCCCACTTTGGTGGATAGCCATACTCGGTCCTTGCTTATTTTTTTCGCGGGTAATAGGTGGTAGTGTATCGAGGTGGCGCGTTTTTTCGGGCAGGGCGGGGGGGGTTATTTCCGAGGGAGGCAGGTTGCGGACGGCGATTTGTTTTTTTTGCGGAGGGGCGGTTGCACTTTATGATGATTTGTAGGGAGTCGTGTATTCGTCTTTTGATTTTGGATTTTGATCCTTTGTGTTACGGTTGCGCTTGGTTGCTTTTTTTCTGTTGCGCGCGTGTGAATATGAGTGGAGGTGTTGCGTGGACTTGGGTTGTGTATTGGTTCGTGATGCAGGACTTCTGTTTTGTTGCTTTTCTATGTCGTTTTTGTTCGGGGGTGGGGTGTCTATGCTTACCGTAGAGGTTCGGGTAAATCCCTATTCGTCTCTGAGCTCCTGGGAGTAGTCATGTGTTTTATTATTAATGTTTGGCGTGTTTTGGTGTAGTATCAGCCCTCCTTTTGTGTTTACGACGGATGGTTCTTGGTTGTGGGGGTGTTCCGTTACATGTTAGATTTTTGTGGTGTGTGGGTTACTTGTGATCTTGTTGGTGGGGCTGACGATGTGCTGTAGTTTTCAAGTTTATTACTATTACTTATCGGGTACAGGCTATAACGTTCCGTCCCTGTGCTGTGTGGTCTTTTCCCGGCTCTGTATTTTGGTGTGGGATGTTGCGGAGGGCCGTAGGTGCAAGGTGTGCGCGTGCCAGTTTGGACGGCCGCCTCGGTGAGTCTTGTTGGGTATTTGACGAGCCTGGTTAGTTGCTAGAGTGGATGTTTCTCCTTCACTATCTCGTCGGCGTTTTGTGGGTCTACCTTTGTATCGTCTTGTTTAGTGTGTTTTGTGTTTGTGTTTTCTGGGGTTTTTAGTGTTTCAACTCGTCGAGTCACTCGCGTGGGCGACGGGTCGTTTGTATAACGTGATCCTGTCCTCTCTTATGAGTAGCTTAGAGGGTTGTGATAGATGGTGACCTGCTGGGGGACGGACTTTGCTACGGTGTGTGTTACGCCTCTGGGGGGTTTTCAGGGGCCCGGTGATTTCTTGATTCTTGATTTGTCGATGTGCGTATAGTTTGTGGGCGGTGGTACTGTGCGTTTCTGAATGTTGCCTTAAGAGTGGAGTAGTCGCGCATTGTTGTCCTGGCATCTGGTGCGCCTTATTGTTCCAGTTCAGGTTCTCTTGTGTTGTGGGTGTATTTGGCTCAATGTCGTTTCTGATAGGGTGCTCATTGGTGACCTCCGTATGTTGTAACTGGAGTACACATTGAGGATAACTTTCCAGATGTAATGGTTGGGAGAGTAGATGTAATAATCTCTAGAGAAATTTACTTCATCGGCGTATTCTGACGGGGGTAGCGGGTGAGATTACATTACTGGTTGGGTGTCTGCGTGTTTTTGTGGTGGTTGTCTTAGTGACCTGTAGGATCTGCCAATGGATCGCGGTTCTTACCTTTGATATATTTTTCTGGATTCCTCGGCACTTTCAGAGGGTTTTTGTATTTCGGGTCCACTCGCTCGCGCACTTGGTCTCCTCGGCGCCGGTTTGGTGTGCTGATCGGGATTGATTTTGGTAAAGTTGTACGTTTGGTCATTGGTATATGCGCTTCTTGGTGTATGTTGTTGGTGGGGCGCACCGCGACGGAGCTTTGTAGTGGTTTTTTTATGGTTGTGGGATGTTTTACACTCCCGGGGGCCCTTCGGGCTTTTAGTTGGGTGTTCGGGCTGGCGCGGGCTCCGAGGGCTTACTGTTTTGTGGGGTTGCTGATCGTGTGTTGGTTTGCTTTCTCTTTGTTTTTTTTTGGTTGCATTTTGGCGTTTCCTGGATGTGGCTGGCGCATACAAAGTATAGTTGCTGCTCGCTGCTCGTATGTTAGCTCTGTGTTTCCTTAAGTTTTGATGTTGTGATTCTCATGGGCGTTTTTGGATTCTGCAGTCCACTTTTCGGGCCGTTTGTAGTTATTTGAATTTGCATTTGTCTTTGTGGGTGGTTAGGCCCCCACGTTATTGGTCTGTCTCCCTCCCCTCTCCCGGCGACACAGCGTTCTTGCGCGTTTTCGGCCTTTTTTGTTAATAGTTGTAGTTGGTTTTCCGCTTTGTGTTGGGAAGTTCTTGTTCATTGTATTGTTTTTTTTTGGCTTCCGGCCTTCTTGCTGGTACGTTTGTATCGGCTTTTCTGTTTTTTGTGTTATCTCGTCGTTCATGCGGCTTCTTGGGCTGGCGCAATAGCTGGACGATGAGATAGTCTAGCTGGTTATTATTTGGAGCATTCGGTTGCCGTTGTTGTTGGTTCTTTTGTAGAGGTGTTAGCTGGTTTTGCATTTTTGGGGGGTGTGTTTTGGGTTTTTTTTTTTGCGGCGGTGTTCTTTGGTACGTTTTTGTGATTGACTGGTCATATTGGTGAGGGGGCGGTGGCCTAGGAGAACGATTGGGGTAGAACTTCCAGCTATCGGTTTGCGTCCGGATTGTGGTTTCGTTCCTGTCACTTCTGTTCTGTCTTCGTGCTACATAGGTCGCGTTAGGTTTAAGGCTTATGCTGGCATTTTGTTTTTGGTCTTCTTGAGTGGGCGGTTATGTGCTGTGTCGGCTTTGCCGGGGGTTTGGTCTTGGGCTGTTTGAGTTCGGGCCGTCCGCTGTGGTATACTGTAGTTTGTTATTGTTCTGTTGGGTTTGTGGTTTTGTTGGTCTTACTTAGACCGGGGGGTTGTTGGGTATCAGTTGTTTTTTGGAGTTCGTTTTCTTCGCCGACCAGCTTGTTACTTGTTGTGTCGTCTATAGCGATTTTTTTGGTTCTGTCTTTTGCCAATTGTGCTGAGGAAGTCTTTTATTTTTGTCTGATACGGAGTTTATGTTTCATCTGCTACGGTGTTATGGTCAGGCGTACGGTAGGATGCGTTATGTCAGTAGAGTTGTGGTCTTCATTGAATTGCGGGCTTTTTCGTAGGGTGGGTGTGTGTTATTGTTTATGATGGTTCAGATGTTGGTATTTTCTAGTGTCGGTTCTGTTGGGTGGGTTTTGCCACATCTAAGGGTTTGGTGTGATCATGGGGGTGTTTTTTATAGATTCGTGATCGGTGTTTGGGGGGCCGGATTGGCGTGCTTCGTTTGCGTGTTCGTTTGGGGCGATCGGGTTTGTGATTCTGTTAGTGGGCATGTGATTCCTTTCTTGTATGGTCTCATTTATTAGGTATGCCTGGGGTATGGTTGTGTTTCCGGAGGTGTGTTGTCAGTACGGCTGTTGCACCGCTGCTGAGAAGGGCACGTATTTTCGTTGACGTTTTGGTGTTGTGGACTATTGTTAGCTTTTTTGAGGCCGTGGGATACATTAGGTCAGTGGGGTTTGGTAAGGAGGCCTCGCGCTAGTTACTCTTTATTGTTTAGGTCTGTGTATTGTGGTGGATTTTTTTTGTGTGTTACCTTTGGCTGAAGTGTCTCATGCCTGCCCTCTCAGGCGGGTTCGAGCCATATTGTTCTGACCGGGTTCATGTTCTCTGTTGCATTGTTTGTGGGCTTCTTGAGCTTTCGCTCGCAGCTCGCCCTTTGTGGCGAGTGGTCACCTCGTTGTTTGTTGGATCGGTTCATTTTATGTTGATTTTAAGCCGGTGGCGATGTCGGTGCAGGTGAGAGGTTTAAATGTGGTATTTTATGTTGACGTTTTTTGGCTTGCTGGGGGGTTTTTGTTATTTCCCTTACGGCTATGTGATAGCGGGTAGGCATGGTTGTTTGTTTGTGCGTTTCTTTTTAGTTGTATGGTCTCGATATCGCGCCTGGGCTTTTGGGGGGCTGTTGGGGGGGTGTCTGGAATCTAGGATGTTGTTCTTACAGTGGGTATTAGTTATTTGGGTTGGGTCTGGGCCCAGGCCTGTCTTTCCGTTTTAGTGTCGGTTTGCACTACTGCTGTTGGCTTTTCGACTATAGATTTATGTGATCCAAGATATTGTTTGCGTTCCGCTGTTCGTTACTTGTCTCTCGGCGGTTTTAGCTTGGGTACGGTTGTTGGACTTTGATTGGGTTACGTTGTGACGTCGAGTGGGGATTAGCTTAAGTTTGGATGCTGATCAGTTTGATTGGTGGTTAGTGTCTCGGGCTGCACCTTTGTATTCTCCCGTTAGCCCCGCGCTTGGGCGTTTGGGTGTACTATTTTTGTTCTGACGTTTGTATTTGTGACTTGCGTCGTATATGTGCTTGCATATATGTTTTTTATTAGATGCTCGATTTCTGGTTATGTATTGTGTCGTCTACAATATATCATGCGCAGTTTTGACCTTTTTGCGGGGTGAGTTACGTTGCTTGAACGACGTGGGGGTTTTTGTTATAGGTTTTGTTGTTAATGCGTTGTTGGGGCGATTGTGGCGCTGGATAGCTGTCAATGTTACGGTGTCGGTGTGGTCTACGGTTTGTTTCATTCCGCACCTTTACTTTCTCTCTATTGCGCAGTCTTATGTTGGCTTTTGTTGTTAATTGTCGAGGACCATATGCCTCTGGTTTTGTTGCTTTGTGTCGCTATGAGAGGGCAACTGCTTGGGGACTTATTTTAATGAGGTGCCTTTTCTTTAGGTTGGTGGGCTTGTTTGAGGGGTGCTGTCCTTCTGTTTTCTGTGTGGTGGGGTTTGTAGTTTTGTGCGGTCTTAGAATTCTGTTGGGGTGCGCCGTGGTTGAATGGTGTTGGCTTTATTATTGGGGTGTATTCTGTCATTTCTGTTGTTAATGCAGGATGTTTGGGGTGCTGTTTAGCACATTTGTGGGTTGTGTGTCGGGCCGTGTATTCTGGGTTACGGACTATGTTGATTCTCCGTCCGGTGATACTAGTGTGGCGTGGCTTGCTTCGCTGACTGCGTGGCTGTTTTCCGGCGGTGTGTTTTGTGCTGGACGCTAACGGATGTCATGGGATTTGGATGGTAGCCCAGTCATGACGGCGTTGTGGTTATAGTCGTTTTTTGTGACGGTATGTACTGTTAACCGTTCCGCGGAGATCGCTGAGCTGGGGCGGAGGTCCGCGTCTCATCTTGAGCTGGAGCGTGGTCGGGGTTGTGGTTGTTGTTGGTATTTATGTTTGGCGGGGGCGCCAGAGTGTTACGGGTCGCGGTTTGTTATGACATGGCGTTAGGGGGCTGCGAAGTCCGCTTGGCCAGCTGCGCAGCGCTTGGGTCGGTTGGTTCTTCAGTTGGGGTTTCTCGTAGAGGATTGCTCTTTGGAGTGCCGAGGTGGTTGCGTTCTTGGTGGTTATATGTCCAGCACCTGTTCGGGTGCCTGATGACTGTTCTTCGTTGCGTTTTTGGGTTGAGGGTGGGGACAGTTCATGCTATTTCTTTTCAGTATTGTGGTCGGTGTTTGGTTGGGCGGCCGTGTCGTTTTAGTGATGTGGGATTCCTTATCTCATGCAAGCGGTTTCGTGGGTTAGAATGTTTTTTGGGGGTGAGGGCGTGGAGTTCTGGAGTTTTGGTATTAGGGTTTGTTGTGGTTATTGAGGCTCTAGGCTGTTAGTGTGTACTCCGCGTATGTGGAGTACTCTGTTTTTTGGGTGTTGCTCGTTTTTTTCGGTAGAGGGTGTGTCAGGGGCGGAGCACGCGGCCTAGGTTCTGTGTGTGAGCATACCCGATCAGTTGACTTTCGCTTTATTGTTGTTTTTTGTGCTTGTGTCTGGTCTAAACTCGTAGTGGTCGTGTTACTTCGTGGTTTCCGAGATTCCTGTGGCTGTTTTTGTTCTTTCGGCGGGTTTTGTTTATGCGGTCACGGGTTTCGGCAGCGTGGTGAGGGCATTTTTTATAGATATTGCGTATTGGGTGCGCGAGGGGGGATCCCAGGTTGGGAGCGCGCGAGTGGTGAGAAGGGGTTTTGAATTTTGGGTGGGGGTTGGAACGCGAGCAGGTTCGGGGGTTCCGTCGTGGCAGGCGGCGGTTTGATAGGCCGAGTTTCTTGGCAGGTTATGTCATGGGTTCTCTTCGCGATTTCCACGCAACCGTCCACTTCCTCTGTTTGGTTTGATCTATAAGTCCGATCGCAGGCGTGAAGGGTGGGGCTAAGGGATGGCTCTTTTACTCGCCGCTTGCCCCCGGGTTTAGGGTCTGGTACATTCTCCAGTTGGTGGAGTAGCGTGAATGTTGCGTACATTACGGTATTTCTGTCCAGTCCCTTGGTGGTATGTATTATGGTTAATTCGCGTCCGTAGGCCCTTCGTGTATCGGTTGAGGCTCTTGGGGGTCATTTGAGTGTGTGTTCGGTCTTGTAGTTGATGTATCTCTGGGTGGTGTATTTGGGTGTTTTGCGCGGGGAGGCAACCGGTTGGTAGTTAGCGGTTAGGCGTGTTAGAAGAGGTCGTTGCTTAGGTGGGAGGAATGGCTGCTTTTGTTTAGGCCTTAGATTCGTGATGGGGGCCTTACCCTTTTGTTGAGGTTGTATATTGTAACTGATGGCTTGCTGTTTTGTTTGGTATTGAGTAGTGTCAGTGGGTCTAAGAATTTGGTCAATTATTAAAAGTGTTTGTAGCGTCTAGTTATGCCTTGCCCCAAGGGGTATTTGTTACTTGTTCTGGCAGTGAGGTCGGCTATTCAACTTGTCTCTTCACTCTCCCTGTGCTTTTGCATTTCGTTTCTGTTGGTTCGGTGGTGCGGTTCGGGTGGGGCCGTTTTTGTTGTGGTTTATGCGCATATGTTCTTATTGGTTATCTGGACAGTCGATAGGGGGGGTGTTTTTCATTCGGGGTATGGGTAAGTCCTTTGGTCGGCGTTGGCGACATCTCGACTGAAGATTTGGGTGTCGTCCGGTTACTTTAATTCCTGTAGCTCATCATGGGGCTTGGTGGTGGATTGGAGGTCACTTTCAGGTGGCGGCGTCGGGCTTTGTTTTATTGTATGTTGAATATGGGCTTTGGCTGATGTCCGCGCTTGTTCTAATACTAACGTATTTATTCTTTTGTATTTGGGCGCTTGCTATTTGGTCGTCTCTGACTTCGTGTTCGGTTCGTAAGTCGGAGGGCAGTGGCGGCTAATTCGTAGTTCGTCTGGGCTAGCTTTCACTAGTTTTGTTGGCAAATAAATAATATACCGACTCAGTTAGCATGCTAAGTAAAGGATATTAGATAGAAAGCAATCCAAATTCAAATCGTAGTAGACGGGAAGGTGTTCCGCTAAACCATTAAGCCCTAGGCAACGAATAACACCGAAAAGGGGATAGAGTGCGTTCCTTGTACTTTAAGTGATAGGGAGTATTCAACTCCATATACAAAATTATTGGGTGATTTGTTAGCGCATCGGAGGAGCCTGATGGTGGACTACGTTCGTCTGGGGTGTTTTGTTGATTTCTGACGTGGGATTTTTTTGGTGTGCCGGGTGAAATGCGTCGGGCGTGGGTTGGATTGGGCGACGCTCCTTGGTGGTACCATTTGTATGTGCACTGGTGGGTAAATTGATTAGCATAGACGCAGTGGCTTATTCCATGTATTTTTGTGTGGTCGGGTTCGATTGTAGGCCGGTTTCGTGTAATATCGTGGGGTGGTTTGATTTGTTGTTTAGGGGTGGGGTCGTCGGGACCTCAGTGGGAGTTTTTGTGGTAGTTGATTGACTTCGTGCGAGTATTTGAGCTCCGCCGGGTTGGTTCGTGAATCTCAGCTTTGGTGGCTGCTTAGCCGAGGGCGCTGCCCTCGCTTCTGGTTATAGTGCGTTTTGCCGCTTCGCTTCTTTTGGGTGGGATATGCCTCGACGAGTGGGAACAGCGAGTTTTTTTGTACGTCTTTTTTTTGGTTTGTTGGACAGGAGGGGGTCTTGGAGGGGGGGTGGTGGCCCGAAGTGCTGCGAAGGTTTGCCGATTTTTGGTTGCGCGTTAGGGAGTAGCTCGATTTGTTTGTACCTATGTTTGTGTCTCGAGTGGGTCGGACTTTTCGTGTTGGTGACACGTATTTGTTAGGGGATGCCTTTGGATTTTTTGTTGTTCGTTAGGTGTTGGTGACTCGGTCTCCGCCCACTTCAGGTACTCTTGTAATCTGTTAGGGCTTCGCCTTTGGTAGTTCATGTTAGGCGGTTACGATCTCGGGTGGGAGGCTTTCCGCTAGCCGTGTCATGACCTTGATGTGGATGAGTGGACTTCTCTTGTTTTTGTCACAATGTAAGGGTTATCGGGGTTTTGGTCTGTACGTGGTTTTGATTCCAGTGGGGGTGGCGTTTTTCTTGATATGAGCGGCTCTGGCGGCTTAAGGTTATTGGGGTGGGCGCTTCCGTTTTGTTTGGTTTGTTTTTTTACCTTTGTCAGCGGAGTAGTTAGTGCGGTTACTGGAGGTCCCTTGTGTGTTAGCTCTTTATTCGAGCAGGTAGGTTCTACCGGGGTTTGGAGCGAGGTATATCGTATTCCCTTGTCGATAGCCAGTCCAGTGGTACTCTGGTTTGGGCTTGGTGTCCAGGGGTAGTTGTGGTGTGGTAGTGCGTCTGTTTTTGTGTTGTTAGTACTTGACCGTTTGTTTTATTAGGGGTTGGCGTTAAAGCTCGTATTTGGCTCTTAAGTTTGCTGGGGTGACTTGTTGATGGGGTCTTATTTTGGACGATAATGCTTACATACGGTGAGGATCTCGGTATTTGGGGTGTTTGGGTAAATATATACATCGGTTTGTTGGTTGGTGATAGGACGGTTTCTGATACGTTATGGGTCTATCGATGGTTCCTTTTGCTTAGAATTGTTTGGCAGGCGATTTTGATCGTGGTTGCCGTGGTGACTGGAAAGTATTTTTTAGTTTCTGGGATTTTAGTTTTTTCCGCGTTGTTCGGGCGTTTTGCGGGCTGGCTTTTGGTTTGGTCGCTCGGGCCGGATGGGTGGGTTGTTTTGGGTTACCCCCTTGGTCTCCGGATTGTTTATTTTTTTTGGCTTGTGAGGGGTTGGCCTGTTTTGAATGATGCGTCATGCTGTGTTACTGCAATATCTCGGTGTTCTGTTGTGCTTGGTTTCGTGTTGTTGGCGTTTTCTGGGTTTTGTTGAAGCTGGGACTGGCGTGTGCTCGTGACCCGTCAACGAGCGAGGTTGCTTTTGTGGTGTAGCGTTACACCGGTAGTGTTTGTTCTTGTGGCAGGGTGTTTGCGGGTTGCCTTTCGTTTTGCGTTTTGTGTTGGAGAGTATTTTCCCGGGGTGTGCATCCTTTCTCGAGGATGTGGCATTGGCTGGGCGCTGTTTTTTGATATTAGGTTCAGGAGGGAGTCATGGGTGCAAGGTTTTGCTGGTCGCTTGGGTTTGGGTGGTTCATGGCAGATTTATGTTTTCTATCGGTGTTTACGCGCCGGTCGGCCTGCTGATTTCACTCTGATTGGTGAGCGGTTGGCGCTTATTTGGAGTTGTGGTTTGTTTATGTCTTATCGCAAGTTGGGTGTGACTGAGCCTCACGGTGCGGCTATTTTTGCAGATTCGTTATTGGGGTTCTCAGTTTCGCGATTGAGGTGGTGTTTAAGTGGCTCTTTCGGAGGTGGTCGGGCGCTATGGGTCGGCTAGACGTTTGACTGCAGTGTGAGGACTTCATGGGTCGTTGGGGCTTCGCTACCTGGCACGCGATCAGTGTTAGGCTTGTTTACGGCGGATGCAACTTCGCTGGACTGACTAGGTGGTCCCTTGCGTTGGGGTATGCATTGGTGTTGGTTGTGTGGTTTGTATAGGTTGCGAGCTCGTCCGTCACCGGCCTCATTTGGGTGTGGGGGTATGGGTATCACGTTATCTCGTGTCGTATGGTGTGTGTCTTGGGTGTGTTTTGGTCCACTATGGGGGTGTCTTCGTAATGGGAATGGGGAGAAGGAATGGGATCGTGGTTAGCGATCTGCCCAACAAACGTAAATAAACGCAAGTCCAATAGAATACTAGAGTTTGTTGGGTGTTATGGGGTTTAATTCCCTCTGTGTTGTCGTGTTGATGATTTTGGGGTAAGATAGAGGCGGGTCAATTTATTATTATGGTTTGTTTAGTGCGTGGGCGGTCCGCGTCGCCATTCGTAGGGGTTTGGGCCTGCTCAACGACGGGCCGGGGGTTTTGCCTTTGAATTCCGTTTGCTGACTTTCCCGTTTGATGGTTGGGTGGACGTCGCCTTTTCTGCCGTCTCCATGGACTTTTTTTTGTTTGTGTATGAATGTCCATGTGGCGTTCTTGGGGGGGGTTAGGTCTCTATTGTGGTGGTTCAGAGCGTTTGTTGTTTAGTTGCCGTTGGTTGCTGGTGTGGCGGGGATAGGTTGCGGTTGTTTTATGCTTTAGTCGGTATGGTATTTTATTTTTAGTGAGTTGATTTATTCATTGCTTCTTTTTTGTTAGGTGGTTTGCTTTCGTGGATGGTGTCGTTGATTATCGTTGTCGTGGTCTTTCTTGGCTCGTTGAACAATTGTGCTGAGTGGCGTCAGATTTAGTGTTCCCGTATCCGCTGAGGACGGTAGATTGGCCTTGTGTCCGGTTTTCTTCCACCTTTTTTATGGTTCTTTGGTGTGGTGGCGTTATGGTGGTTTTTTTAGAGCTGAGGGTTGGGGTTATAGTGGCGGGGTTCTCATCCGGTGCCTGGTTGGTAGTGTATTTTTGGTAGCGGTGCCCGACACGCGTCGGCGCCTGTGGGTGTGTGAGTATAATGGGGGACCCCCGGCTTTATACTTTCTTCTTTTTGGGTTTCGGCCACTTCATATCCATTTTTTTATTCTGGCGGTGTGCTGCAGACGATGGCTGGTGTCTTGTTTTTTAAAGTTTCACGTGGTCCATCCTTCTGTTGGTGTGGACATTTGGTTCATTTTACTGTCAAATGAGTCACCGCAGCGGGGGCAGGCGGAGACAGCAGTGTGCTTTTTTGGATTTTTTGGCGAGTTATTGCGGCTCGTCGTCTGCGACGTATTGGGGGGCGTCTGGCTGGGGGGGTTTGTTTGTGGTTCTTTGTTTCTGTTTTTTGGTGATGGGCCGCGACTTTTGTTAGCCTGTTTGAAATACTAGGGTATTTATGCACGCTGCTATAGATTAGAAAAGGCTGATGATATGTATGTCTATTATAAATAGCTCTAGGTAACGGCTTTGGACTTAGTGGGGGGTTCGGTTTAAGGTTTGCTTTTAAGTCGTACGGAATTAGTGGGGGCCTTTGTTTGTGTTCCCTCTTCTTTCGCTTTTGGGTGTTGCGTTGCGGCGCGTAAGCTGTGTGGTTGTCAACGGTGTGTTTCTTGCGGAACGTTTAATTATTGTTCTGGTCCGTTTGTTGGCTGCGCATTTTTCTTGGACCGTGTGAGTCAGAACTTGCTGGGTGAGTGGTCACTGTGGTACTCGACCGGTCTTTATAGGAAGGGCGGCGGTTGGGATTTGTAATTTAGGCGACGATTGTGGGAGTGCGGGTTAATTGGCTGTGGTGTTTTTGGCTTTTCTTTTGGCGATAAGACGTGAGGTTTGGTTTGCGTGGGGGTTGTTGTGTTCGGGGCGTGGTCGGATTTGGATTTGGGGATCTTCTTCAGGACAGCCAGGTTATTCGTTGGGGTTGGTAGGTTCTTGTATGATTTTAGCCTGGCTCGTTTTAGCGGATTGGCAGTAGTTAGGTAGGCCCAGCATTTGCACTATTACTTAGTCTGACATCGTGGAGTGTGTATTAAGGGTGTCGGTCGTGAATTGTTGTAAGGGGGGTTATAGGTTGCCTGGTGTTCTATTAGTGGTTTGGCTATCTGTATTTGGTTTTGGAGCTGGGGTCCGCGAGATTTTTGGAGGTGTTATGTCTGGGGCAGCGGTTTTTACTAGTATTCGTGTAGTTTAGCTGTTGGGCGAAGTATTGGGGCCGCACAGGTTTGGTTACCATTCGATGTGCGTGGTACTGCATGTTCTATTCTGTTTGCGCATTTTTGCTTTTTTTTTTCTGTCTGTTGTGGGTGGGGTGTGTTTTTGTAGGTTGGCTTGTTATTTTGTAGGTTTGAGCTTTGAGTCCAGTTTTTCTTAGAGTTTGTTGCAGGACTTTCCCGGGTTTAACCAATATGTTTGGATTTTTGGTGGGTGTATATCTGGTGTTTACGATATATATATATATTATATATATTATGTAGTTTGTGCCGTATGGGCACGGTTAATAATTTGCTGTGGGGTTGCGTTCGGTCTGTGAGCCTTGGCGGATCTGTTGGCTGTGGAGACAGAAGATAGTCCCTTTCTCACACTCGATAGCGGCTTCGCATGACGCATATCTTGGCATCGGGTGCGTCTAGCTTTGCGGGATTTTGCTTAGGTTAAGGAACCGCATCTGTAAGTATTGGGCGTGTTCGGTCTTCATCGTGTTTGTTTCTCTATGTGGGTTGGTCGAGGGCGGGGTTGGGCCACTGTTAGTTATACTGAGCCTTGGTTGGGAGGTGTGCTCTTTGTCGCGCTAGTTTATTGTTCCCGGGGTTAGGCTTGCATGAAATCGGGTTGGGGCATTATAGTATGCATGCAGCATGGTAGGATATTTTGTAGCGAGTGGTAGATTTGGCTGCGGTATTT
The DNA here is from genome assembly GCA_029891615.1 of Natrix natrix natrix. Taxonomy (NCBI): domain Eukaryota; kingdom Metazoa; phylum Chordata; class Lepidosauria; order Squamata; family Natricidae; genus Natrix; species Natrix natrix. Next base: position 347,584 of record JAKRSK010012080.1, read on the forward strand.
CTCGTGTGTTAATTTATCTTGTTGGGTGTGTATGGCGAGTTACGGATTGCTTGACGCACGAGTTGGTGGGGGTTTGGTCGCATATCGGTAGTATGCTGATAGTTTTGCTCTCTGCGTATTCTCTGTCCGTGTGTGCGGCCATCACTTGGTGCGACAAGACGAAAGTGTGTCAGTTTTATTTGTGTGGGGGTTTAGTTTTTTTGTCCGGCTTGTGTTGTATGAGCACTAGCCATGGGGGGTGTTTCGGCGTGCCTGTCTTCGGGTTGTTTAGATCTGGCTTTTTCATTGTGGGGTTGGGGAGGCGGTGGGTTTAGTGTTGTGTACGGGCAGAGCTTGTGCGTCGTTCCTGGTTGAGTGAAGTAGTCAGAGGTGTGTGATAGTTGTGTGATGTGCCGGGTGTGACGTTTGTGGGAGATGGATTGTCTGGTTTTGGGTTAGTCTTTGTTTTATCTGCTCGTGCACAAATTACCGCCTCCTATGTGCTTGGTGGGCTTGACGTTTAGTACATTACCGCGTAGGTTAGGGTCTGCTCTTGGCGGTTTTTTGGTTGGTGTTCGGGTGGGCGAATTGCTGGTGGGACGCTGGTTTGTGTGTCGGGGACATCTAGCCCGGTGGGGGGGTTCGGGGCAGTGAGGGAGGGTGGGAACAGGGCTGTTGAGGGGTCGATTCTTATGTGGTGTTTTCAGTAGGGCTATTGTGGGTGCAACGTGTGGGTGGGGAGGAGCGAGCGGGGGGGGGCAGAAGCGACCGGCCGGAGGGGTCGTGGGGGGGGGGGGTCATTGGGACAAAGGGGAAAGGAATGGCGGTTCGAGGGGAAGGTACCGGGGGGGTGGGGGGAAGGCCGCGGTCGGGGGTGCAGTGGGTGGGGGGGTACGGCAGGGCCCGACGGGGGCTTGGGGGTGGGCGACACCTGCCCAGGCGGTCTCGGTGTGATGCGCCGGAGGCAGTGGGGCTGGTGGGGAGTTACGGGCGCGCGTGGACGCGGGCGGGGTGGAGGTGGAGTCGGTGGGGGGGGGGGCGTCGCGGGCTCGGTTCGGATTGGGAGGGTTGTCTTAGGCGAGCCGGTTCGTGACGGGGTGGACGGGCGTGTAGGGGGGGGTAAGGTCGGTTGACGGGTTGCGGGTAGGTGTTAGAGTGTGGTGAGGAGAGGGGTTGTTTGTCTGGGGCTATTGCGGAAGCGGTCGGGGAAGGTCTGAGTGAATTGGTGTCGTGTGCGGCTTCCTCTCGTCTTGGGTGGTTGTTTTTTAGTGGTGGGGGCGTAGGCCGTGGATTGTGTGTATTGGGGGGGGAGTTGGGGTCGTGAAGGGGTAGACGTGCGTCGTAGTGGAGCGTGGGGGTGTGATGGGCTGCGTGGGTGGGGGAGGGGGGTGGGGGCAGGAGGGGTGGGGGGGGTAAGTGGGGTGGGGTGTGGGGTGATAGGGTGGGGCGGGCGATGACGGGGGGTATATCTGGCGGGGGAGTTGAGCCTGGCAGCTGCAGTCGGCAGCGAGTTTGGGAGCGGAGTTGTGAGAAGGGGGTAACTTGGCTGGTTGTGGGAGGGGGGTGGCTTGATGGAGGGGGGTCTGGGGCCGCCCTGCGGGGGGGGTCGGGGGTTGGGGGGGTTGTGCTGTTGGAGGGGATGTCTTTGCAGATTCTTCTGGATGGGCTGGGTCTCGTTACTGTCGTTCCTCGCGAGTGTCCGTTTTTAGTAACGGGCTTTTTGGCTTTCATATGGTTGCTGTGTGTTTGGGGTTGGTGTTGGGTTACGCCTCAGGGGAGCGGGTGTATAGGGTGGAGGGGTGCGTAGTTAGTTGACCTGGGGGCGGTGTTTGTGATGGGTCACTTTTAGGTGGCTAGCGGCGTGAGACTACGGCGCTGTGTGTCTTTGTTGGGTTTTATTTGTATTTGTCTGGGTCGTCGTTGGGCCGGATGGGTTGTAGTGGCGTGTGGGGCTTTCGAGATGGGTTTGGGATGTTGGGGCGGGAGATATAGGGCGGGTGCGGGGTGAGGCGGCATAGTTTAGATGTGGTGGAGCGGCGCGCCCGAGCGTAGTGTGTCCGTGTCTGTGTTATTTGGGGGGTGGGTGGGGGGGGTTGGGAGGCGGGGGTTAGGGTGGGGCGGTAAGCAGGGGGGTCGAGCGGAGTGTCGGTGGGGGGTGTTATGGTGGCTGAGGGGGGGGTGTGAGTCGTGGGACGGGGGAGGGGGTGAGAGGTTGGGTCTGCCGTTGTGCGGAGGTGACGTGTGGAGGTGGGGGCGTTGGGGTCTGGGTTGGTGGGGGTCTGCGGGTGGGGGGGGGTATCTGTTTTCCGGGATGGGGGGGGGGCGGAGGCTCGTAGGGTGGGTTAGTCGGATGGTTCTGATGTGGTAGGCTGTTATTTGGGGTGGTCGTACCACTTGGGGGTGGGGGAGGGTTGGGTGGGTGTGGTTGGGTGGGTGCGGAGGCGCCTTTGATCCTCCACTCCGGTGTGAGGTGCTTCTTGGGGGTTTGGTGGGGGGGTGTGATGTGTGGGTGTGATGCGTGGACTGTGGGTGTGGGTCGTTGTGTGTTGGTTGTTATGTTGTGTGGTGGTCTGTGTTTAGTTGCGGGCTGAACGTTTTGGGTCTTTTTTTTTTGTACTTTTATTCTTTCAATCCTTGTTTGTGTTTGTAGATTTTTTTGTTTTTTTGTTTGTTATTCTTTTCCATTGGTAGTAGGTTTTCTTCTTCTCTTCTGGTTTTTTGGCCTGACGCGGCTCTTGCATTCGGGTATTTGTTATGAGTATTTTTTTTCTTTGTTGATTTATTAGTTTCCTGTGTGTTTCGGTTGGTTTAGTGATTGGTTGGTAGTACGTGTGTTGCCACACGTGGGTGCCCGAAGTTTGAGTTGTTGTTAGGGTGGGGTGGTTTTCGGACGTAGTGGGGTGCGTGGTACTGGGTGTTGGGGTTGGGGGGGGCCTGGGCCTGCGCCGGCTGTTGTAGTCCTGTGGTGTTGGGGCTTTGGGTGGTCGGGTGGGCGGGCGGGGTGGGTTCGGAGGCACACCTTGGGAAGCGGGTGGGCTGTATGTGCCGTTGGGCGTTGTGATGGGGGTGTGGGGCGAGTGACGTACGGGTGGATTTGTGTTGGGTTCCTGTTTCTGTGTGAGTGGGGTTGCGGTATGGTCTTTGGGCGGTGTCCGCGGAGGAGCTACTGGGTGGGGTGTGCGTTGCGAAGAGGGCGTGGCGGGGGGTTACGGCGGGGAAATGACGGTCTCGTGGTCGGTAGCTGGGGGGCTTGAGCCCCGTTGGGGTCGTTGGCAGAAGGGGGGGGTGAGGGGCGGGTTATTGGCGTTGTCTATGTGGGGGGTAGTCGGGTTGGTGCTGCGGATGGGGGGGGTGGGAGGATTCGGGTGGGGGTTGTAGGCGAGGGAGGGGGGCGTGGATGGCGGATGTGAGCGGCCGGTTGGGGCCGTGGGATGCGGGTGGGTTGGGGGGGGGCGAGGGGCTTGTCGTGAGCGGGGGAGGCGGCGGTTGGGTGAATGGGCGGGGGAGAGTCCTGATCGGGGGGGTGAGGCGTAGTTGTGATGCGGGTAGGGGGATTGGTGGGTCGTTGTTTGGGGAGAGCTTGGGGTGGGGGGATGTAGGTGGGGGCGGGTACGTTGTGTTTGTTTGTGTGGCGTTGGTTTTGTCGGTGGGTTTGGATAGTTCAAGGCGTTGGGTCGGAGTTGTGTTCGGGGGGAGGGTGTCGGAGTGGGGCGAGTGGGTTGGAGCAAGGAGGGTGAGGATGAGGGCGTGTGGTGAGGGTGGGCTGCTGGGTGGGGAGGGTTTTGGTGGGTGATCAGAGTGCGGTTGGACAGCCTGTGCAGAGGGTGAGGGGGTGGCGGGGGATGCAAGGGAGCCGCGAGCTGGGGGCGGTGACGATGGCGTGGGCGGGTAGCGTGGCGGCGTCACACGGCGAGCGGGGGTTGGGGTGGACGCGGGGAGTCAATAGCGGGGGGGGGTGGTGGAGCTGGAGGGGGGTGGGACGGTTGTGGCAGGTAGGGAGTCGGGGGGAGCGCGCGGGAGGTGGAGTGGCGGGGACGAGGGTGGGGGGCGAGCTAGGAGCGCGGGGGGTGTTGGGATGTGACAGGGGGTGGCGTGGTGTGGCCTTAAGTAGTTGGACGGGGGGTCTGATTTGTGAGTCGGTCGGGGGATGGTGTGGGAGTGTGGGTTTTGTTGTCGCCGTTGGCGCGGAGGGGTGCTAGAAGTTGGTGGGTGAACGGGCCGAGCAAGGGGTGTAACGGTTGGGAGCAGGGGGGTGCGGGGTGGGGGCGGTGGGATATGGGGTCGTGGGCGGGTGCCGTGGGGGTGTCGTTAGACTTGGGTGGTTGAGGGGAGGGGGGGTGCGTGGCAGGTTGGGGGTCGGTGGGTGGGTGTCGTAGGCAGGGGGGGTGGGGGCGGTGTGGGGCGGGGCCCCCGACGTCCCGCGGTGCGTGTGATACGGAGGGGCTGCGGTGGGGGCGGGTCGGCGTGGGGTCGTGTGTACTGCGGCGGACGCGGGGTAGAGCAGTGGGGGTGATGGGGGAGGGTGATGAGCGGGGTGGAGGCTGGGTTAGGGTAGTAGGTAGGTTGTGGGGAGAGGTGATAGTCGCAGAGGGTGGGGGGCCGGTGGTCGGGGGCTGTTGGGGGAACCCGCCAGAGGTTGATGGAGGGCGTGGGGGTAGAGTTGGGTGGGGGGGGAGGTGGTGCCGGGCGGTGAGGTGCAGCTCCTAGGCCTGGGAGGAGGCGAGAGGCGGGAGCGGGGGGCGGGGTGCGTAGTGGAAGTAGTGGATGGGGCGAAATGCTGAGCGGGGGGGTGGCGGGGGTGTTCAGGGCCTTGCGCGGAGGTGCGGGAAGGGTGGCTTGTCTTGGGGTGAGGGTGCGGGCTGGGATGCGGGTTTGTGGAAGTGGTTTGTGTTAGGGTGGCGAGCGGGTAGGCAGGTGGCCGTGTGCAGTGGTGGGGGGGGGCCCGCAAAGCGATAGTTCAGGCCCGTGTGGGGGGGGGTCCTTGGGGGTGGGCACCGGGGTGGGCTTCTGTGCGCGGTAGGGATTTTGGTCTTAGGTTTGTTTTTTTTTGCTTCGGTTTGTGCGGCTCAAGGTTGTGCAGTTGTCGCCGTCTTGCTTGGTGGGTGGGTATTCGTAGGGCTGGTGTGGCGTCGGGAAGTGGTGAACTGGCTGGGCGACCGGGGCCGACTGTGGGGGTGGGTGAGATGATGGGTTGGGCCGCGCCTAGGGTGGTTTCTGGGTGGTCTACTGCCCGGGTTGGCTATGGGTGTGTGGTTGGGCGTTCTATTTGTGTGTGTGGGGAGGTTTTTTTGTGTGGTGCGTAGTTGTGGGTTTGGGTTTTGTATATCGTCATTGGTAGTGGTGGCCGTGGGTGTTCTTACATGAGGCGGGGGGTGGGGGAATGGGTATCTCTGTCCCGTAAGGGACAGGCTGTTTGTGGGTGGTGCCTCGCCGGCCTGGGTGGTTTGGGGGTGGTTTGGGGGCGCTGGGGTCGCGCTTGGGGTTGGGTGTGGTTTGTCTCGGTTGAGTATGCCATCGCGGGAAGTGCGATTTTGGGCATGGTGGGGGGGAACGTCGGGGCGGCTGGGGAGCAGGGTTGGCGGGCATGAAGACTCAGCGCAGGTGGAACAGGTGGTGGGGGGCGGTGTGGGTGGGGGAGCTGGGTCCATCCTGCCGGGTGAGCGGTGGGGGCTGGCGTGGCGGGTGGGATGTGTGCCAGGGGGAGCGACGGGGCGGTGGCGAGGGTCGGTGGGTGGTGGGCGCGCGGCGGAGCTGAGGGCAGCGGACCGGCCGCGCTGGACAGCCCCGACGGTGGGGTGCACGGGGGAGTGAGGGGGGATTGGCGCGGAGGTCTGCTGCGGGGGGGCGGGGACGGCAGCTGTTGGGCGGGGGGGGGGTCGTGGGTCGGCGTTCGATGAGCGGCGAGGGGAGGGGCTGTGTAGGCGGGTCGGGTCTTTGACGCGCGGGGTATGGGTGGGCGCACGCTCTACGGGGGGGCCGGGGCGGCAAGGTGCCGCGGGGGAGATCTGAATGGTCGTCCGGGGGGTGCTGGAGACCTCGCCGCGCAGTTACGTGTGTTGGGTGGGTGGGTCTTGGTGGTAGCGGGGTGCTTGGTGGTGGTGTAGCTAGCGGGGCGCGTGTGATTGGACGAGTGGTGCTGTAGTGGGTGGGCGGAGTTTGTGTTGGGTGAGCGGGGTAAGTGTTTGGCCAGGGTCGGCTCTCCCTGGTGTGTGAAGGGCCGGGTCGTGACGGCGGACCTACGGGGGCGGCTTGTGGGCGCGATGCTTTGGGTGGGCTTGGGTTAGGGAAGCGGGGGGGGGGAGGGGGGGGAGGGGGGGTGTCGAGGGGGTGGGTGCGGGGGGGGGGGCGGTGGGGGGGGTGGGGGGGACGGGGGGGGCGGAGGCGCGGGGGGGGGGTGGCGTCGGGGGGAAAGGTGGGGGGGGGTCGGGACGGGGGTGGGAGTGGGGGGGGGGTAGGGGCGGGGGGGGGGAGGTGGGGGGGGGGGGGGGCGGAGGGGGGGAGGGGGGCGGGTGGGGGGTGGGGAGTTGACTGGAGGTTGAAGGGGGGGGCGGTGTGAGGTAGGCCAGCGCTCGGGTCGGGCTGAGGAAACGGCGTCCATCGGGTGGTGGAGGGGTCGGAATGGAGGGGTGTAGTGGGATGAAGGGGGGGGGGGGTAACGGACAGGAGGGAGGGCGGCCGGGAGGTGGGGGTTGGTGTTTGGACTGGTACGTGGTGGTGGGGGACAGGGGTGATCGGGGTTAAGTCCTCCGGGGGTGGTGGGGGCGCTGGGCGGGAATGAGGCGCGCGCGTACGGTGAGGGGGGGGTGCCGAGAGGCGTGGGTCGGGGGGCGGGGGGTGGGAGGTTGGTGTGGCGGGTCTCGAGGCCGCGTGGGTGCTTCTATATAAGGTAGGTCGTTTGGGGGGTGGTCGGAAGGCGTGCATGGTGTGGGGGTGGGGTGGCTTGAGGCGTGGGCGGGGAATGCCGGACCGGGGTGGTTCTGGGGGGGGAGACTGGGTTGAGTGCGTGCGGGGGGGAGGTGGTACGGGGGACCGGGCGTTGACGATGGTGAGAGGGGGCGATGCTGACGATGCTTTGTTGTGGGGGTGCATGGGTGCTGTAGTGGGGTGGAGTGGAGTAGTTGGGGAGGGGGTGCGAGGTGAGGTCGTGGGTTGCGGGGGGTAGGCTGGGGGGCATTCGCTTCCGTGCGAGTGGGCGTTCAGGGTGAGGCGCTGGAACGGTGGGTATTTTGGTTTGGCATTTTGCGGCTTTCGTTGTCCTTTGCTAGGCTACTGCTCCAGGGTGTTGGCGTGCTCGGGTGGTTTGCTTTTTGTTGGAGTTTGGAGTGACTTATGGTTTTTTTGGATGACAACATAGCTACGCCAATGGTTTTTCTGTGTTGTGTTCTTGGGAGTGGTTGGTCTGCTGCGGAATTTCTTGTTGGTGGTGCCGCCGGTTGTTAGCATCCGTTGTTTTGGTGCGGTGGTAGTTGGTTAGTGGTCTTGGTTGTCTTTGGTGCGGTTGTGGATGCGGTGGTGTGGGGGGGGTGCGGGGGGGGGTTGGAGGTGTGTGGCGTGGTTTGGGGCCGCTGGGGTAGAGGGGTCGGTCTGGGTAGGAGGCGTCGGGGGGAGTGGTGGGGGGTGGAGTGGGGGGGCGGGGGTCGGCCCGGGAGTGACAGCGTGCCGGAACGGGGGCGAGGTCGGAGTGTCCGGAGGGGGACGGGTTGGAACGGGTCTGTCATGGAAGGTATTTGTGACTGGTGGCGGTGGTTGGGTGCGATCCGTGGTGGTTGTTGTAGGGTGAGTGGCATAAGGCTACTGTTTGTGTGGGTTTAGGTAATTGTTTTTAGGTACTATGGTGGTTCCGGTGAGGAGATGAGTGGGTGTTGCAATGATGGTTGTGGTGTTCGGTTGTGGTGGGTTCGCTTTTGATGTAGTGGGGGGCGGGCAGAAGGTGCAGTCCTGGGGAGGGTGGCGTGGGGGGCTAGTATTGTCGGGTGCGCGGGGTTGGAGCGCTTGGGTGAGCTGGGGGTGTGATGCGTGTCGGGGAGGCGGGGAGGGGGGGGGCGGATGGGCGAGGGTTGGGGCCCCCGGCCTAGGAGGACCCCGTAGGGGGTGTGGGAGTCAGAGGCTGGGTTGCGTCGTGGTTGTCACGGGCCACGGAGGGACCCCCGCAGGGGGGAGTGAAGGCCGAGGGGTGGGGCATATGTGGTTTAAGAAGGCGACCACGGAGTTCGGTGTGTGGGGGGGGGGGGTCGGGACTGGACGATGAGGGAGTCGCAGAGGTGGGCAAGTGCGGGGGGGAACGCGGGTTGTCGCGGGGTGTGATCGGAGAGGACGGCGGGGGGTGGATGGGGGGGTGGGAGGGCGGCGGTGTTTTGCGTTTTCGGGGGGTCGAGTGCTATATTGGGTTTGGTTTTCACCTCGTTGCTGGTGTTGTTGTTGTCTTGGTGTGTTGTGGTGTTGGCGTAGGGTAGCGCTCAGCTGTCGGGTGGTTGGTTGATGCTCTAGGGGGCTCGGTTATTGTTGTGGGGTGTGGGGGGGAGGTATTATCAGTGCGCGGCGGTTTGGGTTATATCGGGGCTTGACCGTGTGCTTTGATTGCGTTGTTTGTTCCATCTTGGGTTTCGTTGTTTGTGGGGATTTTGTGTAAGTTTTGCGTAATCGTCGCTGCGATTGGAAGTTTGGTGTCGCGCTGGCTTTGGGTTTTTGGACGTTCGGTGGGCGGCTCGTGTTGTGTGTTGGTATTGGTGTTTGTGGGGTGTGTCGGTGGTGGTGTTTAGATTATGGTGGGGTATGGGGCGTAGCGTAATGGGGTATCGCAATCCGTGGGTGTGTTTTCATGTGATGTTGTGGGTTAGTGGGGGCAGAGCCCGATCCAGTGGTGGGGGTTGGGTTGTGCTGTCTTGGTAGTGTTTTGAAGTACCTTCTTCTTCGCAGTGTTTTTGTCCCTTATGTTTTTTTTTTTTTTCGTTATTCCTGGTGTTTTTTGCTTGTTTTGTGGTTTTTTTTTTTTTTTGAGGTGTTGGTCTTATTTTGTTCTTTCTTCCCTCCATTTCTTATACTGTTGTTTCTTGTCATCTTTTTTTGTTTCTGTGGTGTCTTCTGTTTGAATTTGCTGTTTGCGATTGGTTCTGTATTTTGCGGATTGTTGTTTCGTAGTAGAGTGTTTTTGTGATCGGGTTCTTTGTTATGTGTTTTTTTGGTCAGCATCTTCGTTCCCTCGATTCAACGTTGGTTGTGCTTTTTCGTTGGGTAGATGAGATTTTCTTACTTTGGCCGTGTGGGGTCTGTCTTCGTATTGTGATTCTTAGGAGGTTGGGTTTTTGGGTTGTGCGGGCATCCTGCGGGCTGAGGAGGGGTGTTGACAGGGGGGTTGCGTGTGCGGGGTTGGTTCGTGGTGCTGTGTGGTGGTGGAAGATGGTTGTTTTTGTGGGTTGGGATGCTTGGTCGTGGTGCCGCGGGGAGAGAGGATTTGGAGTAGCAGCGCTGCGGAGTCGTGCCCCGTGTGGGAGGTTGTGCGACACGGGACGGAAGGGGCGGTTGGGTGGATATGGGGTGTTTTTTGGTTTAGAGTGGGGGTTGGCCGGGAGTGGGGGGTGTTGCGTAAGCGGGGGGTGTACGGTATTGGGTAGGAGGGGGGTTATTGCGGAGGGGTTGGGGGGGGGGAGGCCGTGTGTGGCAGTGGGATAGTGGGGGGGGGGGCGCGGGTGTGGTCCGGTGCGTGGTGGAGTTGTTGGAGCAGCAAGGATCTGGTAGGGGGGGGGTGGTGTGGAGTGGGGGGGGTTGGGTCGGGCGGTGGTTGGGGGTGCGGGGGGGGGTGGCTGGTTGGCTTAGGCTGGAGGTAGGGGGGCGGGAGCAGGCTTGGGTGGTGGGGGGGCCCTGTTTGCCCGCGTCGGGGTTGTCCGTCTGGTGCGCGGGGTAAGTTGCCCTCGGCCAACTGTGTGTCGTGAGTGGTGTTAGAGGGTTTGGTGAGGGGGGGATGGGTGGGGGGGTGAGGCCGGGGTGAGGTTCAGAGGCTACGCGGTGATGGGAGGTGCGTGTTGAGATATCGCCGCTTGGGGGGGGGTTGTGGGGGGGGGGAGAGTAGTGGTGTTGGTGGGGCTAAGGAGGCCATATGGTCGGGTTTGTTTGGGTCTTTTGGGCACCGGGGAAACGTCGGTAGTTGTCGGGCGGGCACGGCTGGGGCGGCGTGGCGTATGGTACAGGGGGATGTTGCGGGGTGGGAGGCGGTGGGGGGTGGCTGGTGGTAGGCGAGACAGGCGGGGCGCGGGTGCCCACGTGCCCGCGCGGGCGTGGGGGGGGGGGGTTGGGTAGGCATTTGCGGGGGGGTGTAGGCGGGGCCTCGTCGGTTAGATGGTGAGGTGTTTTGTTTTGGTGGTGCGCGTGTGTTTGGGTAGTCTAGCCCGGGCGGGTCTGTTGTGTGCTCGTGTGGTTCTGTCGTGCGCTGCGCGCGGTCTGTTAGGTGATCTTGGTATAGATGGGGTTGGTGTGTTTGGTTGGGTTCATTTGAGAGGGTGGAGGTCGGTGAAGCCGATCGTCTGGTGGTTTGGTTTTTCCTTGCCCAGCATGGGCGCATTTGGTGTGATATGGTTTTGGTTGGTAGGTGTGGTTGTGTGGGTTGGCCTGTCGTGAGTGTTGTTTGGGGTGAGTGTTTGTTGATGTATTATCGTTCGGATTGTGATTGGTGGTCAGGTGGACTGTCTGTTTCACTTGGTTACAATGCCATCATGGTTCTAGAGGGTAGGCAGCTCGTCGCTAGCTGGTGGTGTTTGGGCCCGGGGGTGACGGCTAGTTGTTTGGTTGTGTGTTTGCGTGTGGTTGTGTGTATTAATATAGGTAGAGAATGCTATTTTAAATATACGAAGTTATTTTTCTTATAATAATGTCATATAGTATTTTAGATATTAGGGAGAGTTACATAAGTTTTTTTTTTATTGTTTCAATTATTTCGTGCCTGTGTTTTTATGGTTTTATATTTAATTTATGATTTTTTATGTCCTTGGCGCCTCTTGTTTGTGTTATTATTGTTTTATCTTTGTTTTCTGTTTCCCCGGTTTTCTTTTTCTTGGTTTTTGTCTTTGTCTCTTGCATTTTGGTGTTTTTGTGTTGGGGTTGTTTTGGATTCTTATAAGAAATATATTAGCGATACTAATTTTGATGTTAAACTTAGTAGATTAGATTTAGTTGTTTATCTAATGATATAAGAATTTGTTGTTAGAGAATATTCAAATGTTGTTATTTTTATATGTTTTTTTTCTACTAATAAGTTTGACAATTGTTTTAGTATCAGAGGGGATTTGTATATTCTGTACTAATTTTTTTATTAGTAGTTTTTCACATTTTATTTGTATGGGTATTTTGATTTACATTTTTGTTTTTGTTTATTGGATGATTTTTTTATTTTATTTTTTCTTTTATAGCAGTGTCTCGTGCTAGGTCATGCTTGGGGTATGATTTGGTTTGGTCGGAGGTAGGCTCCGCTTCTTATATGGCGTTGTGTCAATGTTATATTATGTGGGGTTTTTTTGGCGGTTTATGAGTGAGTTTGTCGGGCGGCCTTGTTTCAGGTTATCTCCGGGGTGGTTTTCCTTCCCGTTGGGTCAGTTGGGTTTTCTATGCTGCACATGCCGGGAACCGCCTGCCACCTAGCGTATTGGGCAGTTCGTCGCTGCTGGCTGCTCGTGTTAGTTGTGTGTTATTAGCTCCAGTTTTTGGTATTAGCCATTGGTTTTGTTTTTTATGGCTTATCTTTGGTGGTATCTTGTTTTGGGTGTTTTGTTTGTTTGGTGTAGGTGTTTTATTTTTGTAGTTGTTCTCAGTTTGTTTCGATTTTTTATGCGTTCACGGTGTGTAGGTTTTTAGTTGGTAGCGCGCTTGTTTTTGCTGTTATTCTTTTGCTTGGCGTTCATGTCCTTTATGGTTGGGGTGTTAGTGGTTGTGGTTTGTTTTTTTATACGGGTTGGTGGTAAGAGGAGTATGGTGAGTTTTGTGGGGGGTGTGTTCTATTTGTGCATTTGTTTGTGGTTGGTTGGATGGACGTAATTTCGGGTATATTGGTTGGTGGTAATGGAGTGTTGTCTCTCTTTGTATAGTTTGTTGTTGGGGGTAGGGTTAGGTCGTTCGAGAGGGGATTTTTCTTTTTGTTTTTTTATTGGATTAGTATTTTTATTTTGGGTTCTTTCTAGGTTTTTGGGTGGTTGTGATCGTCGTTGGTTTGTAGAGGAATTGCGGTTTTGAAAAGGATTTTGGTAGAATTGGGTTTGTTTTGCTGTGTCGTCTGGTTGGGTGTTTTTATGGGGGGTTCTTAGGTGGTTTCTGTGTCGACAGTGGATTGTATTGGTTATCGGGTGTCGTGAGCCGTTTAATTTTTACATATGTATTGTTTTTATTTTTTTCATCTCGGTGACTTTTTTGTTGTTGGTGGTCTTGTTGTTTTTCTTGTAGTTTTTGTTTCGGATTATGATTTGTTGGGGGTTTGCCTTGGGGGTTACGTCTGGCTTTGTTCTATTCCTTTTTTTTTTTTATTTCAATTGTATGATTTAGTACTGATTAGACTTGCTATTCTGATCCGGATTGTGTTTTATGGTGTATTTTATGATAGTTGTGTTATTTGAGTTTTCGGGTATTTTTCTTCCGTCGTTTTTTTATTTATCGCTGTATTTTTCGTTAATCTGGATAGTTTGGTTATGTTAAATATAGACCGTTTTGTGATGTTTTACGAATCCTGGTCCGATATTTAGCTGATTTGAGTTACTAGGGTGGCTTTGTATTGCTATTTGTTGATTTGTTTGTAGTTTCGCTTACTGGGCATGTCGTTGGAGTAGATTGTATGTTTTTTGTTTTTGTTTGATATGGGTGACTTTTAATACGGGTTTATTCCCGGTAGGCTATGCTGTTTAACGTTTGATTTGACTCCTAGGGTGTTATGAGTTGGTTAGGGTTTTTAGGTTACTTTTTATAATGTCGAATATACGCTGAGAGGAATGTTATAATTTTTTTCTTTTCCTAGAAAGGTTCTGATAAGGCCCTACCGTGGTTTTCCTGTCTTGGCTTGGTCGTGACGAGAGTTAAAATCTCGGTATTGGTACCTGTATAATATACAGAAAATAAAAAAACGCTACAAAAATGTCATAAAAATATGCATGTATATAACGGCAGATGATTAGAATGAATCCAGATAGATCACAATATACTATAGAAATGTACAAAGCGATAGTGTTAATTAAAGTGTAATGATATCTGTAAATATATGTGATAAAAAGATAATAATCTACTAGAGACATTATACTTATTTTCTGATAATACTGGCTAGAGTTCCTATAATGGTAAAAATAACAATGTTGTATGGATTATGAAGCTGTCGAAAAATAAACACAAATAGAAATTAATAAGGCAGGAAAGCAAAACTCACTTAACAACAGAAAACTTGAAAGATAAAAATGATTTTAAAAGTAATTGAATGCAAAAAGCTAAACCAAATATGAAAAACAGTAGAAATAGTCGTTAGAAAATGAATATGCATTTATAAAGAATCCAAATATTAAAATCAGGGCAGTACTAAGAAGAACAACTACGAGAATTATGAGGATAAAAAACGCGGGGTATCAAAGCAGCAAAAATTTATGGTATTTATTATCATTGTGTGGAGTAATCAAACCCACACAAGCAATTGAATAAGATAAGGTAAGAATCAAGTGAATGTAAATAGATCTAGCGTAGGATGTATATTCAGAGAATAAAAAACAAGGTAAACGACCATAGTTCAAGATATTCGCGGATAGTCTGAAAGGATAACGACCGACAAATAAACTGTAGTTATGTGAGTAATTATAATGTACTACAAGATTCCGAAGGGTGTTACCTATCTATAATGATAAAAGTAATGAAAAAAGATACTGTAAGGATACATAGTCGATAAACGAAGATACTATTCAAAATGAAGTTAGCAAATGGTTGCAGCAGTGAACGAAGAAAACAAAACATAAAGAGAAAAGCATGCTAGGTAAATTAATTGGCCTTATGTGTAGAACGGAGGAGTATCTATTATATTATTGTTTAAGCATTGTGAAAGGTAATATAATAGTGAGTCACTCATTAAATGCTATTATTAATAATTGCTATTAACACATAGTACAGAGGTGAATAAAAAAAACTTGAACACGGATACATTACGAAAGAGCAACCTTTTATACAAAAAAAAAGATTTATAACTACCAGAGGACTGATTATGTATTTGGGGAAGTCGTAGAAAAAAAAAGATCGATTCGCTTATCTAAGAAAATATAATAATGAGAGAAATCGCATAAAAATTATTTTAATATAATGTACCAAAAAATCAACCCAGAAGAAGTGGCGTATTGACCCAAAAGAGAACCACTTGGTATAATAATGAAACAAGAAGTAAACTTGTAACTTAACTAAGCTAATATCGCAATAATGGCTCCCCAAAACTTGATACTGATACAATAAAAAAGTTGTAAAAGTTAAAAACAACGAACAAAATATATCATTCACGCTGCGTACATTACGTATAATAGGGTAACAATTTTGGGAGTATACGGATAACCATAAATTAAAAGATACGAGACCAATTTAGAAACTATTTGAAAAACACTTATGGGAAGAAGAACCCCTAACAAAAGACATAAGATTATTAAAATCAGCAATATATAAAAAATCGTACATTAAAAAAAAGGATCAATAAAAAAAAGAAAATAAAAAAAAAATAAAACAAAAAAAAAAAAAATCCAGAAAAAAAAAAAAAGTGCCAAAAGAAAAAATAAATAGAAAAAATAACAAAAAAAAAAAATAATATTGCAGAAAAAAAAAAGTAGAGAAAAATAAAAAACAAAAAAAAACAGCAAAAAAAAAATAAAATAAAAAAAATAGATGACAAGAAGAAATACTAACCAAGTACAAAAAGTAAAACAGAAAAATATTCTTGAAAAAAATTACAAAAAGAAGCGAATAAAAGAGGGATCTGGGGATATACCAATAGTATTGCCTCTCCTTTAGGATCTCGTCTCCTGGGCCGTCAATTTCCATTTGTGTTTGCGCGAGGGGCTTAGCCCGTGTGGGCGGGGGCGGTCGCTCGGTGGGCAAGGCTCGGGCGGGGCGAGAGGGAGAGTCGAGGAGTAGAAAACAAAACAGGAAAAAAAAGAAAAAAGGAAAGAAAGAAAAAAGGCCCCTAAACGGCTCTCTGAATTAATGCGGGGAAGGGAGGGAGGGAGGGGGGAAAAAAGAGAAGGAGAAAGAAGAGAAAAAGAAAAGGTACAAATTCTATATTACATACGATAAAAGGGACGATGGGAATGAAAGGAAGAGGGAAGGAGAGAGGAACGTACGGTCGCGGTCCGAGACCGGCCGGACGGCATCTCCCAAGGCTTTTTTGGGCCGTGTGCCGGGGGGGGGGGGAGGGAGGCGCTCTCCCGGGTGGTGGAGGGAGGGGCAGGGGGAGGTGTTTTTCTCGTTCTTTCTTTCTTTTTTGGATGGGTCTCGGTCGGTCGTTCTTCTGCCGGTCTCTTGGTTGAAGTGTCGCGCTGCTGCTGCTGCCGCCGTGGGGAGGAAGAGAAGAGGGGGGGCGGGGTCAGTTGGCGCCCCAGTTGTAGCTGTTGTAGGCAGACTTGTTAGCCTGCGATTTCTGCGGGATGGAACTGCCTTGGCTGCGCTGGCCGGTGCTGCTCTGCAGGGGGGGGGGAAAAAAAGGGTTGAGGGTCGGTCAACAGCGTAACCCCCACCCACCCCTTCGCGCTCCGGAGCTGACTTGAGGCCCAAATGCCCCACAATCGAGCAACGGAATTGGGGGGGGGGGGGGGGGGGGAATATATATTGGAAAATGTATTCGTTAAATTCTCGCGTCGCCTGTCGCTATTCTGGGAGTCCTGCAGCCGTACGGAGAGAGGATATAAAAGGACGGGAACGTTAAGACATGTGTTGTTTTTTTCTAGTGTTTTGTAGTGTTTATATAGTTTGAAGGTTGGTGTTTTGTTTTGTTTTTTAAATATTGTAAGCTTCCCAGAGTTAACCTAGGGTAAGATGGGTGGCCAATAAATTTGACAGACAGACATACAGAGATGATAGACAAGTAGATTTAGATGATAGGTGAGTAGGTAGGTAGGTAAGTAAGTGGGAAGGAAGGAAGGAAAGATAGGGATGATAAAAGTGTAGGTAGGTAGATAATACCTATATAGACAGATAGACAGACAGAGATAGAAATAAGAGAGTAGATAGATGATTAATTAGATAGATGGATAGATAGATAGATAGATAGATAGATAGATAGATAGATAGATAGATAGATAGATAGATAGATAGATATAGATAGATATAGATAGGTAGGTAGGTAGGTAGATAAGTAGATAGAAAGATATAGATGATAGGTAGGTAGATAGATGGATATAGATATAGATGATAGGTAAGTAGATAGATAGATAGAATAGATGGATGAAAGGTAGATAGATATGGTATAGATTAGATAGATAGATGATAAGATAGAAATATGATACATAGATAGATGACAAGTAGAAAGATGATAGAGATAGAAAGATAGACAGAGATAGATAGGTAGAAATATTAGATATAGAAAGAAATATGATATAGACGTACATACATACATACATACAGAGAGAGAGAGAGACAGACAGACAAGTTAGACAGGTAGATGGATGGATGATGGTTAACATGCATAGATGATAGGTACGTAGGCAGGCAGGCAGACACTTAGAGAGACAGATTATGGAAAGTTCTGGGTTCAAGAGTGAGAGCGCCAGCAAGGAGTCCGAGTCCTTCTCAGGTGCACCTTCCTACTTACCTGCCCATCTTGCTGCAAATGGTGATGCAAAATTTGGGAGTGAGGTTGTTGGTGGGGGGTCAGGATGTGCATGAAGGGAGCCGGGGGGTAGGCGGCGGCCGTGGCAGGGTTGATGGGGCCCCCACTGCCCAGCGCCGACGGCAAGTTGAAGGAGGCCGCTGGCGTCCCAGTGTGAAATCCCTGCTTCTCAAAGGACTGCTGCGGAGGGAAGGAAACGGCTCACAGGCTCTCTCGTTCCAAACGGGGCAACTTTTTAAGACTCGCGGACTTCAACTCCCAGAATTCCCCAGCCCACAGTCCCCCCACATGGCTTTCCCACGGCTAAGGCAGGACTAGAACTCCCCGTGTCCTGGTAATTGGCCCAAAGTCCCCCAGCAAAATTCCATGCTTAAGGTAGAAGTAGAACTGGTTGCTATATCAGAACCGTAACAACTGGGCCAGACTGGCTGTTATCCCTGCAATCTTTTTATCCCTTGCCTCCCAGGGATTAAATACACTTTTTTTCCCATGATTACCAACCTGCGTTTTAGAATAAACAGATCCAGAGATATCAGGCACTCCTGTGTTACTGGATGTTACAGAAACTCCTGGGGAAGAAGAGAAAAAGGGGGCAGGGGGAGCGGAGCAGAATTAGCAATTAAGGATCAACCGGTTAGAATTAGCATCTAAAAGGGGGGTTAGAAACTTGTGTGGCCGATACGAAGTGTCTGTAAATCGTGAATTCTTAGACAGAATGGAATAGAATCGAACAGAATAGAGAAGAGAGAATAGAATGGGATTCTTTATTGGCCAAGTGTGATTGGACACACGAGGAATTTGTCTTTGGTGCAGATGCTCTCAGTGGGCGTAAAGACAAAATGCATTCGTCAAGAATCATAAGAAACAACACTTAATCGTAGTCATAGGTTACTAATAAGCCATCAAATTATACTAGGAAACAAATAAAAACAATATAAATTGAAAGATACAAGCAACATGGTTATGGCAGCAGATTCGGACATTGAGGAGGGTTGGGGAGGAAGATGGGCCAGTCCTGGAGTCTGGGGAAGGCCCTGAGGAGGGCTCTGTGTCGGAGGCAGAGAGGGGGCCAGGACCGTCTGACAGTTATCAGCTGCCTTCGGAGTCAGACATCAGTGAGGCAGAAGAACAGCTGGAGCCTGTTCCCAGTGTGCGCATGCGCAGAGTTGCCAGAGGAAGGGAACAGCTAAAGAACAAGACCAGACTTGGGAGTAAGGCCACAGGTGGACGATGAATGGCCCCTCCCAGAGGAAATAAAAGAGGAGCAAAAGGGGAGTGGAGTTTGCAGGAGACCATTAGTTCGCTTGATTGGTTCGGGACTCTCCGAGACTCCTGGCCAAGTTCTGCAAATATCGGCCTGGCAGCTCTCCAAGCCTGATAAGGTCTGTGACCGTAAATCCTCCCTTGAAAGACTTTGCTGGAGGTGAAGGAGCAGAATTCACAGTCAATTAATAAAAGGGTTTTGTGTTGGGACAAAGAATTGGCTTCGAGGTCTCGGGAAGCCTCGCCCAGAACAGGTTCTGCTCCTCCCCACTCCATGCAAATCAAAGCCTCCCATGCCCGTTCAAAATCTCCTTACCCGTGCTGTATCCGTGGGACCCATAACCACTGGCTTGCTGAAATGGGGCAGCCGAGGCATTCACGCTGACATTGACGCTGTGCTGTTTGGAAGAAGTCGGGGCGACCTGGGGAAAGCGGAGGGAGGGAGAATGAGCTGGGGAAGGAGGAGAGGGAGGGGGAGAAGCAGGGAGGGGGCTCACCCACCCTCCCATCCTCTTTTAATCCCACAGCAGGCTGGCAACACTCACAGGAAAGACAGCGGGCCCATATTGGAAGGTGCTGGGCAGCCCAGGAACCCCAGTGTAGTAGGGCAGGCTGGTATAACTGTAGCCAGGAGGCAAGGCCGGGTTGAGGAAGGTCTGTTGGGTGGTGTGATGCGTTTGGGTCTGGTTCTGTTGAGGCTGGGCCAGCGTGGTCGCTGGTGCGGGGGAAGAGGCATCGCCTCGGCCAAATTTCGTGAGATCACCTGAAGAAAAAAAAGGGGGGTTTAGGTTCACGTGGGTAAATTCGTGCCCTGGTAAATTCGTGCCATGCAGGCAGGATGGTGTGATGACCCCCCGGGGCACGGCCAACACTTCAGGAACTCAGTGTTTATTCCCAACAAATGCGCCTCCCCACAGCGTCTCCTTAAGTCTCATTCCCCAGGTGTGCCTTGAGAAGAGGGGCGGGGCATTCTTCTCCCTGCGCTGTTCACGCCTTATTTCCACTCTCCCTGCTCTTGGATCAGGAGGCGGTGGTCCTTGCTCCTCACCTGAGCTCTGTCTCTCGTGTTCACTGCTTAGCCCTTCTTGGTCATCCTGCCCCCCCCCCCTTCCTCCAAGCAGGGCCAGTCAGGCCTTTCAGAATTGGGACAGCTTGGAGGAAGGGGGGGGGGCAGGATGACCAAGAGAGGCTAAGCAGTGAACATGAGTGACGAAGCTCAGGCGAGGAGCAAGGACCACTGCCTCCTGATCCAAGAGTACGGAGAGTGGGGAGATGGAGAGAACAGTGCAGGCTGACCCGACTATTCGGGAGAACGTACCCACCCCTTTTCGCAAGGCACAAGGCCCCCGCTCCGAAGACAACGAAGCCGCCAAACCAGGCGAAAGATTTGGTTTGCCATCTGTTTTGCCCCAGAGGAGTCTCCCTCCCTTCCGGTCTCGCCTCTTACCAGAATAAGGGTTGCTGTTCAAGCTTGCATCTCTTCCGGTCAGAGGGGTGGTTGGGGTGGGGAACGGGATACTGTAGTAGTCCTGGAAGGAAGGGAGGGGGGAGGAAGAGGAAGATGAAATTACACCCCAGGAACAGGAAATTACGTTTGCAAG
The DNA here is from genome assembly GCA_029891615.1 of Natrix natrix natrix. NCBI lineage: Eukaryota > Metazoa > Chordata > Lepidosauria > Squamata > Natricidae > Natrix > Natrix natrix. The sequence continues at coordinate 367,234 of JAKRSK010012080.1, forward strand.
ATTTGACAATAAAAGCAAGGGGGGGGGGGGGGGGAGGGAATACCACAGCAGATTTAGTTGAAAAAAAAAGAAAAAGAAAAAAGTCCTTAGAAGAGAAACCTGGCAGATAGCAGGTAGTTCTCAACTTATGACCGTTCGTTTAGTGTCCATTCAAAGTTACGACGACACTTAGAAAAGGGACCTAGGACCATTTTTCACTGTTACGGCCATTGTAGCATCCCCAGGTCACGTGATCACGTAAGGGGGGTAAAAGGTGCGTCTTATATTCCGACAAATCATCGCATTTTATCCTACAACTGTTGCATTTTTACCTTACTCTCATTTTAAGTGGTTTGTTTGGAAATTTTGGGCTCCGTTGTGGCCGTAAGCCTGAGGACTGGCTGTTGGGGAAGGCGGGGTTTAACTCACCAAGGGGAACCTTGTCTGCAGCATCTGTAAGTCATCGTAGCCGTAAACTTGCGGCTGCAACAGAAACAGAGTGAATTACAGGTTGAGAGAGAGAGAGAGAGAGAGAGAGAGAGAGAGAGAGAGAGAGAGGGAGAGAGAGAGAGACAGACAGACAGACAGACAGACAGACAGGGAGGGAGAAAGAAATCAGGAAATCTCCAAAACGTTTCAAATGAGTTTATTATTATTTCTTTCCTTTTTTGGATGCCCTAACAGATTTAGGGATCTGGATGGCTTTAATTCGAGATATTTATATACTGGTCCAATAACATGCTTGGTGTTACGTTGTTTACAGGTTAAGCAGCAGGATTCTGTCATCAGACCAGGAAACCCGGAGAGAATTTCCTGCAATTTATTCAAGTGGTGTTCTGACTGAGGCTTCCCGAGAGCCTGAAGTAAACTCCTGGTCCCGACAAAAAAACCTCTTTTATTAATTGACTGTGAATTCTGCTCATTCACCTCCAGCAAAGTCTTTCGAGGGAGGATTTATGGTCACAGATCTTATCTGCCTTGGAGAGCTGCCAGGCCGAGATCTGCAGAACTTGGCAAGGAGTCTCGGAGAGTCCCGAACCAATTAAACAAACTAATTTTCTCTACTGCAAACTTCACTCCCCTGTTGCTCCTCTTTTATTTCCTCTGGGAGGGGCCATTCATTGTCCACCTGTGTCCTTACTCCCAAGTCGACCCCTGTTCTTTAGCCGTTCCCTTCATCTGGCAGCTCTGCGCATGCGCACCCTGGGAACAGGCTCCAGCTGTTCTTCTGCCCCACTGATGCCTGACTCTGAAGGCAGCTGATAACTGTCAGATGGCTCTGGGCCCCCTCTCTGCCTCCGACACAGAGCCCTCGTCCGAGCCTTCCCCAGACTCCAGGACTGGCCCATGTCCCTCCCCAACCTCCTCACTGCTTGAATCTGCAACCAGCTCTGCTGGCAGGCCACAACAAGTGGTGTGGGGGGGGAAATCATGATATTTTAGGATAAATGTTTACTCTGGACATTTTACTTCCTAAAATCCCTGGGAGAACAGCTACTTTAACTGGTGTCCTCTGTTAACAGCGACAAGATTATCTGATTTAGAGATGGGCTGAGGAATAAACTAGGTTTTCTCTCCCCGGTGAAAGAGAGGATCCCGCCCTCCTTATTTGCAATTTTCTTCTTCTTCTTGCCAAGGGGTGTCCGAGACAGTTGTTGTGAGTTCAGGCAGTGTTTTGAGGGGCTGCGTCAACCACATCCGGTACTGCTCGGGGTTGTTCTCCCACGCGCTGTCCCTCCTGCTCCTCTACTGGTTTAAGAGTGGAGTAGGATCTAATGGCGTGGGTTGGCTGGTGGGGAGGATGGCCCGGTGGGCCTGACTCACCGGGTAGGCGTGTAGCAGCCCTGGAGCCATGATGTATGGATTCGGCAACAATGGTGGCACGCCGGGAGGCAGGTTGGGGGGAGCCTTTCCTATAAGGATAAAGAAGATGGAGGAGGGGGAGGAAAAGAAGTGGAAGAGGAAGAAAAAGGAGAGGAAGGAGAAGAAAGGGGGAGGAAAAGGAAGAGGAGAAGGAGGAAAAGAAATGGAAGAGGAAGAAAAAGGAGAGGAAGGAGAAGAAAGAGAAGGAGAAGATGAGGAGGAGGAGGAAAAGAAACGGAAGAGGAAGAAAAAGGAGAGGAAGAAGGAGAAGAAAGGGGGAGGAAAAGGAGGAGAAAAAGAGAGGAGGAAAAGAGGAGGAGGAGGAGAAGAGAGGAGGAGGAAAAGGAAGAGGAGAAGGAGGAAAAGGGAGGAAGAAAGGAAGAGGAATAGGAAAAGAGAGGAGGAAAAGAAAGAGAAGAAGATGAGGAGGAGGAAAAGAGAGGAGGAAAAGGAAAAGGGAGAAAAAGAAGAGGAGATGGAAATTATGAAGATGGAGGAGAAGAGAAAGGAGGAGGAGAGAGAGGAGAAGGAAATGATGAAGATGACAAGGAGGAGGAAAAGGAAGAGAAGAGAGGAGGAGGAGGAAAAGAGGAGGAGGAGGAGAAGAAGAAGAAGAGAGGAGTTGGAAAAGGAAGAGGAGGAAAAGAGAGGAAAAGAAAGAGAAGGAGAAGGAGAAGATGAGGAGGAAAAGAGGAGAAAAAGAAGAGAGGAAAAGGAAGAAGAGGAGAAAAAGAAGAGAGGAGAAATAAAGAGGATATGGAAATGATGAAGATGGAGGAGAAGAGAAAGGAGAAGGAGAGAGAGGAGAAGGAAATGATGAAGATGACAAGGAGGAAAAGGAGGAGGAGAAAAGAGGGTTATAATTTGATCCTGGGGAAGTGCAAAGGGTGAGAAAGAGACTCAAGACAGTCCCGACTTGATTCAGTTTGGCTCTAAGACTGAGTAGAGAGAAATTTCTCCCAGGCTTTAGTGGTTCGGCTATCCTAAAATCCCATAGAGTCATTTCTTTTTTGACCTGCCCTCCTTCAAAGGACTCCATCCATCTTGAAATCCTCTCCCAACCCAACGGTCATCACCAAGACTGACAGAGCGATCGACCAACCAACCAACCACCAACCCAACCCAACCCAACCCAAACCCAACCCAGGTCCTTGAGGAGGCACCTGACGTCGTGGCTATGGAGTTGCGTGTGGTGGCCGTCACGGTGGAGTTATTACTGAGGCTCAGGCCCAGGCTGCTGACGCTGCTCAGGCTTGAGGGGGCGCTGACCACCGGCGGTGCGGCCGAGACCGTACTGGAGGCGGTGGAGAAAGTGCTTGTAGAAGAGTGGAGCACAGCTTCGCTCTCCATGCTGGTGTGCTACAGAAAGGAGGGGGAAGACGATGGGAGAGAAAGGCATGAGGAGGAGACGGTGCAAAGCCGAGAGAGGTGGTGTCTTTCTTAATATTGAATTGTATTCTATTCTATTTAATATTTCTCAGACATTTCTCTCTTGTCCCTCGTTCAAGGACCCCCACTCACCAAGAGAGTCGAAGTTGACGTGCGACCAGAGGAAGTTGAGGAAGAGAGGCTGTTCTGTTGGGCAGGTAAGGTACTGTGGAAAGAAACAGCGAGGCGGGGTAAACCAACATTTTAATCATTTCTCTTCCTTCCAGGTTCACAATCATTTAAGTCGACTAGGTTTCCTCCCACACGGATTCTCTGGCGAAATCAAACTAAAAGACCCTCGTTTTCCTTAATCCTTGTCGTTGCTGTGCTATGATTTGGAGCTGCCTGTCTTCAGAGATGCAGGCGTTAAAGTCCTCGATTTACGGCGACCGTGGAGCCCAGAAGCGCCAAAAACAAGAGTAATCGATAAAGGTTTCGTTTAAGATAGGCAGAGGAAAAAGGATGCCATGCTAGGAGGAGACTCTATGGTGGGGGGAACCGGAACCGTAAGCTCAAGGCACGGAAGGTGGAAGAGTTGGGGGGGGGGGGACCTCGGTGGCAGCAGGCCCCCCAATCTCTCTGGTACCTGCTGTGTTGCGTGGCGGCTGTATTCGAGATCTCCTCAGCGTGATTCAGGCTGCTGAGCACCGAGGAATGCTGGGTGGCCGTGGTCAGCAGGGAGGCGGCCGACACGGCGTCGCTCAGAGGGGCGGTGATGCTGGGGGCCGAAGGGGAGTCGGATTTTACCGCAGACCCGGCGGAACCTGGTGGGGAGGGGGGCGGGGAGGTCAAAGAGGCAAGAGAGAGGCAGAGGGCTTAAGCAGCGAATAGGGCTTTGGGGGGTTTGCCAATGGCAGAATTGGTTCCCCCGTTTGCTGATGGGATTTTGCTGGGGATGGGCTCTTCAAAGTGACCGTGTTAGGACCACCATTCCTCAGCCCCTGTTGGCTTTTAAGATGCGAGGACTTCAACTCCCAGAATTCCTGCGGAATTCTGGGAGTTGAAGTCCACGCATCTTAAAATGGCCGTGGTGGAGAAACACCTAGGTCTGTGATGGCAAACCTATGGTCTTTGCGGGCATCGGAGTGCCAGGAAACGGCCCGAAAGATAGCCAAGAGCTTTTTGGGGGGGGGGCGTTTTAGAAAGAGCAGGAGGAAGAGTCCTGATCCCGACAAAACCCCTTTCATTCAACGCATGTGAATTCCTCTCCTTCGCATTCAGCCCAAGGTCTGGCAAACAGCCTTTCAAAGGAGGATTTATCAGCACAGACCTTATCTAGTTTGGAAAGCTGCCAATATTTCCCATGAATGCTGGCAAGGAAAGACTCCGGGCACAGAGTCTCGGAGATTCACGGACAGATCTTCGCACTCCTGAAACGCATCTAAGCGACCGGACGAAGGAATTGTTTCCTGCAAAAGCCCCCTCCCCTTTCGCTCCTCTTTTGTTTCCCATGGGAGGGGCCGTTCAGCGTCCACCTGTGGATTCACTCCCAAGTCGACCCTGATTTCTCAGCTGTTCTTTTCCCCTGGCAGCTCTGCGCCAGCTCTTGGGAAGCCCAAGTCAGAAGCTCTCCCCTCACATGCCCAGGCAAGGGGGCTTACCTTCAGTTGTCTGGGTGGTTTGCAACGGCGTCGGTGGCACCGAGCTGAAGCCGTTCTAGAGAAAAGGAACAAGATATATACATTTTTCTCCCGCCTTTAAGATTTTACAGGTAATTTAAAACATTATCTAATACTCTTTCCTCCCATTTTCCCCACAACAACCTTGCAAGGTGGGTTGGGCTGAGAGAGAGGAACTGGTTGGAAGGCTCCCAGCTGGCTTTCATGCCTAAGGCGGGACTAGAACTCCCATTCTTCTGCTGATTGGCCCAAACTCATCCAACCGGCTTTCATGCCTAAGGTGGGACTAGAATTCTCTACACCACCTGCCATGCTCTGGAATTCTCCCTCTTAAGGATAAGCTTCTGTGGGCCTGAGGGCGCCCAGGAGATCCAGCCTACCTTGGACTGGCTTAAGTCTTTTTGGGGCGAGGACGAAATGGAGTTGGGGTACCGCCGGGTCTGAGTGGATCTCTGCTCGTACAGTGGTCCCTGAGCACTGTTCTGGGAGGTATACGTTGCTGCGGGCATGGTGCCACTCGGGAAGGCCGGATCCTGGCTCTTGTTGGAGGAAATCGTGGGCAGAGACTCGCTAGAAAGGGAGAACGAGAGAAGAAACGCAAAGTGAGTGGATGAGATATGGGGGGATCCCAGAAGGGAAGAGAACCATGTCTGCCTAGATCAGGGATCCCCAACCTTTGGGACCACTAAATTCATAATTTTAAATCCCGAGGCCCGCTAATATGATCTGCCTAATGACAGGCTGGGTGGGCATGGCAAGATCAAAAAAGCAAATAATTTGTCTGCAGACCACCAAAATTTTCCTCACGGACCCCCAGTTGGTGACCGCTGGGCTAGATAACTAACCCAGAAAGATAAGAGGACTTGGGAGTACTAGGAGCGATCAACGCAATTGGGCTGATGGTGAATTTCACATCTGCTGAAGCAGATGTTTCTCTGTTGGTTCTATTTACTTTTTGATTTTTCCCTTTTTTAAAATTCTTTTGAGTTTTATTTTTCTTTTGGATTCTTTCCAATTTTAGGGTGGGGGGTGGTTTCTGCATTTCTGCATAGATCTCATTTTGAATACAATAAAAGTATATTTAAAGGGGGGGGATGTTTCCCATCTGCACCTGGACCTCGATCCTACCTAACCGATACCTACAGCTGAGCCCCCCCCCTTGTTGGGAGCGGTTTGGGGGTTTTCACCTGGCGGTGCTCGTGTAGAGGCTGTTGGGAGGCTGGCTGGCCGTGGTGCTCGTAGCAGGGGGGGCTTCGTACTCGGAGAGGACGGGCTCCGAACCAAACTGCAAGGCCCCGAATTGCAAGTTGAGTCCCGAAATGTCTGCCGAACCGGGCATCTCCACCGCCAGAGCTGGAATCTGAAGGACGAGACGGTTTGATGGGAGACGGAAGCGCTTTGGCTTTTGGGTTTTTGGCCCTGAGGTCAGTTTGTGGTTCTAGAACTGGCTAGCAGATATTATTGGGCCCCCCGCTAAAAAGTTGAGGTTTGTATCTTATTATTCTATTCTATCTTATCCTATCCTACCTATTCTATTCTATCCCTCTTATTCTATTCTATCCTATCCCTCCTTTTATTTATTTCTCCTATTCTATTCTATCCTATTTCTATTCTATTCTATTCATTTCTCCTATTCTATTCTATCCTATTTCTCCTATTCTATTCTATTCATTTCTCCTATTCTATTCTATCCTATCCCTCCTATTCTATTCTATTCATTTCTCCTATTCTATTCCATCTTATCCCTCCTATTCTATTCTATCCTATCCCTCCTATTCTATCCTATTTCTCCTATTCTATTCTATTCATTTCTCCTATTCTATTCTATTCTATCCTATCCCTCCTATTCTATTCTATCCCATTTCTCCTATTCTATTCTATTCATTTCTCCTATTCTATTCTATCCTATCCCTCCTATTCTATTCTATTTCTCCTATCCTATCCTATCCCTATTTTATTTCTCCTATTCTATTCATTTCTCCTATTCTATTCTATTCATTTCTCCTATTCTATCCTATTTTATTTCTCCTATTCTATTCTATTCTATTCTATCCCATCCCTCCTATTCTATTTTATTCTATCCTATCCTATTTCTCCTATTCTATTCTTTCTATTCTATCTCTGTGATCTGTCTCTCTCTTATCAGTGTACCGTCTATCTATCAATTTATATCTATCATCTCTCTCTTATCCCTATCTATATTATATCTCTCTTTTCACTATCTCTTATCATCTGTCAGTCTGTCTATCCCATCTCCCTCTTAATTATCTTAATAAATACAACAGGGTCTAAACCAGTGTTGAAATTCATTTTTTTTTACTACCGGTTCCGTGGCTTGGTGGGTGTGGCAGGGGAAGGATACTGCAAAATCCCCATTCCCTTCCCACTCTAGGACCAGCCAGAGGTGGCATTTGCCGGTTCTCCGAACTACTCAAAATTTCCCCTACCGGTTCTCCAGAACCTATCAGGACCTGCTGGATTTCACCCTTGGTTTAAACTTTCTAAATGCTGCAGAATTTGGCACTAAAAGTACACGCCTGTTCAGGCGTCGCGAGCAGCCGTCCAGCTATACAGCTGCAACAGCGAATTCGCCCAGGAGCCTGGCGTTTGCTGTGGCATGCGCTGTCCCCCCTTTAAGGCTACGTCCGAGCCCAAAAGGGTCTACTGGCATGCAGCTGACCTCAGCCGGATTTGACCCAAACCACACTTGCTGGGAAAAATTCCTCAACTGAGCCTTTCACGCCTTTGCGAAGACGAGAACTCCAAGTTCGTTTCGATTTAAAAGGGATTTAAATCCACGGCACCGTTTCCCTGATTTCCCCCCATTCGGCTGCGTAAAAGGTTGTCAGCCGTTAAAAGGACTGCTGCAGGGGCCAAGCATGGCTGTGGCCCCTGGATTTCAGGGAGGGGCCCCTTAGCCTTTCTCAACAAGTCGACAACTTTTTAAGATGCGTGGACTTGACTCACTTAAGGGAATCCACTAGCGGCCTCCTAGTTAGCCAGATTTCGGGCACCATGTCATCCCAACTCCCCCAAAAGGGGGGACAACAGATCCAATTTGAAAGAGGTCCCTTTCCCCCCCCCCCAACCTTGTGCTCTCTCTCTCTCTCTCTCTCTCTCTCTCTCTCTCTCTCTCTCTCTCTCTCTCTCTCACCTTTGATGTCAAGGAGGCCTTCTTTTTCTGTTGTTTTAATTTTTGCTGGGCCGGCTGAGGACTGGAGGAATCCGGGGACATCTGGGAGACCGGGTTGGTTTTGGTGGCGAGGGGGGAGGACGGAGGCGGCGGAGCCGAAACGGAGGAGGCCGTCACCACCGGCTGCTTTTCCTGGAGGAACACTTCCATCATGGCGGAGGTGGGGGAAAAGGCCTGCCGTTTGGTGAAGGGGCTGTGCACCACCGGTTCCAAGGGATTCTTTAGATCTGCAGGACAGAGAGGAAGTTGGGGCACGGGGGCTCCCCCCTTTGCAGGGGAGGCGAAGAAAACGAATAGGTTCCTTGGGCAAAACACCTGGGGGGTTGGGAGGTGCCCACGTGTGCTGTAGAGCAGGGACAGTTAGGATCCAAGCTAACCCGAGGAGCTTGTTACAAAGCCCCTTTCTCCCAGCTTCTGTCATCCTTGGACCACAAGGGCGAATTCATTCTACTTTACTTATAAGGTTACTTTGCCTGAGAGTGCAAATCTCCCGTCTCTTGGGCAGTCTGAGAAACTAGGGAGGGTTGCCCTCCCTGCCTTTTTCTCTACCCGTTAGGCAGCGGAGGGCTCAGCAGCCTCTTATCGAACGTTTCCCCAGGCAGCATTGTCTGGGGACGGCTCGGATGAGGGCTCTGTGTCGGAGGCAGAGAGGAGGCCGAGGCCGTCTGATAGTTCTCAGCTGCCTTCAGAGTCAGACATTAGTGAGGCAGAAGAACAGCTGGAGCCTGTTCCCAGTGTGCGCACGCACAGAGTTGCCAGACGAAGGGAACAGCTAAAGAACAGGGGTCGACTTGGGAGGAAGGCCGCAGGTGGACGATGAATGGCCCCTCCCAGAGGAAATAAAAGAGGAGCGAATGGGGAGTGGAGTTTGCAGGAGACCATGAGTTCGCTTAATTGGTTCGGGACTCTCCGAGACTCCTGGCCAAGTTTTGCAGAGATCGGCCTGTCTGCTCTCCAAGCCAGATAAGGTCTGTGACCATAAATCCTCCCTTGAAAGACTTTGCTGGAGGTGAAGGAGCAGAATTCACAGCATATTAAGAAAAGGTTTTTTTTTTGTCGGGACCAGGAGTTTGCTTCAGGCTCTCAGGAAGCCTCGGTCAGAATAATCATTTTTTCTTTATCTCCTTAGCCAATTCATCCCATAGATGAGTTAATTCTACTTTATCATAATGTTAAACTTCACCAGAAGCTTCTTTGTTCTCCCGCGGCCTTTTTTTACAGCCTGAGAAACTAGAGAGGGCTCCTTGTGAGTTTTTTTGCTCTGCCTGTTATGCAGCTGAGGGCTCAGCTGTCTCTTCTCCGATGGTTCCCTAAGCAGTGTCTCCCCCCTTGTCTCCTAAGGCCCTTCCCACATCTCATCACGGCTCCTCTCTTCCGCCCCGCAGCTGGAACATCTTACCATACTGCACAAGGGAGGAGGATTGGCTCGTGCTGCCGATCTCCCATGAGGAGGCCGCGTTGCTGCTTCCGGATGGCTGGGGATGTTGGGCCGCCAGCTGGGCCAGAGCCTGGGCGGTCTTGAACTGCTCCAGGAACTGAGAGCCGGTCGTGGTGGTGGTGGCGGCGGCGGTACTGCTGCTGCTCTTCCCCTCCCCCACTTCGCTGAAGCCCTTTGCCAGCATGCCGACCTGGAGGGGGGAGAAGGACGCACAGCCACAATCAATGCAGATTCTCAAAACAAAATTTCTCAACTCAAGACACCATTCTTTTCCAAGAAACCAAATTAAAAATAACGTACTTTTCGGGGTATAAGATGCACTCCCCCTTCAGCGAACTAATGTGCTGAAGCTGACCTTGGCTAAGGACGCTAGCCAGGTGAATACCTGGTAGGCAGAGGCAGAACTCTCCCCACCCTCTATTTACCTCCCCAAAAAACTAAGGTGCATCTTAAATACGGTGCCCTACAAAGATTCTTTCGAGCTTCGGAGGTTGGGGAGGCTCCCTAAATATGGAGAAAGATTCCGGAGGATTTCCGATCTTTTTTTTTTAAATTTCATTTTATTTGGGAAGGCCGGTTCAGGAAACCGAAAAGGGAACCACGGGCCGTTTCCTTACCATGCCGTGGTGGGAGAAAGTGTTGGCCGAACCAGACTGAGAGACGGTACTTTGCTTTGAATTGCTGAAGACCAGGGGCTGGTTGAGAGTCGGCGCTTGGGAGGAATCCAAGTTGGGCGATTCGTTCTCCAGAGAGGAAGGTGTCTTCCCTAAGAGCACCGCAAGGTCGATTCTAGATGGGGAGAACACCAGGAGTCACTCCTTGAGATGGAGGCGGGGTGGGGTGGGGTGTTATATAAATCGACGGATCGATTGATTATATATATATATATATATGATATATCAACTGATAAGGAAGTGAGCCCGTGGCTTAGTGGCTAACACTCCTGCCTAAGATATATACAGCCCGGGTTCAAATCCCAGTAAGGGTATGGCTAGCTGAAGAGAGCTAATTAGCTCGAAATAGATCTATACTAGTCTCTCTTTATTTATTTATCAGTACAAATACATATATACATATATACATATATACATATATACATATATATATATATATATATATATAAAATCTGTGTGTGTCTCTGTTCTGTTAAGATACAGCCTGTTGTGCCTTAAAATGGCTTCTACTGTACTGTTGCAAAATGGCTTCTACTGTACAGCGCTGGTGATGTTACCCAGTTGGGTCATGAAACGTCCGCAAGAAAACCACCCAGCTCAGAGAGCACCAAGGACCCCACATTCTCTTCCTCCTCCTCCTCCTCTCCACAAGCCTTATTCGGTGTAACACTCAGGATGTTACCTAGTTTGGTCATGAACTTTCTGCCAGAAAACTACTCAAGCTCAAGCTCCTCCTCTCCACAAACCCCACTCCTTTTTCAGCACGGATGATATTACCTAGTTGGGTCATGAATGATGTGGCAAGAAAGCCGCCAAGCTCAGAGAGCACCCGTGGGAGGGAGAGAGAGAGAGAGAGAGAGAGAGAGAATGAGACACACAGAGAGAGGAAGAGAGACAAAAGGAATCACCTCTGTCCAGCTGTGATGGTCACATTTTCCACAGGCAGCGGCACGGTGGAGACGTTGGAGGCAGTGAAGATCTTCGTTTCTGAAAGCTGGAGCAGAGAGAGAGAGAGAGAGAGAAGAATGCAATGAAACCTGCCCAAGTTCAGTCAGCAGAAAGTGAGAAAAAGGAATTGGGGAGGGGGGTTTACCTACATCTTCATTCCAGTCCTCAGTCCCCCACTCCTCCGTTGCTGTCCTCCAGGCACCTGCCAAGGAAGAGCCAGAGATCAAAGGTGAGGGGGGGGGAGCCTGTTTCAGCACCAGTTACAAAACAAAGGAGGAGAAGGAGGGAGTTGTCAGAGAGCAATGCAAAGAGCTAAGCAGGCTGGCAATCCTTGCCCAGACAGACAGAAGCTGGGGGGGGGGGGGGCAGAGAAAGGCGGGGGCACAGCAGCTCAACATACAATCCCCCTCACCCCACCCACCACCAAAGCAAAGAGGCTGGACCCTGGGACCCCCCACGGGAGAGAGGAGCTTCGGGTTTTTTGTCCTGACATGTAACTCATGCCCCTCTGGAAAGACTGAATAATCCCCAAATTTAAACTAGGTCTAATCATCAAGATCTAATCCCCAGGATCTAACTATTCCCGAATCTCTAATCAAGATCTAATCTAATTATCTGCAAGTCTAAGCTAGATCTAATCATCAAGATCTAACCGTTCCCAAATCTATGTTAGATCTAATCAAGATCTAACCCTCCCCAATCTAACTTAGATCTAATCATTCCCGTCTATACTAGATCTAATCATCTAGATCTAATCATTCCCCCAGTCTAAGTTAGATCTAGTCATCAAGATTCCCGAGTCTATGCTAGATCTAATCAAAATCTAAGCACCCCCAATCCAAATTAAATCTAGTCATGAAGATCTAACCCTCCCCAATCTAAGTTAGTTCTAGTCATCAAGATCTAACCATTCCCAAACCTATGCTAGATCTAATCATCTAAATCTAATCAAGATCTAACCCTCCCCAAATCTAAGCTAGGTCTAGTCATCAAAAACTAACCATCCCCAATCTAAGTTAGATCTAGTCATCAAGATGTAACCATCCTCAATTCTAAGGTAGATCCAACCACCTAGATCTTAACCGTTCGCATCTAACCATCCCCCACGTCTAAGCCAGCTTCCATCTCCAATGGGTTCCCAAGTCTTTTGAAATTATCTTTCTTTCTCATTTCTCCCGTGACAGGATGATCAGAGGCAGCAGGGCAGGGACCTCTGTCTTTGGACACAGATTCTAAGTTTAAGGATATTAAAAAAAATGGTGCAGGGTATTGGGATTTTTTTTGTGGCATGCCTATATATGGATAAATTATTCGTCCTTCTCTTCCTGCGAGGAATACGTGTTAAGACTGGTACACCAAACTGGCTTGGCCTTCTCCCCCCTAAACAGGAAGGTGGCCAAAACACACAAACACCTCCAGTTAGTGACGGACGGTGTTTAACTTTAAGTACTTTGGACTGAAAAGAGCATGGAGACCGCCCACTCAACAGCCGACAGACTAACCCCCTTTTTCCAGTAGATAAACTTTCAAAAGTTCATTTCAAGGTCCAGGAAAAGGCAGCAGGAAGGGAAATCACACCACAAGGCTTTGGGCTGTTATAAAATATATAAATATCTACTGTAGTTTCTGCCAGCTTCCTCCCCCCACTGCCAAGCCCCACCGTGGGTCAATTAACAGGGTCAGGCATTAGAAGAGAGGCGGTGAAGAATGTTTAAAGAGAGGCAGATTAATCTTTGGAAGGGTTTTTAATCGAGCAATTGATACCAAGAAGGTCTGTTATTATTTTGACCCTTTACTAAAACTCCAGCTATTTTTTAGTTTTAAATTTAGCATCGATGTCCTTGCAGGAAAGCATTCTTAAAGCTCAGGCCCACACACTAAGTTTTCCAATTCTAGATTGGTCTTAAATTGTAGGCAATGCAAAGGTTCGCTTTGAGAAATTCACAATACTTCATTCATCTATTTTATTTTATTTTATTTTATGCATCATATTTTAAGTCGTGTAGACTAAGGAGGACACCAGAAAACAATACTAATTGGTAAAAAGAATCCCCAACCATCACAGGGGAAAACCCAACGGCCAAATTCCTACAGCTTGGTAGATAGGCGAGGGACTTAGCCCAATGTGAATTCCACTCGTTTGGAATGCTTTGGGATCCACTGGTGGAAATCTGGATCACCCCAGTAGATCCAGAAAGAGTTCTGGATGCCGCCCGACTAAACAGACCAATTTTTACAACTGTTTTTTCCAATCCCAAATGTGAAGGAAATGGCATTTTAATGCTTGGTGAGGGAAGAAGGACACTTTTCTTAAATTAGTTAATATTAGTTTATCTTTCAAACCATATTATTATTTCCCAAACCATAACCATCCTTAAACCACCAATCTGGGAAATCAAAGCTAATTTTCACTTCAAGAGGGTCAATTCCTCCCACCCACCCAAAAAAAAAACACCCTTGGGGGATGCGAGGAGTAAAAGCATTAGTAGTAAAAAGCAACAGGCATGTACTTTTAAAAATATTAAAGTGAACGAAACAGAGGGAAAGAAATAAAAGAGGATGGAGGAAAAAGACAAGACAGTTAACATATCCACAGATAAAATTCCAGCTTATTTTAAAAGATTTTTTTTTAAGATAAAAGATAAAAAAAAAAGAGATCCAAGGGATATTTAAGTGCCCCTGGATTTCTCGTACCAGGAGCAGTGTCAAATTTTCGGGGATAATTTGACCCCTCGCCCCTATTGTAATCAACTCCTGAAACAAAACAGAACAAGGAAAGAAAAAGAACAAAAAACAGTATAAAACGGTCAAAATACTTCGAAAGGTGAGACGAGGCGCCCCGCTCCCCCCGCCGCCGCCACCCCCAGCCCCGTACCTGTGGATATTGATCAAATTAAAAGGGGGGAGGGGGATACAAGCTCAAATGGTGCTAACTAATCGGGGGGGATGGGACGGGGACGACAGGATGTAAATCTTATGGAAGAGGGAAGTGGGAGTTCTAGACAAAAAGGGGTGAAATAGACAGAGGGATGTATGACCCCTTTTCTTAAATTTTGTTTTTCGTTTTGCTCTACTCTTGATGGTTGCCCAGGCATTGGGGGTGGGGCAGGGGTGGTGGTTACAAAGTCTTCCTGCAAAGCACCCTAAAGCATCCTCATCTTCATTTAACGACCCAATAATCCCTTGCGAGGAGCGGAGTCTGGGCAACTGGAGCTAGCTGAGTGTTTTTACTGGCCGGATGACTTTCCCGTTGCCAGAGCGGAGTTTTGTTCAGCAGATAATATTCTCAGTGTGGCCAGAGAGAGAGAAATATCTGCCTCTACCTAGCATCGAATTGGTCAATCTGCCAGGGAAGTGTTTTCTTAACACTTCGGTAAGTCCTCGACTTACAACTGCCCAGTGAGTGACCGTTTGAAGTTCCCAGGGCCTTTTTTTTTAAAAAAAATGCGACGGGACCATTTTTCTTCACCCTTAACAACCGTGGCGATATCCCCATCGCCATGTGATTTAAAACTCTGATGCTTGGCAACTGACTCATATTTATGATGGTGGGGGTGCTCCGGGGGAGTGACCTCCAGACCAAGGCGATTTCCCCCCACCCCCGGTCTGGTTTGGAAGGAGATCTACCCCCCCACCCCACCCCACCCAAGGCAGTACCGGACCCCGGTTACTCACTCGTCCCATCATCTGGCTCAAAACTTCCTGTGCTGTTCCATGTGTTGCTGTTATTGCCATAACTTTCGTCCGTGTTGGAGGGTTCGGCGTAGTCCGCGGGGTTGAAAGTCCTGGGGGGGGGGAGGGGAGGAGGAAGCAAAGAAACATCAGCAGGAGGCTGTTCTCTGAGACATGATTGAGCCAAGATGGGTTGCTAGCCCCTAGTGAGGAGACTTGAGATGGATTTGTGAGTCAGGCCTTCCCAAATCCATCTGAAGTCAAGTCTCCTCACCGGGGGACTGGTAACGCATCTTGAGTTTGTGGCTGATCTTATTGGAAGGACCGTGTTTGTCCCAATAACGTCTCTCTGATGTTATTGGGGGTGTGATATTATAGGGTGTGTGTGTTATGGGACCCTCCTACATTTATTGCAACCTTCTGCTGCCTGGGATGCAGCTGGTGTTTTTATTGCGACCGCAATCGGGCATGGAATCTTGGTTGCATAAATTCAAATCCAGAAATCACACACAGATAACGGATTCAGATGGATTCATTAACTTCTTTATATACATAAGAAGAAATGAATAAATGTACAATACCAACAGATGATTTTTCAAGTAAATACAAGGCAGCAGAGTTACAGGCAAACACAAGCAAATAGTTTCGTATCAGTAGACAAGCCCAGACAGACAGCTAGTTTACTTCTCAGAGCAGCAGGCTGCTCAAGTTTCTGTTTCAATTCTCTGCACCGACTCAGATCTGCTTAAGCTCCCATTGGCTGACTTAAGTCGCTCTGCCTATTCATTGGCGGACCTTGTTCCCATGTCTCTTCCCAGTCATGGATATTTTGACAGAACCAACTCACAAACCCAGAGGGAAGCTTACCCCATGCCTTGGGCAGAAAATCTTCCTCCCCGTCGTCCAGATCCGCCTGAAGAGACAAAGGAACGGTTTGTTAGAATGCCCTTTTGACACTCGTGGTTAACCGGGGGCCTGCTTTTAAACCAGGTTGAATGGCTTTGCCGTGGTCTTAGTAGCCAAGCCAGGCAAACAAAAAGAGATGAGAAAGTCCTGTTTACAATTGCGACTTTGAAGGAGCCATTTACGAGATTCGTTTCGGCTTAAATTGCTCAATAAACAATGATTTGTTGCAGGGTTAAGGATGGGCCACCTGGGCTTTCTGGCTCTCACCTCTGCCTCGCCCACGTCCCCGCCGGCCTCTCTCCGTGCCTCTGCCAGAAGTTCCACTTGTCTTGCTGCCATCCAGTCCGTTCTCTTGGCCCCGAACTGCAAAACACAACAAGGCGTTGGGAGATTTGCAAGCGAGGAACCGGGGACAGAGAGTGGGGAAATATGGAAGGAAAAGCCATGAGGGGGGCTCGACCCAAGACCGAGCGTGAGCCTCTTGAAAACTGACTCGGTTGTGCCTCAAACGTGGCAATAACTAGAGGGAAAAAACTAGCCACACGGTTGTACGGTTGTGGTATAGAGAAAGCCACACAGTCCGGCGTGCAATTGTACCTGTTCGTTGTACCCCGTTCTTTTAAGCTGAACCTCAGAAGCACGAAATTAAAACGATTTCCAAGAGAATAAACTCGATAGGCAGTCCCTGACTTACAACAGCTCGTTTAGCGACCGACATTACAACGGCGGTGAAAAAAAGCGAGTGAGGACCGTTGTCCCCCCCCACTTTTATATGACCGTTGCAGCCCCCTCCAGGGTCACGTGATAAAATGCCAGATGCTTGGCAACTTTGACTCGTTATTGATGATGGTTGGGGGGGGGGAGTCATGCGGTCCCCTTTCGTGACCTCCCGACCAGCAAAATCCATGGGGAGGTCAGATTCATTTAACAACCGTGTTCCTCGCTTAACCACGGCAGCGTTTCACTGAACAAGAGCGAGCGAAGACGAGTCGTAAAAACGGGGCCAAACGCCCTTCGCAACGGTCTCGCTCAAGCAACATAAATTGGGGGGCTCAATTGTGGTTGTAAGACAAGGACCACCTGTTGAGGAAGGCTGGATTTAGCTATAGTCCTTAGACTTATAACCCAACTCACCCACGGCTCAAGGACTAATTATATCAAGGCATTTCTTCCCCCCCTCAGCCCCCCCCCCCACCAAAAACCCCATGACTTTCTCAGCCAGGATGCCTGGATATAATTCCACAAGAGATTTACCCTATTTTTCGGAGTATAAGACACATCGGAGTATAAGACGCACCATGATTTTGAAGAGGTAAATTAAAAAAAAAAGTTTTTGCACTCTGTAGGTCTCCTAAACCCTCTGCACGCCTCCTTTTTTGCGCACACACACAAAAGGGGGGGGGGCAAAAATGAGCAAAAATAACCCGGTTTTTGTTGCATTTTGCCCTCCCCAGCCCCCAGGAGCACTCTGGAAGCCTCCTAAAGGCTATGCACGGCCATTTTTGCAAAGGGGGCAGGGTTTCGGTAGGCCAAAAATGCAGCATTCAGTGTATAAGATGCACCCAGATTTTCACCCTCTTTTTTTGGGGGGGTGCATCTTATCCTCTGAAAAAATACAGTAATTACATCAAGGCCTTTTTACCCCCTCCCAACCCCCCCCCCCCCCCAATGACTTTCTCAGCCAGGATGCCTGGATATAATTCCAAGAGAGATTTACTTCTTTTAAAAAAGAGGGGGGGGGGGGGGGAGAAACAAGCAACCGGTCTCCAGAACGACCCCTCTTGATTTTCTATATCCTGCCGTCCTTTCTCTCTCTCTGAACAGCCGCGAGAAGGGTCTCCCAACAGCCGGCTTTGCTCTTACCAGTCCCCCCATGGTGGGAGAGAGCGAGAGCATTGGGGGGTGGGAGGGGGGAGGAAGGGGAATGGACCGACTTCCTGCCAGGGTGGAAGCCACCAAAGCAACCTCCTGGGTAGGGGTGGGGTGGGTGGGTGATGGGAGGGGTGGTGACGGACTACGGGCCCTGATTTGGGAGTCACAAATGCCGCAAAGGAACCTTTTGCACCTCTCCTCTGGAGGGTCTATTGCTTTGTATGCAGAATCAGGGGCCTACATTCTCTCCCACGGCTGGCTCCACGGCCTCTTCGGGGCAAGCCGCTCCCCCGTCGCCGGCTGAAGTCCCGCTCTTTTTCCCGGTTCTCTTTGCCTTCTTCGCTAGGTTCCGTCTGCCCGTTGTCTTTCTGTCCCGACACGCCTTTCTTCTTCCCCACCATTTCCCAGGAGTGCTAAAAGATAAAAGGGAGGGAGGGAGGGTTAAAACGGTATTTTGGATGCAGGGGGACAAGGCAGGTGGCTCTTGCCTTGCGTCCGTTTGTTTCAACGACCGCGTTTCAATGTTGCGACGGCACTGAGGTTGGGCAAAAGGGAACTCAAGAGCGATTTTCACACAGATGAAAGTGTGAAATCCACCCACACCCCCATCCTTCTTTCTCGCTTTCTCTATCCATCCATCCACCCTTCTCTCTTTCTCACTTTCTCTATCCACCCATCCTTCTCTTTCTCACTGTCTATCTACCCATCCCTCTTTCTCTCTTACTTTCTCTATCCATTCATCCACCCATCCTTCTCTCTTTCTCACTATCTACCCATCCCTCTTTCTCACTTTGTCTATCCATCCATCCACCCATCCCTCTTACTGTCTATCCATCCATCCCTTTCTCTATCCATCCATCCATCCCTTTTTCTTGCTTGCCTTCTCTATCCCTCCATCCACCCATCTTTCTCGCTTTCTATCCATCCATCTACCCATCCCTTTCTCTATCCATCCACCCACCCATTCCTCTTTCTCCTTCTCACTTTCTCCATCCACCCACTCATTTCTTTCTTGCTCCATCCATCCATCCATCCATCCATCCATCCATCCATCCATCCATCCATCCATCCCTTTCTCTTTTTCTCTATCCATCCACCCACCCATCCAATTTGTAGAGCTATCCACCTCAGATGGCAGCGTCCCCCGTGGTCGCAGGATCAAAATCCAGATGCTCGGCAACTGGCTCGTATTTACGACGGTTGGAGTGTCACAAGGTCATGTGATCTCCCCTTCAATGGGAGCCAAATCAATGGGAAAGCCAGATTCACTTAACAACCGTGTGACTAACTGAACAACTGAAAGGAATTCACTGAAAGACCGTGGCAAGAAAGGGCGAAAAAAAGGGGCCAAACTCACTTAACCATGAGTTGTCACTTGCCGGTTGCCTGAATTTTGATCCGGTGACCAATGCTGCAACGGTCAAGTCATATTTTTTTCTCTCAGTGCCGTTGCAACTCTGAACGGTCATTAAACGAACTGTTGCAAGCGGAGAGCTACCTATATTATTTAGAAAACGTACAACCCACAATGAAAAGAGCCAAGGGGTTTTCAGCAAACAGCTCGGCTTTGATGGGGTTTGTACGTCGCGCTGAGCTGGGACGGAATGTTTCTCCCCCTCCGCCGGACCACCCAACCAATCAGCCACAGCCCAACTGAGCCCCACATCTACCGTGTCTGGGTTCCCCTCCAACAGCACGTTGATGGCTCTGTTGACATCTCCGTTGCAGTCGTGCAGGGCAATCACACACTCGTCCTGATTCTTGCCTGTGATGTCGATCAGCTGCGGGAGGAAAAAAGAAACGATGAGAATGAAATAGAACACAAACAGGGATAAAAGAGAATTATTTGTAGCTCAGGGTTGACCCCAAGCAGGGTGGATTTGATTTAAATCACTAGCAAAAAAAGGCTTTAAATTTAAATCATAATTTTTAAAGAGCAGCTATGGTAGGTGCTGTGAAATTGTGTGAAAGCATCAATGTTGCCTTGAATGATTTACCAAAAATGTAAATATTGCAGACTATACAGCCTCATGCTACATAAGTAAGCTCCATTTCATGCTGAATAAACTAATTATTAATGCATCTTAAGTAGGAAACCATCTTAAGATATTTATTCCAAAAGCGTTTGATTAAAATAAATTTGATAAAAATCAGAAAAATCCAATTTAAAATTTGAAAAATCTGATTTTTTAAAAAAAATTTAAATAAAACCTGAACCAAAGCAGCTTCGCTCCCTCTCAAGCCACGAACCACAAATATTCCTCTTTTGAATGTCCTCAGAAGGCACAAACAGTTAATTTCCTGACGCACTGCTGTTCCTAGTTTGTTACTCTATTTTTATCTCAAATATCCTTCATCCTTTTTCAGAAAACGACTTGCTTTTCTGGTTTACGGTTTTTACTGAGTTGTAAAATAGGATACACAATACAAAAGTAAATAGGAAAACGGTGGGGAGGAAGAGGGGGAAGATTAAAAAAAAGTAACATTGACTTCCGTCTGTTGCAGTAAAATAAGGCATTAACATCAAATCACAGATTTTTTTTTCCCCATAATAATATGAACAAGCCATTTCTATAAAGACCTATCAATCTAATTGGTAAAAATCAAAGTTTCATTCTTTTCCACTTCAAGCGCAAAGTTCAGAAGCCATCCCCATGTGGAAATAAAAGTACTTTATAGTCTTTTTTTAAATCAAAGTAGTCACTTTTGGCATTTCAACCAACCCTATTAACTTCTGCGCCCATTCATCCTCGTGCTGCTGTCAAAGAAAACAACTTTGGCTTTTCGGACCAACGGCTCAGCAATTATTTTAACGAGGCAAGCGTTCTCTTTTTCACTCTGCTTTGAAAATGTCGAAAAGGCTCCTTATTTTTTTGCTTATCTAGCCTCCTTCCCTTCGCGCAATAAAACTTGCAACAGCCAAAACAAAAGTCCTAAATTTAAACCAGCTACCTGCACATTCTTTTCCCCAGGAAACAAACATCAAAATTTAAAAAAAAAAAAATTTCCTGGCAGGCAGGAGAGAGAGAAAGGCAGGATGACCCAGCCAAAAATCCACCAGTGTGACTCTATTAGCTGGAATTAGGGCAAAGGACTATTTCAAAGCTGCTTCTATCCTGGAACAGATTGGCTGGGGATCTTAACGAACGAGAATCAAAAGTCAGGGCAGTCATCAAAATTTTGTTTGGAAGTGATAAAATACTAAAAAGGCAGCTGTTTGAGTTACGTTATTGGATGCCAATTAGAGAAGCAACTTGGAACTTAGGAGAAATTTCCTGACAGGGACAACAATTAACCAGTGGAACAGCTTGCCACCAGAAGTCATGGGGGCTCTGTCACTGGAGGTTTTCAAGAAGAGACTGTCTGAAATGGTATAGGGTCTCCTGCTTGGACAGAGACTGGATGACCTCCAAGGTTCCTTCCGACTCTGTTATTCTATTCTTCCGATGCCAAAGGACTCACTTGTTTCACTTTCTCCTCAAAGTCAGCATCGTTGTGGTCCGAGATCATTTGCGCAAGCCGAATTTGCTCCGCAGTGGCCTGGGATGAAAGAAAAAGGGAAAAATGAGAAGCTCGTATTTCCAAAAGGGTGGGGGTGGGGGGGAAAGAATGGAGAGACAGGTAAGTAAGTTGTCACCGTTCAGGTAAGGTGCCTTAAATCAGGGATCACCAACCTTTCGGACCACTAAATCCATAATTTTAAATCCCGCGGACCGCTAATACGATCTGCCTAATGACCGGCTGGGTGGGCGTGGATAGGTGGTCATGTGACTGGGTGGGCATGGCCAACTCGATGTCACTCATGTCGAAGGGCAACTCGCTGGCCTCTACTCACCCCTCCCCTCCCCTCCTAAGTCCCGCCTTAGGGAAGAAAGCTGGGTGAGTGACTTTGGGCCAATCGCCATTCAAGTTTCCTTTTAGGCATGGAAGTCCGCTTGGGTGACTTTGGGCCAATCACCAGGAGACTGGGAGTTCTAGTCCGGCCTTAAGGCATGAAAGTTGACTGGGTGACTTTGGGCCAATCACCAGGAGACTGGGAGTTCTAGTCCTGCCTTAAGGCATGAAAGTTGACTGGGTGACTTTGGGCCAATCACCAGGAGACTGGGAGTTCTAGTCCTGCCTTAAGGCATGAAAGTTGACTGGGTGACTTTGGGCCAATCACCAGGAGATGGTGAGTTTTAGTTCCCTTTTAGGCATAAAATCCAGTCTGGGTGACTTTGGGCCAATCACCAGGAGACGGTGAGTTCTAGTCCTGCCTTAGGCATGAAAGCCACCTGGGTGACTTTGGGCCAATCCCTATTCCTCTCTCTCTCTCTCTCTCAGCCCAACCCACCTCACAGGGTTGTCATTGCGGGGAAAAGAGGAGGAAGAAGGAGTATTATTAACGGCCTCATTCCTAAAAATAATAAAGACAGAATAAAAATTTAAGGTAAAGGTAAAGGTTCCCCTCGCCATATGTGCTAGTCGTTCCCGACTCTAGGGGGCGTTGCTCATCTCCGTCTCAAAGCCAAAGAGCCAGCGCTGTCCGAAGACGTCTCCGTGGTCATACAGCCGGCTTGACTCAACCCTGAAGGCGCACGGAATGCTGTTACTTTTCCACCAAAGGTGGCTCCTATTTTTCTACTTGCATTTTTATACCTGCTTTCGAACAGCT
Source organism: Natrix natrix natrix (assembly GCA_029891615.1). Classification (NCBI taxonomy): domain Eukaryota; kingdom Metazoa; phylum Chordata; class Lepidosauria; order Squamata; family Natricidae; genus Natrix; species Natrix natrix. The sequence goes on from JAKRSK010012080.1 coordinate 389,480, forward strand.
AGGTTGGCAGAAGCTGGGACAAGGAACGGGAGCTCACTCCGTTACGCGGCGCTAGGGATTCAAACCGCCGGCTTTTCTGACTGACAAGCTCAGTGTCTTAGGCCCTGAGCCACCACGTCCCTTAATAAAATTATAGAATAATAATAATCCCCTCGAATGAACGCTTGGGAGGTGGAAGACAAAGACCTCACAATTCGTGAGTGTGCCAATCCCTTGCAACTAGTCGAATATCAAGAGTTTTACCCACAAGGCTGGAATTTGATTGCCCAGGTAACCAGATGCTTGGGTGGAATTGGCTAAGAAAGGAAGGGGAGGGGGGGGGAGAAGTTTGACTCTTGCTGGCATCCTTCCCTGGCAGCTATCCTCTACAAAAGCCCAACTCCGCCCTCCCTCCCCAGTTCAGCTTCTTGAGTGAGAACAAAGAAAGGTGGAGAAGGTGCACCTTTGTCTCCCAGAAAGACATTAGAGCCAGGTGCCACCAAGTCACAACCGAAGGAGCAAGGAGAGGCCGGGCACCTCCGCCAGGCACACCTTCCGGTTACCAAGGACGCCGCTCGCTCCGCCCTCACCTGTGGCCTCTGCTTGTGCTGTGCCTGGGTCTGTGTTTGTGTCTGCTCCCAGCTTCCCCGGGCTCGGTTGGTGCCTACCGATGTCATCATTTACAGTATATACAAATAACAGTATTTACAAGGCAGAAATCTGTAAATTTGAAAAGAAGAGAGAGAGGCGTTAAAAACGTTAAGAGAGTTTTCTTCGCCAGCCGTTAAACGTCAAAGATCAGGTGCTCTACAGGTAATCCTTCGACTTAAAAACAACTGCAATTTAGCCCCAAATTTCCACTGCTAAGCAAGGTAGTTGTTCCGGGGAAATTCTGCCCCGTTTTACGACCTTGCTGGCCCAAATTGTTAAGGGAATCCATGCCACCGTTAAGTTAGGAAACGCAAGGTTAAGTAAATTTGGCTTCCTCACTGACTTTTACTTGTCAGTGGGCCGCAAAAGGAGATTGCGTCTCACACACACACACTGGGACATTGCGACCGTCATAAATACGAGTCAGTTGCCAGGCATTCTAAATTTGGGTCACATGACCGGGGGTTGTTGCAATGGTCGTTAAGTGTGAAAATGGTCCGAAGTCACCTTTTCAGTGCCGTTGTTTACAGTTGCTAAAGAAATGGTAGTAAGCCAAGGACTATTTTTATTTTCGGCTAATTTCCAGCCCTTCCTTCAGAGCAACTGAAAGAATCACAAATCTCCACACACACACACACACCAATCTATCCTATAGATTGTGTAGCCTCCACTGCAACAACCCAGCTCTGCAAACACAACCTGCTTACTGGCTACAATTTCGACAAGATGCGAGGATGACCCAGGAGTCTGGCTTTTAATTTTTTTTCCTCTTCATCCTGGGTTCACCCCAGCTCTGCACAACTGACTTCAACTCCAATTGTTAAAACAAAACCACCCGATAAACCTTTTCCTAAGCAAAGTTTCCATGACTAATGGAAAGTTATAGATGGGTCCCTTTCTGTTAGAAAAGGAATAACAACTGTTGTCCACTGTAGCTGGACTTAATTTCTCATTTTTAGCATCTCTTTTGGAGCGTCAGGATTTCCTGGTCCTGCATCGAAATCCACCCTGGCTTCCAGAAAACCAAAGGTAGATTTATAAAGTCACAAATCAGGAGAGGACGAAGTACTTCGGAAAAACCCGAAGGTAGCTGGAAACTAAGTGGGATGTTGTGAATTCCGAGTCAGGATGGGGAAGCTTGTTCAAAACCTCCTAGCTTGGCAGATGCATTTAACCCAGGGCACAGAGTGCGAATCAAGATACAGCAAGCCGCCTTAGGAAGCAGATTATTTCTTGAAATCCAGTATGGAGAAGATCGCTCACAAGAGGGAAATCTGAACCCAAAACTTAGGAGGCCTTGGGTTTTATTAAGGAACAGGACAATTATCCCCGGAGTTAGTGACCGAGTTTTAAATCTCCCTTCCTGAAAGAAGGGATCCTCCCTCTTCCTTCCCTCTGAGAAATCTCTCCACACACATGAGCCACTTCGCAGCAAAATGATTCAACACAATCTTGATTTTTCCAATGCGCTTTTTTGCTGGAGGCACATCAAAAATACTTTGAGAAGGAATATGAATGATAGAATTATTGATAAAATTGAGTTTCGAGGGAAGATGGTATATCAACAAGAGTTGATTAAAAAATCATTTGTGGACTATTATACTAAGCTATATGTACAGGATAATATACAGAACAAGTTAATAGATGATTTTTTGGAAGGAAAAAGGGTTGCAAAAATTTCTGTGCTTCAAAAGGCAAATTTGGAACGTCTTATAACCGCTGATGAGATCACTTTAGTTATAAATCAACTTAAATTAGCTAAGGCTCCAGGGACTGATGGTTTGACTGCAATGTATTATAAAACTTTACAACTGGAAATGATTGAATATCTTACACAACTATTTTGTAATATACAACAAGGAGGTAAAATACCTCTCTCATGGAAAGCGGCTTTTATCTCATTGATACCTAAAGATAAAGAGGGCCCTAAGAAACCAGAGGATTACAGGCCGATATCTCTTCTGAACACAGATTATAAAATATTTGCTAAAGTATTAGCCAACAGATTGATGCCGGTTATTCAAGAGATTATTCATCATGATCAAGCAGGATTTATTGAAGGCAGACATATGAAGGAGAATGTAAGGCAACTCATAGATTTAATTGACTATCTTGATAAGAATAAGCAGATCTCTGCAGTGCTGGTTTTCTTGGATGCAGAGAAGGCCTTCGATCGAGTGAATTGGAACTTTCTAACCAAGACTTTGGAAAAGATGGATATGGGACCACGATTGCGGCAGGCGATTGGAGCAATTTATCAGCAACAAAATGCACAACTTATTATTAATGGAAATTTGTCAACAACTTTCGAGATACAAAAAGGCACAAGACAAGGTTGCCCATTATCCCCATTGTTATTTATTTTAACTTTGGAAGTCTTGTTGAACGCAATTCGGGACTCAAAATCCTTAGATGGCATAGCTATCAGGCAAAAGGAATACAGAACTAGAGCATTCGCCGATGATCTGGTTGTTACCCTTTCACATCCTTTGAAATCAATAATCCAGATGAAAAATATCATAATAGAATTTGGCATGGTGTCTGGGTTTAGACTAAATCAAAACAAAACGAAAATGATGGTTAAAAACATGACAGAGACTCAAAGAAAGAGACTTGTAAGTTTAGCAGGTTTTGAAATAGTTTCTAAAGTTAAATATTTAGGAATACAAATTTCAGAATCAAACACAAAACTTTTCTCAAATAACTATGAAGTGTTGTGGCAAAAGATACAGAAAGATCTTGAAGCGTGGAAAAAGTTACAATTGTCTTTGCTTGGAAGGATCTCAGCAATTAAAATGAACATTCTACCTAGATTTATCTTTCTATTCCAGATGATTCCGGTGCTCAAGTCAGATAAAACCTTGTTAAATTGGCAAACAACATTAAATAAATTTGTTTGGAAGGAGAAAAAACCGAGAGTAAAGATGAAGATTATGCAAGATACACGTGAAAGAGGTGGCCTCAGACTCCCAAACCTTCGATTGTATTATGAAGCTGCGGTATTAACGCATGTAGCAGATTGGTTTGGGAAAACAAAAATGGAATTGCTCAATATAGAAGGCCATGATCTTGTTCTGGGATGGCATGCATATCTTTTTTATGAAGACAGGGTGGATAAAGTGTTCAACAACCATGTTCTCCGTAGTGCCTTGATGAGAATATGGAAGAAGCACCGGCCCAATTGGGATTATAAAATACCGCTTTGGTTGGATCTTGCAGACACCATGGGGATTATGAATATTAAGTCACTCGGGGGTTGTTTATATAAAGATGTGCTTATTGCTGATGGGGGCGAATGGAAGTTAAAAACTTTGGAACAGCTGTTGGAAGAAGGAATTACTTTAAATTGGTTACATTACATACAGCTTCAGAAGAGATGGGAAGAAGATCGCAGGGTCGGCTTTATGGATAAAGAAGTGGAACTGATTAAGCAGATAAAAGAGACTGGTCCAAAACAAGTTAAAAGAATATATAATGTACTGTTAGAAAGAGACTCAGAAAGTGAATTGGTTAAGGATTGTATGATTAAATGGGCTCAGAATTTTGGGGAAGTGGTTATGTTGGAAACGTGGGAAAAAATATGGGTTCAGAATGTTAAATTTACACAGTCACAGAATTTAAGGGAGAATTTTTATAAAATGTTTTACAGATGGTATTTAGATCCTAAAAAATTATCATGCATGTACCCAAATGTTCAACCAAAATGTTGGAGATGCGGGTGTCTAGATGCTACCTTTTTTCATGTATGGTGGACTTGCAACAAGGTTAAAGCTTTTTGGATAAAAATATGGTGGGTTATGCAGAATGTATTTAAGAAAAGAATACAATTCACTCCACAAATGTTTTTATTGGGTATAGTTAAGGATTTTACCAAAGGGGAAACAAAATTGGCCTTGTATATGGTTACAGCAGCTAGGTTGTTGATTGCGCAACATTGGAAAAAAGATTTTTTGCCAACAATTGATCAATGGATTCAGAAGGTGGCGGGGTTCGCTGAAATGGCAAAAATTTCAGCTTTCTTAAAAGCTCAGAAACAGGAGGATTACACACAGGAATGGGCAAAATGGATTGATTATATACAGAATAAATACCAGACTAGGAGTTATTATCTAGCCTTTAGGTAAGAATGTTTAGACCGATAGATGATCAGAGTAAATAGTATATGGGATGTTTGGAATTATTAGAGTGGTATACAGCGGAAGTCAGGGGGGTGGGTTTGTGCGGGAGGTGGGGGAGGGTTAGGGTGGAGGGTGGGGCAATATATATGTATGAATAAATTAGAAGATGGGACTAATGAAACATTGTTAGGCTAGGAGAAATTTATATTAAGAGTTATAGATGTTAAATTAGCTTAGAAAATGATCAATGTGTCATTATTAATTTAAGACTAATCTCTATAGTTTTTGTTGGGAGGAGAGGGGTTATGAGTAATCTATTTTAAGATGGGGGGTGGGGAGGGGGTAAAGTGTTTGGTATAATATTTGAATGTGAATTTTTGCGGGGGGGTATAGCATTTGTATGAGATTTATATTGTATGGAGGGGGGGGGTGAAAAGGGGGAAAATTTGTTTGTACAAAACTCTTTTAATAAAAAAAAAAAAAAAAAAAAAAAAATCTCAGGCAGCAAATGGCTTGTGAAGGAAACCTTTTCAATTCACGGAACCAAGCCGGTTGCTAAAGAAATTTTTTAGCCTGGGCAGCAAACACACACACACACACACACACAGGTGGGAGAAAGAAAGTGATGCAACAAGATTTGTGTGTTTTGTCTCCTGACTCAGAATTAGAGCCCTCATCTCTGGAGAGACAAGGGGAAGAAAAGATAACTGGGTCTTGTTAAGATAAAGGCACTATTAAGGGAACTGAGGGCTGTGAAATGTATGTTTGGAAAGGAAAATCTCTCTGCGGTGTCATTTATGCCACACCTGGCCTTCTTATAATCAGAATGGAAAAAAGCCAACATAGTTCTAGGCTGCATCAACAGAGGGATAGACTCAAGATCAAGTGAGGTGTGAATGCCACTTTATAAGGCCTTGGGAAGGCCACACTTGGAATACGGCATCCAGTTCTGGTCACCACGATGTTAAAAAAAGATGTGGAGATTCTGGAAAGAGTGCAGAGAAGAGCAACCAAGAGGATTAGGGGACTGGAGGCCAAAACGTAGGACAAAGGGTTGCAGGAACTGGGTATGTCTACTTTAATAAAAAGAAGGACTAGGGGAGACATGATAGCAGTCTTCCAATATCTCAGGGGTTGCCACAAAGAAGAGGGAGTAAAGCTATTCTCCAAGGCACCTGAGGGCAGAACAAGAAGCAATGGGTGGAAACTAATCAAGGAGAGAAGCAACTTAGAACTGAGGAGAAATTTCCTGACAGTGAGAACAATGAATCAGTGGAACAGAAGTTGCCTCCAGAGGTTGCGAAGGCCCCAACACTGGAAGTCTTTAAGAAGATGTTGGATAGCCATTTGACTGAAACAGCATAGGGTTTTCTGCCTAAGCAGGGGGTTGGACTAGAAGACCTCCAAGGTCCCTTCCAACCCTGTTATTCTATTCTAAAAGAATATACAGAAGTGATTCCCTCCAGCCAGTGACAGCGCAGCGTGTACGCAACAGGAGCACAAAAGAGTGTGAAGGCAGAGGCGCAAAACTGGGACGAAGTAAACAAAGTCTTCGCAGGCTACGATAACAGAGCAACCTTATTATATTAATATCCTCTGGATATTCCCAAAAGGAGCCATTTCTGGCTACAGCCAGCCAAACAGGGGTTGTTGCTCTTTGATGGTGGACTGTTGATTTTTTTTTCTCCCCCCCTCCCCCTTCCTCACAAGCACGCAAAAATGGGGTGTGCATGGCTGCAACGGATGTAGGTGCATTCCCGGCTCACTTAAAAAGGAAGAGAAGGCAGGTGATGGAAAAAGTCCCGAGAGAGTGCAGCTGCCAGCAGAGCCAGTACGGATGGGGAGAAGAAAGATCAACCTGACTTCGCATCCGGGAGCGATTTGCATAGGATTCGTCCAACGCCTTACAACTTCATCCCGAACGATGAGTGGGCGCTTGCCAGGAGGCCGGTGAGACCCTCCCCATTTGGACCCTGCCCTGGTTAACGGCCTTGCCAGCTTCGGCGAAGTGAAACCTGGCTCGAAAGATGGAAAGCAAATGATTAGGAAAGAGATGTTGGAAAAGACAGGTGGTTGTTTGTTGTTTTTTAAAACTTCCAGATTTCAAAGCTCACTTTGAAGTTTGTTTGTTTTTTTAAAGAAAAAAGAAAATGAAGACACAGGGAAGATTTCATGCTCTGGAGAGGGGATTGTTAAAATAATAATAATAGACCCCTGCTTATCATCCATCCCCTTATGAACCAAAACAAATGGCAATAAATTTGCTACCAGACAGATGTTTCCAAGACCGTAATATAGATGGAAGTGGTTTAAAAAACAAACAAACTCAAAAAGCAGTGAAGAAGATCAGGAATTTGGAGAAAAGGTAGTTGATAAAGTAAAAAGGTCGTGCAAGGGCCTCCTTTAAAGAATGCCAGTTCTCACCTTTGCTGTCAGGTGAAGAAGTCCAAAAGGGTATAAGTCATCTATGAAAATGGAACATGCGCTAGTCTTCCCCAATCGAATATCTAGAATAGTTTACTCCGGGTTCAATGCAACCTATGCAATGGTTGCAATATTATTCCCTCCCATGCTATTCCTGAAAGAGGATAATTCTTGGATCACAGCTTCCATCCAGGGAAAGAAAACTTCTAAACATGTCACGGGCCAGAGGTAATTTCTGATTTGCCCACTACGATCTTCAAACAGCAGCGTGAAAGCAGGAATTTTCTCTGTTAACAAGTTTAAAAGAAGAAAAACGTGGCATCTTGGGCTTAGAAAGAACTCCTTCCTCTGTTGAGGAGATTGGAGCATCATTCCTGAGAAAAATTATTAGGGGGAGATTTTGCTGGACAGGATGTCCTTGGGAAAAGAATGATGCCAGGAAAAGTTAAGGAGTCAGAATGTGAACATGGGTTTTAGGCCTTTAAAAAAAAAAAGGTGGAGGGAGAAGAACATCACAGAAGCAATGGGATGAGTAGGAACAGGAGGAGCAATTTTGGAAGGATGAAAAGATGTATCTACTGTGGCTTTTTTTTTTGTCCATCCACCGAGAAATTGTGCTGACTTACAGCTGTTGTGAAACTACCACAATTGTGGCCTTCCTGGCTGGGAAGTGACCCAAGCTGTTTATTTGGAGAAGAAGCTATTTAAGAATAGATCTCAAAACAGTGACAACTTCAGAGAAGGAAACACAGCAGTTTCTTACTGTGACGAAGTCCCAGGTGAAGTCACTCCAAGGTGACACATATACACACTGGTTTTGTTCATTTAAGGGGAAACTGAAAGGGGAAGAGATCCAGGATTCTGCAGAAGGAAGGAGTTCTGGGGTAAATTCCCAGAGCCTCAGGAATTACAGAGAGCTGGGAAGCTTCTGGGAAAGTGAATCCTAAGGAGAATGGTTGTTGCCAGCTTTGTAAGAAAGGAAATCAAACGATCTAAAACTTCATCCTTCGAATGCTTCTGCATCCCCTTTTTTTTCTCTCTCTGCAAAAGCGGGCATTTAAAAACTTCCAAAGCTCCTAGGAGAATCTTCCAGCAAACCTTCTGGCCCAGCAGATCCACAGAGCATCGGGATCAAAGAGATCATTTAGCAGGCAGCTTGGCCCAGAGTCAGGCTGGATTCGAACCAGGCTCAGCTACAAAACAACATTGCCGGGCAGCAATTCTTCACCTCCTTTCTTTTTGTTTTTTGTGCGGTGGGAGGATAACAAAGGAACACCCTACTGCCTGCTGAAAAAGGAGCTGGCACAGCTCAGAAGGAACCACACACTTCCAAGATTGAAGAATCTTCAAATATAATTTTTAAAAGGATTAAAAAGCAAGATGGAGATATAATGGAAGGAGGCAGGAAGTGAGAAGGAAACTGAGACCCTGGTCTTATGCAAAAGGTCCCCCTGCACAGGAGGAGGAGGGCGAAGGGATCACTTGAGAGTAGTTTTTTAAGGAAATCTCTGACTTTTTAGAGGAAGTAAATTGAGACCACCATCTTAGGATCTCCCTGCATGGAAAAGGGAGAGAGAGAGAGAGAAAGGATCACTTTCGGTTTTGGCAGAGGATTGTTGTTGTTTTTTGCCAGTTTTTGAGGAGGCAAACTGAGACCCCCGTTTTAGGCGCAAGACCCCAAGGAGGGGAGACCCCAAGAAGGGGATCACTTTGGATTAGAATTTGGGGAGGTTTCTGCCACTTTTTGAGGGGGGCAAATAGAAACGCTGATCTTATGCAAAGGATCCCCCCCCCAAACGGGAGAGGGAGAATGGATCACTTGGGATCAGATTTCAGGAGATTCCTGCCACTTTTTGAGGGGGCAAATAAAGGGACTTGCAATTGTATGAAAAGGATTCCCCCAAACGGAAGAGGGAGAAGGGATCAGATTTGGGGAGATTCCTGCCACTTTTTGAAAAGGCAAAAAGAAAATGATCTTATGCAAGGATCCCCCCCCAAACGGAAGAAGGAGAATGGATCACTCGGGATCAGATTGTAGGAGATTCCTGACACTTTTTGAAGAGGCAAAAGAAACAACTATCTTATGCAAAGGATCCCCCCCCCACAAACGGAAGAGGGAGAAGGGATCAGATTTTAGGAGATCCCTGCCACTTAAAGAGACGCGGACCACAGGCCAAGGATCCCCCACCCCCACGTCTGCATGCCAGAGGGGGGAGGAGGAGGAGATCACGGTGGATCCCAGGAGATCCCTGCCACTTTTCCAAGCAGGAAAGGAAGGGAGGATCAAAAGGCCTCCCCTCCAAGCCAGGAAAGGTGGTTTGACGAGCTAAGAACCCAAGTTTATGGAAGCTCCCCCCTTCCCCAAAACGAGAGGGGGGGACCACCCGTTCCGGGGGGGGCCCCTCCAGGAAACTCGGGCAAAAAGGGGGGCTCCGTCCTGATTGAGCCTCCGCTGGGGGGGGTCGTAAGGCTCCGCCCCCGGGACATGGGGGGAGGGGGCCCGGGGGTCGCCCCTCCACGTGGGGGGGGGAGAAAAGGGGAGGCGGGGTTTCCCCCCCTTTCCCGCCCCGCGGCTCCTTTGGCCCCCGAAGGCCGAGGAGAGGCCGGCGGGCCCGGGAGGAAACAATGAAGCGGCACTCGCTCGAGGGGGAAGCGGCCTCGCCCGGGTAGGAAGGGCCGGCGCTGTTCGCGGGGCGGGCGGGCGGGCGGGGGGGGGAGGTGGAAGAAGGGAGGGGCCTGCCGGGGGTTCCCGGGCCTCGGGTGGGCCGAAGAGCGACGATGGAGCCCGTTAAAGTCGAAAGGGGAAAAAAAACCTTTTCCGGGGTCTTTCCGGGGGTCGAAGCCGACTTTGGCCTCGCCCGGCCCGGCTTGGCGCGCTACGCGAGTCCCCTGCTTCGCCCCGGCCGACTAGGCCTCGACCGGAACTTGCCCGCCTCCTCACGCCCCCTTCCTCCACTTCAGGCCGCCAGGCGCAAAAACCCTCCGGAGGCCCCCGAAGAGCCGCTCCGAAGCCCCAGATACCCGCCTCCGCCGCGCCGTCGCCGCCGCTGCCGCCGGTTCCCGGGAATCGCCTCATAAAACTAAAGCGGGGATTATCGGGGAGGGGAGGGGGGAGGGAGGAGGAGGCGGGGCCGGCTCTTAAAGGGACCGCGCGCCATTTTCCCCTCGCCTTTTTTTTTACCTCAGCCGCCGCCACACACGCACACTGACAACTGAAGCCAGCGCGGGCGACGCTCCGCCCCCACTCGCCCACGTGACGCGCGAAGGGCGGGGACGCGCGTCCCCCCCGACCACGCCCGGCGTCAGGTGGCCTCGCCACGCCCCCTTCGCCCGCGGGAGAGCGGCCAGCGCGCCTGCGCGCGGGGACGGGGGGGGAGGAGGAGGAAGATGAGTGTGAGGTGCGGTTTCCCCCCCTCCCCCTCTTTCCTTCCCTGTGTTTGTTTTCCTCGGTTCTTCCCCCCCTTTGGCCCCGCCTCCGAGCACGTGACTCTGTTTGGCTCCCTCTTTCTCCCCCCCCCCCAATCATCGTTTCTGCAACCTTATCCTCCTTTCTTGGAAGCCTTTTGTGGGAAAGAAAGAGAAGGGGATATAGATAGCTCCGGTTCCCGTGCGACAGGCCTCCCACAATGCGGGGCTTGCGGCGCACGTTTGAAAAACAAAATAATCCGGCGAACGGGCAAAATCCTCTACCGATCGTTCGTCTCCTTCCTGGTTAAATTTTGGAACTTTTGTGGATTATTTTTTAAAAAATTTTTTAATTTGGAGCTTTGGCTAACCTCGCCACTCTACGGCCTTCCCTTGAGAACCGGACGTGTCGGGCGTAGAGAACGCCTCTCGGGCCCTTTCTCTTGGGCTTTCCAATATGGCCGCCTGAGCCAGCCGCCTTTCTCTTCGTGGTTTCCCCCCTGCTTCCGGTCAGCTGACTCCTCCCCAACTTCCTCTCCTTAGCGTTTCGCCCGTCTCGTAGGGCAGGGGGGCGTGGCCATCGCCACGTGACCGGCGCGCGGGCGGCTCCAGCGGCGGCCATGTTGTGCGGCCCTAAGGGCGGCCGGGCCAGGAGCCTTGCCCGGCCATGGCGGGCTCCGCTTCCTCTTCTTCCGCCGACGCCTCCGCCTCGTCGTCGTCGTCGTCCTCCTCCTCTCCCTCTTCTCCCTCCACCTCTACTCCCGTCCCATCCAGCAACTGGCTTTCCGGGGTGAACGTGGTGCTGGTGATGGCCTACGGGAGCCTGGTGAGGCCAATCCGCGACCCTCGGACGCCTTCGCCCTTCCCTTCACGAGGCGGTGGGGAAGGAAGGGTGGGACTACAGAGCCCATCGCCCCCCAGCCGCTGCGCCTCCGGGGATGGAAACCCAGCAAGGCGGGGGGGTTGGGGAAGAGAGAGGGGAAGAAACTCGGAGGGGGGAAGGGGGAGGTGCCTTGGACGATGGGCTTTGTAGTCCATGGGGAGGGAGGTTTTGGCTTGGGTGATGGGAGTTGGAGTCTGCAGCTTTCGAAAGAGAGATGTCGGATCGTCCATTTGATTTATTATTAATAATATTAATATAGTCGATAATACATGCCTTATATATAAAATACACATTTATGTATATATGTGTACATATATACATACATATCTACATATATACTATGTACACACACTATATGTACATATATGCTATATATAAACTATTTTTAGTTTACATATACACATTACATACACATGTTTACATACACATACACACTATATGTATACACACACATATATATACTATATACACACGCTATACTATACTATATATATACACACACACACACATATATATATATACTATATGCACACACTATGTACATATATACTATATGTATCTACTACATATATACACACACACATATATATACTATATATACACACTACATATATACTATATGTATATATTTGTTTTCGTAGATTTTCATATATATACTATATACACACACTATGTACATATATACTATATGTATATACTATATATATACACACACACACACATATATATACTATATATACACACTATGTACATATATACTATATGTATATACTATATATATATATACACACATATATATACACATACACATATATACTATATACACACACTATGTACATAGATATGCACACTGTGTGTGTGTGTGTGAGAGAGGTAGGCTAGGCTGCCGCTTCTTGCAACTGGGGAGGGTCCCCTCTGCGCCTCCTGCCTCCTCTCTTCCTCGGGACCCTCACTGGCCCTCCCCTTGCCCCCCCCCCTCCAGGTCTTCGTCCTGCTCTTCATCTTCGTCAAGAGGCAGATCATGCGCTTTGCCATGAAGTCTCGCCGGGGCCCCCACGTGCCGGTGGGTCAACACGCCCCCAAGGTTGGTGGACCAGCTCTTGTCTTTTCCCATCCGGATTTTTTGGGGGCGGGGGGGACTTTGGGAATTCCCCTGGAGCCCCCCTTGATTTCGGCCTTATAAAATGAATACTAAAAGCAGTGAAAAGTTTGGGGCCCAGGCTCAAAAGGGTCTCCAGAGGGGAAGCCCCCTTGCGCTTCTCTGCGATTGGGGGGTTTTCTTGCAGACGTTTCATGACCCATCTAGGTAACACGATCAGTGCTGGAAGGGAGTGGGAAGCTAATCTTTGTCTCCTCCCTCCCCCCCATCTCTTTCTCTTTCTCCATTCTCTTTCTCCCTTCCCTCTTTCTCCCTCTCTCCATTCTCTCTTTCTCTTTCTCCCTTCCCTCTCTTTCTCCCCTTTCTCTCTCTTTCTCTCTTTCTCCTTTTTCTCTTTCTCTCTCTCTCTCTCTCTCCCTTCTCTCTTTCTCCCTTCCCTCTCTCCTTTTTCTCTTTCTCTCTTTCTCCTTTTTCTCTCTCTCTCTCTTTCTCCCTTTCCTCTCTTTCTCCGCTTTTCTCTTTCTCTCGCTCTTTCTCCCTTCTCTCTTTCTCTCGCTCTTTCTCTCTTTCTCCCTTCCCTCTCTTTCTCCCTTCTCTCTTTCTCCCTTCTCTCTCTCTCGTTTCCATTTCTCTCTCCGTTCAGGGAGTCAAGGAGGAGATTGACATCCGACTCTCCCGGGTTCAGGACATCAGATACGAGCCTCGGCTGCTGCTGTACAGCGACACCCGGATGCTGCAACTTGAGTCGCCTAGAAACCCATGTACTGGACTCCGGAATCTGCGGGCGGGTGGGTGGGTGGGCAGAAGCCCAGGAGACCCCACGTAACCTGCCCCCTGCCATCTCTTTTCCAGTCCCTTACGACTACGTCTATCGGATGAAGGCTTTGGACGCCCTCAGAGACACAGGTAAAAACGAGAAGGGGCCCCGCAGAGCAACCAGGGGCCCGGGTTTTTTTTACTTTGGGCCAATGACCAGGAGGTTGTGAGTTCTAGTCCCTCCTTAGGCAGGGGACACGCGGTGACATGTCCCTTCCACGCTTCCCTCCGCAGAGATCCCCTACTCGATGGAGGGCCGTTACCCCAAGTTGCTGATGGAGAAAAACTTCCAGGCGTACCTGTTGGATCTCCGCAACTCCAGCAGCCCTTTGAAAGGGTTGCGGAAGACGCTGATCGATGCCCTCCTGGAGGGGTACGAGAAGGCCCGTTATGGGACAGGGGTAAGTTGCCTCCCACCCACCCACACACACACACACACAAACACACACAGCGCCTTCCGAAGGGGGTGTGTGTGTCTGTCTCAGTTCAGGCAGCTTTATAAAGAGACGGCTGGATTTGTGTTTTTTTCCCTCTCTTTCTGCCCCAGGCATTCGGCAAAGTGGAATTCCTCAGGTTTAAGGAAGCCTTGAACGAGCTGGTCACAATGTGAGTTGAACCCTGGGAGTTTTTAAGAAGAGGTTGGATTATCCGTTTGTCTGAAGTGGTGCAGGGCTTCCTGCCTAGGCATGGGGTTGGACTAGAAGGCCTCCAAGGTCCCTTCCAACTCTGTTACTCTCTTCTTCTATTCTCTATTCTCTCCTTCATTCCATTATTCTTCTATATTCTATACTATTCTATTCCTTATTCTATTCTTCTACCCTATTCACTTCTTCATTCCATTATTCTATTGTCTATTCCATTATTTTATTCTAAAGCCTATTCTATCCTTTCTTCTCTTGTTCATTCCGTTATTCTATTCTATTATTCTATATTCTATTCTTTAGTCTATTCTATTCTTTCTTCTATTCTTTCTTTTCTTCTCTTCTTCATTCCATTATTCTATTCTATATCCTATTCTATTCTTTCTTCTTTCTTTCTTTTCTTCTCTTCTTCATTCCATTATTCTATTCTATATTCATTCCATTATTTTATTCTATATTCTATTCTTTCTTCTCTTCTTCATTCCATTCTATTCTTCATTCCATTATTCTATATTCTATTCTTTAGACTATTCTTTATTTTCTTCTCTTCTTCATTCCATTATTCTATTCTATATTCTATTCTATTTTATTCTATTGTATTCTTTATTCTATTCTTTATTGTCCTCTTCATCCCATTATTCTATATTCTATTCTTTAGTCTATTCTTTCTTTTCTTCATTCCATTATTCTACTCTATATTCTATTCTATCTTATTCTATTGTATTCTTTATTCTATTCTTTATTGTCCTCTTCATTCCCATTATTCTATTCTATTCTATATTCTATTATAATCTTTATTTTATTCTGTTCTTTCATTCTCTATTCTGTGCTCTCTTCTTCATTCCATTATTCTATATTCTATTCTATTCTTTTCTCGACTCAACTCTAACCATCGCCCCTTCTTCCCACAGACTCAAAGCCCGGGGCGAGAGCAGCCAACGTCAGCACCAGTCGGCGGCCAAGGACCTCACTCTCTCATCCGACTCCACCAGCCCTTCCATTCAGGTCACCTACCTCCCTTCCAGCCAGAAGAGCAAGCGAGCCAAGCACTTCCTGGAACTCAAGAGCTTCAAAGACAACTACAACACTTTGGAAAGCACCCTGTGACATTCCCTTCCCCCACCCCACCCCCTTTGCTCAGGATGGGCACAACTGTCCCCCACCCCCCCCTCTCTCTCCCCAAATCTGGACCAAAAGATCCTGGCTTGCCTCAAATCCCCTTCTGTGGCTTCTGTGTTTCGAAGCCTTGCTGTGAAAATATCGTGGGGTAGAAGTAAGGTTGGAGAAAGACAGACCTACCTTCCTTCCTTCCTTCCTCCCTCCCTCCCTTCTTCCCTTCCTTCCTTCCCGCCTTCGAAACAAACCCAGATGGTTTTGTAAATAAGCCTCTCCTTTCCCCCCCCCTCCCTTTATTCCTTATTTTTTCTCGTTTTTGTTTCCCTCTGCCTCTTTATTTATTGACAAAAGACTCGTTCTCCCAGCATGCCGAACAAACCAAGATCGGGCCGAGTCGTACGAGACTTTTTGCCCGCTCCGGGAAATCTTACATCGGACTTTTCGACGACGCCCCGCTGACATTGGCCAGAAAGCAGCTTCGCTTCCCGTTAGGGCGGCTAGCAGACGTCATCGTCTCCGCTGATGCGAGAGAGAAGGTCCCGCGGGGCATGTCCAGGGTGGCATTTCCCACGTTCCACCCGCGGGAGATCGTCCGAGAGAAAGAAATTTTGGGGGTGTCCTCTTTTTACACTTCAGGGCAGGAAAGCACTTCGAGAGCCAATCCCCCCGAGGCCCCGTGTCCTTCGGGGAGGTGGCATCCTTCAAACCTGGCTCCTGAACCGTCTCGCTCAGGATCCGCTCCTGAGTTGGGCTGTTTGAAATAAAACGGGCAATTTGCCTCGCAAACACACACACTTCCTTTGCCTTTTGTTGTTGTCGTTTGTTGTTGTTGTTGTTCGAAGAGGGTTACCAAAATCTCTTTCAGAATAAGGAAACATGGTTTGAGTGGGTAGGAAAGGGGGGAAAATAACCATAATTTATCACCATGGGGGTTTTCATTCCTGCTGGGCGAAAAACACCGAGCGAAAGTTGGCTTGAAAACTCAACCTAGTAAAATAAGAACGTGGCGGGGACTAGAACTCCCAGTCTCCTGGTGATTGGCCCAAAGTCACCCAGCTGGCTTTGATGCCGAAGTATGGACTAGAATTCCCAATTTCTTTCTGTTTAGCCTGATGCCTTAAGCCACAAACGACTCCCAATTTACTATTTATTCTTTCCTTCCTCCGCCAGTCTTCTCTTCATTTCCTCCCCATCCTGCCTTCATTTAACTGAGGGGGGGTGTTGAATACCGAATTTGGAAGGGAAGCCGGGCTGTTTCGAAGCTGGGGGTGGGGGGCGATCTTTCCCCACCTCCGTAGTTCAAATCGTTTTTTTAATTCTTTTACGTAGAAACCTCAGCTTTTCCCCCCATTAAAAAAAAAAAGACTGCCAAGAAATCGTTATCTCCAAATTAATCTGCTTTCCAATTGGACCTTTCAATTCACGGCATCTCTCTTAGATGGCTGCGTGGAAGGCAGATGGCATCCAGCTTGAGGGCTCAACAAATAATGGGTGGGGGGGAGGACGGGGTGGGGGGGAAGTGCTCCACTTTGAGGCCACCTTGTCAGTAAGTGGAATCAGCCCTCCGTGTGACGAGTCCAGCGGGCATCCAAGCGCCAAGGTCAACACAAAGCTGGAAGGACCACTCATAGCTTCACGGGGTGGTTGAGAAACTCTCGGGACCAAGCAAGAGGGATAAGTCCTCTTGCCATCTCTCCTTGAAAAAAGGTTGACATCCCCCCCACACACAAAAAAAACCCTCCAACGATCTGGAGAAGAAAGCCGGAAGTTTGAGTAGACCACCTTCAAGGGCCCTTGGAGGTCTTCTAGTCCAACCTCTTGCTCAAGCAGGATACCCTCTGCCATTTCAGGCTGATGGCTGTGCAGTCTCTTAAACCCCCTCCCCCAGTGATAGGAAGGAAAGAAGGAAGGAAAAATAGCAGAATAATAGAGCTGGAAGGGGCCTTGGAGGTCTTCTAGTCCAACCCCCTGCTCAAGCAGAACAGACCATTTCAAATAAATGGATATCCAGTCTCTTCTTGAAAACCTCCAGTGATTAGGAAGGAAGGAAGGAAGGAAGGAAGGAAGGAAGGAAGGAAGGAGATGATAGAGGGAAGGAAGGAAAGAGACAAGGAAGGTGATGATAGAGAGAAAGACAGAAGGAAGGAAAGAGGGAAGGAGGGCAACGATAGAGGGAAGGAAGGAAGGAGATGATGGAGGGAAGGAAGGAAGGAAAGTAGAATAACAGAATAAAAGCGTTGGAAGGGACCTTGGAGGTCTTCTAGTCCAACCCCCTGCTCAAGCAGGAAACCTTAGACCATTCCGGACAGACTCTTCTTAAAAATCTCCAACTTCTGGTGGCAAGCAGTTCCACTGATTCATTAGTCCTCACTCTCAGGAAGTTTCTCCTTAATTCCAGGTTGCGTCTCTCCTTGGTTAGTTTCCCTCCATTGCTGCTTCTCCTGCCTTCAGGGGCTTTGGAGAATAAATTGACCCTCTTTGGGGCAGCCCCTCAAATATTGGAAGGCTGCTTCCATGTCCCCCCCTTAGTCCTTCTTCTCATTAAACTAGACACCCCCCCCCACCATTCCTGAAACCATTCTTGGTATGTTTTTATCTCCAGTCCCCTAATCCTCTTTGTTGCTCTTCTCTGCACTCTTTTCAATATCTCAACTCAAGTTGTCTTCCTGAATTTGGAAAGTTGACACCCAACTGGGGCGGGGAGGGGAGGGGGGACTTGATGTGGCTTTTCCTGGCCAGCTGTCTCTTCCTCGCTCAAGGTCAAGGGGGCCTGTCCCACCCAACCGTATGCCATCAAACTGTCCCGGGGCGACATTGACCATCATCGGATGACGGGAAGAGATCAATAAGCTAGCATTCCAGCTACACCAGGGATGGAACAAGACTGGTGGCGTTGGGTTGAGAAGAATTAGAGTTGCACTAATGTCTGAGGACACGTGGCAATAATTAGCCGAGATGAATCGAAGCTTGCACGGAAATAAACCCATCATCAAATTGGACGGGACTTCCTCTAAGCCATTTTAGGTGGCCATTTCCCCATCCTGGCTTAGTCAAAATAAATAGATTTATTTCTCTCTCTCTCTCTCTGCAACGGCTTCCACGTTCCCCCACTTCCAAAGCTAATTTCCCCCCCCTCCTCGTCACAAATACTTCTCAACTTTCCCGTTAACCGTGGTTTTCCACAAGCCACGAATGTTTAGCTTGGGCTAAAGAAGGCCAAACATCTGGAGAAGATTTCAGGAGGAGGACTCGAGAGAAACTTTGCCCCTGAAAATAGAAAGATAATAATATACAAATATACATTTACAATACAATACAATACAATACAATACAATACAATACAATACAATACAATACAATAGTAGAGTTGGAAGGGACCTTGGAGGTCTTCTAGTCCAACCCCCTGCCTAGGCAGGAAACCCTATACCGTTTCAGACAAATAGCTATCCATTTAAAGGATGATGCATGTGTAACTATGAAAATGGAAATAAAACGAGGAAGAGGGAATTTAAGATGGTTATGTATGTAAATACAGAACTGGGTTTGCTCGAATGCCGTACCTTGGGATAGGTAAACACAACAACGGAAAGGGGGAATGGAGAGAGGAGGAGAGGGAAGAGGGGAGGAGAAGAGAGGAAAGGAGAGGGAAAGAAGAAAGGGAAAAGGAGAGAAAGAAATGGGGGGGAAGTAAGAATAGGAGAGAAGGCAGGAAGGGGAGGAGTAGGGGAGAGGGAGAGGAAGAAGAAAAGGGAAAGAAGAGGAGGAAAGAAGAAAGAAGAGAAGAGGGAAGAAGAAGCAGGGTTATCGTAAAACAAGATGAACGGATGGGATGGCACGATTACATTTCTAACTTTGGGAGGAGAAATGAAATTGTTATACATGTTAAAAGATAACACACATTATTCATAACAGCTACGAGATTGTATATTTGTGAATGTATGTATGAGAAATAAAAACAAAGAAACTTTAAAAAAGAAAGAAACTTTCCCCCTTCAGCCAGGAGAAACCCACCGGTGCCCCCTTTTCCCCCTCCCCTAAAAAAACGGGGCAAAAATAAGATGGCCAGACACCTGAATTTAAACCTCCATCCATCTCTCGCAGTTTTGAGTCAAAGCATGGAAGCCGGTCCAGGGCACGGAGAGAGGTTGATGGGATATTTGATTTGAGATGGGACCCCAAAAAATCAATATGGATGATCGATCTTCCCGAGCGCGAGGGGTGGGCAGTGAAACGGGGCCACAATCATTTGCGCCTCTCCGGTGCCCGAGGGCACCCCGAGATGGTTATAAAGGGGAGAGGCTGCCGAAGCGGCAGAGGGATGCCAGGAAGGGTTATCGGGCGATGCAGGTAAGTCGGAAAAGTGAGCAGAGGTAGGGACCCAGGTGGGAAAACAGGCAGGGAGAGGGAAAAGGAGGAAGGATATTCCGTTGGTCCAAATTTCGAGGCGTCTCCTGGTGCTGAATTTGTTCTTGGCTTGGTCCAAAATTTAATTTGGGAGGGAGCAGAGGCTGGGGGAGGCTTGTCAATCTGCAGCTGGAGAGAGCCCCCCCCCCATTCCCACGGTTGGCCTGGGTTGGATGTTTAAAGGTAGACTGCAGCGGAATGCAGAGGTTCTGTTTTGATGGGACGATTCATCATTTGTCTCCCCTGAGTGTGGCAGCCACTTTCTTAAGGATAAACCTAAGCTAACGTATAAATCTAAGGTAAACAGATCCTTCCTTTCTTCTCTATCCCTTTTTCTCCTTTTCCCTTTCTTCTTTTTTTCATTCCTTCCTTTCTTTTCCTTCGTCTTTCCCCCTGTCTATCCATCCATCTCCTCCTGTCCCTACCTCTTTGTCTCCTTGCTTCCTTCCCTATCCATCCATCTCTCTCTACTTCCTTTCCTCCTTCCTTCCCTTCCTTTCCTTTCTCTCTCCTCCCTTCCTTTCCTCCTCCCTTCCCTTCCTTCCCTTCCTCTCTCTTTCCTTCTCTCATTTCCTTCCTTCCTTTCCTTTCTCCTCCCTTCCTTTCTTCCCTTCCTTTCCTTCCTCTCTCTTTCCTTCTCTCATTTCCTTTTCCTTCCTCCCTCCTTCCTCCCTCCCTCCCTCCTTTCCCTTCCTCCTTCCTTCCTTATCCATCCATCTCCTTCTGTCCCTAACTCCTGTCTCATTTCTTCCTTCCTTCCTTCCTTCCTTCCTCCCTTCCTTCCTCCCTCCCTTCCCAATCTCTTTCCCTACTTCCTATCGTAAAATGAGGCAAACTTCATTTAACAACTGTCCTCGCTTAGCCACAGAAATGTTGGGTTCGTTGTCATAAATCAAGGACTACTTAAAAAAAAAACACTGGGTGGATCATATCTTTTGCCAGACCAATCCACGAATGCAGCTCCTCTGCCTGGAATCCACACTGTATATCGGACATTAAGACGAGCGAGCGAGTCCGGAGGTATTTCACGAGAAGAGTCCTCCTCTCCTCTGCTCACAACGGAATCCCTTACGCCACCAGGCTCACAATATTGGCCTTGGACAAGCTGTACTACTAAGCGTAGTACACAAAATTGCCTGCTACAACGTCCTACCTGTCTACGACTACTTCAGCTTCAACCGCAATAACACACGGTCAAACAATCGATACAAACTCAAGGTCAAATTGCTCCAAACTCGGTCGCAGAAAATACGACTTCCGCCACAGAGGGGTCAACGCCTGGAATGCTCTACCTGAGTCCGTTGTTACATCCTCAAACCCCCAACAGCTTCAACCTCAAACTGTCCACCGTGGACCTAGCCCCATTCCTAAGAGGTCCGTAAAAGGGGGCGTGCATAAGTGCACCAGTGTACCTATTGTCCCTGTCCTACTGTCCATGTTTATACTTGTTATCTCGTGTTTGACAAACTAACTAAATAGAATAAAATAAATAAATCGGAGGGGTTTAATCCAACGCTCGTGGTGGGTGCCCCTATCTCAAATTGCCTTCATCTTCCTCTCTCTCTCTCTCTCTTTTGCAGATCCATCTGGAAAAGTCTCCGCGGTTTTGGGCGACCGACTTCTCTCTGCCCGGCCTCTGCCTGATATGTTTGATATTAGGTTGTTCTACTGCAAAATCCAACTAAATATCAAACATATTCTGACAGCGGCCGGGATCGTTCCACAGTCTTCCCGGAGCGTCCACCTACGGAGGGGGTTGGACTAGAAGACCTCCCGAGTCCCTTCCAACTCTGGAGAGACCTGGGTCTGTTCTGGGTCTTTCGAACCTCTTTTCTGGATTTTTCCGATCTGGGGTTTGGGGGGGAAATTGAATCCTCACCAGAAGGTGGAGGTGGGAGGGGGGAAAAGTTTTTGCTAGTTTTTTTCTAACCTAGCCTACCTCGCAGGGCTGCTGGCGGGCACCAGCCAGAGATCCCAACTCTGTTTGCAGACTAAAAAAAAAAAAAACAAATTTCTGCAGCGGAAAACGTCGCTAAACGAATAGTTATAAGTCGAAGATAATCTATACACAGGCGAAACTATATGTAATTTATTGTCTTCTCCTGCCATACCAGAAACGGCCACAAGAGGGCAGACCTTTTCAAGCTTGGAAATACACGATTTCTATTCAATTTTAGGGGGGTTTCACTCCCTTTTTTGCATCTAGCTAGAGGGGGGCTCAGGGCCCTCCCCAGTGTGAGATGCACCCCGATATGACCCCTGAATAGGGAAGGCTATTATCCTATATATAATTCCGCTTTTCTTGATTTTTGCTTGCGAGGGAGGGAGCCAGAGGGGGTCCCAATTGGGCTTTCTTGGGATAAAATTAAAACAGCCTTTTGATTTTTTGATGAAAGAATTACCTTGCTTTGTTTAAATCCCCGTGGGATTGGTTTTTCCCGAAGGAAATTGACGATTGGATCGGTGGATGACAAAATATTGTGTATTAGTTGCTAATTTTAGAGGCATCTTTGAATCTGGTCCAAAGAGAGATTCAGAAGTTATTCCTTTTCCATTCTGTCCCTTCTATTTTTTTTCTTTTTCTCCTCCAAATCTTGGTCCTTCCCGTTCTTCCTTTTCCCATGACTGTCTTTCTTTCTTTCTTTCTTTCTTTCTTTCTTTCTTTCTTTCTTTCTTTCTTTCTTTCTTTCTTCCTTCCTTCCTTCCTTCCTTCCTTCCTTCCTTCCTTCCTCCTCCCTCCCTCCCTCCCTCTCCTTCTTTCTTTCTTTCTTTCTTCCTCCCTCCCTCCCTCCCTCTTTCTTTCTTTCTTTCTTTCTTTCTTTCTTTCTCTTTCTTAGAATATCGAATAACAGAGTTGGAAGGGACCTTGGAGGTCTTCTAGTCCAACCCCCTGCTTAGGCAGGAAACCCTACACCACTTCAGACAAAGGGTTATCCAGCATCTTCTTAAAAACGTCTAACGCCTTCACAACTTCTGGAGGCAAGGAGTTCCACTGATTAATTGTTCTCACTGTCAGGAAATTTCTCCTTAGTTCTAGGTTGCTTCTCTCCTTTTCTTTCTTTCTTTCTTTCTTTCTTTCTTTCTTTCTTTCTTTCTTTCTTTCTTTCTTTCTTTCTTTCTTCTTCTTTCTTTCTTCCCTTGTATTCTTAGATTTAATTTTATTTCGTGGCCGAAACTTAATAAAGTTACAAGCAAACAAACCAATGGAAGACCTGTCCCTTTTTCTCTAGTTCCTACAGAACGGGACTGGATCTAAGATGCTAAGCCATGGTTTGTGGGATCGTGGTTTAGGGAATAAACCCTCAAGGGGTTGAGTTGGAACCCACCAGCTAAGCATCGCCACTGTTGTAACTCCGAACGGTCCTTCAACAAACAGTTGTAAGCCGAGATCCCTGTCTTTTGTAGTCGGAGGCCTCCACAAAGCCTCAGAAGAACGCTGGCGCTCGGAGAGCCCCCCAAAGGTCATCTAGTCCACCCTGCAGGAAAGCCAGCTCTGACATACCCAGTGCTTGGCTTGAGAGTGACCGTCTGCCCTGCCCTTCCTTCTCTCTGGGAACAAAGCTTTCACCCCACACTCCTGTGCCCCCCTCCCCACTTAGGGAGGTCTATTATTAGCGGCCAGCTGTCCCCCCATCGGGGCCAAATATGGCCATTGTCCTCACCCTCCAACCATCTCCCTGGGCCTCGGAGGACAATGGAGGAGGGCAGGAGGGAGATTTGGGTGGTGGGTGGTGGGTGGTGGGGCATTGCAGAATGATCTTGCCCCTCCTAGGGTGGTCAGATCCCAGAAAGGAAAGATCGGTGAGCCAGCTGGCAGGAGGAGCCCGCTATAAAAAGAGCAGGGGGTCAATCAACGGATTGCAATCGCCCATCTTGTGCCCGTTTGCCCCGTCGATCTCCTTCTTCGCCCGCGTGCCCGCTACCTTCCGGCACCATGGAAGCCATCAAGAAAAAGATGCAAATGCTAAAACTGGACAAGGAAAACGCCTTAGACCGAGCCGAGCAAGCCGAAACGGAGCAGAAACACACCGAGGAGAGGAGCAAACAGGTGGGGCCAGGATTAAACCCGGTTTAGGGAGACCCCAAAAGGCGGTTTGAGGCTTCTAGCGGCTGCTGGGCTCTCCTGGATTAAAGCAAGGCTCACTTGGGTCTGTCCTACCTCGCAGGGCTGTTGTGTGGGTATGGACCGACAAGAGGAGGGGGTGGAGCAGCAATTTTGAAAGTCAGGCCACCTGTAGGTTTTTCTTCTTTTTTTCTAGCCTGGGGCAAATAATTCTCACTTCTTAGCCCGCTTTCCAGCTAAAATCCAGTCATTTTTTTTCCTTGATAAAAAAAAAAGCCCCCCAAAATTGGCTATTTGTCCTATAAAGGAATCTGGGATTTAAGATAAAATAATTCCACGACCCTCCATCCCCCAGGAATGCCCAATTTTGGGATCGTTGCATTAATAATGGATTAATTCATCCTTATCAAACCCCCCACCCCCCAAATGCTAGCACAAATATTCCCACTTTGATTAAAATTCTTCTGGCGATTTGAAGCTGCGTTGGGCTTCGTTGGAAAGGCAAATATCTCCAAATTTTACTTTTCGACTTCAAGAGGGCTGGAGAAAATATTGAAAAAAGGGGCAAAGAAACTGTATTTTTCCATCTCTCCTTCCCAAAACGATAGACCGCACGGTTAAATATAAACCGGACAGATCGCTCCATTTTACAGTGGCCCAGCAGAAATGCCCACCGCTGAGTTACTGGTCACACTGGGCAGAAGGGTAAACTTTGAAAAGATCAGTCGTCTCCTTTTCAAAAGTATTTTATTCCTCTTTTGGAGCAAAGAAGAGGAGATAAGAACGGATTTGAAGCCCTCCGTCCCCCCGGCTCAGTTTAGCCAAGCGAATGAAAACTTCACACAAAGTTTGATCGGCAAAATAAGTTTCAAAGCTGGCCATAAATTAATTCCATTTTTATAAAAACAGAAACAAAAGGCTGAATTTTTGGATGAGGCAGCTAGGCTGGCCTCATCGGGGAGATGGGCAAAAGATTTGGGGATAACGTTTGTCAGATGTGACTTCGGGGAAAGGAGGAAAAAAGGCGATTTTAAACGGCCTTACGTGACGGATAAATAGATCAATATTTTCTCTGGAAGCCACATCGACAAACGTGTAACCAAGGGAGGCAACAGATCTATTTTCTTTTTTACTTTGGGTGGACCGAACCTTTTAAGGTTCTGACTTCCAGGCGCTGTAAAAAAAAATCAGGAAAAAAAAAAATTGGCATGCAGTCAGAGAAAGGAAAGGGCTGAATCAAGATATTAAGAATTAAGCTATGAGCTCAAGGATGGAAACGGCTGGCATCTTTTCGCCTCTGGCAAAGACAATTGAGGGTAGATGCGATGGGATTTTATTTTTGTAAAAAAAACATTTCTGCATTAAAGAAATATTTCCGTGCTGCCCATTTTGTCCCAAGGTCTTTGCAAAAAAACAGCAAAAGAAAGATCAGGGCAAAAAAATATTTTCATTCCTTCCAAAGGGGAGGAGAGAAAATTAGGGAGTTAAATTGTTAAGTTGTTAAGTAGTTAGTAAACTAACCTAAAATTTAAGCTGAGTTAAGTTAGTAAACTAACCTAAAATTTAAATTAAGTAAAGTTAAGTTAGTAAACCAACCTAAAATTTAAGTGGAGTTAAGTAAAGTTTAGTAAACTAGCCTAAAATTTAAGTGGAGTTAAATTAAGTGAGTAAACTAACCTAAACTTTAAGTTAAGTAAAGTTAAGTTAGTAAACTAACCTAAAATTTACATTGAGTAAAGTAAAGTTTAGTAAACTAACCTAAAATTTAAGTTGGGTTAAGTTAAATTAAGTTAGTAAATTAACCTAAAATTTAAATTAAGTTAGTAAACTAACCTAAAATTTGAGTTGAGTTAGTAAAGTGAAATAAAATTAAGTTGCGCTCAGTTCAGTGAGTAAAGGAAATTTTAAGTTGAGTTGAGCTGAATTAAGTTAGTAAAATAAAAAGTAAGTTAAGTCAATGAACTAAGCTAAAATTTAAGTTGTTAAGTTAATAGAGTAAAGTTCAAGTTGAGTTGAACTAAGTTATATTAGTAAAGTAAAATTAGTTAAGGCAGTAAAGTAAAATTAAATTAAGAATTTAAGGCAATTTTTATGTTAGGAATTTTTCCCCCTAAGTGGCTGGAGAGTGGCAGGAATGGCCCAGTAAGGCGATGGCCGCTCGGTCTGGGCAGTCACTTGGCATGGATGCTGGAATTTGAAGACCGGCCCGAGGAGTGGGTTAGACTAGATGGCCTTAGATAACCTAATCAACTCTGGAACGCTAAATTAATTGATTGGGCTTAGCCACAAGACTGTTTGTCCAGAGAAGAGAAGAAGAGGCTATGAGAGACAGAGAGGGAGGGAGCGAGGAAGGAAGGAAAGGAGAGAGAGAGAAAGAAAAAGAAAAGGAAAGAAGGAAGGGATGGAGGAATGGAGAGAGAGAAGAAGTAAGAAGGAAAGGAAGGAAGGAAAGGAGAGTGAAAGAAAAAGAAAGAAAGAAATAGAAAGAAGGAAGGAAGGGATGGAGGAATAGAGAGAGAGAGGAAGGAAGGAAAGGAGAGAGAAAGTGAAAGAAAGAAAGAAAGAAAGAAAGAAAGAAAGAAAGAAAGAAAGAAAGAAAGAAAAAGAAAGAAGGGAGTAAGGGAGAGAGGGAGGAATAGAGAGAGAGAGTGGAAGGAAGGAAAGGAGAGAGAGAGTGAAAGAAAGAAAGAAAGAAAAAGAAACAAGGAAGGGGGAGGGAAAAACAGAGAGAGAGAGAGAGGGGAAGGAAGGAAGAAAAAAGAGAGTGAAAGAAAGAGAGAGAGAGAGAGAGAGAGAGAAAGATTCTCTGAGCTACTACAGAGTGTACTTAGCACTCTTCAGTCTGATTGTTTTGCAAACCCTTTAACCTAAGAATTACGGTTGAGTTATTCCTCCTCCTTCTCCCCGCTTGACGCCTTCTGCACATGTTCAGAGGCTATCCCTTCTTGGCAATGCGGGGGGGGGGGAGTTTTCTCCTCTGCTCTGTGTTGAGGAAACACAGGACCAAGAAGCCTTTTAATCATATTCATCCGCAGCTCTCCTGTGCCGGGAACTTGCCTGGCACTCGGCGTATGCTCAGAGGCCTGACCGTCGCCAGCGCATTCTGGGATTCGGTCTCGTTCCTCTCACTGGGGATGGGTGCAAGGGGGCAAATGCTTGGGTTGGCATAAACGTGGCGGGCAGCCGGAGTGGCGGGCAGCGAGGAAGACTCTGCAAAGTCTTATTTGGCCTGGCTGAGCTAAGCCTTGGCAGGGAAGAGATGGAGGGGTGGGGTGGGGGGGGGGCTCATACTCTGCGAGGTTTTGGGGTGAGCATGCAGCTGACAATAGGCTGGAAGAGGGGGGGGGAGGACTTTCCCCTCCCTGCCCGTTTTTAAAATTTATTTGCAGGCAAAGCTCAGGTTACACAATGACATAAACACACACACACAGAGGAAGGCGATTAGCTGGCATGGATGAAGATGAAGTGCCCTCTGAGTTGAGTGTGCAAAGTTGCACGCTTTGGTATCTCCCTTCTGAGTTGGCCGGTCTTAAGAACGATGCCGTTGTGGTTATGGTGACATTTTAAGGAGGGTAGTCTTAATGTTTTGATTATTTTTCTGTAGCCTGCCCTTATAGGAGTGATGGGTGGCAGAGAATGTTAAAGAATAGAATAGAATAGAGAAGAGAATGTAACAGTAGAGAATAACAGAACAGAATATTAGAATAGAATAAAGAATAGAATATAACCGTAGATGAGAATAGAATAGAGGAATAGAATGGAATAGAAAATAAAATAGAGCAAAGAATAGAATATAACAGTGGAGAATAGTAGAATAGAATCTAACAGAATAGAATAGAGGAATAGAATAAAATATAGAATAGAATAAAGAATAGAATAGAACAGAATAGAACAGAATAAATATTGGAGAATAGAATTGGAGATAGAATAGAATAAATATTGGAGAATAGGAGATGGAATAGAATAGAGGAGTAGAAAGTAATAGAAAATAAAATAGAATGAAGAATAGAATATAACAGTAGAGAATAATAGAATAGAATAGAATAGAATAGAATAGAATATTGGAGAACAGAATTTGAGATAGAATAGAATAAATATTGGAGAATAGAATTGGGGATGGAATAGAATAGAGGAATAGAATGAAATCGAAAATAAAATAGAATGAAGAATCGAATATAACAGTAGAGAATAGTAGAATAGAATATAACAGAATAGAATAGAGGAATAGAATAAAATATAAAATAGAATAGAATAAAGCATAGAATATAACAGAATAGAATGGAATGGAACAGAATAGAAAATGGAATGGAATACAATACAACAATTGAGATTAAATGTATGTCTAATGTGCATTAAACACATAAAGAGATAAATCGTGCCAATAGAAGAAAATATTTGTTTCTTAAGATTGAAGTGAGTATCCTTGGTGGTCTCTGAGTCTGGTAGTTTCCCCCCCCCCCACAGCTGTTTCCTGACAAAACTGGATAAAATCATTAGCAAACTCCACTCCTTCTTGGACGGATGATGCTATCTAGCTCGGTCAGGAAACGTCTTCAAGAAAACCACCAAGCTGAGAGAGAAGGAAGGAAGGAAGGAAGGAAGGAAGGAAGGAAGGAAGGAAGGAAGGAAGGAAGGAAGGAAAAAATGGGAGGGAGGGAGGAAGATGAGAGGGAAGGAAGACGGAAGAAAGGAAGGAATTGAAGAAAGGGAAGAAGGAAGGAAGAGAGGGAGGGAGGGAGGAAGAAAGATGAGAGGGAGGGAGGGAGGAAGGAAGGGAGGAGTGAGGGAGGAAAGGAAGGAAGGAAGGAAGATGGGAGGGAGGAAGGGAGGGAGGGACCCTCATCTCTAACCCCTTTTTCCTCTTCCCCTTCTCCTCCCCTCCTCCTGCAGCTGGAGGATGAGCTGGCCGCCATGCAGAAGAAGCTGAAAGGGACCGAAGATGAGCTGGACAAATACTCAGAGGCGTTAAAAGATGCACAGGAGAAGCTGGAAGTGGCCGAGAAGAAGGCAGCCGACGTACGTACCCCAGAACGGGGGACGGGAGGGGTGTGTGTACTGGCTAGTAGAAGCCTAAGGACCGTCTCTGCAAGACTGGGCTGGACTACAATACCCAAATGCCCCCGCCGAGTCTGGAGAGAGCGCGGTCCTCTTTATAGCCAACAACAGGGCTGCAACTTCCCTTTCTAAAAACGCAGCTGGGAAACGTCTCATCATAATGGCCATATACCCAAATCCTTTTTTTTTTTTTGGTGCTGCAGTTCTTAAGTGAATCACACAGTCGTTAAGCGAATCTCGCTCCCCCACCCGACTTGGCTTGTCGGAATCCGGCTGGGAGGGTCACACAAAGGGGAATGACTTGATCCCAGGATGCGACGCTCCACCTGTCGTAAAGGCAGACGGGCTGCCCCGTTGTAGAATGGGGACAGACGTCACTGAACCGGCGTCTCACTTAACGACATCGATTCCGGGCTCCATTGTGGTCGTACGTCGAGGACCGGCTGTGTTCCTCAAGAATCGTGAAGTCCCCAGCAGAAAAATGACAGGGTTCTCCAACATGTGCAGAGCGCAAACTTATATATATATATGTATTTGTGTTACAACCCCTGGTATGCCCAAATATGGGAGGGAGCTCACTACTCCCTCTTTCTGTCCTTCGGCTCATTACAGAAGACCATCCAGGCAGAAAACCCTATTTTTATTTTTAATGTTGCGTTTGCTATGTTTATGTTGTATTTGTGCTGAGTCTCCCTTTATTTATTTATCAGCACAAATACAACACAAACATATACATACATACATATATATATATACCTATAGTTAGGAAATTACGGGAACTGTCAAGAAACGGCCGCCCTCAACGCCTGAAAATAACCTTATCTGCCCAAACACATGTTGTGGTAAAACCTACATGGGGTTGAGGAAGGGCTGCCCAGAATTGTGTTAATCGTGACCTGACTGGAACCCGCAGCTCGGATGGTAGACGGGGTTCAGCTGCCCGCCAGGCCCTCCAGCTTCCTTCTCCTGCTCGGAAAATGGGTCCTTAATATCTGGAAGCTGCTTGGGGGGTGGCCAGCCTGAAATCAGCTGGCCCTTAACCCAAATAGGATGTAGGATGTAAAAAAATAGAAGGTAGAATAAAATAATATAGAAAATAACAGAATAATGTAGAATATGAAAGGATAGGATAGGATAGAATAGAATAGAAAAATAGAATGGAATATAGAACAGAAAAATAGAATAGAATGTAGAATATAATACAGAATAAGAATAGAATAGAATAGAAAAATGGAATAGAATATAGAATAGAATGCAGAATGGAATGGAATAGAATGGAATAGTAGAATAGAATAAAATATAGAATAGAAAAACAAAATAGAATAAAATAAAATGTAGAATGGAATGGAATTAGAATAGAATGGAATAGTAGAATAGAATAAAATATAGAATAGAAGAATATAATATAATAAAATAAAATGTAGAATGGAATGGAATTAGAATAGAATGGAATAGTAGAATAGAATAAAATATAGAATAGAAGAATATAATATAATAAAATAGAATAGAATGTAGAATGCAATACAATAGAATAGAATATAAGAATAGAATATAAGAATAGAATATAGAATAGAAAAATATAATGGAATGGAATAGAGAATAGAATAAAATAGAATAGTTGGAAGGGACCTTGTGCGGTCATCTAGTCCAACCCCCTGCTCAAGCGAGAGACCGGCCTAGACCATTTCACACCAGGGGCTGCTCAGCCTCTTCTCAAAAAAAAAAAAAAACCCAACCCCAACCGTGCCCTCCTCCTCCTTTGATTTGGCAGCCGGAGCTTCTGCGCTGCCTATAAATAGAAGCCGGACGGAGAATGTCACTTCGAGCGATGAGCAGGGAAGAAGATACGATACGCCACCGTGTCCCTTCGGGGGGGGGGGAGAAGCTCCTCGTTGTAAAATCAGCGGGCATTTTCTTGGCAAAAGCCACCATCAGATTTGTCCTGGAGGGGCGGCCGTGCACCGAAGGACTCTCAGCACCTCGGTGCAGCTGTTGCGTGACATTCGGAGGGGATCAGTTGTCTACGGATTTATCGCGCCTAAGTATTTGGATGGGCCCATGGGCTGTCATCGCCTCCGAGGGGAGACTCCTTCCCGCTTCCAGATTCCCCCTGCAGGGGGCGCCATTTGACCGTCCTCCTCTCCCATTTGGGGAGTGGGGGGGGGGAGCGCAAAGACCCTGCGGTTGAATTTGGGGGATGCTTAAACACAGCTCGTCTTCGGCATTACGGCCACAACGGAGGTCAACATTTCGGTGGCTAGGCGAGACGTTGGTTTAGTGAGTTCCGATCGGTTGTTAAGTGAACCGCTGCAGTTGTTAAGTGAGTCACGTGGCTGTTAAGCGAATCCGGCTTCCCCGTGACCTTTGCTTTGTCGAAAGGTCGCAAAAGGGGAAATCACGCAACCGCAAGACGTCGGTTGCCGAGAGTCCGGATTTTGATCGCGTGACGGCAGTGGTCGTGTGAATAATGGCCCCGAGTCCCTTTTTTCAACGCCGTTTTCACTTCCGACCGTCACAAAACGAGCGGTTGTAGGTCAGGGAATGCCTGTATATTTCTTTACGTCTCATTTGGAAGCTTCCAACGTCCATTACTGGATCGCGGCAAATAAGCCGTAATCATAAATAAACAAGTAAATAAATAAAGGAAGAGCGTAGATCGAGGCCAGGGGCCATTTTAAGACTGGTGGACTTTAACTCCCAGAATTCCTGGGGCTGGGGAATTCTGGGAGTTGAAGTCCGATCCCCCATCTGGAAGTTGCCAGAAGTTGAGAAAGACTAACTGGGAAGGAAAGAGGAAAGCGAGGGCTTAGCATCTTTTCTTCGGCATCTCAGCCATGCAGGGAGGAGACGCTGAAGAGGGTGCGAAGCATCTCAAGGGATCAGCCTGGGAAGGCGAGAAATATTTGGCGCTTCTCGGACGCTAAGTGTAAAGCTGGGCTAAGGAGAGCTGTCAGGAAGAGTGACAGCCGGAGAGTGACAGGTCCAGAAAATGAAGACCCAGGGAAGTCATTTTTCCATGAATCTCCCCTTCGGCTGACCCGTTTTATCAATTTTGCAGAGCGTCAAATTAGAAACTGAATAAAGAGAAAATACAGTAGTTTAAAAAAAGGAGTACCTCTCTCTGTCTATGTTTATTCCTTCGTCCTCCTTTCCTCCCTCTCTCTCTCTTACCCATCTATTCTTCCTTCCTTCCTTCCTTAGACCTTTCCTTCCCTCCTTCCTTCCCTCCTTAGACCTTTCGCTTCCTTCCTCAGTCTTTTCATTCCTCCGTCCCTTCCTCCCTCTTTATCACACAAATTCCCTTCCTTTCTTCCTTCCTCCATCCCTCCCTCAATCTTTTCCTTCCTTTCTCAGTCTTTTCCTTCCTTCCTTCCTTCCTGAGTCCTTTCCTTCCTTCCTTCCTCCATCCTTCCCTTCCTTCCCTTCCTAGTCCTTTCCCTTCCTTCCTTCCTCCCTCTCTCCCTCCCTCCCTCCATCAATCTTTTCCTTCCTTCCTCAGTCCTTTCCTTCCTTCCTCAGTCTTTTCCTTCCTTCCTTCCTTCCTTCCTTCCTTCCTTCCTTCCTTCCTTCCTCAGTCCTTTCCTTCCTCCCTCCCTCTTTATCACCCAAATTCCCTTCCTTCCTTCTTTCCTTTCCTCCCTCCCTCTCTTCCTTCTGTCTGTCTGCCTCTCATCATCTATCCCTAACTCCCTGCTCTTTCATCTACTATTCTCCCTCTCTCCCTCTCTCTGTCTGTCTCTCTGTCTTCTCTGTGTCTCTGTTTCTCTCTGTTTGTGTGTCTCTCTGCTTCTCTTTCTAATTTACAGACTGAGGTGTTATAATGGGTTATGGGCATCTTTCTCAAATTCTACTTTTGCAGTTTAGGGTGTCGCCCAAGCATAGCAGTAGAACTGGCGCTAATCCCATCCTTATTCAGGAAAGCCTCACGGCTGTCCATCAAACAAGAGGACGGTCATATTTCTAATCGAGAGATTAAAAAAAAAACCCTGCAGTTTTCCTTTTGCAAACCTTGGTGTCACCCCAGCAGAGAATGTTTCCACAGGGCACAACGACGTAGACCTGAAAACGTCCCTGGCGCTTAAAAATAAAATTAAAAATCATTATTAGAGCGAAGTTTTAATAGACCGCAAAACCTCCTGGTTGGTTTTTTTTAACCTCGCAGCCCACGTATAAAGAATGCAGCAAAAATCAGACCGGTAGCAAATATATTTTGAGACCTTCCTTGTAAGGGGGAAGGAATTTATGTGGTTCTGTCTGCCTGTGTCTGTGGGTTTTCCTACAGCAGAAAAAAGGGAAAAAGCGAAGCTGTCACCAGAAAGGAATGCTTCCCTACCCCACGGAGAAAGGCCCCAGATGCTGTAGGAGAGTTTAATTCCATTTTCCATAGATGCCCATATATGTCTAATCTGCTTGTCTTGCAGGCTTCAAACCTCCCGTAGTAAATTCTGATTTTTCTGTCCTCCGTCCCCCTAGTTCCATTTGCTGTCTTGGAAAGAATTCAGCCATTGATCGGAGCAATGCTCCCCATAGCGAGAGAGGGGGGGGGTCAATTCAGGTTACACGGCTGTGTTGGCAAAGGGGTAGAGCAATTGGGGGAGGGGGTGGATCAGGGGCGACGGGCATTGTAGGAAAAGAACTGGTAAAGATCGCGCCATTCTTGCTTGGGTATTAAGTGCGGCATTTCTCGACTTCAACAGTTTGTGGACTTCAACTCCCAGAATTCCCCAGCCAGGATAGCTGGGAGTTGAAGTCCACCCCTCTTAAATTATGCCAGCTGGGGGATTCTGGGAGTTGAGATCCATCCATTTTAAAGCATGCAAACTGGGGGATTCTGGGAGTCGAACTTAACTTAAAGCATGCAAACTGGGGGATTCTGGGAGTTGACGTCCACCCATTTAAAGCATGCAAACTGGGGGATTCTGGGAGTTGAAGTCCAGCCGTTTTAAATTATGCCAGCTGGGGGATTCGGGATTACTGGAGTTGAAGTCCACCCATCTTAAAATATGCTGGCAGGGGTTGGACTAGATGACCTCCAAGGCCCCTTCCAACCCTGTTCATCGGTTACTCCATGTGGGCAGGGCAGGAATGGCACTCCTTCCAATGCAAGGGGGGCGGGAGAGCCAGGCTGGCTTTTTTTCAGGGGGGACTCCAAGGACTCCCTTTCCCATACTTCACAGCCTTTCCTACAGGACCACACCCCTCCACCCCCCAAAAGGCGCCTGGACTACAACTCCCAGGAGGCTTAGGGGAGAGACTGGAGAGTTGGGGGGGTGTTATCATGCGTATCCGTGGCAACGACGTCGTGAGCGTCCAGGGCGCGTGACGTCACGGGGCGGCAGGGCGTCGCCGCGGCGGCCATCATCCGGGTCCCGCAGTGGGTGGGGCGCGCGCGTGACGTCACGGGGCGGGGCGCGGCCCGGTATTTGAGGGCGGGGCGGGCGGCGGCGGCGGCAGCATCAGCGCCGGGGCGGCCATGGCGGGCGCGACCACCATCGAGGCGGTGAAGCGCAAGATCCAGGTGCTGCAGCAGCACGCCGACGAGGCCGACGAGCGCGCCGAGCGGCTGCAGAGGGAGTCCGAGGCCGAGCGACGCGCCCGAGAACAGGTGTGTGTGTATTGGGGGGGAAATGGGGAATGACCCATAATCCCCCGCGCGGGGTCTCCTTGGGGGGGGTGGGGGGAGGCTGCCCCTCCCCCACATAAGAATCCCTTGGGGACTTTTTTTACCCAGAATACCCCGCCCCTCCAGGGTGGGAGGGGGCTTCCCAGAAGGCTGTGGGGCTGGTGGGGGGGGCTTTGGATGGGGGAGGGGCTTTAGGGAGGGGAAGGGGCTTCCCAGAAGGCTGTGGGGCTGGTGGGGGGGGGCTTTGGATGGGGGAGGGGGCTTTAGGGAGGGGAGGGGGCTTCCCAGAAGGCTGTGGGGCTGGTGGGCTGGTGGGCGGGGGCTTTGGATGGGGGATGGGGCTTTAGGGAGGGGAGGGGGCTTCCCAGAAGGCTTTGGGGATGGTGGTGGGGGCTTTAGAGGCAGTCAAAGAGGCTTTAAAGGGGGAGGGGGCTTCCCAGAATACTGTGGGGCTGGTGGGGGGGGGCTTTAGAGAGAGGAGGGGCTTTAGAGGGGGGAGGGGGCTTCCCCAAATGCTTTGAGGCTGGTGAGGGGGGGATGGGGCTTTTGGGAGGGGAGGGGGCTTCCCAGAAGGCTTTGGGGCTGGTGGGAGGGGGCTTTAGAGGCAGTCAAAGAGGCTTTAAAGGGGGAGGGGGCTTCCCAGAATATTGTGGGGCTGGTGGGGGGGGCTTTAGAGGTGGGAGGCGGCTTCCGAGAATGCCTTGAGGCTGGCCAAGCTGGTGGGGGGCTTTAGAGGGGGAGGGGGTCTTCCCAAAATGCTTTGAGGCTGGTGAGGGGGGGATGGGGCTTTTGGAGGGGAGGGGCTTCCCAGAAGGCTTTGGGGCTGGTGGGAGGGGCTTTAGAGGCAGTCAAGAGGCTTTAAAGGGGAGGGGGCTTCCCAATACTGTGGGGCTGGTGGGGGGGGCTTCCGAGAAGCCTTGGGCTGGCCAATGGTGGGGGCTTTAGAGGGAGGGGTCTTCCCAAAAGCTTGGGGCTGAGGGGCTTTATGGGGGGGGGGGGAAAGGGCTTTCCAGAAGGCTTTGGGGCTGGCCAATCTGATAGGGATGGCCCTGGAAAGGTGGGTGGGTGGGTGAGGCCGCTGCCCAGAATCCCCTGCATGTGGACGGAAGCGGTGTTTCCCAGAATGCTTTGTGGCCAAAAGGGGAGAGAGAGCCCATAATCCCCTGCCTGTGGCTGTTCTCCTGGGGACGCCGTTTCGGAGGCATGGGGAGGGGGCTGTGAGTGAAGGGGAGCTGGGTGGATGGGGTGGTGGTGTTTGCTGCTACCCAGAATCCCCCATGGCTGGCCTTGTGTTTTGAACAGGACGTGGCTGGCTGGAGTAGGGGATTATGGGAGTTGAAGTCCATCCCCTCTTAAAGTGACCCTCCGGGAGGGGTTTTCCCCCCTCTTAAATCTTAATGGCTTCTGCTCCTTTTGTTAGCTTCCCTTCCCAGCCTCTGCTACTGAAATGCTGTCGCTCTCCCGGGCAAGGTTGCCTCTGAGCATAGGAAGAGTGCCTAGCTTCCTGAGATCGTGGGTGCAGTTGGAACAGGTGGAGAGCCTCACCTGACCAGGTGCAACCCTTCCTGTCTATAGGGCTCTTTCCCTTAGGCTTTCTGTTGAACCTTTCTGTTGGGAGATAGACTCTCTCTGTCCCTGGAGGCTCTCTTCCATCCATCTTTACCATTAGCAGAATCAAAATCTGGGTCAAAATTTAACCCAGCTTTGCATTTTCTCCTCCAGAAAGCCCCAGGTAGCTGCCCGCCTTCAGTTACACCTGGCCTTCTTCCTTGGCATCTGGTATACTGCTGCTACACCTGGAGGCTCAATCTACCTTCCCCAACCCACGCATGACTCAGTATGGTTGGCTCAGCTGGAATAATTGAGCCCTCCCTTGTGTGTGCTTGTACAACTGGTTGCATTGCTGGGAGGAGAAAGGGTTTTGGGCTGGGAAGATCCCTTTACACCCCCCCCCCCCACCTTTCCGAAGTTGTGCGGGGATGGACCCATCCTGATCGAAATCAAAAATTTAATATAAATTTAGTAACAGCCATCTTTGTCACCTGGTTCCTTTGGTGTAAAACAGCCTTCTTCCCCGCTGCCCCACCCCAGTCTGTCCTCAGGCCTCCAAAATATATTTAACCTGAGTTTTAATCATTATTCCCCCCCCCCCCCTTACAAATATTCCTATCCCTCACCTGCCAGGGATTCAGTACTGGAGATTCCTTCTTTTTAAACCTGAAAATCCGGCTGTGCTTCAAATAATTTGGTTTTTACAGGATCCAGGGCCTGGTTGGCAGAGGAAGGTAGATCTCTGGGTAGATCCCAGGAAAGAGAGAGAGAGAAGGGAGAAAGAGAGAGAGAGAGAAGGGAGAAAGAGTAAAGGGAGAAAGAGAGAGAAGGGAAAAAGAAAGAGGAGAGAGAGAAGGGAGAAAGAGAAAAGGGAGAAAGAGAGAGAAGGGAAAAAGAAAGAGGAGGGAGAGAAGGGAGAAAGAGAGAAGGGAAAAGAGAAAGAAGGAGAGAGAAAAGAAAAAGGAGAGAGGATGGAGAGAAAGAGAAGGGAGAAAGAGAGAGAAGGAAGCAAGATCTCTTTCCAAAGGATCAGAATTCAGGGAGAGGAATTTGCAGGAAGGAAGGAAGGGTGCATGGGTAGAGAGATCTTGCTTATTCATAGGGATCAGGTAGACAGCGAGGCTGGGCCGCGGAAGGGCGAGAGGGAGAGATTAAAAGGGAGGAAGGCGTCCCATCACTAAGCCATCTCAAACATGGAATCGGATTAAAGAAGAAGAAGAAAAGGGGAATATTTCATCCTTCCGGCCGGGAAGGGAACTGAAAAAATTTAAAAATAAAGAGATTTTTACGATATCTGCACGGGAAGGAACGGAGAACCGTGGCTTGTTTGTGCAAAATCGGTGCCCCCTTTCCCCCCGTGCAAAGCCGGGGAGGGGTGTGCGAGGCCGAGATCCCCTCCCTGCTCTTAAAAGCATCTTTAAAAAAAAAAAGGGGGGGGGGGAAATCAGAATAAATTCAGAAAGGCGTTGGCTTTTTCCGGATGGGAAGTGGGTCAGGGCAAAAAAAAAAAAAAACCAGCTCTTTTTCCCTATTTAGGAAATGGGGCAGGCATCCAAGCCGTGCCCCGGGGTGGGGGGAAAGGGTGGGTTGGTGGGGGCTGGAGATGCCCCCGCCCCCGTTTCCTGCTTCGTTTTAAGGGGGGGGGGAGGAGGAGTGCCAGCCTGGGTGTGTTTGAATGTGTGAGCTTGACTTCAATCTCTCCTTTCTCTTTTGTGCACTCCAGTTGGGGGTTGGAGGGGGGGGGTTTAAGACAAGCCTGTTGGCTCTTTGTAATTTGTGTGTGTGTGTGTGTGTGTTATTTGCCCTTTTTTCCCCCATCCTTGTGGAGTGGAGGGGTGGGGAAACTCACTTTCTGCACTAACTGCCAACTCAAAACCAAAACTCTCTTTGGCCGTAGATAAAACATTTAGGGGTGCATCCCAAGTCTTTGTTTTTATTTATTTATTTGTTTATTTGGGGAAGGGGTTTCTTTTTCCTTTTTTTTCTCTTTTTGTAGATTCGTTTCAAGGCCCATCTTGTCTTCCTTTTTTTTTTTTGGAGGGGGGAAAATTTTTGTTTTCCCCTCCCCACTCTTACATCATTAATCTTTCCAGCGTGTCACCTGGGTGCAATCTTTGTGTCACCGTATTTAACAGTTACATCATTTTAAATCCCATTTTTATCTTATTTTTACATTTCAATTGCCTTTTAATTCAACGCCTCCCCTGTAAATGCTACATCCTTTTCCAAACGATTCAATTTTTTTCTTTTTGGGTCTATGTTCGTTTTCTATCCGGTGGTAAAAAAAAAACCATCCCCATATCTTATAATACTCAGATTCTTCCTTCTCTTTAATTGCCAACTCTAATCTGTTCATTTCTGCCCAGTCTAAAAAAAAAAATTAATTACCTCTCCCGCGGAGGGAATTTGTTCCATTTTCCAATTTTGTGCAAATATAATTCTAGCTGCCCTTTTTACACGGATAATTAAATGTATATTTTCTTTACTATAGTTCTCTGGTAAAACACTTTTTTTGTGTATGTGTTTCCTTTCCCAGTGGGTCGGGAGAAAAGAAATGCTAAACTTAAAAAAACTTTTTTTAAACTTTTCTAAACTTTTCTAAAAAAAAAATAAAAATAGGGTATAGCCCCCCCCTTTGCTGGAGCAGAAGGGGGCTTTGGGTGCGATTGATATCTCTAGGCAGTCCTCGGCGTACGGCCATTCTTTTAGAGGCTGTTCAAAATGACGGCCCTGAAAAAAAGCGACTCGCGACCGGTCCTCAAACTTACGACCGTTTGCACCATTCCCTTGCCAATTGAAGCCCTTGGCAGCCTGCCGGGGTCAAAATATGTGACCTTCCCTGTCCGGGCTTCTGACAAGCAAACTCAATTGGGGTGTGTGTTGGAGCCGGATTCACTTAGTGACCATGTGATTCGCTTAGCAACCGCACAATTCGCTTAGTGACTGCGTGATTCGCTTAGTGACTCGCAGCGATTTGCTGTGAACGCCCCTGGCAGCAGAAGGAAAGAAAAAAAACAAACAAAGGGAGTGAAATCGGGAATTGGCTCACTTAACAACCTCGCTCAGGCCATGGGAATTCTGGCAGCGGTCGTAAGTTGAGGACTACCTAGGATCGTTCTCCGAAGAGCGTCCGAGAAAAATCAAGAGTGTTTCCTTGCTTAGGTGTGGATGTGGGACGTATGCCAATTCTTCGTTTTTTTTCCAACCTTTGACTTCCTTTAAAAGCAAGTTTTTAATCGTTTTATTTATGCCCGCTGTTGTGAGTTTGTCCCTCGCCCGCTTTCTTATCGACATATATATATAAAAGGGCAAATATTATAAATACTTGGCTTGAGTTCAGGTTTCGGCTGATACGGGTGTTGTGGGAAAGCCACGTGGGAAACAAGGACTTCCTCCTTGTTTAAGAAGCCCAAAAATAAAAAATAAAAAATTAAATTAACCAGGTTAAAATTCCTTGATGCATACCAAGCGCAAACTTTAGATACTGACCTCCGCTTGTTTAGTGACTGAAGTTACAACGTCACTGAGAAAAGTGACTTCGGGCTGCTTTTCACACTTAGCGTCCCCGTGGTCACGGGATTGAAATCCAGACGCTTGCCGACCGGCTCGTATTTACGACGGTCGCTGTTTCCCGAGAACTTGCGCCTTTGCGTCCTTCCGGCAAGGAAGGACCATGGAGACGTCTTCGGACAGCGCTGGCTCTTTGGCTTTGAAAGGGAGACGAGCAGCGCCCTCTAGAGTCAGGAACAAGTAGCACAGAGGTGCGCGAGGGGAATCTTTACCGTTACTTAATGCTGCGAAATTAGCCGTGATAAACCTCTATTGAAAGTTTACTGTGTCTGGTCTGACCAAACTTGGCTTAAAGAAGCCGAGAGACAAAACAGATCCCTTTCTGAATTTGGGGACTTTTAGTGGGGGAATTTTATCGGATAAGAGAGAGTCCGTATAGGTAAAGCTGAGTTTTGGCTTCTGCTTGAGCGGGCTTCTAGTCCTCATGAGGGGCATTTGAGTTGGGCGGCTAGGGGGCGTTGTATTAACCCGTGGAACTGTTCTGCCACCAGAAGTTGTGAGTTGCTTCATCGCTGGAGGGTTTTCAAGAAGAGACTGGGCAAGCCCTTTGTTTGAAACGGTTGAGGGTCTCCTGCTTGAGCAGGGGGGTTGGACTAGAAGACCTCCAAGGTCCCTTCCAGCTCGGTGCTGAATTGACCGATCCTCCCTTTGCAGAGATAGGAAATTCAGGCAGGAGAGGCTGGGGGTTAGCCTGTAAGGATGAATAAATCCTCTTCTCTCAGTTTTCTTTCTTTCTTTCTTTCTTTCTTTCTTTCTTTCTTTCTTTCTTTCTTTCTTTCTTTCTTTCTTTCTTTCTTTCTTTCTCTCCCCCCCCCCCCCAAATTCTCTGTGACTTCTCCCTTTGTCTGGGCCTTTCTGGCACAGAGTCCCTTCTGTTCTGCCTTTTGTGGGTCCTTTGACACTCCCTCCCCCCTCCCCAAAAAATGCCTTGCGGTGCTTCTGTGCCAAAGCTTTCCAAGATTTCTTTCTTCTCCTTCCTCCTATTCTTCTTCCTCTTCTCCTTCTCCTTCATCCTCCACCTCTTCTTCTCTTTTTTCCTCTCCCTCCCTCCTTCCTCTTCTTCTTCTTCCTCTTCTCCTTCATCCTCCACTTCTTCTCTTTTTTCTTCCTCTTCTCCTTCTCCTTCCTCCTCTACCTCTTCTTCTCTTTTTTCTTCTTTCCCTCCTTCCTCTTCTTCTTCCTCTTCTTCTTCCTCCTCCTCCTCCACTTCCTAATCCTCTTCTTCCTCCTCCTTTTTCTTCTTCCACTTCTTCCTCTTCTACTTGTTCTTCCTCCTCCTCTCCTCTTCCTCCTTACTTCCCCTTATTTCTTTTTCGTCCTGCTCCTCTTCCTTCTCCTCCTTCTTCTTCCACTTCTTCTTCTTCTACTTGTTCTTTCTCCTCTTCCTCCTCTCCTCCTCCTTTCCTTCCTCTTTTTTCTTCTTCCTGCTCCTCTTCCTTCTCCTTCTTCCTCCTCTCCTCCTCCTCCTTTCCTTCCTCTTTTTTCTTCTTCCTTCTGCTCCCCTTCCTTCTCCTCCTCCTCCTTCTTCTTCCTCTGTCTCTCCTAAACTCCCCTCCCCCTTTATCGTGAGGGGGATGGGAAGCCCTTTCTGGTTGCCTTTGGAGAAGTATGTGTGTGTTGCCAGCAGCCCTTTTGGGGAGTGGCTGGGGGGGGGGGGAGGAAGATTTATAACCAGGCTGGTCTTCCACTGGGAAAAAGGGAGCCAGGGAGTCTATGCTTGGAAGCCATCGGTCAATCTCTTTCCACCAGCATCACCCTCCCCCGCCTGGTTCCCACCCACCCCTCCCCAAATCCTCCTTTCAGACTTGATGGGAGCCTAACCTGGTGCCCAGGAGGGGCTTAATTTTACTTAAGTGGGCGGGTGGGCTCCGATTTGTTGGGGGGGGATCACTTGTCAGGACCCTGTCCAATGTCTGCTGTGCAACGCCGAGTAAGGGGTTCCTTTTGCTCTGGGTTCAAATTCTGGGAGTGGGAGTCCAAATATATTTATAAGAGCATGCTGGCTGGGGAATTCTTGAAATCCATCCCTCTTAAAGCATGCAAACTGGGGGATTCTGGGAGTTGAAGTCCATCCCTCTTAAAGCATGCAAACTGGGGGATTCTGGGAGTTGAAGTCCATCCCTCTTAAAGCATGCAAACTGGGGGATTCTGGGAGTTGAAGTCCATCCCTCTTAAAGCATGCAAACTGGGGGATTCTGGGAGTTGAAGTCCAAATGTATGAAAATCTGCTGGCTGGGGAATTCTGGGAGTGGAAGTCCGCAAGCCTTGAAGTGGCCTCGTTTGGAGACCCCTTTATCTGAAGCCTGGATTGTGGGTTTGGGCAAAGTTGTTTGAAGTGACCTGATTCCCACGCTGGCTGGCGGCCGAAATCTGCCCGGGGGTGGTGGTGGCGGGAGACCCCCCCCCTGAACCAAGGAGACCCCGCCTCTTAGCCTGCCTGTCGGCTGACAGATCACCCATGTGGCTCCCATCGGAGAGAGGTGTCTGGACTTTTTCAAAACATCTGGCTGGCTCTCCTGGGGCGACATTTTGATTTCAACACTGCCTTTTTGCACGTTCGTTTGGGGGGGGGGGTCTGGAAACAGACCTCCATCTGCCTTTTTGCAACCCCTGGGCTCGTGCAGACTTGCATTAATGCTGCGAAATTAGCCGCGGGATCTTGCGATAAACCCCGATGGAAGGTTTACCAGGCCTGGTGTCTGATCAAACTTGGCTTTAAGAGGTCCAAAAGACAAACAGATCCCTCTCTGAATTTGGGGAACCGAGTCTTTTGAGAGGGGGAGTCTGTCCCGCTGAGGTTTGCCTTCTCTGCTTGAGCAGGCTTCTAGTCCTCAGGAGTGGCATTTGAGTTGGGCGGCTGGGGAGTTGTAGTCTAGATAGCTGAAAGGTTAAGGCCACAGCTGGAATACTGGGCCAGTTTTTTTGGGGTGACTATTACTTTTTTGAGGTTCTCAAAAAGGTTGAGATTTTTTTGGGGGGGAAATGCAGAGAAAGAGCAGATTGGAAGACGAAAGATTTGGAGGCAAAAACGTAGGAAGAACAGTGGGTCCTTTTGGAGAAGGG
Organism: Natrix natrix natrix; assembly: GCA_029891615.1. Lineage (NCBI taxonomy): Eukaryota > Metazoa > Chordata > Lepidosauria > Squamata > Natricidae > Natrix > Natrix natrix. Next base: position 431,941 of record JAKRSK010012080.1, read on the forward strand.
CGGCATATAAATCCAAATAAACAGAAACAAAAAACAGATTATCGGGGTACGGCCAGTCTAGGGAAAAGAAGGACCGGGGGGGACGGACATGATAGGAGTCTTCTAATATTTGGGGGGCTGCCCCGAAGAGGAAGAGGTCAAATTATTCTCCAAAGCACCCGAAGGCAGGACAAGAAGCAACAGATGGAAATGAATCAAGGAGAGAAACAGCCTGGAATGAAGTGAGAAATTTCCCGACAGGGAGGACAATTAACCGGTGGAACAGCTTGCCACCAGAAGTTGCGAGCGCTCCCTCACCGGAAGTTTTGAAGAGGAGACTGGTCTGAAATGGGTGAGGGTCTCCTGCTTGAGCAGGGGGCTGCACTTAAAAAGACCTCCCTCCCTCCCTCCCGATTCTATTCTGATTGAAATGCTGTCAACGTAAGAACAGAAGGGACCTCATGAGGTCCTCTAGTCCAAGCAGGAGACCCCCCCCCAGGCCATTCCAGGGAAGCGCCTGAATGGGATTCGATCAGGAACAGCACATACGATGAGTCTCCGCCCCAGTGGATGGTGCGTGAGCTTGGCACAGCTGCGTGTCGCCCGCCGTCAGCCTGGCAGAGACAGCCTGGCAGTGCCCGGGTCGTAGGACGTCTTCATTGGACATCTGCAGATTTCCAGGCAAAGCTGCTTGTCCAACTCCCAGCGATGTCAGGCGGTCAGTTTTTTCGGCCCGTCGGCTGCGGTCCCGAGCCTAGCTTCTCCCACCTCCTATGCCAGCCTTTTCTCTCCCGTCCCGGCTGGAGGGTCGGCGAAGACGCCGCCTGGGCATTTGGAAAAAGCCGGAGTTCCTGCACGGACATCCCTTCAGGTCAAACCCCTGGATTCTTCCTTCCGCGTTCGCTAGCGTTCTTGATTTCCCCTCCAGCCAAATCAGGCCACGTCCTGGTTTAAATCTTCCAAAATAGGAGCATCCTCCGAAGGGAAAGGGAAAATTAAACCTCCTGGAAGGAGATTTTCCCCCAGTTGAGGATGGCATCCCTTCTTTGCGGGACTCGGAATAACAGATTCCAGAGGGAGAATGGAGGTCTTCTAGTCCAGCCCCCTTGCTCAGGACAGGAGACCCTAATCCAGGGGTTGCTAACCTTTTTTTTTGTCCATGCCCCCACCTAAGTGTCTCTAAAATCCTCCTCCCTCCTCCCTAGTGACATATAATTCTTACTTCACTCAAAAAATGGACTCTACTCACGCGGAAGAAGCCCAAAAGACTATTAACTTGGTTTAAACAAGGTTATGCACTCTCAGAAGCTAAGAAACCTGAAGGCCAGCTGGGTGGTACACGCATGCCTGTTTTTTCAGCATTTTCAGGCCATTTTTTGAGCCACTTGTGACCTGAAAATGTCCTGAAAAATGCCCCCAAACCAGCCTGAAAAATCCCCTGAAAAAGCCCCCCAAAAGACCCCAAAAGGTCATTTTTCGGACCGTTCTCTGGTGCCTGCAAAGATCGGCTTCCCTCGATCCGTCGATCAATTGCCCCTCGCCGTCAGGAAATCCCTCCTTCGTTCCAGGTTCCTTCTCTCCTCCGTTAATGTCCACCTCTTGCTGCTTCTCCTTCCTTTCAGGGGGTTTGGAGAATAAATACCGTGTCCCCCCCGAAAATAAGACCGGGTCTTATATTAATTTTTGCTCCAAAAGATGCATTAGGGCTTATATTCTGGTTAGGTCTTATATTTGGGGAAATATGGTACTGAATGCAAAAAATCTGGCTGGCAATCTTAATTAGGACTTATATTGGGGTAGGGCTTATTTTTGGGGAAACAGGGTAGACCCTCTCCCCTTTCTCCTTTGGGGCAATTCCCCCCTCCCCAAATATTGGAATCTTGCTCTCATGTCCATCCCTGTCGTTCCCCCCCCCCCCCAGTCCTTCTTTTCATTAAACTAGACATCCCCATCTTGGCCTGTTTTTTTATCCCTCCATCCTTCAAACTCAGGGTGCCCCTTCCTTCAGGAGCCCCCCCTCCCTGCGGACGTGGCTCTCTCCGGGGCAGAGCTGTCCCTGTTCCCACGCCTTCCCGGCTGGCTTCTCTCACTTGCATTCCTCTGCCCCCTCCGTCGTGGTGGCTGGCTTCCTTTGTCTGCTTCTAAGGAGGCTCCTTTGGGGAGGGTGGCAGTGGGGTGGAGCTGGGGGTGGGGTGGGGGGAGAGACTCTTCTTCCAAGCCTGGTGCACGAAGCAATTTTGCAAACTGGGTGGGTGGGGGGAGCGGAGTTTCCCAGGTTTTCTTGCCTGGATTCCCATGAGGAGGAGGAGGGGGTAGGCTCTGGATGCCAGCATCTCTCATCTCTGTCTCTCTCTCTCTCTCTCTCTCTCTTGCAAATGTGGGTCTGCACTGCTCGGTCCTTAGCCCTGTTTCGGTTTAAGAGGGGTGGGCTTCGACTCCCAGAATTCTCCAGTTTGCATGCTTTAAGAGGGGTGGGCTTCAGCTTCTAGAATTCTCCAGTTTGCATAATTTAAGAGGAGTGGTCTTCAATTCCCAGAATCTTCCAGTCTGCATGCTTTAAGAGGGGTGGACTTCAACCCTCAGAATCCCCCAGTTTGCATGCTTTAAGAGGGGTGGGCTTCGACTCCCAGAATCCCCCAGTCTGTATTATTTAAGAGGGGTGGGCTTCAACTCCCAGAATGCTCCAGTTTGCATACTTTAAGATGGGTGGACTTCAACTCCCAGAATCCCCCAGTCTGCATTATTTAAGAGGGGTGGGCTTCAACTCCCAGAATCCCCCAGTCTGCATGCTTTAAGAGGGGTGGGCTTCAACTCCCAGAATCCCCCAGTCTGTATTATTTAAGAGGGGTGGGCTTCAACTCCCAGAATGCTCCAGTTTGCATACTTTAAGAGGGGTGGGCTTCAACTCCCAGAATCCCCCAGTCTGCATGCTTTAAGAGGGGTGGGCTTCAACTCCCAGAATCCCCCAGTCTGCATGCTTTAAGAGGGGTGGACTTTAAGTCCCAGACCTGGCTGGGGAATTCTGGGAGTTGAAGCCCACCCCTCTTAAAATTGTCTTTTAAAAGCGAAGGAATCTCTGCACTTAGCTCTCAAGGGGCAGCTGACCCCTTTCCCTGCGGCTGTGGTTGGGAAGCAATGCCAGCCTTCTGAGGGAGACCCTCGGCCTCTCTTCTCCTGTCCACCAGCTGGCCAGGGTGGCGCTTCCTTCAAATCTGCCCCGGGGTCAAGGGTGAGGCAGATCAGAGGCTGAGACCAGGACACTCCGGCCAGGGAAGGGGCAGGTGCTAAAGCCATGCAAAGATTGCCTGGGATTAAGCTTGGAAGCAGATGGTGGCCTGCAGCTCTGGGGGAGGAGGAGGAGGGGAGGGGGAGGAAGAAGAGAGGGAAGGGAGGGGGAAGGAAGGAAGATTGGAGGGGGAAAGAAGGAAGAGAAAGAAGGGAGGGAGGAGGAGATGGACAGAAAGAAGGAAGGGGGAGGAAAAGGAAGGGAAAATGGGAGGAAGAAGAGAAGGAAGGGGGAAGGAAAGATAAGAGAAAGAAGGAGGGAGGAGGAGGAGATGAATGGATGGATGAATGGAAGGAAGGAGTGGGACAGAGGAGAAATAGGAGCTGGAAGGAAGGAAGGGGGAGAAGAAGGAAGAGAAAATGGGAGGAAGAAGATGGGGGAAGGAAGGACAAGAGAGAAAGGAGGGAGGAGGAGATGAATGAATGGATGAATGGAAGGAAGGAAGGAAGGGGGAGTGGAAGGGACGGAGGAGAAATATGAGATGGAAGGAAGGAAGAGAAAATGGGAGGAAGAAGAGAAGGAAGGGGGAAGGAAGGAAGGACAAGAGAGAAAGAAGGAGGAGGAGATGGATGATGGATGAATGGAAGGAAGGAAGGAAGGGAGTGGAAGGGATGGAGGAGAAATAAGATGGATGGAAGGAAGGGAGGAGGTGAGGAAAGTGGGGGCAAAGCTCATTTAACAACTGTCTCGCTTAGCAACAGGAATGTTGGGCTCAGTGGTGGATGTAAGTTGAGGACTCCCTGGAAAAGCAGGACACATAGGCCTGGTGGAGAGGGCCGGCCCCAGGGCCAGATGTGGCCCCTGGGCCGTAAAAAAAGGAGGCCCCTGGCAGGGGGAATTGGCTCTGCTTGGGGGTTAATGTACGATCCGTCTCTCTTCCTCTCTCCCCCCCCTTGTCTCCCCCCCCCCCCCCCGCAGGCCGAAGCTGAGGTCGCCTCCTTGAACCGCCGCATCCAGCTGGTGGAGGAGGAGCTGGACCGGGCTCAGGAGCGCCTGGCCACGGCCCTGCAGAAGTTGGAGGAAGCCGAGAAGGCCGCCGATGAGAGCGAGAGGTGGGTGAGGACGGCTGGGCCTGGCTTAGTTAGCCCCGGGGAGGGGGACGGACTTCTGAGTGGCTTGGTCCTTGACTTACGACCATCATAGGGCTGGGTCATAAGTCAGGAGGGTCGTAAAGGAAGTTATCTCCTAACTGCCCCGTCTCTTCCTTCTTCCCTTCCCCTGTCTATTCTTTCTTCCTTTCTTTTCTCCCTTCCCCTGTCTATTCCTTCCTTCCTCCGTTCCTCTTTTATTCCTTCCCCTCTCCCTTCCTCCCTTCTTTCCTTCCATCCTTCCTTTCGACTTTCCCATCTATTCCTTCTTCCCTCCTTCTCTTCCTGTCTATTCCTCCCTTCCCTGCTTCCTCCTTTATTCCTTCCCCTGTCCCTCCCATCCTCCTTTCCTTCCTTCCTTCCTTCCCCTTCTCTTTTCCTCTTTTCCTCCTTCCCTTCTTCCTTCTCTTTCCATCTCTCCCTTCTTTCCTTCCCTTTCTCCTTTCACCTGTCCCTTCCCTCCCTCCCTTCCTTCCTTCCATCCTTCTCTTTTCCCCTCCCTATTCCTTCTTCCCCTCCCTCCCCCTTTCCTTCCATCCTTCCTTTCTCCCTTCCCCTGTCTATTCCTTCTTTCCCTCATCCATCCATCCTTCCATTCCTTCCCGACAGGGGCATGAAAGTCATTGAGAACCGTGCCCTGAAGGACGAGGAGAAGATGGAGCTGCAGGAGATTCAGCTGAAGGAGGCCAAGCACATTGCGGAGGAAGCCGACCGGAAGTACGAGGAGGTGGGTGGCTTCCCCCCCCCACTCTCCCAGCAGGAAAACCCCCCCTCCCAATCCTCTGGGATTTTTTTTTGGGGGGGGGGAGGAAGGCCAAGGCAGTCTCTCAAGCTGCAGCTTCTCCCTGTATAAGCAGATCCTCTCCCATGCAGCCTCTCTTCCGGTGTCATGAGGACTAGAGCCTTTCATTTGAAGGGACGGGCTGCGGCTCGGGAGTCCTTCTCTGGTATTGGGGGAGAGAGGCTGCCTCAAAGTCACCCAGCCGGCTTTCATGCCTAAGGGGGGGACTAGAACTCACTGTCACCTAGTGATGGGCCCAAAGTCACCCAGCTGACTTTCATGCTTTCGGGGGGGCTAAGTTGGGACTAGAATTCCCAGTCTCCAGGTGATGGCTCCAGCCGGCTTTCACGCCTTAAAAGTGGAACTAGAATTCACCGTTTATCTGGTGATGGGCCTAAAGTCACCCAGTTGGCTTTCCTACTGAAGGTGGGACTAGAACTCCCTATCTCCTAGTGATGGGCCCAAAGTCACCCAGTTGGCTTTCCTACTGAAGGTGGGACTAGAACTCCCTGCCTCCTGGTGATGGGCCCAAAGTCGCCTAGCCGTCTTTCCTGCCTAAAGTGGAACTAGAACTCCCCGTCTTCCGGTTTCTCGCCTTGGCGCCTTAACCCCCACCCCGAAAACAAACCCCCCTCCCCCTTATTCCCCCTTCTAACCCTCTCTGCCACCCCCTACCCTCCTCTTCCTCCTAGGTGGCTCGTAAGCTGGTGATCATCGAAGGAGACCTGGAGCGGACCGAGGAAAGAGCTGAGCTGGCCGAATCGTGAGTGTCCATTCTCTGGCCAGCACCTTTCGCATGTGTCCCCCCCCACCAACCCCCCCTCTGCCCTGCTCCACATGTGTTGCTAACACCCGTGGCTTGTCTCTGCCCCCCACCCCACCCCACTTCCTGGTTAGACGAGGCCTGAAGCTGTGGGGCCTCTTTCACCACCACCCCACCGCCCCCCCCCCCATACCCCGGGGCACTTAAACCAGGGGTCTCCAACCTGGGCAGCTTCTGAGGCTTGTGGACTCTGGGATTCCTCAGCCAGCAAAGCAGGGACGATGGCTCCATCAGCAAGGGATGGATAGGAAGGGGCAGGAGGAAGAGAAGGGAGGGAAGGAAGGAAGGGACAGGAGGAAGAGATGGACGGAAGGAAAGAAGGCAGGGGCTGGAGGAAGAGGAAGGAGGGGGAAGGAGGAAGGAAGGAAGGAATGGGCAGGAATAAGAGATGGATGGAAGGAAGGAAAAAAAGGGGCAGGAGGAAGAGAAGGAAAGGAATGGGCAGGAGGAAGAGAAGGAAGGAAGGATGGGACAGGAGGAAGAGATGAAAGGAAGGAAGGAAAGAAGGGCCAAGAGGAAGAGAAAGGAAAGAATGGTCAGGAGGAAGAGATGAAAGGAAGGAAAGAAGGAAGGGACAGGAGGAAGAGAAGGAAGGAAGGGAATGAATGGGCAGGAATAAGAGATGGAAGGAAGGAAAGAAGGGCCAGGAGGAAGAGGAAGGAAGGAATGGCCAGGAGGAAGAGATGGATGGGAAGGAAGGAAGTTTGGAGACCCCCCTCCTCACCCAGACCACCAGGTGCATGTCTGAATCAGCCGGGGACGATGGGGGCACTAGCACAGGCTGCTTCCAGTCACCTCCCACATAAGCAACCCTGGAGTTGCGGCTTTCATTTTCACCCCCTTGAGCTTCCCGGCCTCGTGTAAGGCGCCCCTTCTCCAACCCTCAACCCTCCCCTACGGCACGCACCCCCCACAACAGCCCACTCCTTCCCCCCCCCATGCAAATCCTCTCCCTCCCACCATGCATGTGTTGTGACCAATTTTTATTTTTCCTCTTTTTTTTCCCTCCCCTTCCTTTCTTCCTCCGTCCATCCGTCTGTCCCTTTCACGGCTGCTTTGCCTCTTTTTTCCCCCCGTTGTTGCCGCCGCCGCCGTTCCTTTCCGGCCCCCCCTCTTCCCCCCCTCGGACGCGTGGCCGTCCCTAAACCAGCCGCTTACGAGAAATGAATGAGCAGAACCGTCTGATGGACCAAAACTTGAAATTCCTTTCTCAGGCTGAAGACAAGGTACTAATCTCTCTCTCTCGCTCGCTCGCTCGGCTCCCTTGTGCGCCGAGGCTCCTAAAATCTCATCCCCCCCCCTGTTCCTCCGTGCACGTCTCTCTTTTTCCCCTCTCCTTGCTGCCTTCGATGCTTGACAGGATCTGCTTTCCCTGACCTTGCCTTCCCCAATCCACTCCTCCCACCCCCTTAAAAAAAAAAGGCATTTTTGGCTTTCTTTCCAACAGACAGCCACTGGGACTACTGGTTTCAGCCAGGGCAGTTCCAGCCAGATTCGGGTACGGCTGGGCTCCTTAGTGGCTGCCCTTGGAGCTTGTAAGCTGGGCGTGTTGGCCTTCTGGTGTCAGTGCCCCCATTCAGAATAGAATAGAATAAGAATAGGATATAGAATATAACAGAATAGAGACTAGAATAGAGAATAAAGAATAGAATATAAAATAGAATAGAGAAGAGAAGAGGATATAAAATAGAGAAGAGAAGAGAAAGAATATCGAGTAGAATAGGATTAGGATAGGATAGAGAACATAGAACATAACAGAATAGAGAAGAGAATGTAAAATAGAATAGAGAATATAGAATAGAAAGAATATAGAAGAATATAGAATATAACAGAATAGAATAGAGAATAAAGAATAGAATAGAATGCAAAATAGACTAGAATAGAGAAGAGGATATAAAATAGAGAAGAGAATAGAGAATTGAAAGAATATAGAGTACAATAGTATAAGAATAGGATAGGATAGAAGATAGGATAGAGAATATAAAACATAATAGAGAAGAGAATGTAAAATAGAATAGAGAAGAGAATATAGAATATAGAATCAAAAGAATAGAGAAGAATAGAGAATATAACAGAATAGAATAAAATAGAGAATAAAGAATAGAATATAAAATAGAGAAGAGAAGAGAATAGAGAAGAGAATAGAGAATTGAAAGAATATAGAGTAGAATAGGTTAAGGATAGGATAGAGAATATAGAACATAACAGAATAGAGAAGAGAATGTAAAATAGAATAGAGAAGAGAATAGAGAATAGAAAGAATATAGAAGAATAGAGAATATAACAGAATAGAGAATAAAATAGAATAAAATATAAAATAGAATAGAAAGAATAGAATAAGGAATAGAATAGAATTAGGAATTAGAATTAGAGTAAACTTTATTGTCGCTTTGAATGTACACTAATTGGCACACATTAAAAATGAAATTTCATTGCATACAACTCTCCGATTTTACACGCCCTAAACATGAACAGATAAAAACAAAATTATGTATACATCCATTTAGAGACTCCTTGAGGCCTGAACTCCCAAACCTCAATGCAAATTGTGGGTTTCAAATATCCCTAGGCTGTTTTATTTCTGAAAATGCCCCCCAAAAAACAAAAAAAACCAGCACTAGGTTTTCACATTTGATAGGCTGGGTGAAATTTTTTTGACCACCGGGTGCCAAAAATCCCAGAGAAGATACCTTCAACATCTCGCCCCCCCCACCTCCCTCTCCCCAGCTCAAAGATTCACTTCTCTTTCTTTCTGTCTCCTCTGTCCATCCTTCCTTTTCTTCTTCTTTTTTATCCCCCTCTCTTCTTTTTCCGCCTTCCGCGACGCGCACAGTAAATGTTCAGAATTGGAAGACGAGCTGAAGAACGTTACCAACAACCTCAAGTCTCTTGAGGCTCAGGCGGAGAAGGTAGGGTGGTCCTCCCTCTCCCCCCCCCCCTCAGAAGATTTGTTTGTTGTTTTGATGGTGGTGGATGTATTAGTAATGCAATCACGAAATCCCGTGGTGGCCATGTGTGGGGGGGGGGGGGGGGGGGGGGGTGCGTGGTGGCGGAGATGTATTTACTTGAGGGTGGGATGGGGGGGTTGGGGGTTAAGTGTGGGGGGGGGGATGTTGGAGTTAAATGTGGTGGGGTTTGGGGTGGAGATTGCGAGAGCGAGAGAGAGAAATCGACCAGGCAGCATGCAGGCACAGTGATGCGTGAGTGAGTGCGTAAGTGCGTACATGACATGCAGTGGGTGAGTGAATCTGCCTGATCTAGTGATGCGTACGTGGTGACAGTGAGTTTGAGTCCGAGCTATAGTCGGTATCTCTACGCTATCTGTCATCTCTCTTATTGACGTTAGTCACTACGTCTATCTACCATCCATCCATCCATCTCTCTCTCTCTCTACCTATCTGTCTACCTATTTATCATCTACCTACCTACCTACCTACCTACCATCTATCTATCTGCTATCTATCCTATCTATATCTATCTCTACCTATCTATCATCTATCTATCTATCTATCTATCTATCTATCTATCTATCTATCTATCTATCTATCATCTCTCTCTCTCTCTCTACCTATCATCTATCTATCTACCTACCTACCATCCATCCATCCATTCATCTCTCTCTCTCTCTACCTATCTGTCTACCTATTTATCATCTATCTATCTCTCTCTCTCTCTACCTACCTACCTACCTCCCATCTATCTATCTGCTTTCTATCCTATCTATATCTATCTGTCTGTCTGTCTGTCTGTCTGTCTGTCTATCACCTACCTATCCATCCATCCATCTATAACTATCTATCTATCTATCTATCTATCTATCTATCTATCTATCTATCTATCTATCTATCTATCTATCTCTCATCTATATTGTATTGTATATCTATCTATCTATCTATCTATCTATCTATCCATCCATCCATCCATCCATCCATCCATCCATCCATCCATCCATCCATCCATCTATCTATCTATCTATCTCTATCTTACCACGTGGTAATTCTGGACAGCTTACAATATTAAGAAGATAAAACTATATCAATAAAATCCCTGAGCATCTTCCTTTTTCTTTTGAAGTACTTTAGGTCGTGCTTGTAGGAGTTGCAGGCAGTCCTGTAGCTGTGACCCCAATTTATGTGGCTGAAGTTACGCCCAATTTTACGACTTCTTTTTTTTTTCTGCATTGGTTAACACGTCGTCATTAAGGGGATCTGGCTTCCCTCATTGGGGGCTGAGAGAGCAACTGAAATGTCCATATTTCTATCCGAAAGGCATAGAATAACCCCCCCCTCCAAATTAGCTGGGCGGGAATCTCTACGGTACCACGACCAGGAAGCTGACTTTTGAGGGATGGTGGGCTACTGTCGCACGCTTGATTGCAGTTGGATTCTTGAGTGTGTCTTTTTTCTTTTTCCTCCTCCAGTATTCTCAAAAAGAGGACAAATATGAAGAGGAGATCAAGATTTTGACTGACAAACTCAAAGAGGTGAGTGACGCAGGAGGCTGGTTGAGAGCCACCTAGAACTAAGGAGAAGCTTCCTGACAGTGAGAACTCTTTAACCAGTGGAACGCCTTGCCACTAGAAATTGTGCATGCTCCGTCCCTGGAGGCTTTTTAAGAAGAGGCTGGGTGTTCCCTTGGTCTGGAATATATATATCCTGCTCTCCTTCCCCTCTCTTTCCCCCATTCTTCCTCTCTTCTTCTTCTTTCCTCCTCTCCTTCCTCTTTTCTTCTTCCCCTCTCTTTCCCCCATTCTTCCTCTCCTTCTTTCCTCCTCTTCTTCCTCTTTTCTTCTTCCCCTCTCTTTCCCCCACTCCTCCTCTCGTCTTCTCCTCCTTTCCTGCTCACCTTCCTCTTCTTCCCCTCTCTTTGCCCCACTCCTCCTCTCTTCTCCTTTCCTCCTCTCCCTCTTTTCTTCTTCTCTCTTTCCCCCGCTCCTCTCTTCTTCTTTCCTCTCCCTCTTTTCTTCTTCTCTCTTTCCCCCGCTCCTCTCTTCTTCTTCTTTCCTCTCCCTCTTTTCTTCTTCTCTCTTTCCCCCGCTCCTCTCTCCTTCTTCTTTCCTCCTCCCTCTTTTCTTCTTCCCTCTCTTTCCCCTATTCTTCCTCCTTTCTCCTCTTTCTTTCCCTCTCTCCTACTCTTAATTCCCCACTCTTAACTTTTTCTGCTTTACCCTTTCTTCTTTTCCCTCCTCATCTCCCCTCCTTTCCGTTGTTGCCCTTACTCCTGATACCTTTTCTACCTGCCTTGCTTTGAAACCATGCCACAATTCAGCCAGGAACGTGGTCTGACTCCTATTCTCCTGCCTTTCACAGGCAGAGACCCGTGCCGAGTTTGCCGAGAGATCGGTCGCCAAATTGGAGAAGACCATTGATGACTTGGAAGGTAGGTTTCACCCGGAAAGCAGTTTCTGAATCTCTCTGGTGATCCTCAGCCACCCAGGTCACCGTTTTTCCCCAAGGTGCCCTTTCACCTTGATGTTATCATCAATCATCAAAATGATGATGATGATGATGATGATAATAATATGTTACCTTAACAGTTCCTAGGTCCTTGGTTAGGACTCAAGCTGTTGAGCTACCAACCAGCCCCAAAGGCTGTGAATCTCACCAAAGATTAACCACATATAATAATAAGAATAATAAGAATAATAAGAATAATAAATCATCTTGGTTGATACCTGGGACGCTGGCAGCAACCTGTATCAACCATTAGCACCAGTCAGTGGTATTTGTGGTGCATTTTTGAACGTTCAATTTACTTGAGTTTCATGTTTAACGAATAAAAAGATCATCGTTTTCATCTTAATAGCCTTAATTGTCATTGTACATCATGTCTACAGGGAAAATCCTTGAAAGTTGGATCGCAGTTACCTTTCTAGCTCGTCTCGAGGTAAACCAACCTGGTTTGACCTCCTGATGCCCCTCCCCTCTGTTCTCTCTTCTGATGATCTCCCCCCCCTCCCCTTTCCCCTTCCTCCAATTTGTTTTAGATGAACTTTATGCTCAGAAATTGAAATACAAGGCCATAAGCGAGGAATTGGACCATGCCCTCAATGATATGACTTCCATGTAAATATCGACGTTTGCAGTGCACCGGAAAGGGGGGGGGGGCCTTGTGTGTTGGCCTTGTGTTGGGCATGCTGTGTGTGTGTGTGTTTCGGGGTGTGAGAAGGCGGAGGGGGGAGGTGTCGCAAGGCTTTGGGGTCAAGCGATGCTCGAGGGTGCTTCGAGTGACCGCCGCTATCTAACTTGCTGTCCGGTGCACAATTCCCGGGGCCCGTCGAAAGGGTCGCCCCTGTTTTGTGGTCACTTTGTCGAAGTTGTGATGCCGGTGGGTTGTTGCTCGCTCGAGTCTAATCCTTCTCCTCCACTTCTTTGGCGTTGGGCAGAAACCTGGGGAAAATCTTGAGGCTTCCACCGAGTTGTTGTTGGCATGGTTGTGTGCGTTTCGGCTCCTCCTCGGACCCTGCGCTTCTCTTAACCGCACCCGTCCGTTGTCGCGGCACGAGGGTTGTGTCCCTTTTTCCTGCTCGCCTCGTCCCTTGCTTGCTGCTCCAATACACACAAACACACAAGAATTCCCCAAGAGCTAAACCTTCGTTTTTTCTCTCTCTCTCTCTTTCTCTCTTGCAAACAGATAAAACTGGTGATTCCAATGTTCCACTTAGCGACTCAGCCTGCAGCTTTCAAAGTCTGCCTTTTATAAAAAAAAGTTCACCCAGGTCCTCTCCTTCCTTCCTTCCTTCCTTCCTTCCTTCCTTCCTTCCTTCCTTCCTTCCTTCCTTCCTACCTATCTATTTATTTAGCCATCTTCCTCCCTCCCTCCCTTCCATTTATCCCTCCAGCCACCTTCCTTCCTTCCTTCCCTCCTTCTATTTATCTCTCTAGCCACCTTCCTTCCCATCTATTTATCTAGCCATCTTCCTCCCTCCCTCTCTCCCTCCCTTCCATTTATCTCTCTAGCCATCTTCCTCCCTCTCTCCCTCCCTTCCCCCCTCCTATTTATCTCTCTAGCTGTCTTCCTTCCTTCCCATCTATCTGTCTAGCCACCTTCCTCCTTCCCTCCCTCCCTATTTATCTCTCTAGCCTCCTTCCTTCCTTCCTCCCTCCCTCCCTCCCTCCCTCCCTCCCTCCCATTTATCTCTCTAGCCACCTTCCTTCCTTCCTTCCTTCCTTCCTTCCTTCCTTCCTTCCTTCCTTCCTTCCTTCCTTCCTTCCTTCCTTCCTTCCTTCCTCCTATTTATCTCTCTAGCCACCTTCCTTCCTTCCCATCTATCTGTCTAGCCACCTTCCTCCTTCCCTCCCTCCCTATTTATCTCTCTAGCCATCTTCCTTCCTTCCTTCCTTCCTTCCTTCCTTCCTCCCATTTATCTCTAGCCATCTTCCTTCCTTCCTTCCAAGTCCTGCCCCTTCTCCCCCCCCCCCGCTCCCCAAATCTCACGTACACTCCGTTATGGAGGGTGAGAAGGCTCATCCTTTGCACAATTGTCGCCCGTCCGGCTGTCCGGTCTTGCACGTTTCTCCGAAATACAACCACCTTTGTGATCTTATGGCCTTAGCGGACTTTTCTTGGGTGGCTTTACTCGGGGGGGAGGGGGGCTGTTTCTTCTCTGCAGGGAGCCCCCCCCCCCCTGTCTGCTCACTCGCTTGCAGCTGGAAGAGACGAGCGACGGCGAATTGGGGCACGGCTGGGAAGCGTTGCGGCTGTGTTAGTGCCTGCGACACAACATGTTTCTCTCCCCCCCCTTTGTATCACTTGTCCCTGGAAAATAAGCAAAATGCACTAATGTCGGCTTGTGTGTGGTTTGTTTCTTCGGGAATCCCTCCCCCCCCCCAACCTCTATTTCCTGGTTAGAGGGGGGGGCAGCTGGTGTGGATTTACAAGAAGTCCTCGGCGTACGACCGTTCAAAGTTACGACAGAGCCACTTACAACCCGTTGTTGGCACTACGACGGCTGCAAGCTCTTTCCCACGGTCACATGACTTCAATTAAGGAGTTTTTTCCTTCCTCGTTTCTGGTGTTTTATTTTAAATTTTTTATATATATATTTTCAGTCTCATACACACCTTTACAAGTTATGCGTTCTCCTAGTTATTATTCTTGTCGCATTATAACACTTTTAAACGTTCATTTTTTCCATATGAAAAATTAAAAAGTATGACCGGGATGGCTTTGCTTACCATCCCATATGTCTATTTTGTTTTACGCTACTTTTCTTTCCTTTTCTCCCTCCCTCCCTTCTCTCCTTTCTTCTTTCCTCCTCTCCTTTCCTTCTCCTTCTTCCTGTCCCCTGCTCCTCTCTACCTCTTCCCCTTCATACCCTCTCTCCTCCTCTTCCTATCCCTCCCAATCTTCCTCTCCTTTCCTCTTTCTTCTTTCCCTCTTCCTTCCTTCCTCCCTCCCTCCCTCTTTTTTTTCTTTCTTTCTTTCTTTCTTTCTTTCTTTCTTTCTTTCTTTCTTTCTTTCTTTCTTTCTTTCTTTCTTTCTTTCTTTCTTTTCTATTGTTGTGGTTGCCTATTTTCCTCTCCCATTTGGTGTGTTTTCGGGATGGTATTCCAGCAAATCCAATCCTAACTTTATATTTTTCCATTTTCCTCATATTTCCCAATCTGTTTTTTTTTTTTTACCCTATATCTCATTCTTTCAACATATACTTACGTATTAGTACATTCCCCCCTTTTATTTCCGGATTTTGGTACCCAAACACCCATTAGAGGAAATGGCTTCGTTTAACGACTGCCGTCTTCGCCTAACGAGCGCAACATTCGCTCTGTCAACTCCCAACGTGGTCATAGTGAGAGAAAAGAGGGAGCAGATTCCACATACTGTCGGCTGAAGTCGGATCTCAGATTACTGCAGCAGGCTTGGGAGGGGTGCACTTCATTGGGGAATGTGATTTATGACACAGACTGAGGAGGGTTAAAGTTCAGCTATAACAAGCAAAGCTTAGACCTGACTGTCTGTCAGGTTTCCTAAAAATGCCCTAATTGATTCATGAGGATCGAGCCAAGCTTCAATGCAAAACTAGTCATTTATTAGGCAAGATCTGTTCGCAGTCAAGCCTATGCTTTGTTTGAGTTATGGCTGAACCACAAACAGCCACTGATTTTTCAAGAACCTAGGAAGATTTGGGGAGATTTAGAGCTATATTTTGGTATATTTCCTGTTGGTCATGGGTTTGTGTATATTGTGAGCCCCCCCACCCCCCAAATTCATTTGACCCTTAAGTGGGTTAGACATGCCCGTAGGTGAAGCCTAAAACCCGAATGGATATTGGGTGGTATCGGCTGTCGTTCTCGTCCCACCATAAACCTGTGGATCCCGTTCATAAACACAGAAAGGCAAGTTCTTTGGTTTGCAAGTTCCAAATTGGCTTGAAGCTCCGAATTGGCTTGCAAACTCCGAATTGGCTTGCAAACTTTGAATTGGCCCAAAGCTTCGAATTGGCTTGTAAACTTCGAATTGGATTGCAAACTCTAAATTGGCTTGAAACTCCAAATTGGCCTGAAGCTCCGAATTGGCTTGAAACTCTGAATTGGCTTGAAGCTCCGAATTGGCTTTCAAACTTCGAATTGGCTTGTAAACTCCCCATTGGGTTGACGCTTCGAATTGGCGTGAAACTCTGAATTGGCTTGCAAGCTCCAAATTGGCTTGCAAGCTCCGAATTGGCTTGCAAACCTCGAATTGGCAAGCTTCCATCGTAACAAGACCATTAGGCTGTCCCCTGATGTTTATTAGCAGCCCGTAATTGTTCCTCCGCTGGCAGGCATCCCCGGCTGATCCTCGGGCCTTAAATCTTGTGAATAGGTGCCAGTTCTGCATTTCCATTTATCCACAACACCTTTCCGATAGATAAGATATATTTTTCCTCTCCAGCCACCCTATTTTTTTGGGAGTGGGGAAAATGACTCCAAATCCTGATTGATTTGCAGTTGTAGCCTCGGTGGGAAGGGGGCCGTCTCTCGGGGGCTACTAACCTTCCCTTTTCTTTCTTTTTTTCCCTCCTCTCTTTCTCTCTCTTCTCATTCTCTTCCTCCCTCGACCCCTTTTCTCCCCTAATCTCGCCCCCTTCCTTTCCGCGCGCCCACCGCAGAGCGTCTCTCCAGCCAGCTCGAAAAAAACCAGCTGCTGGCGAAGGAGCTGAAGTTAACTCTGCATGATCTGTGCGATTGATCAAACAAACAACAAAAACCAACAACTGATCCACCAATTAAATTTAAATATATATATTTTGGGGAACCCAGTTCCCGGGGTGGCTGCAGGCTAAACGGGGAAGGGAACCCGCCCCTGTGAAGGCAAAGCACCCGTTTTCTCCCAAGGCCACCCAGTGCTTTTCAGCCGACCGCCTTCCACGTTTCCACGCTTCCCCGCCGCGTTTTTCTAAGCTTTAAAAGTACGCCAGTCGCGCAGCCTGTTGTAAACCAAATGCCACGAAAGTAGAGCTTGTGTGCTTTGAGAAACATTTTGATTTTCTTTCCCGGGGTGCAGAGAGATGCTGATAAAAGGCCTTTCCCCGCCCCCTTATATTGCTGCCTTCGAATTCCACACTTCCGCGCCCCCCCTCATCTTATAAAAATATCTTCTGCGTATTCCGTTTTTTCCGTAACCTCGGTTTGCATGGGTCACCTTGTCTGCAGTTCTCCTAAACTTTTCTTTTCCTGTGTTATCAATAAAAAAAAAACAAACACTGGCCCACTTATTATACGCCTGAGGTCTCCTTGTTTCTTGGACCGCCAATCATTTATAAACCCGATGTCTGAGAGACAGGAAAAAAACACACACACACCTTTGGGGAGGTATCTCAACTCCCTGGCATTTGGCTGACGGGCAAGGTGTTCTGATCGGGGCTTCCCGAGAGCCTGAAGCAAACTCCTCGTCCCGACAAAAAACACTTTTATTAATTTGCTGTGAATTCTGCTCCTTTAAAGTCTTTCGAAGGAGGATTTACGGTCACAGACCTTATCTGGCTTGGAGAGTTGACAGGCCGATCTCTGCAAAACTTGGCCAGGAGTCTCGGAGAGTCACGAACCAATAAAGCAAACTAATGGTCTCCTGCAAGCTCCACTCCCCTGTAGCTCCTCTTTTATGAAGGGGCCCTTCATCGTCTTCCTGTGGCCTTACTCCCAAGTCTCCCCCTGTTCTTTAGCTCTTCCCTTTGTGTCTGGCAACTCTGGGAACAGGCTCCAGCTGTTCTTCTGCCTCACTGATGCCTGACTCTGAAGGCAGTTGATAACTGGCATACGGCCCTGGCCCCCTCTCTGCCTCCGACACAGAGCCCTCCTCCGAGCCTTCCCCAGACTCCAGGACTGGCCCAGGTTCCTCCCCAACCCTCCTCAATGTCTGAACCTGCTGCCATTTCCACTGGCCGCTGGCGGGCCACAACACAAGGACGATCTGTGGCTCCATCCGGTCGGTGATGCGGAAGCTGGAAACGGCCAGAGGCATCTAGTTTGTGTAGGAAGCATGTTTTATTTTTTATTTTATTTTTTGCACTGGGAAATATATATATATATATCCTTTATTGCTTTAATAAAAGGCTGTTTTTAATTCTGGCTGTTGGTTGTTTGGCCTGGAAACGGACTCCGAATGGTGTTTCCCTTCCTGCTGATAGTTGGAAAATACCAGGGAATATATTCCCCTCCAAATCCTAGCCCTTTCTGCTTTGCACACGGCAGCAAGCTTTCCAGCTTTGGTCACCGGGGATGTGGGGTGGGGGAAAGAGACTTTGACCTGGAAATGAAAGATCTGAGTTCTAATCTTTGTCAGCTAAACCTTTGAGGGAGAATTGCAGGCCGTTCACGCTTTCTCAGCTCCGCTCAACTTTGAAGGCTCGGTATCCCTACCTCGAGCTACGAATCTCCTTTAAGGGTCAAGATTGAAGGGTTTTGGACGACCCGTTTCCGTAAATTTTGGTTCCCCCCGCGGCAGAAATTGGCGGAGGAAGGCTACGCGAGTCGAGTATCGTGGGGTTTTTTTTCCCCCCCAGTTCACGCCGCACGAAGCTCTATTTATCTTCGGGCAAAACGGATGGACTGTGAGCGCAATGGCAACAAATAACTGCACGGGATTATATATACCCCCCGTTTCCCCCAAAATAAGACCTCTACGGATAATAATATGCCCAAATCAGGCTTTGGAGTACATGCGCTAAAATAAGGCCAAGACTTTTAACTTTTGGAGGTCGAAAGAAAGTAAGACCCTGTCTTATTTTGGGGGGAAACATGGTATGAGAGAACCGTCCCGCTGGGAGCTGTGGAGAGGGGGGGCAAACGCAGAAGCACAACCCACGCCGATCGAAGCTTTGCGTGGCAGCATGGCAATGCCAGGGGGCTGCACCTATTTTTTGGGTGGTTGGTCGTGGGGGAAACGAACGCAGCAAATGTTAACTTTTCCCGTCCTTCTTTCCAGATAAGCTGAAATGCACCAAAGAGGAGCATCTCTGCACACAACGGATGTTGGACCAGACCCTCCTCGATCTGAACGACATGTAAAAAAAAGACCCTCGGCGGCCGAGACAACGGCAGTCCCCGCCCTTTCTCTCCACCCTACGGCCCCCTCCCGAGCAGCGATTCTCCGCGCGCGGGTTCAACTCTTGTTCTTTTTTTTTTCTCTCTCTCTCTTCCCAAAGGGGGGAAAAAATAATAACCAGAAAGTTGACCTCTAACCCTCCCGAGGGGAAGAGGGAAAAAAAGTCATAAATTACATTCTTGATATTTGGGGGGGGCCAATTTAGTTTTAAAAAAACACACACACACCTCTGCCGTGTTTTTTTTTCTTTTTTCTTCCTTGCCCCACCAAGACATTCCCAAATTTTCAGCCGGAAGGAAGGAAAAATAGGCAGCCCCCATTGGAAGAATTTGAAGGGAGCGAGCGACTGGAAGGCGTAATTATTTCGTGGCCGAAGTGTGTTTCAGGTTAACGCCACCCCCCTCCCTGTTGCGAAGGCTTTCCCCCTCAGTTGCCGACTCCTTAAAAGCATGCAGCTTTTAAATCAATGTACTGTTTTGTTTGCCCTTCTGAATCGGATCCTCCCCTGATCCGATGGAGCGATCGATCGAATGAATAGTCCGAAATCCCATCGTTGGTCCAAAACCACTGGCAAAAGCTTTTGTGGTGCCCACTAATGGGGGAGCGTTCGCTTCCGCAAGGAAAAAGTCTTCCCTCTTGCCCCTCCTCGTTTCTTTTTGAATATTTAAATTCGGCTTTTTTAAGGAAATAAGTTGGGTTGAGGTTTACGCTTTCTCCGCTGCTGTTTTAATCCGTCTTTTTATAACCTTTTTCCAGCTGCGGGGGGGAAGAGCGCCGTGTTTAAAAATAAGAAAAGAAAAACATAATCGGGGCTGCGTGCGTGTTGGCTTTTTTTTTTTAAATTTAAAGTTTCCTTTTCTTTAAACCCATATAAATCATTCTTAAGCTCCTTCACTTTTTTCTTTCCTGCACTTTGTTCTGACACTTCGGGGAAAACACTATATCCGAATAACCCATGTTTTCTTCCCACTTAGGTTTAAGTTTCTGGGTACTTGGTGATCCGCGCGTAGGGTTTTTTTTTGGGGGGGGAGGATTGTAACTTTTTGGGGTGCTCTTGAATACGAGGGGGGGGGCTTTGCCTCCCCTGTACCATTTATAGCCAGGGAGCTGATCGTTCTGTCTTGATGTATGGGGGGGACAGCTCCGTTCTCTCGAAATTTGATCCCCTAAAAGTTATGTTAATTTTTTTTCCAGCGCATATCTGTATAGGCCTTTGGGGTGTCATAGGAAGAATACTGTATACGCTGCCATGGCTTTTTAGAGCCGGTGTATGTATATGAGGGGGGGGGAGAGAGGGAGGGAGGAATGAGGAAATTATATCAAGTGTTTTGATACTAAAAAAAAAAAGCTTCAATCTTTTATTGTCTTTTTTTTTGGAATAATAATAAACAAACATTCCCTCTGCTGCTTGGTGATTTGTTTTTACTAGCGTTTTCGCTGGGGGGTGGGGTGGGGCTGTTCAGTACAGGTAGTCCTCGACTTACGACGACGGCTGAGCCCAAAATGTCTTTTGCGGAGACATCTAAGTGATTTCCCCCGTTTTGCAACCTATCTTGACGCAGTTGTTAAGTGGGTCGCCGCGGTTGTTAAAATAGTAAGAGGGCAGCGAAGCAAAACCGGCTTTCCCTGTTGTTAAGAGATCGCAAAAGGGGATGACCTGACCTCGGGAGACAGCAACGGTCATAAATACGAGTCAGTCACCAAGCGTCTGAATTTTTTTTTAATCACATAAGCTGCAATCATCTTCATTTAACAACCCCATAATCCCTTGCGGGTTGGAATCTGAGTGACTGAATGGAGCTGTGTTTTCTGGCCGGATGACTTTCCTGTCACCAGTGCGGAGTTATATTCAACATATCTATTCTCATTGTGCCCAGCGAGAGAGAAATATCTGCCTCTACCTAGGATTGAACTCACAGCGCCGTGTAATGGAGTGAAAAATTCCACTTAGGGTTAGCTCTCCATGACTTCCGCACAGCAAAATTTCTAGAATGGCCACATATTACATTGAACCTTTTTTTGTTTGCATTGCAAGTCTTGGCACCGCCACTAGATGGCAGCAAAGGCCGGAGTTTAGGGTGTCCTTAGCCACCCTCTCTTGGCCGCCTGCAGTATTGCACCTCAGAGATGGCCGCTCACATTCAGCCAAGCGTTTCTCCTCGCTCTTTTGTGGAGAAATCCAATAACTGAATAATTCAAACTCCGTGTAAATAAATAATACGTCACAAACAATAATATAAATACAAAAAAAGTCCGCGCAGGCGCAAACGCGAGGAAGCGTCTCTTCCCACGCTTTAGAACAGCACGCGGCGAGAGGGCGCAAGCGCAGACGGGAGGACATGAAAGCGCGAGGCTGGAACGCGGCGAGGCGGCGCATGCGCGCAAGGGGAGGACCAACGCTTTTAGGCCGCCATTTTGGAAGCCGCGGCCGGGCTCCTTTCGAAGATGTGGGCGGTTTCCCGGCCGGGTCGGGCTCCGCCGCCTCCGCTTTTCGTCCTCGCCGTGGCGCTTCTGACGGGGCCAGCGGGAGCCTATAAGCTGAATGTGCCGAAAGTGTTGTTGCCTTTCAGCCGGGATAAACGGGTGCCCTTCGTGCTGGGCGCTGAGGGTGGTTGTTATTCTTGGTGAGGGGGCGGGGCCTCGCGGGAAGGAGGGGGAAAACGCGTGGAGTGTGTGACGTCACGAAATGGGGCGTGGCGAAGACCCGGAAGTAGGAGGGCAGCGATGCTATTGCTATAATACAGCCAGAATTTGAAACAATAATAATAAAAAAAATATCTATTGCTAATTAATCAAAAACGGGGGGAAATAATTCAGAATTGAAAGAAAAAGATCTGCTATTTTTAGTGTATTCAGAACTGGGAAAATATCCAAGGTTTAAAAAGTATTAAGAATTCATCCAGAATTGAAAAAAATCTTGTTAATTCATTCAGAATTGGGGAAAAAAAACTTTATCCAAGTTTTTTTATCCAGAATTGGGTGGAAATCCACTGCTATTGCTAATGCATCCAGGATTAAAGAAACATTGTTATCAATAAATCAGCCCACCCTTCTGTATCGCTATTGCTAATTCATCCAAGATTGGAAACAAAACTTGTATTGTCAAAATTTAGCAAGCCTGATCACATTAGAATTTTTTGAGGTTGGTGGATTAATTGCTAAGTGGAATTTGGCCACAGAACCTGTCCTCATTCCTTAAAAAACTGTTTGAAGAAGCCCAATTTTATTTCATCCATAAATTCATTCTCTTGTATACGAGGGAGGAGTAGCGGAGAGGAGACAGCAACTGGGTTTTGACTGCCATATAGGGACATGGTGGCTCAGTGGCTAAGATGCTGAACTTGTTGGTCAGAAAGGTCAGAGGTTCGGCGGTTCAAATCCCCAGTGAGCTCCCGTTCCTTGTCCCAGCTTCTGCCAACCTAACAGTTCGAAAGCACGTAAAAATGCAAGTAGAAAAATGGGAGCCACCTTTGGTGGGAAGGGAACAGCTTTCTGTGCGCCTTCGGTGTTGAGTCATGCCGGCCACATGGCCACGGAGACATCTTCGGACAGCGCTGGCTCTTCGGCTCTGAAATGGAGATGAGCACCGCCCCCTAGAGTCGGGAACGACTAGCACATATGTGTGAGGGGAACCTTTACCGTTACCTGAGAATGACGATGGGAACCATCTCCCAGTCTCAAGTGCTGCTGCCTCCAGTCTAAGGGATGCGGGGGGAGAATAAGGGGTTTCTGGTTGTAGCGAAGCTCGTATGGAAAGAAGGAATTCTGAACATCGCCTGCTCTGCCCTATAGGTCTTCTACCCGCCATGACATGGTCACCATTGATCCGATATACGAGAACGGGACCGCCTGCTCGCAGAAGGCGTTGCTCACCGCCCGATCTCTGCAGGCCACAAAGCTAGCCAGTGTGATCATAGCAGAGGAGATAGGTAGGTGAAGACAGGAAGCTGAAGGGGGATTATTATCATTATTTATTATTATTTATTCTATTTATATTTCCGCCTGTGCGCCCATGGGGACTCAAGGTGGCTTACAGAATATCAAACCACATTTAAATCGTTAAAAACTAACAAATCCCATGACCACGGGGATGCTGCAACGGTTGCTAAGCGTGGAAAAACGGCCCCAAGTCAACTTCTTTTAGTGCCGTTGTAACTCGGAACGGTCCCTTACAAGACCTGTTGCAAATCGAGGACTGGGTATAGAGTTCTCATGAGGCTTTTTGGTCCTTGAAAGTTTTGGGATGGAATTTCGAGATCCTCATCGCAGACTCTGCAACATTAAAAGAAAGTTTCTTTAAAAAAATAAAATTAAAATATCCCCAACCGATTTGCTGCTTCACCAGCCCTTGCTCAGAGAGGTGGTCAATTGCCAGATCTTTGGCCAACAGCCGGATTGTGGCTGATGGGATAGGTTTGCCGATGTGTCCAGCGACCTCTGCTGAGCGCTCAAAGCAACTGACAGACGCTCACTGTTAGCGATGTTTAGCTTCCGCTCTGTTTTTTCCAAGATCAGAGAGGGATGGTCTGTGTGTGTGTGTGTGTGTTTTCATTTCTTCTGAAAAAAGACCTTTCCCAGCCAGCTGTCTAGTTGGAATCTTTTAACAATTCAGAGGCAGGAAAAATGGAAATTGAATCAGAATAGAAAGGGGCCTTGGAGTTCTAGTCCAGCCGCCGGCTCAAGCAGGAGACCTCTATACCATTCCAGACTAATCTCTCCTAAGTCCCAAAGGTGCTTTTTTTTCAAGAGGTAACTGGACTTTGTGGGTTTTTTTCTTCGAAGACATTTCACTACTCACCCAGCAAGCTTCTTCGGCTCTGCCTGGATGGAGGGGTTCCTAACGCCACTCTGTAGCAGACAATACTTGGCAAGGAGTCTCGGAGATTCACGAACCAATGAAGCGAACTAATGGTCTCCTGCAAACTCCACTCCCCTTTTGCTTCTCTTTTATTCCCTCTGGGAGGGGCCATTCATCGTCCACCTGTGGCTTTCCTCCCAAGTCTCCTCCTGTTCTTTAGCCGTTCCCTTCCTCTGGCAGCTCTGCACATGCGCACACTGGGAACAGGCTCCAGCTGTTCTTCTGCCCCTCTGATGTCTGACTCCGAAGGCAGCTGATAACTGTCAGACGGCCCTGGCCCCCTCTCTGCCTCCGACACAGAGCCCTTGTCCGTGCCTTCCCCAGACTCCAGGACTGGCCCATCTTCCTCCACAACCTCCTCAATGTCCGAATCTGTCTCCAGCTTTGCTGGCCTCTGCCAGGCCACAACACCAATCTGCTTTCTCTCAGATCCTCTAAATCAAAGATTAAACGTTGCAAGATCAGATTCGAGACGGTGAAGGCATGGTTTGTCAGGTGGACTTCACCCTGTTTTTTTGCTGGCTGGCAGAAACGTTGTGGTTGTTTTTTTTCCCAGTGACCGGCCACTTGCTCCGTTGCGACATCATCGTGGATCTGATCGAGCAGGTTGAAATCGTCTACACGTACTCAGGGTGATATTATGGATGTGGATAAATTGGTGATGTAGTAAGAGATTAGTTGAGATGGTGATCTAAGTGTTTGTGAATTTTATGGAAAGGTGGGAGTGGTTGAGAGATATGGGAGGGATGTGATATAATGGATGTATGGGTAAGTGAAGGAATTAAGGATGGTGGTGAATTGGGGGGTAAGGGGGGGGTGAGTAGAATAATGGGGAGGTTGATGTGGTGGGAAGGGTTTTGAATGAAATGGAGAGTTAGATGTTTTAAGGTAGGGATGAAATGAGGGGTGGGAATATTGGATGGGAGAGGAGGGAGAAGAAGTAGGGTTATAAGGATGGATGAGGGGTTGGGGAAGGTGGTGGGTGGGTGAGGAGAATTGTAGTAGTGTGGGTTTTAAGGGTGAGAGAATTGTTTTGTTGGGATGAGTGATGAAGGTAGGGTGGGGTTTTAGGTTGGGGTGAAGTGGGGTGGGGTGTAATATTGTGATGTGTATTGGGGGTTTTTGGGGAGGTGGGTGTGTGGGTTTTTTATTATTATTAATTGAGATGGGGGGGTGGGTTGAGGGGTATGGTATTTTGTTAGTGTATGTGTTGTTTGTGGTTGGGGTTTTGTTTTTGTGTATATAGGGGGGGGTGTGTGGAGTGGTGAAGGGGTTATTTGGAAGGGTGTTTAATGTGTTTGGGGTGGAAAGGGGGGGTATTTATTGGGGTGGGTGGTGTGGGGTGGGTGTGGGTGGTTGGGGGGGTTGGGTTGTGTATTTAGTAGTGGTTGTTTGGTGTGGGTGTGTGTGGTGTGGTGTGTGTTGTTGTTGTGTGTGTGTGTGTGTGTGTGTGTGTGTGTTGTTGTTGTGTGGTGTGTGGTGTTGTGTGTGGTGTGTTGGTGTTGGTTTGTGTGTGTGTGTTGGTGTTGTGTGTGGTGTGTGTGTGTTTGTTGTGTGTGTGTGTGTGTTTTTTTGGGGGTAGGGTGGGTGTGGTGGTGGGGTGTGTTGTGTATGTTTGTTGTGTTTTTTGGTGTGTGTGGTGTGTTTGTTTTGTTGTGTGTGTTTTGTTGTTTGTTTGTTGATTAGTTTGTGTTTGTTGGTTAGTTAGTGTGTTGTTGTGTGTTGTTTGTGTGTTTTAGTTTGTTGTTTGTTTGTTTAGATAGATAGATAGATAGATGTGTAGGTAGATAGGTAGAGCAGATGGATGGATATTAAGGTAGATAGAGAGAGAGAGATGGATGGAGGGACATATGTCAAGTTGATTGCAGGAGCTGTGCCTTTTGTCTTCCCTGAAACTTGGGGTTGTTGTTTTTTTCTTCTTCTCCTCCAGGATTTTAAAATACTCGGAGGCGGAATACTCCCCACCCGACTACATCGTCCAGATGGAAAAGGAGGAGAAACAGGGTGACAGGATTTTGGTCTCGGGAATAAAAACCGGGGCGGCCGTCATCAAGGTCCGAATCCAGGAGCCTGTTTACAAGGTGGGTAAGGCAGATGAGGGCCCCGGGGGGGCGGGTGGGGGGTGTCAATGGCAAGGCAGGGCCAGCCAGGGACCGACCCCCTCGGTTAAACCGAGGCTGCGTTTGACAGCTCTGCCCATTTCCCCGAACCGAATGGTGGGGGCTGAGAAGCCCCATCTCAAGTCTCTGCTTTGTTCCTCTCCCCCCCCCCCCCCGCCCAGAAAGTTGCCGCGGCGTTGGTGCGCCTCTTGGTTTTGGAGAATATTTTCCTTATGCCTTCCTACGATGTCTTCCTGCTAGTGGGAGCTTATATCAAATACAGAGTTGGCAAAATAGTTCAGGGAAAGATCACAGGTAGGCCGCTGCGACCTCCCCCATTCCCTTCCAAAGTTGCAAAGCAGATGGGGGTCAACACCCCCGCCCCACCCCGTCTGTTGCTGGCGTGTTTGGTGAACCACAAAGATTGTTCAGGGCGAGTGAGGGGACACCTGGAATCCACGGACTGCTTTCCTGGGGATTTGGAGGAGGTGTTGAAAAGCTGGTCGTCTTCCCTACTTATGCTTATAAGTAGGGAACATTCCACCACATGTGGTGGGCCCCAAGTTTAGAAAATATCTAAAGATAAGAAAGTGGCGCGAAGAGATAACTGAGCAGAGGATAGAGTTGAAGCCGGAATTGTTCCTCCTGGGAACCTTTGATGGGAAAGTGGAGAAAACAATGACAATACATAATACTACACATATTAACTGCAAGCAGAATCGTTTTAGCACAGAATTGGAAACTAAAAAGATATCCCCCCCAGACATGATTATAGGAAGGAAAATCTATGAATGTGCAGATATGGTGTGATGTAATGATAGTTGGTGTGGGGTTTTTTAAGAGTAATTTATAATTGTGGGGTTGTGTTGGTTTGATGGAAGGTGTATTGAGTTATTAGTTTGGTTATATGGGGTTTGTTTGTTTGGGGTGGGGTTTTTTGATGTTAAGTTGGTGTTTGTGAATGTGGGGGGTTGTTTTTGTGTTTTTGTTTGGGTAGGTTGTGTGGGTGGTAAGTGTGGTATTAGGAGGGGTTTTTGGGGTTTTGTGGGGGGGGGGAGGTGGATTGTTTGGGGGTTTATGAGGGGAGGGACTTGAGGGGGGGGGTGGGTTGGGGAGGAATAAAAAAGTTGGTTAAAAGGATGTGGGAGTTAGGAAGAGGTGATATGTATAGTAGTGATGGTTGGATGTGGTTGGGTTGGAGAATTTAGGGGGATAGGAGATAGGGGGGAAATTAGGTATATGGATGATAGGGAATAAGGAAAGAATGAGGGGAATGGGGTTGAGGGAAGGGGGAATGTTGTGGTGAGGGGGGGTGAAGTGAGAGGGTGGGTTGAGATGGGTGAGAGGAAAGAATTAAAGATAGTGAGTGAGTGAGTAGTGAGTGAGTGAGTGAGTGAGTGAGTGAGTGAGTGAGTAATTAGGTAGGTAGGTAGGTGGGGGGGGGTGTGGGGGATTTGGGATGGTGGTTTATTAAAGGAAGAATTTGAAGAGGGAAGGGGAGGGGTGAATAAAGAATGGTGGTGGGGGGTGTGGATGGAGAGAAGGGTTAGAAGTGGAGGGGGATTTTTTTTGTGTTTTTTTTTTTTGGGGTGGAAGGTAGGAGATGGAATTATGAATATGGAGGGTGGTGAGAGTGAAGGGAAGTTAGATAATGTGTAGGGGGGTTTAATGGGTGGGAGGGGGGGTTGTTATAGATGAAGAAATGAAGAATAGTGTTAATGGGGAGATAAGGGGGAAATGGGGTTGGGTGGGTGTAGGAATAGAAATGTTGAAAAATGAATGAAGGAGGGTTGTGGGTGGGTAGGATATAAAATTTGAAAAATGAATGGTGTGGAGGGTGTGGGGGGGTGGGTAGGAATAGAGAATGAGGTTTTGGTGTTTAAAGGGGAATGTTGGATAGATGGTAAGGGAAAGGAAAAGAAGGAAAGGTTAGTTTAAGAAGGTGTTTTGGTGGAGGATGATGAAGAGGAAGAGGAATGAGGGGATGGAAGGATAGGAAATGAAGGGGTTAAGGTGGGGGTGAGGTTTGGTGGAGGGGATTATAATGATATGATATGGGAGTATTTTGAATGATAATTGGATTAAAAAGAGGTGGTGGTGGAATTATGGTTGTTTTAATGGAATTAAGGGTTAATATTGGGATTTAATGAGTAAAAGATAGATGGTTATACCCAGTTTTATGACCCTGGTGCAGAAGTCGCTAAGTGAATGCCATGGTCATTAAACAAATTCAGCAGGATTCATTAACATATAGTATAACACAGGAAGTAAATATACAAAGCAAAAGCAGGTTTTCCAACGTGGTAGTAAATACAAACAAACAAACAGGCAGAGGAGAGAACAGTTTCAGTTCAGAGCAGCAGACTAGTTTAGAGCTCAGCACAGACTCAGGGCTGCAGAGCTAAGCCACGCCCAGGCTCCTTGCTGTCTCCTTGTTCCTCACACAGCAAATACTGTTCCAGTTTCCAAACTGACTTAGTTGCTGTGCCTATTCATTGGCTGACCTTGTTACCATGCTATTCTTGAACTCTTATGCACTGACACTACTATTATTATTATTACTACTACTACTATTATTATTGCCTTTCCAGAACCTCCGAATAATCCACCAGTTTCCCCAGGAATATTTCGAGGAGTTCACATCTTCCACAAATGGCTCCTATCACATCGTTGGGGTCCTGAAGGAAGGCGTGACGGTGATTAAAGCCATGTTGCTCTCTGTTCTTCTCCAGGTAGGAACCAAAGGCTCTTCCCAGGTGAGGGATTTCCCCCCGCCGGGTTTCTTCAGTTTGAAGTCATCCTTCAAATAACTTTAAAGAGGGCCAACTCGGTACATTTGATCTCCCAAGTGGACGTGGGATTTAAAAAATAATAATAATAACAACAGGGCATGGGGGGGTGGTGGAACGGGGTCAAACCTGGTGAATTTAGAATAACAGAGTGGGATGGGACCTTGGAGGTCTTCTAGTCCAACCCCCTGCTTAGGTAGGAAACCCTACACCACTTCAGAGAAATGGCTATCCAACATCTTCTTAAAAACTTCCAGTGTTGGGGCATTCACAACTTCTGGAGGCAATTTCTGTTCCACTGATTAATTGTTCTCACTGTCAGGAAATTTCTCCTTAGTTCTAAGTGGCTTCTCTCCTTGATTAGTTTCCACCCATTGCTTCTTGTCCTGCCTTCAATAGCTTGACTCCCTCTTCTTCGGGGCAGTCCCTGAGATATCGGAACACTGCTGTCATGTATCCCTTAGTCCTTCTTTTCATTAAACTAGCCATGCCCGGTTCCTATTTAGCACAGCTCGTTAAAATACGTAACCAAATAAACAAGAAAAGAACTTGGGGCCATTCAAAGGATTTTGAAATAATTCATAGATTATTTTGTGGGGGTCCTTGGTGGTTTTCTTGCAGACGTTTCATAACCCAAATAGCTAACAACCTCAGTGCCAGAAGGCAATGGGGTTTGTGGAGGAGAAGGGAAGGAGAAAAAAAGAAGAGAGGAAGGAAGGATAACAAGAGTTAGAAGGAACTTTGGAGGTCTTCTGGTCCAACCTCCTGCTCAGGAAGGGATGGAGGAAGGAAGGAAGGAAGGAAAGAAGGAGAGAGAGAGCTGCTCTTAAAAAAAAAATCACCCCATCTTTTACAAATTCTGCCTGCAGAGCGGCTTGGAAGATTACTTCGTCTCGCCCATCAGCCACGAGCAAGAAATGAAGATCTACCTCCCCATCACGCTGACCCCTTCCTTCTTAGCCTTCCCTTACCATTCTCTGGACCTCTTGTACCGCTATAAAGTCCAGGTCAGCTGCGGCATTTGACTCCGTTTAGAGGGGAGGGGGCGTCCTGGTGTGTGTGTGTGTGTGTCTCGTGATTCCTCTGAAGCCTGACCCGCCTTTCTGCAGGTGGAGGGGGGCAGCGGCAACTTCACCTGGACCTCCTCCAACCAGTCGGTGGCCACCGTCACCGTCAAAGGCGTCGTGGCCGCGGGACTCACAGAGGGGCAAAGCGCGGTGCAAGCCCGAGACGTGCAGAATCCTTTCCATTTCGGAGAGATCCAGGCAAGTCAGTTTTTGTAACTTTGAACCGTCTCTAAGCAAACCCTCGTAAGTCGCTTCTGCCCAATTAATGACCTTGCTTAATAACCACGTCACTGGCTTCGTAGCTGCGGTGTCCGTTTAATGACCGCTGTGAAAAAAGGCCAGAAAACTACCGTCCAGTCACACGAGTGTCTGGCTTTACGACCATAATTCTGGGCTCAATTCCGGTCGTAAATTGAGGACTACCAAAATTCATTCCCAAGGCGAAGGTCAGGGTCCCAAATAGCATCCAAAAGTAAATCAGAGTCCAAGGCAAAGTATTGCACAAAGTTCCAATTGATTAAGGGAGACATGTTGGCACATCTGGGGAAACCCGAATCTGAAATCTTCCCGGTTTCCCCCACCCAGTTGAAAGTTCAAGATCTTGCCCCCCACACCCCCAAGTCCATCCCATGGTCCAATCTCCCACTGCCAAGCTGGCAGTTTCCACCCATCCAATTCCGGTCAGGTGCAGAGACAAAGGATGACCTTGGCTTTCTAGAAAGAACGTTGTTATGGCTACCTATCGTCTAACCCCCTCCCACTTTCCCACCATAGAAAAGGCATAGTAGAATAATAGAAAGTGTGGCAGGCCAAAGAGAGGACTAGCTGTATAGAAGCCCCCTGTGGGAGGATGAGAGGCCTTCCAGGTGTTTTCAGCCCCTGCCCCCCCCCTCCCAGGTGTCTGTGCTGAAGCTGTCCAAGATGGAGCTCCTGCCCTTCCACGCCGATGCCGAAATCGGCCAGAACTTGGAGGTGCAGCTCGCCATGTACCACCTTGAGAAAAAGACCGGGACGGCCACCGCTTTCACCGACTGCTCGCTCCTGGCCTTGGACGTCACGATGGACAAGCAAGGGGTGTTCGCCTTGAGCGAAGAAGGTAAAAGTCTCGCCCCAGGCTTACGTTAGACCAGCTTTCCTGGTTTGCGAGCGCCTTTACGGGCAAGAAATTAAGACCCCTTGAGAGTCTTCCACGAAATACTGTGCAGGATTTCGTGCAAAGGTTTGCTGAGAAAACGTAACAACAGAGCTGTTTATATGTTTATTTTGATCCCGCCTTCTATTATTATTATTTTACAAATAATTCAAGCTGGCGAACTTGTCTAATGATTCCTTCCTGGTTTTTTCCCCTATTAGAACAACAACCCTGTGAGGGGGGGCGTTGGGCTGAGAGGGAGGGAATGGCCCAAAGTCACCCAGCTGGCTTTCATGCCTAAGGAGGAACTAGAACTCCCAGTCTCCTGGTGATTGTCCCAAAGTCCCCCAGCTGGCTTTCATGCCCAAGCCGGGACTAGAACTCACGGCCTCCCACTTCCTAGCCTGGATCCAGGGGGATCGATAGCTACAGGAGATTGGGAAGGGGTTGGATTATGGTCCTTGTAGTCTCCCCCATCTAAAACCGGAACCCGAAACAGCCCCGATCTGCCTTTGCAGGGAAGCAGAAAGTGGGCGCCACCTTCTGCTCCACCATCCAGCTGACGGCGAAGTCCCTGGGGCACACGCTCGTCACGGCCAGCGTCACCGTCTTTGAGGAGTACTTCGAAACCAGCGCCACCTTCGCCGCTTACGAGCCCCTCAAGGTGAGGAGGAGGAGGTGGTCTCGGCGTGGCCTGGGTTCACGGTGGGAAGCTCGTGTGTGTGTGTGTGTGTGTGTGTGTGTGTGTGCGCGTGCACCTCCCAAAACGTCTTCCCGCAATTTCTTTCCCCTTTTTCTCCAGGCCGTCAACCCCGTGCAGTTGGCCTTGGTGACCTGGCATTCCATGAAGGAGATGGTCTTTGAGGGGGGGCCTGGGCCCTGGGTTTTAGAGCCATCCCGTTTCTTCCTGGAGCTGAAAATGGACGATGAGAAGAAATTCCAGGTGGCGGAGGTCCGGCTGCCGGCTCGGAGGAAGCAGAACCAGTACATTTACCGAGTCACCTGCCTGGAATTGGGGGAGCAGGTAAAAATGGAGGGGTATGTGTGAAAGTCTTCCTGAAGACGAACTTGATACCCGAGATCCTAAATCAGTGGCAGAGTGGGGGTGGACTTCAACTCCCAGAATTCTCAAAACTGGCAGGCTTTAAGGTAGGTGGACTTCAACTCCCAGAATTCCACAGCCAGAAAGTTTGAACCCAAGTTCCCAGAAGTCCTAATGCAAATCCTGGCTCTTCGGGCTCGAGTCAATCTTGCTGACGGATCACCATGGACGGTTGGGGAACTCTGGGAGTTGAACACACGAAGAACGGTTGCAGGAATTTGGTTCTGCAAAGAGAAAAGAAGGACTAGGGGTGAGATCAGAGCAGCTTTTGAGGGGCTGCCCCAAAGAAGGGGGGGGGGGTTTCCACCTATTCTCCAAAGCCCCTGAAGGCAGGACAAGAAGCAACGGATGGAAACTAACCAAGGAGAGAAGCAACCTGGAATTGAGGCCTGTACTGAATGTTAAAACAATTCACCAGTAGCAATATTTAATTATACAGTAACGGCAGCGAGAATAACATATGCACCAAATTGGAAGAATGATAATATACCAATCGAAGGGAATGTTATAACGAAAGTGTTTTAGAGTATGCAGAGATGGACAAATTTACAA
The DNA here is from genome assembly GCA_029891615.1 of Natrix natrix natrix. Classification (NCBI taxonomy): domain Eukaryota; kingdom Metazoa; phylum Chordata; class Lepidosauria; order Squamata; family Natricidae; genus Natrix; species Natrix natrix. Next base: position 464,022 of record JAKRSK010012080.1, read on the forward strand.
AAGAAATAAAAGAAAAGGAGGAAACAGAATATTATATGGTATGGAATGAGTGGTACAAACAGCTGGAGGACAGATGCAAAGCTTAAGGAGCGACTAAATGAAGAAGACACAGGAGCTAGAAATTAGCAATGTGTAGATAGAGATGAACAAACACGTATAAACAGAAAGAAGGATTGTAAATTAAGAAAGGCATATAATAGCATCCTATGTATAGAGAAACCGAAATAAAGAGGGAGAAGTACTTTTACAATGTGTGCATACCGAGGTGGAAATGTCGTTACAGAAGGAAATTGCAAAAGAACACATTTTTGTGTGTGTTTTTTGTCTTTTCTTTTATTTATTTAAAACCTGTTTAATAAAATAGATTTAAAATAAACAAATAAAAGCATTAACCAGTGGAACGGCTTGCCACCAGGAGATGTGAATGCTCCAGAACTGGAGGTTTTTAAGAGGAGACTGTTTGAAACAGTATAGGGTTTACTCCTGCTCGAGTAAGGGGTTGGACTAGAGGACCTCCACGCTCCCTTCCGACTCTGTTACTCTCTTTTTCCACCTTCCCGTTTCCTGGGCTGAGGGACACCAACCTAGACTGTGTTATTGTGCTTGAACGCTTTAATTCTGATTTCTTCTCTTTTCAGTTGCGTGTAGCTCTCTGCCCTGCAGCCCAGCTGCCATCTCAGTCTGGCTACCCCCCCCCCCCCTCAACTAGTGGCAAAGCTCAGGCCATTGACCCCCCCCCCCTACCTTTTCTTGCTCCCTAAAGGTCTTCACCTTCCAAGTGGGCAACCATCCCGGAGTGCTCAATCCCAGCCCCGCCGTGGAGATGGTGCAAGTCAACTTCATCTGTGCCCACCCAGCCAGCATGGCTGTTACGCCCGTGTACAAGCTGGCCGCTGGTGCGCCGCCGTGCCCCTTGCCTCAGCACCACAAGCAGCTGGTACGTGCGGGTGTGGGTGAACATCCTTTGCAGATGTTGCTTGGAGGCGGCCTCTCGTCTGGGGGCAAACGGTGTGGGCCTTTGAAGGAACTAGGGAACAATATCAGTTTGATAAGCAGAGCGCACCACAACTCATACTCTTCTCCATGTGCCTCTAAAATGAAACAGGTTTTTTTTTTTATGCATTCAGGTCCCTGTGTCCAGTTTGAGGAACACCATTCTGGAGTTAGCTTTGTTTGACCAACACCGGAGAAAGTTTGACAACTTTTCTTCTCTGATCCTCGAGTGGACCTCGGCCAACGAAAGCCTGGCGCGCTTCACTCACCCAAGATCCATGCAGATGGTGGACAAGGATGATGGGACTGGACAGACCAGACTCCACGGTGCGCCCCTCCATTTTCTCTTCCAGTAAAAATATATGTCCCTCAGCCATTTTCTCTTAAGAGGACCTGTGTCTTCTCCAGATAGCGAAGTTCTTCTTCTGACATCTCTTTTTTTTCCCTCCTCCTCGTGTCTTGTCCATTGGGTTCCTCCCAGGACACCAGCTGTTAGAGGTCCATCAAATCAAAGGGACAGTCCTGATTGCGGTCAACTTTGTGAAATATTCCGAGAGAGGCAGCCCGAAAGTAAGTGTGAGGGAAGGTTGTGTAGAAGATGGGGGGGGGGGACATGTAAGTTTTGAGAAGGGAAAACTCAACTAGGGTGCGATAGGCCACTCTCAAATATCTAAAGAGCATTACACAGAAGAAGATCAGGGCTTGTTGTCTTGTCATCCCAGAAGGCAAGATGGAGAATAATGGGCAGTTGGGCGATGCCAGAAGGTTGGCGGGTTCTCCGTCTCCGCATGAGCTCCTCAGTTTGAATCCTTTCCACCAACAAAGGATCCATTTCAACCCTAGCTTCCATAACTTCTCTGTGGATGGTCGCCATCCTAACACAACCTCCTGAAGAAGTACCGTACTTTTCAGAGTATAAGACGCCCCTAGCTTTTGAGGAGGAAAACAAGAAAAAAAAATCTGCTTCGGCCTCCCAGCAATTTGCCTCCTTGCAGCAAACAGCAAACAGCTCGTTTCAGTTTCAGCACAGCCTGATTAGCACAAGCAGCTGATCGCCGGGCCTTCCGACGATCAGCTGTTTCAGGCTGCAAGGATTGCCATAACCTATTGTCACCTTCGCGCGCCCCATTTTCTGCCTCCGCATCCTGTTTTCAGCCTCCACACGCCCCATTTTCCGCCCGTTCCAGGCAGCGGGGATCAGAATGGAAAATGGGGTGCACAGAGGCGGCAATAGGCAATGGCAATCCCTGCATCCTGAAACAGCTGATGGTTGGCAGGCGATAATCAGCTGTTTGTGCTAATCAGGCTGTGCTGAAGCTGAAACGGACTGTTTGCTGTTTGCTGCAAGGAGGCAAATTGCTGGAAGGCAGAGGCCAAAGGGTGGGGCCCAGCATTCAGTGTATAAGATGCACCCAAATTTTCATCCTCTTTTGAGGGGGGGGGAAGTGTGTCTTATACTCCGAAAAATATGGTATTCCTTTTGAAGGAAAGGATCTGTTGAGGGATCTGATGGGTCCTGGAGTTTTAAAATCCAAAGAATCAACCTTGTTGGTGTAGAAGGAACAATATGGGCAGAACCTCCTGCCTAGACCCTCGTTGTTGATTTTGTTGTGCATTCAGGAGGTCTCTAACTCTCCCGCTTCTGCAGCTGTGGAGCTCTTGTTGGTTGAGGATGTGACGGTGGTCCCCGATAACGTCACCATGTACAACCATCCCAATGTAAAGGTAGGACCGAGGATGGCTTCACTCAAGCTCTGGGACGTCCAAAGGATGCTTTATTTGAGTTTCAGAAGCCTTTACAACATTTCTGGTGCTTGCGTCCCCCTAGGAGGTGTTTGCTCTGGTGGAAGGCTCCGGGTACTTCCTCATCAACAGCAGCACACAGGAGATGGCAAACATCACCTACCTGGAAACGGAGAGCGCCATCCAAGTGAGTGCCCGGGTGGCGGGTGGGTCTTGGAGATCCTCCTGCGGGGAAGAGAGAGAGACCGGTATTTCCTCTTCTGTCCTGTCCCCTTAATTTCATACAATCCTCACAGCCATCTTGAAGCTCAGGAAGCTTAGTATGTTGTCCCTTCAGTTGGTTGTTACAAGTTGAAAATATGTTCTGTAGGACATGTTTGGAAGTTCAGATGTTCTGTAGGACAAACTGAGAGTTCAGATGTTCTGTAGGACATGTTTGGAAGTTCAGATGTTCTGTAGGACATGTTTGGAAGTTCAGATGTTCTGTAGGACACACTGAGAGTTCAGATGTTCTGTAGGACATGTTTGGAAGTTCAGATGTTCTGTAGGACATGTTTGGAAGTTCAGATGTTCTGTAGGACATGTTTGGAAGTTCAGATGTTCTGTAGGACATTTTTGGAAGTTCAGATGTTCTGTAGGACATTTTTGGAAGTTCAGATGTTCTGTAGGACATGTTTGGAAGTTCAGATGTTCTGTAGGACATGTTTGGAAGTTCAGATGTTCTGTAGGACATGTTTGAAAGTTCAGTTGTTCTATAGGACATTTTGGAAGTTCAGATGTTCTGTAGGACATTTTGGAAGTTCAGATGTTCTGTAGGACATTTTGGAAGTTCAGATGTTCTGTAGGACACACTGAAAGTTCAGATGTTCTGTAGGACATTTTGGAAGTTCAGATGTTCTATGGGACACATTAGAAGTTCAGAAGTTGTTCTGTAGGACACGTTGGAAGTTCAGAGATTCTGTAGGACACGTTGGAAGTTCAGACGATGTTCTGTAAGCCAAATCAGAAGTTCAGACCATGTTGTGCAGAACCTCTTCTGATCCCTGAAATCAAGATTTATTGATCTGTGGTTGTTGGCGGCGTATTCATGCCCATCCTAGAAACCATGATGCTCCTAACATGAGCCGTTGCTATTAGAGTTGCCACGGGATTACAGTTTGATTAAAACAGCTACGATCATTCAAGACAGCTCTGACTTTACCCTCCTAGTCCGAATTTATTGTGGCTTTTCCAGGTAGTTCCTGTCCAGCCTGGTTCTTTGGCCCTGGAGGTCTACGATCTCTGCCTCGCATTCTTAGGACCGGCTACGGCTTACCTGCGAGTATCAAACATGTACGAACTGGAGGTGGATCTGATTGACAAGGTGAGGAGGACGTCGGATAACCAGGCCTGATCATCGCTTAAGCCACGATTCGTTCTATCTAAAGAAACAGCCAATCCAGGCTTGTCTCGCCAATGACCCTCCTCTCCCACTGGGGTCATATCCTTCTTAATTTCGGCGACCTTTTGCACGTGGTCCTCGACCTACGACGGATCCCTTCATGTTCTACGTCCACCACCACCTATTTACAGGCAGCCCTCACTGTACGACCCCAATTGAGCCAGATGTTTATGTCGTTAAGTAAAAAAAAATGTTCTGTGGATTTTGTCCCATTTTATGCGGCTTTTCCTTGCCGCGTTTCTTAAGCGAATCCCCGCCGATGTTAAAATTAGTCACACAGTTATTAAGCGAGTCTGGCTTCTCCGCTTGAACTTGGCGCATCAGAGGTCGCCAAAGGACCGTCGTAAATACGAGCCCGCTGCCAAGCACTCCAAACGTAAATCACGCAATCGCGGTTGTGGTGTCACAGTCGTAAGTGTGGAAGAAACCGTCCTCGGTCACTCTTTGCGATGCCGTCGTAACTCTGAATGTCACTAAATGAACTGTAGTGACTCCCACGAAAAAATTACGCCGTAAAATCGAAACCGGTTCATTATGACCGTAAGGGAAGAAGGGCTCTGTTTACGGTCGGGACTCAGGCAAAGAATGAAAATATTGGGTTTTCTTCCCCCAGGTTGAGATTGGCAAATCCGTGCTGGTCTCGGTGCGAGTGTTGGGCTCTCACCGCTCGGCTTTCCGCAGCAAATATTTTGCCTACATGCAGCTCCAGCTGAAAGCCGCCTCTCCGATCGTGAGCCTGACGTAAGTCTTCCCCTCTTGCAGGACCTTCGGCCTGGTCACCCTCCTCGGCTCCAGTCCGCCCCAAGGACATGTTGTGGCCCACCAGATGTGGACAGTGAGAAGGTTGGGGAGGAAGATGGGCCAGTCCTGGAGTCTGGGGAAGGCTCGGACGAGGGCTCTGTGTCGGAGGCAGAGAGGGGGCCAGGGCCATATGACAGTTATCAGCTGCCTTCGGAGTCAAACATCAGTGAGGCAGAAGAACAGCTGGAGCCTGTTCCCAGTGTGCGCATGCGCAGAGTCGCCAGACGGAGGGAACAGCTAAAGAACAAGGGGAGACTTGGGAGTAAGGCCACAGGTGGATGATGAATGGCCCCTCCCATAGTGAATAAAAGAGGAGCGACTGGGGAGTGGAGTTTGCAGGAGACCATTAGTTCTTTCCTGCATTCTTGCCAAGCATCCCTGCGTCTGAAAGATCTCAGCCTGGCCCCTCTCCAAGCCTGAGAAAGGTCGGTAATTGTGACCCATCTTGAAAGACCGTGGGAGAGGAAGGACTTTGCTGGAGGGGAAGGCACTGTCAATTAAATAAAAGGGGTTTATCGGGACAAGGACTCGGTTTCGTGCAGCTGGGGAAGCCTAGGTCAGAACAGGACGAGGGGAAGAATTCCTCTAGACTGGGGCAGTGCTTCTGGCTGAGAAGGGGTTAATCAGGGGAACGGGTTGCCTTCAGAGGTTATGATGGGACAATCATTTATCTGAAATGACATAGGGCCCTCTGCTCGGGCAATGGGTTGGACTAGAAGACCTCCAAGGTCCCTCCCAATTTCTCTTTCACCTCTGGTTCTCGCAGGCCAATGGAGGAACTTGGTGATTATTCCGAAGTCTACATGCTCCGAGCCGTGGCAGTGGGCCAGACCACCTTAGTGGCCATAGCTTGGGACAAAACGGGAGTCAAATTCATGTCCCCGCCACGGAAAGTGGAGGTAAGGACACGCAGGCTTAACCTTCCAAGTTAGCCCTGTTAGAAACTGCGTGGATGAGACTTTGCCAATGTCTACAAAATGAGTGACAAACTATTGATCGATTGATCGATTTTTGAACCGCCATCTTCCCCGGAGATGGATATGTTTAAAGCTTTGTAAATTAAAAGATGTGCAAATTAGAAGATTTGCAAATGACAGTCATTATTAAATTTAAAGTGGTTTGCAAATTAAGCCACGTGAAAATCTTTCTAAATTTAAAAGGGTTTGCAAATTAAAGAAAATGACAATCGTTATAAATTTAAAGGGTTTGCAAATTAAGCCACGTGAAAATCTTTCTAAATTTTAAAGGTTTGCAAAGTGAAGCAAATAAAAATCATTACAAATTTAAAGCTTTGCCAATTAAAGCAAATGAAAATCTTTATAACTGTAAAAGCGGTTGCCCGTTAATTTTTATCAATCGAAAGATTCGCGAACTTAAAAAGATTTGCCAATCAAAACCACTCACCATTTAAAGCTTTGCAAATTAAAAAGAAAAAAAGGTTTGCATATTAAAACCTTTGTCAGGTAAGAGCTTTGCAAGTTAAAGATTTCTCAATTATTTTGGGTTTTTGAAGAGGGAACCGCAAATGATCGTGGCGAGGTCTTGTCCCTCTGTCCGTTGGGTAAAATCAGATGCTGTCACGTTCTAATTATTATTATTCTTAATTCCTTTCCCTTTCCCAAGACTAACTTGATGCCGTTGTGTCTTTTGCCAGATCTTCCCCCCTTTCAGGCTGTTCCCCGAAAAAATGACCCTCATCCCCCACAACATGTTGCAGGTGAGTCCAGGATCCGAAGCAGACAATGCCGGTTTATGGGTCGCGGCATCTCATCAGAGGTGTGTCGTCACCCTAAGATAGTCAGCTTCACTGTAGTGGAGAATAGGGTTGAGTTTTGGGGGTGTTTAAAGAAGACACACACACACACACACACACACACACACACACACACACACCGTGCAGCGGTCTTCCTGACCCCCATCATTATGCGCTCCAACCGCAGGTGATGTCGGAAGGGGGACCCCAGCCTCAATCCCTGATCCACTTTTCGATCAGTAACCGAACCGTGGCCGAGGTGAACGGGCTGGGACAAGTCACCGCCAAGGCCGTGGGCACCGCCTTTATCCTGGGCACGATTCGCGCCGTCAGTGAAGACACGGGAAAAGTCATCGTCTTCTCCCAGGTGGGTTTCCAGGGGGGATGCTGGCAAATGCTTCCTTCACCTGGGGTGCCTTTATCACTTCCGGGCCTCTTCCCCTCCCGGCCATCTCCGACGTTCACCTACTCCCAAGCCCATCGCTTTCCCCTGCTTGTGGGACCTTCCCCCCTTTCTGGGATCCATGCGTGAACGCCACTGCCCTCGTCCACGAGGCCTTCGCTTGGTCTTCCTCGCCAGGAGGGGATGATGGGTTGAAGAATCCCAACCGGTCTGATGGGCCCCGAGGTGGCAGGGGGGATGTGCGAACCTGAAAAGCCGGTAGTCCTCCACTTAAGGCCGTTTAAGTGGCCTTTAGAAACCCCTGGGGAAAAAAAGGGGGTGTGGCCCACCAACCGCCTTGCTTAGCGAGGGAAATTCGGGCCTCCTCGCTGTGGTCGTAAGTCGAGGACTACCTACGCATGGAGGCTGAAGGAGGCATCGATCTCCGCATGCCGTCCCCAGAGGGACGTACTCAATCCGTCTTCCTCCTCAGGATCAAGTCGAGATGGAAGTGGTGCAGCTGCGGATGATTCGAATCCACGCCCCGGCCACTCGACTCGTCACAGGCACCCAGGTGGGTCTAGCGAGTCACCCCATTGTGCCTCATGCCCTGTCCGCAAAAATCTGTGGGTCACTAATGTAAGGTGACCTCTATCACCTATCCATATCTATTTATCTATCTATTCTATCTCTATCTCTCTATCTATTTTTCTGTCTATCTATCTATCTATCTATCTATCTATCTATCTATATCTATCTATCATCCATCTCCATCCATCCATCCATCCATCCATCCATCCATCCATCCATCCATATCATGTCTGTCTTCTCTCTCGCTCCCCTCACTCTCTCCATTCATATCATATACCTACCTACCTACCTACCTACTACATATATACATATACATACATATAAATGAATGTAATTAAAAGAAAAAAAATTAAACTATTCTAGGAAAGAAAACCAATTTTCACTAACAGCAAAGGTTTTTTACATCTCTTTTCGGGCAAGACTGAGTCGGAATCGGATATCAGCAGAGGAAGCTGGAGGCTTGGCTTAAATTCTGACTTAGTCTCTTGGGCAAATAAGGATTGAACAACCCACTCCTGCCCCCCCCCCCCTTGCACCATCAGCTGGAGAAATATGTAGATTAATCACAGACTATTTAAAATAAAAAAATAGAAAAAACAGTCTTCAGAGTTAACAAGGTTGATACTATATACTGAGCAGGGAGTTGGACTAGAAGACCTTCAAGATCCCTTCCAACACTGTTATTCTGCTATTCTTTCTCCTTCCTTCCTTCCTTCCTTCCTTCCTTCCTTCCTTCCTTCCTTCCTTCCTTCCTTCCTTCATTCATTCATTCATTCATTCATTCATTCATTCATTCATTCCCTCCTCCATCACTGGAGGTTTTTAAGAAGAGATTGGACAGCCACTTGAGCAGGGGGGTTGGACTAGAAGACCTCCGAGGTCCCTCCCAACTCTGTTATCCTGCTAATCTCCTCTTTGCAGATGCCTGTGTACGTTGTGGGCCTGACCAGCACCCTGACTCCATTCTCCTTCGGGAACTCTCGTCCACCCCTAACCTTCCACTGGGCAGTCAGCAAGCGGGACATCCTGGACCTTCTCCCCAGGCACTCGGAGGTAGGAAAGACCCTCCCTCCTTTCAAACTCCCTGACCCCATTTTAGCCACACACACACACATACTCCCCCCCCCAAAAAAATAACCCCTCCCTGCAGTGTCTCTCAACCTGGGCATCTTTAAGATGAGTGGACGTCAGCTAGCTGAGGAATTCGGGGGCGAGACTATAAATATCAATATTATCGGTGGTTAGAGAAGAGATATAAGAATGACTAGTGCAAGAAAGCCACCTAAAGTGTTGAAAATGTATTAAATTGTCAATATAACTAATAGAGTTAAATAAATTACAACGGGATTGGTGTAATATTAAATACTTAAGGTATTGGAAATTAAGCCAAAATGAAATAAGGAGTAAGCTTGTATATTTTAATGTTGGCACAAAATATTTGTACCTCGACGACACACTGGTTAATGGAAAAGGGATTGTTTATGTAAAAATAAACTAAAATTTTTATGTTTTTTCTAAAAAAGAATATAAATATATTTACATTTATTGATATTGAAATATATTTAATTCACGCACAAGGACCGTCCATCCCTGGCTTAACATTATCATTCATTTAGTGGCCGTTCTAAGGTACAACGGCAGGGAAAAGAAATGTGAGGCGTGACCATTTTTCACACTTGCGACCGTCGCAACATCCCCGTGGTCATGGGATCCAAACTTTTAGGCGCTTGGCAACTGACTCGTCTTTTACGACGGTCGCAGGGTCCCCGCGATCTCCTTTGGCGACCTTCTGACAAAGTCGACTCATTCACTTAGCGACCGTGTGACTAACACAGCCGCTGCGGCGAATCGCTTAACAAAAACTCAACAAAACCTCCTGAAGGCACGTCTCACCGAACAACAGAAAGGGCGGTTGTAAGTCGAGGACTGCCACCTGCAATGTACTGCCCGCCTCACCACCCATTCAAGCGAACTTTTCCCCACCAGATTTCGCTGGCCCTCCCTCCGGAGAGCAATTTTGCCATGGGGGTCCAGACCAGAGCCGCAGGCAGGACCAGCCTCAGGGTGGCGGTGCGGACTTCGGACGCCGAAGCCGGACAGTTCGAAGGAAACGTCACCGAACTCCTGGACGAGGTGCAGATCCTGGTAAGGAATGGAGGGAATCCCTTCATCTTGGTCTTCCTTCCTCAGCCTTGCTTGTTCCCAAGGGACCCTAGGGCTGGAAGGGGGAACTTGGAGGTCATCTATTCCAACCCCCCCGGGCCGAGGATGCAGTTTGGTCTGCCTTCCGCTTTCTTGGCTGTTCCCCAAGGAATCCTAGGGCCGGAAGGGACCTTGGGGGCCATCTAGTCCAACCTGCCTGCTGCTTGGTCTGCCTTCCTCAGCCTTGGCTATTCCCAAGGAATCTTAGAGGCGGAAGGGACCTTGGGGGTCATCTAGTCCAACCCTCTGCCTATGGCAGGGAGTCCCGATACCATCCCGAGCAAACCTTTAGTTGAAAACCTGCAGCCTTGAATGTCGAAATCCTGGCTGAAAGTCCCTTCATCTCTCTCTCTCTCTCTCTCTCTCTCTCTCCCTCCCTCCCTCTCTCACATTCTCTCTCTCGCCCCCCTTCACAGGTCTTCGACAACCTTCAGCTCTTCTCTCCCGAGTGTCCCGCGGAACAGATCCTGATGTCCATGAATTCGCAGCTCAGGTTGCTTACCAACAGGTACGAGGGACGGTTCTCAGACAGGGAGAGCACTGCATTTCTCCGCGCAGGTGATCGGAAATCAGGAGCCTAGACGACACTGACTTCAAAACTGCCTGTGGAGATTCTCCCTCGTCCAGGTCACAATTGTCCCCCCCCAAGGTGCTTTTTTTTTTTCCAGGAGGCAACTGGATTGCCTTGTTTTTTTTTCTTTCTTTGAAGACGTTTCGTTTCTCATCCGAGAGGCTTCTCCAGCTCTGACCGGATGGTGGTGGGGAATGGAAGGATTTCAATTCCTTGCAGGAAGCTGCATCGTTTGCATCATTGTAGAGGGTCCTTGAGGCCACTTGGAGGTTTCCCTGTATCCTCGGGGTCCTCGCCCGAGCGGCGCAAATGGGGGTGGGGCCTTCCTGGAACTGCTGAAAGGACCTGCGTTGTAGACTGGAGAGAGATGGGGGTCGCATCCCTCCTCCTCCGTTGAGGGGTGGGCCGTTCAATTTGTCCAACCTCGTGTTGAAAAGCTCCAGGGATGGAGCCCCTCACAGCTGCCTCCCTTACCCAAAACGGGGGGCTTTGAAGTGGTGTAGGTCTTCCTTGCCTAAGCAGGGGGTTGGGACTAGAAGACCTCCAAGGTCCCTTCCCGCTCTGTCCTCCTACATTCTCTCTCCCTTCTTTCTTTAGGGACGGGGCTGCCTTCGTCAGCACCCAGATCCTACAGTGCTTCCCAAATTCCTCGGTCATCGAAGAGGACGGGCACGGCCTCCTGAAGGCCGGAGCCGTCACGGGGACGGCCGTTCTGGAGGTGACTTCTCTGGAGCTCTTCGGCGTCAACCAGACGGTCATCACGGGAGTGCGGGTAAGGGGACGGGACGGGACGGGACGGGGGACGACTACGGAAGAGACCTGCCTCGTCCCGCGCAGGAGCTCCTCCATCCCCGGGGAGTTGAGAGTACCCCATTTTCTACCCAGGTGGCCCCAGTCTCTTACCTGCAGTTCAGCAGCACCCCAAAACTCTACACCGCCGCCCGGACGCCCCTGCCGGCGTTTCCCTTGGGCATGGCTCTGACTCTCACCGTTCGGTTCTTCGACAGCGCCGGGGTCAGATTTCACGCCCAGAATAACCAGCTGCAGCTGGCCTTGAACAGGTATGTTGTCGTTGTCTCCCCTGGGAGAGGCAGGTTCAAGGGGACGCTTTATGGACACCTCTGGAAAGCAGCTGGGAGGGGAGGTTGATCGAGTAGATTTGCAACAGTTGGTTTAGTGACTGACGTTACAACGTTTTCGTTACAACAATATTGTTTCCTAGTATGATTTGATTGCTTATTTGTAACCTATGACTATCATTAAGTGCTGTATCTTATGATTTTTTTTATGTACGCTGAGAGGATTGGCCCCAAAGACAAATTCCTTGTGTGTCCAATCACACTTGGCCAATAAAGAATTATCTTCTCTTCCCTTCCCATCCCAATCCATTCCTTTATTTTATTTATTCTATTCTTCATCCTATTCTATTCTATTCCTTCATCCCTCTATTCCATTCCATTCTATTCCTTTTTTCCTATTGTATTCTAATGTAGTCTATTTATTCTAAAAAGTGGCTTGGGACTTTCCCCCCACACGTATGACTGTCGCACTATCCCCATGGCCACGCGAGCCAAATTTAGACCTTGGGGCGACAGGGTCATATTTACGACGGACGCAGCTTCCTGTCGTCCCCTTTTGCAACCTCCTGGCAATGGGGAATCCAGATTCACTTAACAACCATGGGACTCACTTTGCAACTGCCGTGTTTCACTTAACTCCTGGGAAAAGAAGGACGGGTCAAAACTCCCTTCAGGAACGCCACGGAAACGTTGCGCTCCATTGGCGACCGTCAGCCGAGGGCGACCCCTGGTTCATTTTTCTCTTTTAGGGATGACCTCTTGCTGATCCGGCCCAGCAACCAGAACTACACGTACACCGCTCAAGCCGTGAACCGAGGCGTGACGCTGGTGGGGGTTTGGGACGAGAGGCACCCGGGCATGGCCGATTACATTTCTGTCCCCGTGGAGCACGCCATCGGGCCCGATCTCTCCGCCCCCCTGGCTGTGGGGGACGTGGTCTGCTTCAGCACACCCCTGGTTAATCAGGAAGGTCAGTGGAACAGCGGCGGGGGTCTCTCCTGGGTGGGTGGGGGGTTGTGTCGCTGTCAAGATTCCAAGTAACCCCCCCGACGAAATAAAACTCTGAGCCTTGAGTTTCCTCAAAGCTCCATTTGGCACATCTGGGAAAACCTGAATCTGACAGCTTCCAAGTTTTCCCACCCAGCTGAAAGTCCAAGACCCTTCCCCCAACACCCACAAGCCCATCACAAGGTCCAATCCGAATCACTGCCAGGTGCAGAGACCAAGATGACCTTGGTTTTCTAAGAAGAACGTTGTTATGGCTACATATCACTCGTCACTCTGTAGAATCCTCCTTCTCAGCCTCCAAAGACAGACCCTCTGCCTCCCTACTCCCGGTTACACTACAGAGGCGGTCGTTGACCTACGATCACAATCGAGCCCGTAATCTCTGTCGCTAAGCGAGACGTTGGCGATGCGAGTTCTGCCCCGTTTTACGACCTTACTTGCCACTGCTGTTGTTCATCAAACCCCTTCAGTTGCTCAGCGTTGCTAAGCAAGACGTTGGCCCAAGATGCAAACTGCCAAATTGCAGGCAGCCAGAAGCAGCCTGCAGTGCTGCACTCGAAACTTAAAACATCTGGAACCCCACCCTCTGCTTCCTTCTGCCCATCAAGGAAAGGTTCTCCTCTCTGTTTTTAGGGGAGCCTGGCACCTGGCAGGTCAGCCCCGGCGACGTGCTTGAGATGGACGTAGTGAGCGGAGCAACGTTCGCCAAGCGCCCGGGAAAAGCCACCGTCTTCCACGAAATCGCAGGGATAGTCAAAACGTACCGAGAGGTAGAAGCGTTGTGTGTGTGTGTGTGTCTTTGCGATGCGCACGAATAAAGATTTCATTTAATAGAAACAGATACGGATTAACAGAGTCGGAAGGGACATCTTCTCCACCGTCTTCTCTCACCTGCCTTTCTCAGGTCCTCGTTCACGGCCCGTCGAGGCTCAGCCTGCAGCTGGGGCCCAAACACTTCCTCACCAATGCGGCCAACGCCTCTGAATTCCGGGTCTTTATCTCCACAAGCGGCCCGGCCACTCTTCAAGGTAGAAGACCCCCCACCCTTTCAAAATGAAATATGCTAGTGGAGGAGATGGGGTGACACCCCCCAAAAAAAGGAAAAAAAACAAACGAGCCCAGTCCGACTGTGATTTTAAAGAATATTGGGAAGGAAAAGGAAAAAGTAGAGCGAGTGAGGGAATAGAGAGAAAATAGAGAGGAGGGAGGGAAGGAGAAAGAAAGAAAAAGAAAGGAGGGGAGGAAAGAGAGAGAGAGAGATAGAGAGAGAGAGAAAGAAAGAAAGAGAAAGAAAGAAAGAAAGAAAGAAAGAAAGAAAGAAGAAAGAAAGAGAAAGAAAGAAAGAAAGAAAGAAAGAAAGAAAGAAAGAAAGAAAGAAAGAAAGAAAGAAAGACCCTGAATATATCCTGTGTCTTGTTTTAGGTCCTTGTAGTTCTGAGCAAATTCAGGCCATCACCCACCTGCTTTCTCCGGAATCCCACCTGATCTGCCAACTGGATTTCAACCCCAAAATCCTGGATATTCCAGCCAGCAAAATATTCCACATCCGGCCGGCATTTTACCCAGAGAAAGGTGGGCCGGAAGGGGACCAGGGCACCTTGGCTTCCCAGGTGGGGAGTTGGGGCGTGGCTGCCTTCACCTCCAGGGGCCAGGGACGGAGGGAGCTTCTGAAGGCGACGGGGGTCTCCCATCCTTTTCAGAGAATATTTAAACGCAGTGTTTTGTAAACCAGCGGTCACCAACGGGGGATCCATGAGAAAGTTTTGGTGGTCTGCAGAGATTATTTGCATTTTTTTATATTGCACTTAATCAGGGCTCCTGGGACGGAGACGTGCAAGGAACGCTTGTGGTGTTGCAGAGAGTCTCCCCCTTTGGGGTCTTTTTGTGGGGGGCAGAAATTCCCACTTGGGGTCTGCTTCGGCCTCCTGGTGGGGGGCTTTGGGCGAAGGCTGGAGGGAAGCACCGCTGGTGGGGAAGAGCCGGAGGGCCTCGTTCCAGTGGGACTGCATCACGGCCTGGAACTGGCTGACCATCTCAGCCCGCTGAGCCTCCAGGCGCCGGCCCCTGCCCTTCCACTCTCGCAGGTCTTCCCTCTGCTTGGAAAGCCCATGCTCCTAGTCCTCAGTGAGGTGCTTCTGCTGAGCCTCCTCCTCGGTTAGATCCAATTTGAGCTCTTTTGCCAACTCTTTCTCATGGCAACTGCTTAGCTCCAGCAACGGCTTCTTGTTGGGGCCCTAAGGCGGGCGGGCAGCCGAGGAGGGGCGAGTAGTGTCCAGCGAGGTGCCCCTCGACGTGAGTGACCACGCCCATCCAGTCACGCCCACCTAGCCACGCCCCCCCAGCCGGTCATTAGGCAGATTATATTAGTGGCCTGCGGGATTTACAATTATGAATGTAGTGGCCCCTGAGGTCCCAAGGGTTGGGGACCCCTGTTGTAAATCAAGATAACCCTTTCTCCTCTATTGTAGTAGGGGAACTTCCTTTCCTTTCTGGAGCTTAAGGTGGCCTAATTTTCTTTCGGGAGTTTAGGAAAGTTTAGATTTTGGCCACCAGCCGTTCACTTCCAAATCCTGAGCTGTGCCTCGTCCCGAGTGGCTTCCTTTCCGGACCACAGCTGGAATCCAGGCGTTCGGAAGGCCCGTTTTCACCTCTCTCTCTTTCTTTCTGGCTCCCCTCCAGGGCTGTACGCTTGCCTGGTGACGGTGAAAGCCCACCCTGAAGAGGATCTGCTGGCCCTCAGCACCACCGAGGGCTTCGTGGACGTCTCGGCCGCTATCCGCAGCGAGGAGACCCAGGAAACTCAATGGGTGTCTCTCCCCTTTTTCCCTGCCTTCTTCCTCAACCAGAGCGAAATTGTCCTGAGCAGCTCCCAGATGACCAGCGAAATCTTGGTCTTGGGGGCCAGGAGAGTGACGGACACCATCGAGGTAAGTTGAAAAAGTGACAACCCCACAAATGTGGCGGTTTGAATCCCTGGTGCCGCCTAACGGAGTGAGCTCCCGTGACTCGTCCCAGCTTCTGCCAACCTAGCAGTTCGAAAACATGCACATGCGAGTAGATAAATAGGTACCCGGGACGCGGTGGCTCAGCGGCTTAAGACCCTGGGAGTTGAAGCCCAACAGTCTTAAAAGCTGCCAAGTTTGAAGACCTCCGGATTTAGGATTTCGCTCCTGGCGGGAACCCAAATTTGGTGGACTGCTTCTCTTTAAAAGGTGGTTGCGGTTTCTTTTTCTGGAACTTTCCACCCCACAAAAAACCTTGTTTTTTTTTTCCCCCCCGCCCTGCCAAAGGCCCATCCCACTTCTCCCGTGGTGCAAGTGGATCCTCCCCTCCTCCTCCCGGACATGCCCGGGCTTGTCCTCTTCCCCGTCCGCGTGGTCAACCTCACCTCCCTCCACCGGAGGGCAGCACCCGTCTTCGTCAACCTCTCCTGCGGCCTCACCGGCCAGCGAGCGGCTGTCCTGGTGCGTCCGGAGCAGGAGCATCACTTCAGCTTTGGTGAGCTCAGGGGGAAGAACATGGTTAAGAGGGAGGGGAGGGTGTCCTTCTGCCTGGCAAAAGCTTGGCTCGATTGTTGGGCGCCTAAAAGGCCATCCAAACCTTTGTCCACATGCCTAGATCTGTGCGCCGAGGCCAGTCTCATCCGGCAGCTGGTGGGGTCTTACCAGGTCCTCCTCTTCACCATCTTCGCCGTCCTGGCGTCCACCATGGTCATCTTTCTCAGTTAAGTCCCGGCACACTTGAGCCTCATTAATGGCACAAACTTAACCCCCGTTTTGTAGAATTGCAGCTAGGAGGGGACCTTGGGAGGCCTTCTAGTCCAACCCCGCTGCTCAAGCAGAAGACCCCAGACCCTTTCGGACAAAACCGTCCCAATCTTTTCTTTAAAAACCTGCCGTGTTGGTACTTATCAACCGAGCCCAAAATTCATGTTGCTAAGTGAGACATTTGTGAGTTTTGTCTCGTTTTATGACCTTCCTTGTCATGATCGTTGAGTGAATCCCCCCTCCCTGTTGACTTTGCTTAGCGGAAGGCTTCCAAAAGGGGATTGTGTGACCCCGGGGACTCTTGTGACCGTCATAAATACGAGTCAGTGACCACATGTCTGGATTTTCAATCCCGTGACCCCTGGGGACGATGCAACGGTCCCAAGTCCCACTTTTCTCGGCGCCCTTGGTAACTACTTTGGCCACTAAAACAACGGTCGTAAATCAAGCACCGCCTGCATTCCCCCCCCCAAAAGTCGGTTCCAACAAGCCTCCTCCTCCTCCTCTCCCCGCAGTTTACAACGCCTTCCTGAACAGAGTTCAGACGGTCCCAGTGGTCTACATCCCGTCGGCCTCAACGCAGGACGGTGAGTTTACACGACCGGTCAAGACTGCAATCCCAGTTCTCCTCTGGGGAATTTTTAAGAGCCAGGGATCCTCCGTCCGGAAAATTCACGGCTTCCAAAAGCTTTTCTAAAAACGTTTACGGAAAGTTTTAAACAGGGCGGGGGAGTAGAGTGCTTGCCGTTTCCCTTTTTTTGCAGAATAAGCTTTTTTTAGGTAAGGGGTCATTTCTCAAGCCCCTTACCCCCCCTTTTCTACCTAGGCTACCTCTACCCTCCCCTGACTGCCCAGCACCATCCTTCCAGCCTAAGGAACAGGACTCAGGCCTGGCTCTGGAGCGTGCGAAGATGACTTCTGGGAGAACATGGGGGAAAGAGAGTAAAGCTTGCTAAAAAAATATATGTATGCGTGGCCAAGTGTCGTCCTTAAAGGGGGAAAGTCCATGCCACTCGCCGGACTTCCTCCGTGAAGCCACTTTCCGTGGGGTAGCAGCTGTTAAATCCTCCCCTTTTAAACCACATTCAGATTGAATCCCGCAGGGAGCTCAATTCAGACCAACAACACGACTCGACCCACAAAAACAACAAAAACTGTCTTTATATCCAAAGTTTATTGAATGAAATGGGTAAGGCTACAAGGACAGTGCCAGAGCCACAAAGGGGGAAGGATGTTGTGTGTGTGTGTCCATCCTCACCCCACAGCCACCGTTGGTAGCAACTCAAGCCCTCCAAAGTTAACTACACACACACACACCCTACAACTCCGTTGCATAATATACTTCCATCGGTGCCCCAGAGAAACACCCGGGGTCGCAACCGGCAACCGTCCCCATCGTCCCAAACCCATCCCGTGCCAAGTGTCCACTGTTTAATGTTGCTTTCGCCGGAAAGAACATCCTGCAAGGAGAGAAAAACATGGGGGGAAAAGGTGAGCTGCCAAGATCAAGAAACTGGCTACGTTTAACCAGGATTGTCCTGTTTATTTTCTTTCTGGAGAGGGGGGAGAAGCAGCTGTTTTTGATCCATTTTATGAACTCATCCATAAAAAAACAGCCTTCACGCCAGGAAGAAACGGCTTTCAACCATCGCTCTGCATTTAATGTTAAAACACACACCGCCATTCCTGCCCCCCCATCCCTAAAGATTGAAATATCATCAGTTTTAATGACCCCATAAACTCTCGCAGAGTGGAGCAAATGAATGCAGCTAGCTGAGTTTTTTTTTTTTTACTGGCCCGATGCCCTTCTTGTTGCCGGAGCGGAGTTTAGTTCAGCAGATATATTCCCAATGTGCCCAGAGAGAGAGAGAGAGAGAGAGAGAGAGAGAAACATCTGCCTCTACCTGGGATCGAACTCTCAAACCTCCAGATTGTGAGGCCAGAGCTCTAGGCCAACGCACCCCTCCCCTAAAGGTTGAAAGATGACACTCTACAAAATCTGAACAAACCCACAACAAACTCATCTCGGAATCTGGCTACAATTTTCTCCTCCCCCCCCCCCGTTAATTCTGACATTGACGGACACGGGGAGGGGCAGGATTCCCGCTTACCTTCTGTCAACCTCGCCTTTCCACCAGTCGGCTGGCACAGCACAGTCGAGCAGCCGACGCACAACACAACTGTCTGGGCGTGACTGAAAACCGTGGTGATTTTGTAGCAACCTGGAGCGGGGAAAGCAAAGCAAATATTTAAGTGCATGAAGAACGTTTTTTTTTATGTTTTTTTTGCTGTCGCAGCCACAAATGCTCTTCGTGCTAGCAACATCACCTTTAAAGTAGGTCTGAACTACTACAGGGATCCTACCGCACGGCCCTGCAAGGAGCCAGCGGCCACGTCAATAATAGGAACGTTTTTAGGCTCGCCCACCACTCCAGATGGCGCGTGGGTCAGTCCAGCCATGCCAAAAGGGCCCCTTGCCCGGTTCCCACGTGCAACCCAGGAGAAGACGGGGGGTCAGTCTGGATGCTTCCCTTGCATTGCATGCCCCGTTTGATGCAACGGATGTTGCAAAGATCCCGCTGGCAACAGGGAGGCACTTTATTGTTTTTCTGCAGCCCCCCCCAAGGTGGTTCAGCCCAGGGCTTGGTCCCCCTTGCAAAAACACCCCCACCAATAATGCCAACAAGCAGCTCCAGCCACCGTTTATTGTGGATTTTGCTCCATTGCTGGAGGACAAGATTGGAGAAGTATTTGTTTACTGTATGTAGGGGGTCTCCCTGTTTGGGCAGGGGGGCTGGACTAGATGACTGCCAAGGTCCCTTCCGACTCGGATTATTCTGTCCTTTTTTCAGGAGACTAGAGGACCCTCAACGTCCCTTCCAATTCACTTTCTGTCTTCTGGGTTTTTCGCTGAAGAACCTCCTAGTTATTCCGTCTTACGGGCCAGAGTAGATGACCTCCGGGGCCCCTTAGTCATTCTGTCTTCCGAGCAAAAGGGGGCTCGGCTGGATGACCTCCTAGATCCCCCTGCAACTGCAGACATACAGGCTAGATGATCCTCGGGGTCCCTTCCAAGTCTTCTCCCGTCTTCTCAGCAGGGGGCTCGACTAGGCGGCCTCGGAGGTCCCCTTCCAACTCTTCTTCGGAGCGGGAGGCTCGGCTGGATGACCTCGGAGGCCCCCCCTTCCAACTCTGGCGTCCTTCTGTGCAGAGTGGGGTGGGGCCTGGCTGGATGACCTCGGAGGGCCCCCGTCTCTCCCCCCCCCCTTCCCCCCCTCGTGTCTCACCGGGGCACTTGACGTCCATGAAGTAGGAGTTTGGGCTCTGCACCAGGCGCTTCTTCTTGTGCTTCCGCTTCTCCTCCTCGGGGGAGGGGTGCAGGAGGTCCTTCGCGAGCTGAGAGGGAAGGAATAATAACAATAACAACAATAATTATAATAATAGGTGAGAGACCCCCCCACTTTTTCTAGGCGCCATTCCCCCCTCCCCCCCCCACCGCCAACCGCCTTCCCCGCCGCCATCTTGAGCCGCCTGGGCAGCGTGGCCGGAGCCAGCGGGGTCCCCGGGTGGGAGAAGGCCCCGCAGGCGACCCTCCCCGAGGTCCCCCCGCGCCAGGGGAGGAGGGCGGGAGGGCGGCGGTGGGGGGCGGCGGCCGGAGAGAGACGCACCGGCATCTTCGCGTGGAGGCAGCTGCGGACGAAAAGGAGGCCGGCCGGAAGGAGGGAGCGCTATATCCGCTGCGGGGTTTCCTCGCACGGGCGGAAGTCCCGGGGTGGGCGGGGTCAAGAGAGGAGCCATCTAGGGGAGGTCGAAGAGGGGGAGGGGCTGAGGGAAGGGAGCCATCTTGGGAAGGGCATACATTACGACGACGACGCCTCCTTTTTTTGGGCGCCATTTTGAGACGGAGCCTCTCAGGACAAAGGCTCCCCTCCCCCCCTCCCCTTGTCTTCCTCACAGCCCTGCAGGGTAGGCTGCTCTGAGGAAGAGGCTTTTTCTTCTGGGGCTCCCCCAACACAGATACACACAACACACACACACACAACACCCTGTTATCCTACTCTGCTCTTCCCTTGCTCTGAAGGCTTACTAAGGCTCTAGTCCTCATGGAATTGGTTTATTCTTGTGGTGCTGCCCCAACACGCAGACACACAAAACACACACACACAAAACACAGACACACACACACACAATGTCCCACTGTCTTACTCAGCTCTTCCCGTGTTCTGAAGGCTTACTAAGGCTCTAGTCCTCATGGAAGAGGTCTATTCTTCTGGTGCTCCCCAAACAAGATACACACAACACACACACAAAACGCACAAAACGCACACACATGTACAATGTCCCATTGTGTTCCTCAGCTCTCCCCTTGCTCTTGAAGGCTTACTAAGGCTCTAGTCCTCATGGAAGAGGTTTATTCTTCTGCTGCTCCCCCATTAACAGAAATATACACCCAGATAAAACACACAAACACACACACACACAATATGTCCCATTGTCAAGAAACGCATGGCTTATTTTTACCCCAAGTGGTCATGGAACATTTAACACCCGTAAAATTGAATCAAGGAAGCCAAATCTTTGCATGTTTTGCAAGGGGATTTCTATTATTATTATTGTTATTGTTGTTGTTGTTGTTGTTGTTGTTGTTGTTATTATTATTATTATTATTATTATTATTATTATTATTATTATTATTATTCATTTATCCACGACTCTAAAAGAGAAAAGAGAATGGAAAGGATGGGAAACTGAGGGAAGAAAAAAGAAAGAGAGAGAGAGAGAGAGAGAGAGAGAGAGAGAGAGTGAGTGTAAGGGAAAAAGAAAAAAAAAGCATTGACTTCAAACTCTTTTCAGCCCAGTGGGAAATAATAAACACGACAAGCTTCAATTTATGGCGTTTGCATAATATTAATAATCATAATCATAATGATGATAATAATCATAATAATCAATAATCATTATCATCATATCATAATAGCAACGTAACAACAAATCTTATCAGCAAAACCCAACATCCAACTTTCGTTTTTTCCCTCCTTATCTCAAAGCACAACATCCAGAAGGGTGTTTTCCTCCTTCCCCAGCGGTGACGACATCAGAAGCCTTCCAAATAAAACAATCATCATTGAAATAAACAATATTAATCAATAACATTGATCAATCCCCAAAGAGAAAGCAATAGAAACCCTCCTTTTAAAAAAAAAAAACTCCCCTGAAATTTTGCATTTTTTTAGTCCTCCGTTGCAAAAGAAGGATGGGGGGGAAAAAAGGATGCTTTTTGCACAAGGCTGCCTCTTCCCTCCCTCCCTCCCTCCCTCTGCCAGAGGAAGGCCCTCTGCCCATGCTCAGAGGCCCTCTTATCTCTCCAACTTCCCCCTCCTTTGGGAAGGAAATGAATGAATTCCCAGCAAGAGGGATCTCCTCCCCTTCTGAGTCAAGTCTGCCTTGGAGAGGGAGAGGGGGGGGCTGCTTCCATGCCCATTTTGGGGAGGGGGGAGGGAGGGGTTTGGGCGTCCTTGGTGGAGGAGGAGGAAGAGGAGGAAGAGGAGGGGAGAGGAGAAGTACAGCCCCTCCTTCTCCAAAGTTTCTTCCCAGCTGGAGTCTCCGCTTTCTTTCTTTCTTTCTTTATTTATTTTTTCCCCTTCTTTTCTTTCCAGGGTGGGCCACCCGCCCCCGGCAGGGAGGAGAGGGCCTGAGCCCCCCTCCCCAAAATGGCCAAATCTTACGACCACCTTTTCAAACTCCTCCTGATCGGGGACAGCGGGGTGGGGAAGACGTGCCTAATCATCCGCTTCTCGGAGGACAGCTTCAGCGGCACCTACATCAGCACCATCGGTGAGGAGGGGGCTTCCGCCGAGACCCCCCACCCCTGCCCTGACCCCTGACCCCTTTGGCCCCCAGCCCAAAGAAGAGCAGGATGGCAGGGAGAAACTCCTGGGTGTTCTTCTCCACTCCGTCACATCTGGAGGGGGGAGGGTCTTCCCACCCCCAAAATCGACCCCCTGTACATCCCCCATCCCACCCTTGGGGCTGTGGATGATGGGGATCGGGAAAAGGGGGAGAACCCTGCTGGGAAGGGAGTTGGGGGCCGATCCGCGGTCGTCCCCCCCATCCAATCTTTACAATGATTGGGGTGATGAGAAGTTGATTTTTTTGGGGGGGAAATTGAGACTTTTGGGGAGTGGCTCATCCGTTCTCGGGGTCCCAAGAGAGGCTGGGGGTGAGTGGGAAATGCTACAGACCCCCCCCCCCCAGAAGCAATTAAGACCAGGGAAGAAAAGGCCAAAAGAAATGTCCCAATTTTGGTTCCTTTTTAGGGGGGGTGGCGTAATCCAAACTCCACGAGGACTAGAATCTTGGCCAGAGTTTGGTGAAGCTTGAGGAGGGACCTCTCAGGGCTCTGACCCCCCCAAGATCGAAGTTCAATCCATAGGCTGAGAAATGAGTCCCTACTGACCTCTCCCCCCCCCCCAAAAAAAAGGATTGGAGAACCCAAATTGAATAGGAATTCGATTGCCGGCAGAAGTAAACCTGTTGGAAACTGTGAGTAAGGACAAATTCCCGGTTATTTTACCCCCTGCAGGCATCGATTTCAAAATCCGGACGGTGGAAGTGGAGGGTAAAAGAATTAAGTTGCAAGTTTGGTGAGTGCTTCTGAGAACGTGCAGATTTTCTCTGTGTGTGTGTGTGTGTGGGGGTGAATTGTGGAGAAGGAAGGTGGATTATGGAGTACGGAGTCAAAAGAGGAGGGGAAGCAGGACTCTTAGTGACAGCTGCAAAAATCCGTAAAAATGTTTGTAAAAGAGAGGAAGAAGGAAAAAAAGAAGAAGAAAAATATTATTTTGGGGAAGATCTGCAGCTGGATGAAAACGGGGGAGTGGTTTAATTGCAGGAGTCCCCCCCCCCAAGCAGAAGGGGCTGCGGGAGGCACATGGGTTAGGGAGTTAGCTGTGCACGATGGGGGGTTAGAGCCCAACGTATCGGCAAAGTCCCGATTGGGGGGGGGGAGAGGCAACGATTCTGCGATTTGCCAAATTTGCACTCAAACTCGTCCATCGACTTACTTACGCTGGGAATCGGGGAGTAGAATTCCCGTCGGCGAGCAAGGCAGCCATTAAGCGAGTCGTCTCCAATTTGATGATGGCGTTTAAGCCTCCCGTTCTTAAGGGAATCCTTGGGTCACGAAATCGAATCGGGCTTCTCCCCCGTTGATTTTGCTCGTTAGGAAATGGGCGCGGAGGGTGATCAGGTCATCCCGCCATCGTAAGTGCGAGGATCTGGGGGAAGTGACTGTTTTAGTGACGAGGGGAACTGATTTTTTTAAAAAAGACCATCGTTCATTGCAGGGACACAGCAGGCCAGGAAAGGTTCAAGACCATCACCACCGCCTACTACCGAGGAGCCATGGTAAGGGGGCTGCCACCCCTTGGGGACCCCCCCCCACTTGGAAGGGTGAGGGGTACCATCCCAAATGAAGGGCACCTGAGAGATTTTGGGGAGCCCCAGATGGAAAAAAACAACCCAGATCCAGATGTATTTCCCTACAATTAAAATAAATCAATTCAGACAATTGTCTGAAATTGCCTAAGCAGAGGGTTGGTCTAGAAGACCTCCAAGGTCCCTTCCAACTGTTATTTTGCTATCTTTCCTTCCTTCCTTCCTTCCTTCCTGAGCAGGGGGTTCATCTAGAAGACCTCCAAGGTCCCTTCCAACTCTGTTATTCTGCTATCCTTCTTTCCTTCCTTCTTCCCTCCCTCTCCCTTTTCTTCCTTCCTTCCTTTCTGAGCAGGGGGCTGGACTAGAAGACCTCCAAGGTCCCTTCCAACTCTGTTATTCTGCTATCCTTCTTTCCTTCCTTCTTCCCTCCCACCCCCTTTTCTTCCTTCCTTCCTTTCTGAGCAGGGGGTTGGACTAGAAGACCTCCAAGGTCCCTTCCAACTCTGTTTTTCTGCTATCCTTCCTTCTTTCCTTCCTCCCTCCCTCCCTCCTTCCCTCTTTCCTTCCTTCCTGTGGGCAGGGGGTTGGACTAGAGGATCTCCAAAGCCCCCTCCAGCTCTGTTATACTATTCTACATTGGGTTCCCTGCGTTGCCACCGTTTGCCAGGCGCATAACAGGGGACCCATCCCGGGATTTCTTCCAAATATAAGATTTGCTCTTATTAGATGGATTAAAATAAAAAAAATCCCATCACTTTATCGTCCAACGTATCCTGGGCGGAAAAGGCGTAGGATCTAAGAGGAACGGCAGGAGAGGAAGAAGGGAGGGGAGGGAGGTCCCATCGAGGAGCAGGAAAGGGGGGGAGGCCCAAAGACCCGGGAAGTGAATCCCTGAGGACCCCCCCTCCCCACGGATCCCTCCATTCTTCCCTAGGGAATTATTCTGGTCTACGACATCACCGATGACAAATCCTTCGAGAACATTCAAAATTGGATGAAGAGCATCAAAGAGGTCGGTACGAAAGGGGTTTTTGGGGGGGCAGGGTGAGGATTTCAGCAGGTGGGGGGGAGAGACTCTCTGCAGCCAATGGGACACCCCCCCCTCCAACTTTCGCCCCATAGAATCCCTCCCCCCCACCTCTCCCCATCCTGTTTTCCCATCCATCCACCTTGCTTGAGATCCGGGATGACAAGGACAATCCAACGATGGCCAACGCTGCCCTCTGGTGGCGGAAACGTAGAACAGCCTCTGAAAACGGAGGGAAATTAGACCAGAGAGGAGAGAGAGAGAAACGTCTGCCCTCTAGTGGCTATAGGAGGACATGGATTATTATTTTTTATTTTCGCCACGGTTTTTATGGTTTGTAATTAGGGCGATTAAATTGTTTTTTGAATGATTTTGCACGTTTCATTCTTGGTTATTTTGCCTTCATTTGGTGCGAGTCTTTTAACTGCACACAACCTTCGTTCCGTACGCCAGACGGCCAACTATGGGAAGGGAATAAATTAGTCAATATTTACCAAAGAAGGTTGGTTGTTTGATTTACGGGTGGTGGTGAAAATATCCCAAAAGAGAGAGGGATATCCATTTCTCGGATCCAGACTAAATGGTACTTCCTCCTTCCCTCCTTCCTTCCCTTCCTTCCTTCCTCCCTTCCATCATTCCTCCCTTCCTTTTCTTCCTTCTATCCTTCCTTCCTTTCCTTCCCTCCTTTTCTTCCTATCATTCCTTCCATCATTCCCTCCCTCCATCTTTTCCTTCCTTCTCTTTTCCTCCCTTCCTTCCATCATTTCCTCCCTCCCTCCATCTTTTTCTTCCTTCCATCCATCATTCCCTCCCTCCATCTTTTCCTTCCTTCCTTCTCTCTTTTCCTCCCTCCCTTCCATCATTCCCTCCCTCCCTCCATCTTTTCCTTCCTTCCATCCATCATTCCCTCCCTCCCATCTTTTCCTTCCTTCTCTCTTTTCCTTCCTTCCTTCCCTTCCCTTTCGTTTCCTTTCCTTCCCTTTTCCCAGAATGCCTCAGCCGGCGTGGAGCGCCTCCTGCTGGGGAACAAGTGTGACATGGAGATGAAGCGCAAAGTCTCTAGGGACCAAGCCGAGAAGGTATATCGGGGGGCAGGAATTGCGGGGGAGTGGGTGGGTGGGGACTGGCGGTCTTTTAGGATGGCCGTTGGCTTTGACTCGCCATCTTCTTTCCTGGCAGCTGTGCAAGGAGCACGGGATCAGGTTCTTCGAGACCAGCGCTAAGTCCAGCTTGAACGTGGAGGAGGTGAGGGGGTCTGCTTGGCCTGGGGACCCTCCCCCACCCAAAACACACAGAGACGCACAAGGGCCCTCTTTGGGCTTCCAGCCCCCCCACCCCTCCGGCCATCGCCTCTGGATCTGCAAGAGACGAGGCAGCCTTGGGTGGCTGGGTTGGGGACCATGGGGGGGGGCCCTCTGGGTTTCCACCTTCTGGGGAAGGGTGGGGGGCTTCTCCAAGTAGTACATGGCCCAAACCAACATTATGGGCATCCCGGTCTGTTCGTTTATTTGTTTTTTCTCCTCCCCTTTAGGCGTTCAATACTTTGGCTCGTGACATTCTGCTGAAATCGGTCAAGAAATCGGTGAGAGCCCGGTGGGGGGGGGGGGACAGCTGGTAAAATGTGACCAAATCCCTCCCCTCCCTCCTCCTCCTCCCCCTGCTCTTTCTCCTTCCTCCTCCTCCTTTCCCTCTCTTTTCCTCCTTTCTCCTTGCTCCCTTTCTTCCTCCTCCATTCTTCTCCTCCATAACCTCCACCATTTTCTTCTTCCTCCTCCTCTTCCCACTTCTCTTTCTTTCTTTGTTTTTCTTTCTTTTTGTTTTGTTTTGTTTTTCTTTCCTCCTTCCTTCTTTTTCCTCTTCACTCTTTCTTCTTTCCCCTTCCTCCTCTTCCCTCTTCTCTTCCTCCTCCTATTTTTTTCTTCTCCTCCATCACCTGCATCATTTTCTTCTTCCTCTTCTTTTTTCTCCTCTTCCCACTCTTTCCTTTCCTCCATAATCATCACCTCTCCTCCTTCCTCTTTATCACCTCCTTCCATCCTTCCCCCCCCTCTTCTCCTACTCTTCCTCCTCCTTCCCCTTCTTGCATTCTGTCTGTGGTCAACCAGCTCCTGCCTCTTTGACTTCTTTCCCTTCTTCTTCCAGGCTCAGCTCCCCAAGAGACCTCTGGAACTGAAAGCCACGCCAAAACCCAGCTCCAAGTGCTCTTTGCTCTAACCGCTAGGCAGCCACTTCAGAAATGCTCCTCTCCTATGAAGGCCATTCAGCTGGGTGGGGCTGGTTCTCCCCTCTCCCCCCCCCCCGCTTGAGACTCTGAGTTATTTCAGGCTGGACCCTGGACAGGCTTGGAGACCCTTTCCACAATTTCTTCTCCTTCTTTCTCTTTTTCCATTTGGGCAGTTTAATTTTTTGCAGAAAAGGAAGGGGAGTTTGGGGAGGGAGGGGGGGGGGGTCCCAGAGCTGAGAGAGAGGTTGAAAAATTGGGGAGGGGGTGTTCATAACTGGAGATGCCAACCCCCCCTCCCCAAATCGCTGCATTCGCCAGACATTTTGGGGTGATGTTTGTCAAAGTTTGCAACTTTAAAGATCGGTGAACTTTCAACGCCCAGCCTTGCTTGTTGGGGAATTCTGGGGAATTGGAAGTCCTCCCCCCATCTTTAAAAAGTTGTTAAAATAGAAAAATGCCACGCCCTGAAGCTCCACAGCTCCTTTAACACTGATAGGAAAGAACCAGATTAGGAATCTCTCAGCTGGAGGAGAAAACAAAAATCTCTCTTTTTTAAAAAAGTATAAATGTATATATATATATATATATTTCTGTCTGCTGGGACTCTCTGCACTTTGGATGGGTGGAAACCCGGAATCCGGCACCCAGAAAGAACCAGTCATATGTTGGGGGACCAATTGCCTTTTCTAAATCTGCGAAGACGATTAAATATTTGCAGTTTTTCCGAAGATCCGGTGTGTTGAATAGTCATTTTCTGGATTCCGGGAGGGGAGGGAGGCAAAAGGGAGGGAGAAACAGCCAGGGAAGGGTCCTTCTGTCCCGACCCCTTGGACAGAAAGGGAGAGGCCACTCGTATTCCAACCCACCCAGCAGGGTTGTTGTTATGGGAAAATAGGAGGGAGGAGGATTATTATGGTATGCTTGACACCTTGAGTTACTTACAAAAGGAATAGAGGCACAATAATAATAATAATAAAATATCTATATCCATCTCTCTGAAGATGAGTTTTTAGTACATGCTACAGATAAGATAGATAGATAGATAGATAGATAGATAGATAGATGATAGATAGATGATAGATAGATAATATGGATGGATAGATTAGATAGGTAGATAGATATAAAAGATAAGACAGATGGATGGATAGAACGATATAAAGATAGATATAGAAGATAGACATGGATGGATGAATAGATAGGTAGGTAGGTAGATTGATAGACAGACAGATGTATCAGATAGAAAATAGTGCATAGATGAGATAGATAGATAGATAGATAGATGGATAGATAGATAGATATAGATGATAGATAGATAGATAGATAGATAGATAGATAGATGATAGATAGATAGATAGATAGATAGATAGATGATAAAGATATAGTGACAGATAGATATAAATAGATAGATAGATAGGAATATATTGTCCGTCCTCTTTCTCCAGCCTGCGACCGAAGACCCGAAGTGCCTCGTCGCAACCAAACGAACTGAGCCCTTTGCAAGATTCTCCCCCCCCTCGCGCGCGCGCAGAAGCGCCTCCCGTTTCCTCCCCCCTTTCCCAGAATGCACGGCGCGAGTGAGGCGGAAGTTCCGGCGGAGGATGGGGCCAAGGTGGCGGCTGGCGCTGGGGGACGCTTTTGGGGCTGGTGGTCGCCCCTTCGCGGTAAGGGGCTCCTCGTGGGTCGATGGATAGAACCAGAGAGGGAGGGGGGCCTCTTCCTTGAGGGCCAATGCTCCCCAGCCAGCTGCTCCTGGGTTGGACTACAACTCCCATGGTGCGCTGGGCCAATGGGGGTGGGGAGGATGAGAGGTGTAGTACAACCCTTGGGTGAGGGGCAAAGGGGGGGGGTTGAACCCTTTTCTAGGCCCTCTCTGCGCCTTTGCTTGCTGGCTGGGGATGATGGGTGGGGTAGTCCAGCCCACCCGCCTGCCAGAGGCTTCCCTTGAAATTTAAATGATAGTTAATGCTGCTAAATTAGGGGGCCAAAAAAAAAGGGGGGTGCCTGCCAAAATATGGGGATGATGGAGTATTGTAATTTTAATTTACTTTAATTTTGCTTTATTTAATTTACTTTTAATTAATTTTACTTTTACTTTAATTTATTTAATTTTAATTAATTTTACTTTTACTTTAATTAATTTAATTTTAATTTACTTTTACTTTCAATTATTTTAACTTGACCTTTAATTGTTTTCGCCTTATTTTTCACTAATTTAATTTTAATTTATTTATTTTTTATTTTTGAAAAGAAATATATATTTACATTGCGAGATTTAATTTGTCGCTTCAGAGCAACTCTGCGTGGCTCGCCACATAAATTGAATTAACGAATATGTAAGTCAATCCCCCTCGGCGGGTCCGGACTGGGGCTGCCCCCCCTCCCACATTTCTTCCTCGCAATGCAGCTGACCCCCTCCCCCCTCTCTCTCTTTCCCCTCTTGAAGGTCAGCCGAGGGAATCGCAGACAACGATGCCAAAGCACCCGGTAAGCATTTCGCACTTGGCACCGGCCAGGAGGCCTGGGGTATGGCCGTGACGATGAACCTATGGCCTTCTCTGCAGGCATACCTCCCCCCCCCCGAAAAAGGGGTGTTTGGGCTATTTTC
Source organism: Natrix natrix natrix (assembly GCA_029891615.1). NCBI lineage: Eukaryota > Metazoa > Chordata > Lepidosauria > Squamata > Natricidae > Natrix > Natrix natrix. The sequence continues at coordinate 493,646 of JAKRSK010012080.1, forward strand.
ACCCCATTGTCCCGTTCCGTTTTCCCGCAGCGAGCCTGACGGGCACAACTCCGTGTTGGCGGAGGGAGGATTTCGTGGTTACGACGGAGTGCTCCCCTTGCACAAGTTTCCAGATTGTAAGTGGGGTTCGGGGTAAATTGGGGAAGGGGGATACCTTGGTAGGGGTCGGAGGGGGGCAGAAGTATGAACGCTCTTGGCGTGTCTGAATTGTGTGCCTCTCTTGGTCGTCGTTTCGGGATTGCGACAATCCATGATTCACGGAAATCCACCCCATGTAGAGAAGCAACGGGCCTCCTCCTGGGACGGCAGTTAGTCCTCGACGTGCGACCACAATGGAGACCAAAATGTCATTCGTTAAGTGAGCTTTGCTCCAGGTTCCTTGCCACAGTGGTTAAACGAAACGCTGCAGTTGTTAAGTTACCAACACGGTCGTTAAATGAATCCGGCTTCCACCTGGAATTTGCTGATCAGAACGTCGCAAAACACACACACACACACACATACTGGATCGCGGCGACCATCATAAGTACGAGTCGGTTGCCATGAGTCCAAGTTTTGATCTACGGGAACTCGGGGGATGTCGCAACCGTCATAAAGTGTGAAAAATGGTCCTAAGTCGCTTTTTTCAGTGCCATTCAGTAAGTTTGGTCACTAAACAAATGGTTGTAAGATGAGGACGGCCTATTTTTTACAACGTGGGATGTAGGTAACCAAAAAATAATCGAATCAAATCAAAAGTTATTCTTTTCCGATCCTTTTCAACGCCGTTCCGAAATCTCTCTCCTTTTTTATTACTTAATTTTATTATAACAATTTATTTTATGATGTAATATTGCGTTTTGATCCACCGCGACACCAATTCCGCCTCGCTTCCTTGGCCCGCCAAACTTAAAAGACTTTTTCCCATCCCCGGTTCGGGAGATGCCGGGAATCGAAAAGCCCGCTAGATTAAAAACGCTCAACGCAGAAGAGGGCTGCTGGTTGCCCGTCCTCGGTCTTTACACCGCCGTGTCTTCTCGCTTGTAGAAAACCATGTCGGAATGCAGCGTCACGGGTTTTGTCGAGCAAATCAACTGCGGGGTCTCCAAGAAGGGCGAATTCAAGAGGTGGGTGATCCCTTTGGGATCCATTTCTCAACCTTGGCAATTGTCTTTAAGAGAGGTGGACTTCAACTCCCAGAATCCCCCATTTAAAAGGGATGGACTTCAACTCCCAGAATTCCCCAGCCATCCGTCTTATGTTTTGAAGCGTGCTAGCTGGGGGGGGGGATTCTGGGAGTTGAAGTCCATCCCTTTTAAATGGGGGATTCTGGGAGTTGAAGTCCATCCCTTTTAAATGGGGGATTCTGGGAGTTGAAGTCTACCTCTCTTAAAATAGGTTAGATGTGGGATTCTGGGAATTGAAGTCCACCCTTCTTAAATGGGGGATTCTGGGAGTTGAAGTCCACCCCTCTTAAATGGGGAATTCTGGGAGTTGAAGTCCATCCCTCTTTAAGCATGCTGGTTGGGGGATTCTGGGAGTTGAAGTCCACCTCTCTTAAATGGGGAATTCTGGGAGTTGAAGTCCATCCCTCTTTAAGCATGCTGGTTGGGGGATTCTGGGAGTTGAAGTCTACCTCTCTTAGACCCCTCTACTGTCTGACAATTAATTTACAACTAGGTGGATTGTTGGGGTTCTCCCGCCCCCCAATACACAAGATGCCTCCCCATGGCTGTGATTACAAATCTCATCAGCAGTCCAGAGCCAGGATTCCCTCTATCTCGTCATCCTTGACTCGGCAGGGACCCGTGCGGTCCTCTAGTCCAGCCCCCTTGCTCCGGGTTTCCTCCCCCTTGGCGGAGCTGCTGTGACCGCGGCCCTTTTCTCCCCGCAGTTGCCGCTCTTTGGAAATGGAGACCCGGACTTTCTGGAGGTTTGAAGGCGCCATGCTGGGAGCCGCGGCCGTCTTCGCCCTTCTGGTGGTCTGTCGCCAGCGGGTGCTTGACGGAAAAGCCTTGGAGAAAGTGAGGAAGCAGATCGAATCGATTTAGTGTCGGTTTCGGGCGAAGTGGAGCGGGACGGATCCAGACTTTTACTTTGCCGCGGGGAGGAGCAATGTAAGCGTTGCCTCCCCCTCATTTGGAATCCCCCTCCCGCTTTCAGCTGCACTCCCCCCCTCCCACGGACCGGTGTTGCTTCCAGGGGGGGGTGTCTCCCTCTGGCCTTGGGAAAACCCGCAACGTTTAGGGGGGCGACCTCTCCCTCCCTGATCCTTCATCTCTGGCAGTTTTGAAATCATTCAATTCGAACTGGCTTCCCGGCTGGGAACTTCCGCCCATTGCCGTTGTTGTGAGCCTCGCGGCTGCTGGAAATGCATCGTACGAACGGGACACGAGTCTCTTTCGTCCCTCGTACGAACCCCCGAATCCGTTTTCTCCTCCTTATGATTAAAGGTGCTCCCTTTGAGCGTCTGTACCCCAGGATTGGAGGTTGTTTTGAATTTGCGGGTTGTGACTTTTGGGGGGGGGGGGCGAAGCCTGTGAAGGGTTTCTTGTGGGTTGAGAATCGAGCAACGTTTAACGCCATATTTGAAGCGACACGAAAGTAATATTTGAGTGGTGCGCGGTGGCCTAGAGGCGGAGCTCTGGCCTCACAATCCAGAAGCTTACGAGTTTGATCCGAGGTAGAGGCAGATATTTCTCTCTTTAGGTACACTGAGAATATATCTAGTGAATAGCGCAGAATTCTGGGAATTAAAAGTCCACTTATTGTAAAGTTTGCCAAGGTTGAGAAACACAATTTTAAAACAGCTTTTGGAATAAAGGAATGAATTGAACTGCAGTGGAAAGTGAGGGTGAGGGGTGTTGAGAACCAACCCGATCCTTCCTTACCAATTATACATCCGACCTCTGCATTCCTCCGGGAGGCTAACTCCGGTTAGTTTTATCCTGGGTTTTATCTTTTTGGAGCACGGAAGATGCCAACTGGTTGCGTTGACGACGGCTTGGGACTGACTTCGAAAATGGGTTTCTTGTAGAATCCAGCTAGGTATTGGAGGTGTGTATGGATGCAGACCGTAATTCCTCTTGATTTCAAACGACGTTGGGTTATTTGGTGCAAAACAGGCCAGGATTCAAACAACAGGCCAAGTTTGAATATCTTTGGTTTATGGGCAACCTTAAATGATTAGGGGAACCCTAAGTGGAAAAACCTAGCAGGTTGTGTTTGCGTTGACCTGGCGATGCTTAGGTATTTATAGATGCATAAATTTATAGACATCGAAGCGTTTGTCTGACAGGGGCCTTGCTTCCCCCTACTCTCTTGCCCATCATCCCTGCCCTCTCCCCCTCCCCACGCGCTCCTCTTTCCCTCCCTGTCTACGATCTTGGCCCTTTGCCCCAAATCCATCAGGCACTTCCCTATTGATCCACTGGAGGGCGAACGTCACGGCTGGCTTTCCAGAGAAAGCTGCGAAGGAACTGACATCAGAAACAATTGCCGCTCTAGGACGTCACACTCGGTCTCCTTAGCGGGCCAAGCGTTCCAGAGTTATGCTGGAACACACACAGACACACAGAGTCTTTGTTTCCAGAGGGTAAATCATCTGTGTATCAAGTACCAGATTAAGAATCACCCCAAAAGTCGAATTTCAGGCCCAGCCCAGACAGGAACAAACTCCCCCCCACAAAAAAAAATTGCAAAATTTCCCACCCTCAGTTCTGAAATCCTCTCCCGGCAGAAGAAAATACACTCTAGACATGCTCAGGAAGACTCCTTTTATTCCTCCCAAAGCCCGGCTCCAGGATTCCAGCAAAGGGGAGGGAGCGACTCAAGCTCTCCTCATAACCCTACCCCACCCCACCCCAGAGCTGACAGATTGCAGAGAAGCAGAACACGAAGGTGCGTGGCGGGAGGGCGCATACGCAGCGCGCAGCTCACAAGCATTTGAGAAGGAAAGCGTTGCAGCTGGCTCTCCGGGGACAGTCGCAGAGTTTGCCGATGCGGGGGCCTTTCCGGACGGCGCAGGGGTCGCCGAAGGAGCACTGGAAGGGAAGGGGGGGGGGAGGCTCAATCCCCTGTCTTTCCCCTCTCCCGCTCCCCCAGTCTGTGTAAACCCCCCCCCCCCAACTTTCTTGAGTCCTTTTTGCTCTTCATACGACCAGGACTTAAAAGTCAAGCAGAACAATTTGGGACAACGGCTAGGACCCGGGATCGAACGGGATGGGGGTTAGGCTAAATGACCTCTGGCGTTCGCCTGCGAGAATGAAAGATTCCGGGAATCCGGTTCTGTCGTGCTCGGATCTTAACCTATCGGGATTGTGGGCCAGGACGTCCTTCCCAGAAAGAGGGAAAAGTTGCGTGGATGCTCCCCCCAGTTAAATTGTTTCCCCCCCCCCCCCATTCCCCAAATATACCTTGGGCACTTGGTTGAATTTCTTCTCCCAAGCAGAGACCTTCTTATGCTGCAGTTTTTCCAGCACTTCCTGCAGTTCGTCCAGCTGGAAGGAATCAAAATGTCGCAAACATATTTTTTGTAATGTCTGTTTCCTGTCCCCCCCCCTTTCTCTCCCAATTCTAAAAAAGTGAGACCAGGTAGACTGCCTCTAAAGCTGGAGGCTCCACTCAGCCTCCCCACCCACCCACCCCCCGGTTCAGGAAAGGCAACGAAGTCCTTAAACTGCAGCGCTCCCGAAATCAAACCAGGTTGGCAAACTGGAATTGCTTCCCTGCTGCGTAACGGGCTCAACCGGGGTTAATGGGCTGGGCGACACCCCCCCTCCCGGGGGGTCTTCTTTTCTGAGTTTGGGAAGGGGGCTTTGCTGCTGGAAAAAAAAATCTCTCCGGGCCTTTGATTCACACTCTCTGAAGTTTGTTGCCGCTCGATTACTAACGAGAAAATGAAATATTTTCCGGTTTAAAACAAAAACCTCAATCATCCTAATTGCTAAAAGTGGATTGGAATAATCAATCAACACTACTCTTGGATTACAGCACCCATCATCCCCTGCCTAGCTGCTACCCAGAGGGCGAATGGCTTGACCTATCTCCTGTGGCTGTGCAGCCGTGCCCTTGGACGCATGCTGGCTTAATGGTGGTCTGTTCTCCCTTTATCTTGTTTTCGGGCACCGTTCCCCGTTTTATGCATGTGGGAACGGACGTCGACGACGTCAACCCAGGTTCCCTGCTCTGTTTCCTTGCCCTTCTGGAGCGATCCATGTCGCGGGCCACCACCCCGTCGTTCTTTTTCGGGGTTCGCTCCCCCATCGCTCCCTTGAACTGCTACCGATCCTCGGCTACTCACCAGCTCCTTCTGATGCCCTGGGTGTATGTGTTTGAGCGGGAATTCCGATGTCCCTTGGTCAGCCGGCTCTCCCCGGACTAGGAAGAAGAGGCAGAGAAGGGCCACCGTGCCCCAACGGACCCCAATCATGGTTGGCGTATCCCCGGGGCCAATCCACAAGGAGAGCAACGTCTCAGCACCAACGGGAGCTCTCCACGGTGCTGAAACCGAACTGTTCTTCGCCTGCTTCACGCAAGAAAGTCCTTCTTGCACCGTTCCTCCAGCAGCCCACGCCAGCCTCCCCGGGGACCGAGGGAGAGGGAAGGGGGGGTGTTTAAGCGCGGAAGACTGAACCCCCCCTTAAACCTGGTTTCCTGGGGATTTGGGCTCCTGGCAGGGATGATGTGTGTCTGGGCGGGGGGGAGTTGTGGGCGGTTGTGCCAGGCAGGGGCTGCCAATCAGGCATTTCTCCGGAGGGTTTTTTTTTTTCTTTTTTAATGCATTTGTAATTTGGCAGCGCTGAAAAATTAACACCGTCGGCTTTGATTCATCCGTCTCTCTGGACGAGGCCCAGCGAATAAACATCCCGCCGGGCCGGAGCTGAATAATTCGTCCAATAAAGCTTGGCTTTTGATGGGCACCGCTAATATATCCCAACTATTTTGGGCGGATTAATTATTAGCATTCATCAAAGCTGCAGAATTAATTGGCAGCCCGAAGCCAGCTCTACGAGTTTTTCTTTTTTTTGCTTGTTCTTGTTCTTTCGCTTTTTCTCTTTCATCTCTGGCCGAGAAAATTGCGGGAGGAGGAGGGAGGGAGGGAGGGAACGCTGATCCCCGAGCGGGCGAGAGAGAGAGAGAGAGAGAGGTCTTAAAAAGAGGCGGTGGAGGAATACGGTAAAAAACGCCAAGCAGAGGGAAAAGGAGAGCGGGGTTTTGAGAGCGGTAGACTGCTCCTGGATAGGGAGGCTCAATTTATCCCACCCCGTTGGAAAGATTTGATTTGATCGGTTGGGGCCTTGCGCTTCTGACCGTCGTAGTGTGCGTGTCGTCTTTCACCCCCACCTCCGCAGTCACACATGATCAAAATTCGGACGCTCGGCTCCTGTTTACGACGGTCGCAGCGTCCGGGGCGTGTCTCACGCAATCCCCTTTTGCCACCTTCTAACCAGCTGAGTCAAGGGGGAAGCCGTATTCGCTGAACGGCTGCGTGGCTCGCTCATCCGCCGCGGCGATGCCGCAGAGCAGAAAGTTGGTAAAACGAGGCCAAAAACTCAATGTCTCGCTGAGCAACAGACAATGTTGTGCTCCGTTGCTGTCGTAAGTCGAGGATTGGGGTTTAGCTTACTGCAAGGAAGCAAGTGGGCGTTGGAAGCTGGCTCGATTTACAATTTGGCTTCCTGAACTGCGCCGGACGGATAAGGACATTTTTGCCCTTGCCAGGAGCTGCATCTATTGGGTGTATTTTATCTCATTTGGTAAACTGGGCAACAGAATAAAAAAAAAACCCCAGCTGTCTTAACGCAGAGGAGGAAAAATACACCGTGTTTATAATTCTAGACGTCGTCTGGGGACTGGGGAATGTTTGTCCGAAAATGAGATCTGTCTTACAGGAATTAATTTTTCTAAAAGCTTTGGAGTGGAGGAAGCCTTGATGGCCTCAAGGAAAACTTGGTCATGAATTGGAAGACATCCGGCCAGCCATCCTTGTAAATCTTCAATTTTAATATTTCTTGGATGGGCAGGCTTGAGATATAGGTTCTTTCCTTCTGTGCTGTCTTTCGAAGGAGGATGGAGGAGGAGGAAGAGAAGGAGGAGAAGAAGGAAGGAGGAGGGAGGGAAGGAGGAAGAGAAGAAAAAAGGCAGGAAGAGGAAGAAGAAGAAAAGGAGGAAGAGGAAGAAGAAGAAAAAGAGGAAGAGGAAGAAGGGGAAAAGGAGGGGAGGAGAAGGAAGGAAGAGGAAGAAGGAGGAAGAAGAAAAAAGGAAGGAAGAGGAAGAAGAGAAGGAGGAAGGAGGAGAAGAAAAAAAGGAAGGAAGGAAAGAGGAGAGGAAGAGGAGAAGAAAGAAGGAAGAGGAGGAAGGAAGGAAATGGAAGAAGAGGAGGAGGAGAGGGAGGGGGAGAAGAAGAAGAAAGCAACGGCTTATAAATTGAGGATGGAAAGTTTCTTGGCGTGAAATCCCCCGGTAGGAGATCGGATGGAAGAGCCTCTCGGGAATTGCAGCTCTGGCTAATGAGGTTTCTTGGGAAAATAAACCTGAAGGATCGAGAAAGGTTTGAAGCAGACGTAGGAAGCCTCCGGTGACGTTCGGCTTATGTTAATTAAACTCCTTTGTTTCCAAGCAGGATAATTTGCTTCCTGTTGGAGGTGGGGGGGAGGGGGTGGGGGTGGGGGACATGGGAGAGAATCCGGAGGGCGAGCAGACGAGAGCCAGCGAAGAACGAACGGAATTCACTAAACGAAGAAACGAAAGCCCGTGAATGATTTTTCAACCTCCATCCTTTGGGGGACATTTTGAATCTGCAACCCTCCCGCGGACTACAAGTCCCAGTGTCGTCCACCCTGACACTGCTGGGTTGTCAGGTTTCCGAAAGACGCCCTGATTAATTCATGAGCCTCGAGCCAAGTTTCAAAAGAAATCCAGTCATTTATTAAGAGCACCATTTGGGCATTGGAATTCGAGCTCAACTTTACCCCGCTTCCTTCCCTCTCCTCAGTCTGTGTCATAAATCACATTCTCCCAACAAACCCCTCACAAGCCTGTTGTAGTAATCAGAGATCAAACTCTAGCCGAAAATATGCGTGGAATGCGCTCCCCCCCCCGCTTTCCTCACCATGGCAACTGTGAGTTGACATGGGTATTATTGTCTGGCGTGTTTCAACCGGTGAGCTGTATCCCTTGAACAAGGTCTGAGACGGTTTTGAGAGGGTTAAAAGATTCGGAGAAATGGGAATCCTGGAGACGTCGTCTTTTTCTCTTCTGGCTCAACAAATCTTGTTAAAGAAAACTCCGGGAATCTGGCTTGGGAAAGGAATCGTTTTGGGTTTCAGGCAGCCGGCATTGTCCCTCGGATTGACTGCTGCTTGTTGGCAGTGGGGGGGGGGGAGGCCCTTTGCGCATGCTCTGGGGTACCCTTTGCTGTTTGTTTTGGAACGTAAAGCTTCCCAGACGCGAAACGTTGCAGTTCATTTTTGCCGGGATGTCTCATATCTCGTCGAGGTCGGGCCTGGTGGCCTTGCCTTGCCGACGATCCTTCGGTTGGGTCTGGGGTTCAGATCCTGCCTCCTGGGCTGTCTCTCCCACTACAGGGAGGTTTTTCACGTCCTCGCCGATGCGGGTGGTATGTAGTTCGGGGCGCAATTCCGCTTGAACGAGGGGCTCTTCTAGATGACGTGCGGCGGACGGTGTCCCCGGCTCGGAAGCTTCCCTTTGGGTCAAGATATTTCGGGAAAGGACTGGTGGAGAAGACGCGGAGTGTTAAAATGGGGACCTTTTTCAATTCTCCTCAATTCAATTCTCTATTCTTTAATATTTTCTATTCTATATTGTTTTCAATTCTATATAATAGTTTGTACTTTATATTCTACCCTTTTCTATAATATTTTCTGTTCTGTATTCTGCATATTATTATATTTTCTATCCTGTCCTGCCCTCTATTCTGTTTTACTTGTATTTCTATATTCTATTCTATTCTGTTCTATTCTTCATTTCAATCTCCTATCCTATTCTATTCAATATATTCTATTCAATATATTCTACTCCATATTCCATAATATTCTATTCTATTTTTAATATATGTTTTAGTAATACATTTTTATTATTCTATTCTATTCTATTCTCTATTCTATGGTATTAAATATATTCTACTCCATATTCTTATTCTATTCTACTTTACTGTACTCTAATCTATTTTATAGTATTAATTCTATTCTTCATTTCAATATCCTATCCTATTCTATTCAATATATTCTATTCAACATACTCTACTCCATATTCCATAATATTCTATTCTATTCTATTCTATTTTTAATATATGTTTTAGTAATACATTTTTATTATCATTCTGTTCTATCCTATTCTATTCAATATATTCTACTCCATATTCCATAATATAATAATCTATTCTTCTTGGGACAACTTTATACGGACAGGAAGCGTCACGTTAGGATCTGCAAACTTGTGTTTTCAGACGAGACCGAAGGACGATGGGCTCAGTGGAGCCTCCACTTCCAGAGGCACGCTATCTTCGAACGGCGGGCATTGAAAAGCAGGGAGGGGGGTGATACTCACCTCCTGACGGTTCGGGGTTCCCTCCGCTAACCTGAGACGCGCCGTAAAACGAGGCATAGGTGGGCCAGATGAAAAGGCCGAAGGAGACGAGGAGGATCTGGAGAGGAAAAGAGACGGGGATGATGGGAGCGGGAACCCCGGAGGCCCAGTGCTCAAAGAGTGAAGGCCACCTACCACAAGGCAGGTGCTGGTCTGGGTGGCCTTGGTGGACGTCTGGGTGAGGAGTCCCTGGAGCTTCTGTAACTGGTCCAGAAGGGACCTGAAAGAGAAGTTGGAAGCTTGGAGGGTCATCCCAGCCAAAGAGAGCCCTGGACACTGACCGGGACACAGCCACAGGCACGAGGCCGGCCCAGAGAACGTGGTGTCTGGAGCCAGGGGTGCATCCTGGACTCCCAGGTTCTCCCAGGTTCTAATGAGGAAGGTCTTTCCCCAGTCTTCCTCTTCGGTCTTATGCTTTCTGGTCTCCTTCAAAGGTTTCAGGAAGGGAAGAGAAGGAAGGAAGATGATAGAGAGAAGGAAGGAAGAGAGATCATAGGTGAAAGGAAAGAAGGGAGGAAGATGGTGGAAGGAAGGAAGATGATAGAAGGAAGGAAGATCATAGGTGAAAGGAAAGAAGGAAGGAAGATGGTGGAAGGAAGGAAGATGATGGAAGGAAGGAAGATCATAGGTGAAAGCAAAGAAGGAAGGAAGATGGTGGAAGGAAGGAAGGAGGTTGAAGAAGGAAGGAAGGAGGATAGATGATGGAAGGAAGAAGACAGAGGGAAGGAAGGAAGATAGATGATGGATTGAAAGAAGGAAAGAAGATGATGGATTGAAGGAAGGAAGGAAGGAGAAATCCACTACCACAAACCAAGATTATTTTAATGGCACACATGATGGAAGACATGAAGATTTCTTTGAAGGCATTGACTAAAGGAAACCTCCCTCTCTAGGAACAGTCTACCAGTACAAGATCAGAGGCTATGAAAGACGCGTGTTGACTTGAGGGGCAACTTCCAAGAAGCCCCCTTCAAACGGTCTTCTGAAAGTAGAAACTTTGCACCTGATAAAATTGCAGGTCTAGTTCTGAGACACCCCCCCCCCCCAGTCAGCATCTCTGGGGTCTTGGGGGGCAGCCAGGAATGGACTGAAAAACGTGGGAGGGGGACACCAGTGCCCCCAACTCACTCTTTGTGCTTCTCCAACTGCTGGACTTTTTCCTTGAGATCCTGGTTCTGTGTCGAGCAGGCAGCCACCCTGTCAAGCAAACAGACAAGCCAACATGGGGTCTCCTTCCCAGCTCCCGAAATTCCCCGGACTACAGTTCCCATCACAACACCCTAAGCTGCTGTGGCGGATGGGAGAAAACGGAGTTTTCCGCCCCTTCCCTCGCTCCTCCAGTCGCTGTGAGGTCTCTTGAAGTTCCGACGATGACTGCCAGAAGGCCCGGCTAAGGGACCATGGATGATGGGAATTGGAGTAGCAGCATCTCCCTGTGGCTGGGGATGCTGGGTCCTGAAGAGATCCTGTTTCGGAGAGCCACAGATCCTCTTCTAACCATGATTGTGTCCGTATGTTGTGGCTCGCCAGCGGCCAGCGGAGCTGGCAGCAGATTCAGACATTGAGGAGGGTTGGGGAGGAACCTGGGCCAGTCCTGGAGTCTGGGGAAGGCTCTGTGTTGGAGGCAGAGAGGGGGCCAGGGCCGTCTGACAGTTATCAGCTGCCTTCGGCATCGGACATCAGTGGGGCAGAAGAACAGCTGGAGCCTGTTCCCAGTGTGCGCATGCGCAGAGCTGCCAGACACAAAGGGAACAGCTAAAGAACAGGGGTGGACTGGGGAGTAAGGCCACAGGTGGACGATGAATGGCCCCTCCCAGAGGGAATAAAAGAGGAGCGACAGGGGAGTGGAGCTTGCAGGAGTCCATTAGTTTGCTTCATTGGTTCGGGACTCTCGGAGACTCCTGGCCAAGTTTTGCAGAGATCGGCCTGGCAGCTCTCCAAGCCAGATAATGTCTGTGACCGTAAATCCTCCTTCGAAAGACTTTAAAGGAGCAGAATTCACAGCAAATTAATAAAAGCATTTTTTGTCGGGACGAGGAGTTTGCTTCATGTAGTCGGAAAAAAACAACAACTAGCAAACATCCACGTTTCCATCTCGTCTTACCGGCTCTCCAGACCATCCAAATATTCCTTCTTGCGTCGACGGCTGTCTTGGGCAGAGTGCTTGTTTCGAATCTTCCTCCGTATTTTCTTGAGGATTCGCTCTTCTGCCTGCGGGGAGGGGGCAGAGAGCGGGGCTGAGGTTCTCCCGTCATTTCCCCGGCACGATTCACCCTCCGTGACCCTCCCTCCCTACGAGCCCCCGAGGGTGATTTTTCACTCAATTTGACCCGCCTGGCTGGTTCCCGACATCCGGGAGTTGCTGCTAATTAAACGGCTGCAGTGATTCGCCTAACGACTCCAGTGAGAAAGTGAGTGGAAATTATGGGCTCTATTGAGGTGGTTTAAACCGAGGACCTACCCCTGAAGTACAATTAGCTCCACTGCTCTGGTTAGTCTCTCTCTGACCTACCTGGTAGGGCTGTCGTCCTGCCTGTTCGACCCTCCCTCCTGCTTGAAGGCTATCCGGACAGGGGGGAAGTCGGTGGGGGTCTCCCCATCCCTTTGCCCAGCTACCCACCTGGGAAAGGTGTACGACGTCGTGCAGCAAGACGCCCTCCTGGCTTAGCAGCTGCCTCTCCTCCTCCGTCAAGAACGGGACAGGGACCTGGAAGTATTACGGAGGGAAGCTGATGAGCGGAGGAAGGAATGACCCATTTTTCCTATCACATTCCGGAGATTTCGGGGGGCTTGGAGACCCATCTGGGGGGGTGGATGATGGGGAGGAGGAGAAAGCCCTCTGAAAGCCATTAAAAACCAGTTTCAACAAAATGAAACCGAAAGCAATCCAGCGATGGTGGCCCCCGGTGGCGAAGCTAAGGCATTGCAGGGCCGCTCGCTGCACCAATCGGGACGCTTTGCGGCCGCCATTGGCTGCTGAGGGTCACGTGAGCCTTCCCAAGCCTGAAAAAAGTTTTCTAGACCCGCCCAGGAGTTGTTGATTTTTTTAATTAAAAAAAGCCGCCAGGCCCAATTAAAGAGTCCTCCAGGACATAGAGCTGGAAGGAAAGAACGGCCAATCCATGGCCAAAGTTTTAATTTACCCCTTGATCGTATTTTACCTGCTCCGTGGGAATCTCGGCTGCATTTAAGCGGGACGTCCCATCCAAAAATTCCAGCGATGCTTGGCTCGCAGTGCAGATGGGTGGGTGGGTTGCAGGAAAGCTCCAATTTCCTGGAAAAGAACCCCCCGCACAAGTCACGGGAGCTCACTCCGTTACGCGGCGCTAGGGATTCGAACTGCCGAAATCCCGACCTTTCTTATCGACAAGCTCAGTGTCTTAGCCACTGAGCCACCCCGTTCCCTATTTATTATTATCGTTAGCATTGTGTAAAAAATATACTAACCCAGTCAATGCATTGTCCACAAAGTATGTGTGTATGTTAAAGGAAAAATACAAAATACACACAATGTGTATGTATATGTATTTGTGTTACAACCCCTGGTATGCTCAAATATGGGAGGGAACTCACTGTTCCCCCTTTCTGTCTATCGGCTCACTGTAGGAGACCATCCAGGCAGAAAACCATATTTTTAATGTAGCCTTTATTTATCAGCACAAATACAACATATATATATATACATACATACACATACATACATACATACATACAGAGAGAGAGAGAGAGAGAGAGAGAAGGAAGGAAGGAAGGAAGGAAGGAAGGAAGGAAGGAAGGAAGGAAGGAAGGAAGGAGAAAGAAAAAGAAATAAAAGAAAGAAAGAAAGAAAAACGTGATTTAGATTTTGGCTCAACTCCTGTGGCCTAAATCTGATTAAAGTTTCCAATTCGCTGTTTAGGGAAACTGAGGCAAGTTTCTCTTCCCCCACCGCACGCCGGATGCTTACCAAGCGTGTTGATGTCTTCCAAGGTCCCCGGGTCGCAAAGGACCTCCAGGACGATGGTGGGCGATGGGTCGTGAGGAAGGGAGTCTCGTCTGGGACTTGAGGAAACGTCACCGATGTTCTCCGGAGACGCCGTTGAGCTCCTGGGATGGTAGACTTCGTTGGGGTTGATCCGAAGTTGTAAAAGCTCTTCTGGGTCGTCGTCAGGAAGACGCTGAAACGAGGGACACAAAACGGGTGCAAAGCAACGGATGAGTTCTTTCTCCTTGCGTCATAAGTGCGAGGACTCTTTTTGGTAACTCCAAACCGTCGCTAAACAAATGTCGCACATTGAGTGCCAGATTCTGGGTCTTACCTGCAGCTGGCCAACTGGCCAGTTCCTGGGTTTATTTGGAAGGCAGACATAGGGATGATCTTGAAGGAGGATTCGGACGCCGGAGTTTATGGCAGCGAGGCTGGGTCCCGAGTTCGGATCCTCGGTTCCGTCGAAGAGAATTTTGAAAACGTTCGTGCTGTCAAAATCCATTTTATAAAAAGAGTTGAGCCCCTCCAAAAGTCAGAATCGGAATGAGAATAGAGCCGGAAGGGACCTTGGAGGTCTTCTAGTCCAACCCCTGCTCAAGCAGGAGACCCTATGCTATTGCAGACAAGGGACTGTCCAGTTTCTTAAAAGCCTCCAGTGATGGAGAAGGAAGGAAGGAAGGAAGGAAGGAAGGAAAAGGAATAGCAGAATAACAACAACAGAATAACAATAATAAAACAACAAAATAACAAAAAAGCAGAGCTGGGAGGGACCTTGGAGGTCTTCTAGTCCAGCCCCCTACTCAAGCAGGAGAACCTATACATTTCAGACAAGCACCGTCCAGTCTCTTCTTAAAAACCTCCAGCAACGAAGCGTCCACAACTTCTGAAGATTAAAAAAAAAAATCTGAATTTTTTTAAAGGTTAATCTCCACGCCGCCTCCGGCATTCAGTCCAGCCAGCTGAACCGGATACCGGCGTCCCAAATAATGTCCGATGAAACGATGCAACGGGCTGGATCAAAGCCCTTATTTAGAATCCCAAATTCGCTCCCTTCTTTGCGGGGTGCCAGACAGCCCCCCACCCCCCCCAAAAAATAAATAAAAATCAGTTTGCAAGCAGTCCCCGGAACGCCAAAAACAACCGGCCTAAAATCCACCAAGCTGCGAAACTTTTCAACTCTGCAAATATTGGCCAGGGACAAATTTGTCTTCCGAGGACATACACACACACACACACACACACACACACACAAAACCCCACACCTTCCTTTTGGAGGTGCGATTTGGGAGAGGGGAAAAAAATTAAAATTAACCCTTCGCTCCCCGGTCTTTGCCCTTCTCGTTTTGCCATGTGGGGTTGGCCAGGGAGAACAATGTCCCGATTTGTCCTCCGACAAGGAAGTTGTCGGTTTTTTATTTTTTAAAACTCGTTTCTCTACCCAGGATCTTTCATATCCTGAAACTGCCTTTCCGGGACCAACCCACGAGACTTTGGCCAATGGAAAAGGGCTAAAAATAAAGGCCAGGGACTCGTAAACTTTGCCCCGAGGCTCAGAACGATAGTTTTTTTTTTTAAAAAAGAAAGAAAATCTGGCAAAGGAAACGTGTTTGCACACTTAGGTTTCCCCCCCAGGGCACAATAGGCCGGGATGTAAATCCGGTTTGTTTGCAAAAGATTAATTTCCAGTAAAAATTCTAATTCGACGGAAGGCTGAGAAGGAAAAAGTGCCGGAACGTGCGGGGATGGATAGGCTAAGAATGGAAATAAAAGAAAGAGGAGAAACGGAATATTATTTGATTTGGGACACGTGGTATAACTGGTTAGAGCAAGGTTGTGCAATCTGTGCCTCCAGAGCCACATGTGGCTCTTTGGGCCCTCTGCTGTGGCTCCCTGTAGGGCACGGGTGTCCAAACGTGGCAACTTTAAGACTTGTGGACTTCAACCGTCGTAAAACGGAGCAAAAGCAAAATGTCTCACTTAGCAACATATAAACTTGGCGGGCTCCGGAAGGCGAGGAGGACTGTCGGTAAGAGCAAAGGGAAGCCGGGTTGGTTGCAGCCGGAAGGAAGAATCAGACAACGGAACGATAACGGGGTTTGGAAGGGACCTTAGAGGTCATCTAGTCCAACCCTCTGCTCACCCTATACTACAGCTAGGTAGTAAATGGGAGGCAGGATTAGGAATGGAGTTTCCTGGAAGAGGGGGGAGCTCTGACTCATTCCCCCCCTCCCCAATGCTGCAACACTGTTGCAACACGCTTTGATCTCCCTGGAAGTTTCTTTCACACGTGACGATCAATCCAGTTGAGATTTCAGCTGGAAGCCACTTTTTTCTACATTGCGTCTTCCTCATTGGCCAAGGCCTGCTGTCCGTCTTGCGATTCGCCAATCGGCACGCCAGGAACAGACTTCGGGCCCCGCTTCTTTGGCACCTGGCCTCATTGGCCAGGCCTGCTGTCCGTCTGGGAGTCCGCCAATCGGCATGCCAGGAACAGCCTTCTGGCCCCGCCTCTTTCGAACCTGGCCTTTTTTTTAAATTAATGTATTGATTTCACCCTCCCGGCTCCGCCCCTTTCGAACCCCTTTTGAAAAGGACGCCCTCCCATTGGCTGAGCGACGTTTTTTTTTCCCGATTCCCGGCCGACACGCCCTTTCGAACGCCAGGCCGAGAGCCGATTGGCGGATGCAACACTCCTTTCCTTCCTTTGGTTCGGGCCCGGCCACGCCTCTTTGGAACGTCCAGGCAATTTCGGAACTGCGCGGAGTTGCGGCCGCCGGTGAGTTCGGGTCTCCCTCAGAGCGTCGGTGGGAGGGAGGGGGGGACTGGGTCTCTCACCCCTTCTCCTTTTGGGGAAGGGGAGTAGGGTCCTAAGGGAGCCTTACATTCTTAATTACACCCCCCCCCGGTGGGTTTGGATCGCAAGTCCCATGCTCCCCAGCCCGAAAGGAGGATGGTCATGGTAGTCCTGGCCTAGTAAGTCCAAGGGGGTTGGACCCCTACTGACCCCCTCCCCCTTTCCTATTGCTCTTTGAAGCAAGACGGTGCATCATCTGCTTGGTGTCCTGGACTACAGGGCCCATCATTCCCAGAGGGGGTTTGGTGGAGCATTGTAGTCAAGCTTAACTCCTGGGAGTAACTTCATTCGTGCAGGGATAAAGGGGCTGAAGCAATTTTGCTGCCTAGGGGGTGTTTTCCTGCGGAAGGTTGGTGGAACTCATGGCCACTGGATTTATTTTGGTGGGAGAGGGGGTGTCTAAACTTGAGCCTTGGGGATTGTTTCCCGAGGGGTGGGGTGCTATGGAGCCGAGCTGCATAATTTGGAAAGCCATATCCCTGGTTCATTTACTTAGCCTCAATGAGTTTTTAATTCAAATTTAATACGGGCTGGGAATAAGCCAGGATTAATTTTAATTATTTTCTTCCTTTTTGTTGAAATGGAAGACTTTTCTTTTTAATTCTATCTATCTATCTATCTATCTATCTATCTATCTATCTATCATCTATCTATCTATCTATCTATCTATCTATCTATCTATCTATCTATCTATCATCTATCTATCGTAGCTTAAGCTAGGAAAAACAATCCCGGGATACAAAATGAGAGATTATAATTATAATTCCAAGAGAAAAATTATTTAGATTAACCCCTGGGGTCAGTTTGGGTGAAGTGTACAGCCTAGAACTGGAACTACAAATCCCATATTCCTTGCTTCGATGTCAGTTCAAAGTCTGCCTGCAGAACTCAGGTGACTAGGCTGTTGCTGATAGTTTTAACAGCCCATGATTAATTCAAGGATTGTCTTGTCTTTGAAGCAATGTTTGTGCAAATAATAATTAAATTAACTTTCCACTTATCAGGCAATTCCGTCCTTTTCCATTTCTCCTGAAGTTTGCCGAGGTGTCTCTGAATAATTTCAAATTTAGTGAATTTTTAAGATCTGGCTTCTCCAAAGACAGCGAGTTATTTACAAAAAAAAACCCCAAACAACCCACATTTATTTTTATTTGTTTATAAAAATGTATTGCCGTCCCGTATTCACCGTAGGGATAACTCTTTGAGTGCCTTACAGTTAACATCTAAGCTAAAAACATAAACAAGTTAAAAACCAACATTAAAATCAAAGGATTGGCCGCGTTTTGATCACGGCTTGACTTTCGATTTTTAGCTAGCAAATTTATATATAATTTATGGGACGCGGTGGCTCCGTGGCTAAGATGCTGAGCTTGTCGATCAGGAAGGTCGGAAGTTTGTCGGTTCGAATCCCCAGCGCCACGAAACGGAGTGAGCTCCCGTGACTTGTCCCAGCTTCTGCCAACCTAGCAATTCGAAAGCAGGTAAAAAATGCAAGTGGAAAAATAGGAACCACCTTTGGTGGGAAGGGAAAAGCGTTCCGTGCGCCTTCGGCATTAAGCATTGCTGGCCACATGACCACGGAGACGTCTTCGGACAGCACTGGCTCTTTGGCTTTGAAACGGAGATGAGCATCGCCCCCTAGAGTCAGGAACAACTAGCACCTATGCGCGAGGGGAATCTTTATATAATTTATATAGTTTATATTTATATAAACATATTTATGAATTACATTTAATTATAAATTACACAAGCTATAGAAATGAACTGCCTTTCCACAAATTAGCTTCTAGCTTGGCTGGCTAGATTTTGGGTGAACATTTCAGGATTTCGGCTCCTGAAAAAAGCCATTTAAATAAAAATTTTAAAAAATCAAAATTGAATAGAGAAGCAAGTCTTAGCAGCCAAATCCAAAGATAAACGGACAAACTTCCAGAGGTTGAATTACGAATTTCGACCCGTTAGCCTCGATACCCTGGGATGGATGGAACCTGAAATTTAAGGTGGAAAGGATGCTTAAAGATACACTGCCTTGAGCCATGGAAGCTCTTTTTAAAAAACCGACCTGCTTTTCCCAAGCAAAGAGGCCCGTTTGGGAGCCTGTTTTTCAAAATATCTGCCCAATTCTCCCACTTTATGGCTTGTTCTTCTGCAAAAAAACAAACCAACAACCTGGGTTTTTTTAAAAAAATGCAACTTTAGGGGAAGTGACTTTAAAACCTCGGTTAAATTTAGTTCCCGCAACTTGGCAAAATCCCACTAAGTTTGTTTTGTTCCTTTTTTCCCTCCTCCTGGCGATCTGTGTTGGCAGCAAATTAAAATAGCAAGAATTGAAATGTACTTTTTTAAATTTATTTTTTTTAAAAAAAAAGTTTCTCGGATCCCAGACTCGGCTGGCCCGTTTCCCAGAATCTCTGCAGACTTTTCTAAAATCTAATGTGTTTTTTTTTCCCCTCCCTCTGTTTGACCTTGGGTATAAATCAGGAGGGGTCATAAATGGGTGGGGGGACTTACCAGCTGCTTGGAAATGACAAATTACTGGAATTGGTGATTGACTCACTTTGTTTATCTCCGTTTCCGACTGCTGGCTCACTTTTTTGTTTTTTTTAAAATGGTTATTACAGGGCAGTCCTTGACTTACGACCAAAACGATTTTTTGTGGCGAAGTCCATTTTTTCTTGCCGCCGTCATTAAAGCGAACCTGTCCCGTTGAGGTCGGGAAGCCAATCCTGCTTCCATCTCGCTTAAGGTCGTGAAAGGGTGACCCCCCCCCCCTGAAAACCATCGGTCACCAAGTGTGACCACGGGGGGATGCCGCCGACGCTGCAATGGGCGTAAGTGTGAAGAACGGTCGTAAGTCAGGTTTTTCCGGTGCCGCTGTAGCTTTGGCCACTGAGTGATTGATCGTTAGTCGAGGTCTATCTGGATTGTCAAATGATCAGATGGGGTAGTAGTAGTAGTAGTAGTAGTAGTAGTAGTAGTAGTAGTAATAATAATAATAATAATAATAATAATAATAATAATAATCTAGTAATTAATGCCAAATCCGGCAAAACAACTGGCCGCTGTGATACAATTCTAATAATAATAATAATAATAATAATAATAATAATAATAATAATAATAATAATAATAATAATATTTTGGGAAGGAACACCTGATATTCCAGGAATGGAATATGTCGGGTAGTTTGCCATTTATTGTGAAAAAAATGGAAGAAAAATGCTTAATTTGGCTTTCTTCTAATAGTACCAAATACATTTAACTTATTTATGTATTTATTAACACGATTCATATCCAAACAACTCTTAAGTGTCGGCAAACTAACCAAGCCATTCATTGCATCATGATAATTTAATAATGGTGGCCTTACTTTATTTTTCATGATCCAGGCAACTTTTACGTGGTCAATAAATGAAAGCGTGAACTTCAAACTTCCGGTTTATTAACGGATCTATTTAATTCTTTTTATCTCAGGTTTGTTTTTTTGGGGGGTGGGGTGGGGTGGTTGGAGTTGCTTATAATGGCTTTCCTTCCCCAAATATTCTAATAAATTAACAGGGTACAGAGTCACAAATTGGTGGGAGTGCTGCCAAATTGAGCTGGTTTGCCAAGTGTTGGTCGTAACTTGGAACGTCCGCTAAGCGAGGACTGTCGTAAAATTCTCCCCGTTCCTTCCTGTAGGCTGGCTTCTTGGGGTGTCGAAACCCGCAGCGCGTGGACAAGGCACCCCGGACTTAAAAGTGTGGGATCCGCTCGGCAAATTTTGGAGACTCCCAGATTGAAGAGGCTGTAGATTGGTGCGTGTTGGGATGGCCGGATCGTGGGACTCGGATACGAAACTGGAGTCCAAGATGGTCTGGAACCCGTATGAGAGCACGGTGCGCTCGGTGCAGGCTCTGGAGCTGAAGCTGGGCTCCCTGGTGCTACTCCTGTTGGTGACCCTGCTTTGTGCGTTCATCCCCCTTTGGCTGTTCCGGAGGCCGGGGTCTGCCCTCAACAGTGGAAGCTTTGGTATGTAGGTTGGAGGGGGTGGCTGGGTCTAAGGGGCTAGTCCGTGACTGGTTGAATCGGGATTAAATTGGAATCAGGATTGAATCAGAATCTGAGTTGAATCAGGATTGAATCAGAATCTGAACTGAATCTGAATTGAATCAGAGTTAAATCTGAACTGAATTAGAATCAGAGTTGAATCAGAATCTGAACTGAATCAGAATTGAATCAGAATCTGAATTGAATCAATCTGAATTGAATCAGAATTGAATCTGAAATGAATTAGAATCAGAACTGAATCTGAATTGAATCAGAATCCAAATTGAATTGGAGTTGAATCAGAACTGAATCAGAATCTGAATTGAACCAGAACTGAATCAGAATTGAATCAGATCAGAATCTGAACTGAATCAGAACTGACTCTGAATTGAATCAGAATCTGAATTGAATCAGAATTGAACCTGAACTGAATTAGAATCAGAATCCAAATTGAATCAGAACTGAATCTGAATTGTATCCGAATCTGAATGGAATCAAAACCGAATCGGAACTGAATCAGAAACGGAACCGAGTCAGAATCGGAACTGAATCTGAACTGAGTCAGAATCGGAACTGAATCTGGATTGAAACAGAATCTGAACTTCTTTTTTAAAAAAGAAAACTTTTTGGTATGAGTCCATTCCCAGAGGGACGTAGTTAGAGGCTGTTTATCCTCCAGATTGGATCCAAAGGGGCTACCGGTAAGCTACTTATCTGCTTTTATTTCAAAATCGGGCGTAAGTTTACCATTTGAACATTTAATCTTTCTTGTGGCCTTGGAAAACCAGGAACAAATAGGGGAATGTTGTTGTTTGCATTTTTCAGAAACTTGTTTTTAAGAAGAGCGTTAAAAAGAAATGACGCATCGTAAGCGCAGGCCCTCTGTTAAAATTTTGGGCCAGATACTGACTGATCGAAACTGCCTGGTTTAAGTTTCAGCCATTCTCGCCGTTGGCCCGAATAATTAAAAAAAACAGGAAGTTAAATATTTATTGGAAACTCCTGATCTTGAGAAAAGGCCCCAGCAAAAACATAGTTTTGGCTTCAGGCAGATGGAGGATGTCGCCTTTCCGATTTAAATAACGTTTTCCTTTTTCTTGGAGGGGGAAAAAAAAATAAGGAACTCCTGTTTTGGAAAAAGAGGCGAAGGAGGGGGGGGAAAAAACGTCGCCGATAACATTTTAATTTTAAAGAAAAAGGAGATGCGAAAGAACGTCTGAAAACAAACCAGATGCTGTTAAGAAAGTTTTATTTATTTTTTTTCTCTTTAAAAGTTGTATATTTCGACTCGGATAGGATCCGATCTGTATTCTGGATCTGGATATGTTTCAGGCTCGGTCTCCCATCTCTCCCGCCATCTTTTTGCTATAAAAAATTAAAATCTTGGAAAAAAACAAACCCACATACACAATCTAATTATTTTGCAGTTATTTTGCAGTTGTTTTCCAGTTGTTTTGGAGTTATTTTCCAGTTATTTTGCAGTTGTTTTGCAGTTGAATGAAGATTATATGCAGCTTGGAAACGTCACACCAAACTGTCATTCCCGGTTAATGCTGGCCAACATTTTTAATTTCCCCCCCTCTGTCCTCCTCTGTTTTCTCCCGACAGCCCCTCAACGGAAAACCCTCAGTCTCGTGAGTTGTTTTGCCGGTGGCATTTTCCTGGGGACGTGTCTTCTCGACCTGCTTCCTACTTATCTAGCCAGCATTAACGAAGCCTTGGATGATTTACAAGTCACGGTGAGTGAGGCTGTGGAACGGGCCACCATTGCAAATCCTAAATCCCAGGTTTTAATTCCCTCTCAAGAGGAAAGCGAGCGGGAATTTGGTTTTGGAGGGTACTAGAGGGCAGATTAGAAGGGGAGGCTTTATTTTATTTTATTTTTAATATCTCAAATCAATGTGTGCCCTTGGGTGTCGCACTTTCTAATGCCAGTAAAACGTAATGAAATCAATAATTACGTTCAATCAAAAAGGGGAAGAGAGAGAGAGAGAGAGAAAAGAGAGCAAATCAGAAGAACAACAAATTGAAGGGTAGTCCGCTTCGATATTTTAATGCTACGCTTTAAAAGAAAGAGAGAAAGAAGGAAAAGCAAATCAGAACACTAAAAAAAAGGGGGAAATCATCTATCCATCATCCCTTATCCGCTTTAATACTTTGATTGCTATGCTTTTTCTATTGACTTGCCTCCCCAATTCTTCCCTTGAGTCTTTATCTCTAACTGCTTCTTGGCCATTCATTCTAAGCACTTGTCCTACTTCTACTCTCTTTGCAGCGGGAGCGTTAGTAGAGATGGAGCAAAAATCCTAACGGTTTTCCTGCAAGTATTGCAGGAGAAGCCTCCCCCTCGTTGCTTCAGCAAACGCTGTAAAAATCCACAAATTAGTGCGTAGCTTCTGTGGTAGACTGCTTCTCCCCATGCAGGTTCTCTTTTAGGCATCCTGACTGGTTAAGGGGGAAGGCCTCCTTGGGATCGTTGCATTTTTCATTGTTGGCTCGCTTTTCTTTTCTCCGTGTGAGATTAGTCGTTTGTCGAATTAAAGAACGGCAACGCTTCCAAGATATTCGGGCGTCCCGTGTAGCTGAAAAGGGGAAGTCGGAGTCTGGAGCAGGGACCTCAAATTGATGTCGTCTTTTCTCTCTCTTTTCCCCCCGGGCAGCTCCGTTTCCCTTTGCAGGAATTCATCCTAGCGATGGGCTTTTTCATCGTTCTGGTGTTGGAACAGATCGTGTTGGCTTACAAGGATCCGTCGGGATCCCTGGAAGAGACCGAAGCTCTCCTGAGCTCTGCTTCCCATCAGCATTCCTCCCTGCAGCAGGACCAGAGTTGGCCGGAGGGATCCCAGCGGCCCCCGGCTCGCGACCGCCTGGCCAGTGAGCGTACCCACGTCCACGTCGACTTCAACGCCCACTCGGCCATCCGCTTGGTGGTGCTTTTCCTGGCGCTCTCGCTCCACTCCATCTTCGAAGGGCTGGCCGTGGGGCTGCAGGAAGATGGCACCCAAGCGTTGGAGATCTGCCTGGCGCTTCTGATCCACAAAGGCGCCATCGCCTTCAGCCTGAGTCTCAAGCTCTTGCAAGGACGGCTGCGTCCTCGGGCCGTGGCGGTCTGCCTGGTTATCTTCTCGGCCATGACCCCGTTTGGCATCGGGCTGGGGGTGGCTCTGACTGAGGTCCCCATGGCGGCTCTGTCCCGCCTCTCCCGCAGCGTCCTGGAAGGCTTAGCCACGGGAACCTTCGTCTACATCACCTTCTTGGAGATTCTGCCTCACGAACTCGGCTCTTCGGAGCAGCGTATCCTGAAGGTCATCGTTCTCCTGCTCGGATTTGCCTTGGTCAGCAGCGTTTTGTTCGTGAAGATCTGAGCCGGGGCGCGGGGCAGGTGGAGAAAAACCAGGCAGCTCCCGGACACAACTTACCGGCAAGCGTCCAACGTCACGACGACTACCGATTCCTCCTTACAGGAGTTTGCCAAATCTTTTTCCTCGGTTCCCCCATTTTCCGTTGCCAAAACTTTTCCGCTCCCATCGTTCTTGCCTTCTCCCTCTTAACGGGGCTACCGAACCCCACCTCTTGAAAAACTGAACTCCGTTGATATCCAAGCCACCCATCAAACCTGCAAATCCACCCCGGGAAGATCAGGGACAAAGATTCCCGCACGACAAAATATCCGCTCCGCTCAACTCCAAATATTTTCCGCCGGAGTAAAATCGGAGCTCTCTGGCGGGGTCAGGACTTCGATTTAGTGCAAAACGAGACTGTTTGGGTTGGTTTAATAAATCGGGTTGGGATGTGGGGAGGGGGGGGAGATATATTTTTGGTGCCAACCATCTCGGTTCAGCTTTGGAGTGACAACCACAGTGCCTTTTTTCCTCCAGTGCCTTAAATGTTTGTCCGACGTGAGAAACGAGCGAATTAACCCAGGTTTTATATTTTCGAGTTTAGGATTCTGTCAACGTCTTTGAGGCTGTCTCATCCCTTGGACCATCTCCGTTTGTTCCCATCCCAGCTTCTCAACTTGGCCATCATGGTTAAAGCTCGCTCGCTCCGATGCCTTCATTTATTAGTTTCCAAGCAACGCCCGGCGAAATGTCGGCCCAAATCGAGGCCCGTGATGGCTGACGGAAAACCCGCAAAGCTGAGGCTGGAGAAACGAGGAAAGTAACCGAGGTTGCTACGAAAGAACTTAAATCATAGTTTAGTCTAACTGGTCAGTTTTTATTAAACAAAGGCGCTGGGAATCTCGGTTAGCAGAAGAGGGGCCTTTCCTTAAACGCCTTCAAGTTTAAATTCCAAAATGCCCAAAATGCAGAGGACGGTTGCAAAAACGCCTGGAAACCTTTTCCGTTTGAAACGAACTCACTATTATTATTGTTGTTATTATTATTTTTGCGCGTGCCTGGAAAGCCGCTTCAAGAAAGACTCTTTTGTTCTTGGTTTCGAGCCTCACGAACGGGGAGGACAAAAGGAGCACGAGACAGTTATGTTTTCTGCCTTTTATGGAGTGGAGAAAAAAAACCATCTATTTAAGAGTGAAGGCCGCAAAGAGATTTCCCGCCCTCCTTTTTTACGTTTTTAAAAGTTTTAAAAAGTTTTCTTTCCTTTTCTTTTTTGTAGCACGCAACCTTTTTCTTCGCCCCCTTGCCTAGGTGTGCCGTTCAAAAGGGACCTCTCCTAATTAGGATTCCCCCTGCCCCCAGAGGTCCCTGCATCACAACGTCCATCGTTCCCAGCCCGCTGGGGATGATGGGAGGTAGAATCCGATGCATCTAGGAAATACATAAATTGGGAGCTGTTTTGTCTTTTTTTTATATAGAGATAGATTTGCAAATTCTGCAGGGTTCCCAGTTTGTGATGGGGAGTGGATGGGGGGTGGGGACAGCTGCCTGCATCCAGAGGTGGGTGCGGGCGGGTTGCGAGGAGAGACGACAACTCCGCAAAAGGGAATCAAGCTTGTGTGTTTGCGCGGGAATTGAAGGGACAAACTGGGACTCGGCTTAGGTTAGAGCAATTCAATAAAAGCATTTTTTTAAAAAAAAATTAACTACACGCAGTTTGCTTCCTCTGGTGTTTTTATTCCTGTTGTGATTTTGGGTGGGTGGGTGGGTGGGTGGGAACAGATCCCTGGTGGATTGTGTTGTTTCCCCCCCCCCCCAGTGCTTTCCTTAACTTGGAGATCTGGGATCACCTGGGAATCACAGGTAAATCATAGGTGGAGGTAAAGTTTCCCTTCGCACATATGTGCTAGTCGTTTCCGACTCAAAAACGCAGTGATGCTTGCTTAACAACCGGCAAGGCGGGTCGTAAAAATGGGACAAAGTGCCCTTGACACCTGTTTCACCTAGCGACAGAAATTTTGGGCTCTGCTCTGTTGCGGCCGTAAATCGAGGATTACCTCTGTTGGGGATTATTTTAGCGGGGAGTGGAGTGCTTGCAAACCTCAAGTTTCTAGTCCTTAGGAGGAAAATAAATGTGTATGTGTGATCTCTGAAACAAAATGTGTTATAATGCAGAATATTTTAGATAGATAGATAGATAGATAGATAGATAGATAGATAGATAGATAGATATGATAGAGAGCTAGAGATAGATATATAGTATATATACTGTATGTATATATGTGTGTATGTATGTATATGTATGTATTATATGTGTGTGTGTGTGTGTGTATACATCCATATACATATACATACATACATGCATGTATGTATTTGTGTTACAACCCCTGGTATGCCCAAATATGGGAGGGAACTCACTACTCCCCCTTTCTGTCTATCGGCTCACTGTAGGAGACCATCCAGGCAGACAATCATATTTTTAATGTTGCCTTTTTATATTTGTGTTGTATTTGTGCTGATAAATAAATAAAGGGAGACTAGTATAGATCCATTTCGAGCTATTTAGCTCTCATCAGCTAGCCATACCCTTACTGGGATTTGAGCCTGAGAGCTAAATAGCTTGAAATAGATCTATACTAGTCTCCCTTTATTTATTTATCAGCACAAATGCGACACACACAGACACACACACACACGTATTGAAGACTTTTATCTGCTGAATTAAAAATTGAGAATTGACCTGGTTTGATCGCCCTCGTTTGCTGTAAATCTTAATTAATGCCCAATGGAAGAGACCCGGGGTTCAATTTAGTCTGCTCTAATTGGCATTTTGTCTCTCTCTGTGTGTGTTTCTCCTAGCTCCTCCAGCTTTCAAAGGTGCTGAATTTTATCCCGCAAAAGGCCCTTAATTTTTCGGAATTCTTTTTTCCCTTTAAAAAAAAAACAACCCGAAAAATTAAGGGCTTTTTGCGGGATAAAATTCAGCACTTTTGAAAGCTGGAGGAACACACAAGAGACACAAAATGCCAATTACAGCACACTAAATTGAACCCCCGGTCTATTCCATTGTGCGTTAATTAAGATTTACAGCGAACGAGGGGCGAATATATAAATATATATATATATATAAAATATTCTGCCTTATAACATGGATATAACAATCCATGCACGCCGCGCAAACACACGCCCTGAATGCTTCTTTAAAGCTGCAGAATTTAATTGTGCTTCTGTTAAGACTGCTGAGATGTTTTGTTTTTTTAATGATTGTTTCGTTTGCAAAAGTCTAAGCCTGCCGGGAGAGGCGATAGCTTCGGGCTACGTAAAAAAAAAACAAGTTCCTACCTCAATTAATTAAAGTTTAGTAGATTTAGATAGAGCACTTCCTTTGAAGGAAGGCTAAGCACTCTGAGTGTGTAAGATTTTAGCTTCCTTTGTGTTGTGGGCAATCCTCGACTTACGACCGCAATCGGGGGAGCAGAATTCCCGTTGCTAAGCCAGGCAGTTCTTCAGCACGTCGCCTCCTGATTTTGCCGCGCCTTTCGCTGAGGCGGTTAAACGAATCGCGCCGTTGAGTGAATCGCAACACGGTCGTTAAACGAATCAGGCTTGCCCCATTGATTTTGCTGGTGGGAAGGTCACAAAAATGGTGAGCACATGAGCCTGGGATAATGGAACAATTGTTAACACACATTGGTGGTCCAAATGCCCAAATTTTGGTGTAAATACGAGGAGCTGTTGCAAGTCACTTTTCTTTTCCCAGACTTTAGTCACTAAATGAGTGGTTGTAAGTCAAGGACTCTCTCTAATGTTGTTCCATCCAAACTTTTTGCATCTGGTTGAAAAAGGGACAAGTTGGGGAGGTTTTTAAAAACTCAACTGCAACCTAAATATTGTTAAAAATGCAGTTAGCCAGATTAAAAATAAACATTTTTTTAATACATTGCCTTGAAAGGTGGGACCAAGATGAACAGAAAGTTAGTAAATAATAAGTCACTTGGTAAATAGCAGACTGTTTTCATTTGTGCAATATGTATTATATTCTGGGGACCCGACTAGATTTTCTTTTAGTGAAGGTTAAAGCAAATATATCGAAGGGGGAATAGAAAGCAAAACAGAAAGGAGAATTAAGAAGAGTGAGAAATGGCATGGAGGTGGTAGATCTCCAGGATCAGGTAGGTAGGTAGGTAGATGGGTGGATGGAAATAGATAGATAGATAAAGAGGGACAGGCAGGTAGGTAGGAAGATAGGTGGATGGATGGATGGAGATAGATAGATGATAGGTAGGAAGATGGGTAGATGGATATATGGATGGATGGAGGTAGATAGGAAGATGGATAGATTGGAAAATGAGTGGATGGATGGATGGAGATAGATTGATGATAGATGATTGGTAGGTAGGTAGGTAGGAAGATGGGTGGATGGATGGATAGGAAGAGGGTAGATGGATGGGTAAGTGGGTAGATAGATATAAATGTTATAGACAGAATGATAGATACGAATAGATAAAGATAAATAGATGGAGAGATAGATGGGTAGATTGATGGATGATGGATGGCTGGATAGTAGATAGACAGATAAATAGACGGAAAGAGAGAGAGATGGGTAGATAGATGTAAATGATATAGAGAGAATGATAGATACCATGGATGGATGGATGATAGAATAACAGAATTGGAAGGGACCTTGTAGGTCATCTAGTCCAACCCCCGCCTCCCACCCAAGCAGGAGTCCCTACATCATTTCCGACAAACGGGTAGATATTAGATAGATGATAATAAATAAATCACTTTTAACTGAATACAAAATTCATCAGATTGCACTCTAAACTGAGAAACAGAATGCTCAACTATTTAGTATAAAGAGTAAAAAAAAATCAATTTAATTATATTTATAAATTTATAGGTGGCAGCCTGCCTGTCAAGTGTGCAAGGGAAAAGCACTCTGTGCATGCCCAGAGACCCGCTTAACATAACTCAGAATGGGGAAGGGAGCGCCAATTCCCCCCTCCCCTCGGGGGAAAATCCTCTCCCCCCCCCCGGCCGAGAGCGCGCGGGGCCCGCCGGGAACGGGAGTCCCCGCGGGGCCCGAGGCAAGGGCGTCTGCGTCGCGGGGGGAACTCCATCTCCCGGCGTGCCCCGCGCTCGCGGGCCTCCGCCTCGGCCGCGTCCGCGCGGGGCACGCCGGGAGCGGTAGTCCTGGCGGGGCATCCCTGCCGGAGAGTCCGAGGGACCAGCGCACTCGCTTTCCCGGCGTGCCCCGCGCGGGGCATGCGCGCGAGGGGCGGGGCGCGAGGGGGAGGGGGGAGGAGGCCCTGAGGCGGCGGCGGAGCAAGATGGCGGCGGCAGCGGCGGCGGGGGGTTCCGGGGCCGCCGCGCCGGGCTCTTCGTCCTCAGGAGGCGGCGGCGGCAGCGGCGGGGCCTCCTCGTCCTCCGCCGCCGCCTCCTCGGCCTCGTCTTCCCCGGCGGCCGCCGCTTCTTCGTCCTCGTCGTCCTCGGGGGCGTCGTCGTCGTCCAACCCGCGCAAGTTCAGCGAGAAAATCGCCCTGCAGAAGCAGCGCCAGGCCGAGGAGACGGCGGCCTTCGAGGAGGTCATGATGGAGCTGGGCACCACCCGGGTGAGCAGGGGGAGGAGGGAGGGAGGGGGCGCTTCCGGTCGGGGGCGGCACTTCCGGTTGGGGAGGGGGCTGCCCCGGGGGGGGGGAATTGGGGACCCATCATCCCCTGCCTACCCTGAATTGGGGTCTCTGGTGAGGGGTGGATTCTCTCACCCATCATCCCCTGCCTAGCTTGAGTTGGGGTCTCTGGTGAGGGATGGATTCTCTCACCCATCATCCCCTGCCTAGCTTGAGTTGGGGTCTCTGGTGAGGGATGGATTCTCTCACCCATCATCCTCTGCCTAGCTTGAGTTGGGGTCTCTGGTGAGGGATGGATTCTCTCACCCATCATCCCCTGCCTAGCTTGAGTTGGGGTCTCTGGTGAGGGATGGATTCTCTCACCCATCATCCCCTGCCTAGCTTGAGTTGGGGTCTCTGGTGAGGGATGGATTCTCTCACCCATCATCCTCTGCCTAGCTTGAGTTGGGGTCTCTGGTGAGGGGTGGATTCTCTCACCCATCATCCTCTGCTCAACCTCAGTTGGGGTCTATGGAGGGGGCTGGGCTACTCCACCCATCATCCTCTGCCTAGCCTGATTTGGGGGTTTAGTGTAGAGGGCTGAGCTACTCCACCCATCATCCTCTACCTGCTCCCTCTCCCCATGGCTCACAGCCCTTTAGAGGCGATGGGTTCCGCTTCCATCATCCTCACCTTCTTCCCCACTACAGTTCCCATGCTTCGGCTCCTGGCCCAGCTCTCATCCCTCCCCATGGGGGCATCTGGGGTTCTCATGCCCATCCTCCCCTGCCCTGCACTGTGGGCCTTTACGCCCATGGGGCTGTCCTGGTTGGAAAGCTGGGGAGTAATGGGTGTGTGTGGTAATTGCCCTTTGACCCCTTTGACTGGGGGTGGGGGGGTCTTGGTAGCCTGAGAATGTCCTTTAAGGGGTGTGTGTGTGTCTTATAACTGTTCTTCGCACTTACGACCGTCGCAGCCTCCTTGCGATCCTGCTGTCAAAATTCAGACGCTCGTCCTTAACGACGGTCTCAGCGTCCCTGTGTGTGTGTGTGTGTGTGTGTGTGTGAGAGAGAGACGCGACCCCCTTTTACGACCTTCCTGACCAGCCAACTCAATGGAGGAAGCCAGATTCGCTTAACGACCGTGTGACTCAAGGGCCGTGATCCGCTGAACAACGGCGGCGAGGAAGACCGGGGCCAAAACCTAACAAGCCTCTCGCTTTAGCCAGCCGTGGGCATTTGGGGCAAAGGGGTGGCCGTAAGTCGAGGACTGGCCGTAAATCGTGGAAGGGGGGAGGATTTCCCACCTCTCTCTCCTTGCACCCCCTTCCCAAATCACTATTTTTACAACTGGATCACAACTGGAGTTGTGATTGTGGCGTTGTCTCCGTCCGGCACATCCGCCCCACCCTTCCCTCCCCCCCCTGGGAAAGCCGGGGAGTCCCCGGGGAGGCTTCAAAATTAGCCTGGACGGAGGACGGGAAAATCACGCAGGCGGGACGCCACCATGGTCCCAAGATGCGCCGGGATTGTCGGGTGGGGTTGCAGCCGATGCCGATAGACGGGACGGCTGGACCTCCCTCGAACGCAAGACTCTAACCAACATGGCTAGACGCTTAACCAGGGTTAACTTTCCCTCAGCAGGGTTGTTTGTTTATTTTTGTTTCTTTTTTCCTCCTTCCCTTTACTTTTTCCTTCCGTTCTTTCCTCTCTTCCCTCCCTTTGCTTCCTTCCTTTTACCTTTTCTTTCTGTCCTTCCCTTTTCCCTCTCTCCCTTTCTCTTGTCTCCTTCCTTCCTGCTTTTTCTCGCTTCCCTCCTTGCTGGCTTCCTTAACTTTCTATTTCTGTTTTTCCTCCCTCCCTCCCTTTCTCTCTCTTTTTCCTGCCTTCCCTTTTCTTTTTATCTTTCCTTTCTCCTTCCCTCCCTTTCTCTTTTTCCTTCCTTCCATCCATCCATCTTTTCCTCTCTTCCCTTTTCTCCTTGCTTCCTTTACTTTTTCTTTCTCTCTTCCCTCCCTCCCTCTCTCTCTCTTTTCTTCCTTGCGTCCTTCCTTTACTTTTTCCTTCTATCTTTTCCTTCCCTCCCTTTCTCTTTTTCCTTCCTTCCTTCCAGCTTTTCCTCTCTTCCCTTCCCTCCTTGCTTCCTTCCTTTACTTCTTCTTTATCTTTTCCTTCTCCTTCCCTCCCTCTCTCTTTTCCTTCCTTCCTTCCATCCTTCCATCCATCCATCCATCCACCTTTTCCTCTCTTCCTTCCCTTTGCTTCCTTTGCTTTTTCTTTCTATCCTTCCCTCCTCCCTCTTTTCCTCCCTTTCTCCCTTCCTTCCCTCCCTCCATCCTCTTTCCCTTCCTCCTCTCCTCCACGATGCCCTGTTTGTAAGGAAAAAAAACCCTGACTCCTGGTTTCTTCCCAACTCCCCAAAAATCACCTTCCGAAAGAGTCCCCCCCCCCCCGGTTTCTCCATTCCCCCCCCGTCCCCCCAGGTGTGGGTTCTCCGTGAGAAATACATCAAAGAAGAATCCTTATCTTCTTTCCCCAAACTTCAGATTTTGGGCAGCGCAGCGTTTCTCCCATTCCGACCTGGGCAGGGATTGGCCGGAGCGAACGGTCTCAGTTGGGCCGTTGGTTGGTACCAGCAGGATTTTCTCCTTCCAACCCCAGCACAATTCCAGCTTGGAAAACCCAACAAAATTTCCCGGCATCGGCGCTGGTTCAATTGCTCGCCTCCAACATTTGCGTGCAAAACACTTTTGCAATGGGGAGGAAAAAAATTCTGCAATTGGATGCTCCAAAAACGGAAAGTTTTTTGGAACTGAAAAGGCCAAAATCTCCCTCTTGATTTTCTCTCTTTGCAACCTTTAATCCGTGTTCGTGAGGCTGCTTTTTTTCCTTCCATTCGATTTGCAAATTAAAAAGTCCTCCTTGATGAATGAATATATATATATATATATTTCCTTTATGGAAGAATTAAATTAAAATTCGTTCGCACTGGATAGAAACCTGGATTTTCCCCAAAAACCGTGCAAAAAAATGACACTTTGCAAGGACCGAGCGAGCGAGCGAGACTTTTGCAAACCTGGTTTGGTGTCCTTTTTATTTCTTTTATTTTTTGGCGATGATAATCGAGAAAGGAAGGAAGGAAGCAATGAATAATCTGAACTATTTATCATCTCGACATGAAGTGGCCCCAGAAATGGCAGATTCTAATCCGTCATCCTGTTGGACACGTGACCCTTTCCCCCCCCCCAAATATTCAGCGTGTGAGGTTTCAGCTTTTTTTGGGGGGGAAGGGTCCTGCTTGAGCAGGCGGTTGGACTAGATGACCTCCAAGGACCCTTCCAACTCTGTTATTCTATATTCGATGGGACAGAAGTTGCCTTTGGAAGTTGTGGAACTTCATCCCTGGAAGCTTTCAAGAAGAGCCTGGACTGCCATTGGTTAGAAATGATGTAGGGTCTCCTGCTTTGGCAGGGGGTTGGACTAGATGACCTCTAAGGTTTCTTCCAACTCTGTTAAACCTGTTAAATCTGTTAATTTTCATAGACACGGCAGGCAGGTTCGGTAGTTGGAGGGGACAGTCCTGAATATTTCCCCAACCAGTTCTTCCAGATTGATAAACAAGCAGAGATACCAGTCCTCGGGGCCTCTTCCGCCGCTATCTCTGGGTAGTCCGACTTACGACCGTGGTTGAGCCCCAGAATTTCCGTTGCTAAGCGAGGCAGTTGTCAACTGAACTTCGTCCCATTTTACAACCTTTCTTGCCACCGCCGTGGTTTTTACAACCTTTCTTGCCGCCCCGGGGGAGGACACTGTCGTAAATACGAACCACTTGCCAAGCGTCTAAAATTTTGATCGCCTGGCTGTGGGGATGCTGCTGCAGTCGTAAGTGTGAAGAATGACCGTTGCAACCTGGAACGGTCACTAAACGAACTGTTGCAAGTTAAGGATTAGCTGTATTTTTTTAACCCTCATTTTTTCAGGCTGGGGGGGCCAGTCTTTTGCGCCGACGGGATTGCGGTCTCTCTAACAGAATCACAGAGTCGGAAGGGACCTCTGAGGTGTTCTAGTCCAACCCCCCGGCTCCAGCCAGAGACCCTAGTCCATTCCAGACACACGGCAGTCCCAGTCTCCTCTAAAAAATACTCCTCGCTTAACAACGGTGACAAAACAAGGTGGTAAAACGGAACACAATGGACCCAAAATGCTTTCCAGCTTACAAGGGAAAATTTCGGTCTCTTGTCGTCGTAAGTCGAGGCTACCTCGAAGGGTTGGGGTGCCAGGAGAGAGCATGGTAGCCTGCTTCCGGCTCTCCCCTCCCTCTGCTAGCTTGAGCCTCCGCTGCACGAGTGTAAACACACTGAGATTGTGGCATGGTGGAAAGAATGTCGTCCATCAGCTTTGCAAAGCGGTTGGTTGCCCAGGGCAATGAAGGAGTCGTGCGGGTGACTATGCATTGACCACTGTTCCCTATGCTTCTCTTCCCGCCTTCAGTTGCAGGCTCAGAAGTTACGACTGGCGCACAGTAGAGGACCTTACTACGGCGGATCACTGCCCAACGTCAACCAGATTGGAAGCGGCGCAGCAGAGTTTCAGGTAAGCCGTCATTGGAACAAACCAACATCCGGGGATC
This sequence comes from Natrix natrix natrix, assembly GCA_029891615.1. Taxonomy (NCBI): domain Eukaryota; kingdom Metazoa; phylum Chordata; class Lepidosauria; order Squamata; family Natricidae; genus Natrix; species Natrix natrix. The sequence continues at coordinate 527,663 of JAKRSK010012080.1, forward strand.
TTCCCTGCCATTTCTTCCATGATGGTTTTGCTCTTCTGCCTGGGGCTTCCTGATTGGCCGGAGGGGTTTAGCCCAGGCTGCCACCTGACCCAGATACAATCATTCATTGGCACTCCGTTTATGGAAATTGACACACGGTGTGCTGCAATTGACACATAATTATTGAAATTGACTGCACAATGTGCTATTGACTGTGTTGGAATTGATACACAAATTATTTTTTTTAAAAGTTTTTATTTTTAAAATGAACACAAACAGACCAAAAACAACAAACGCAAAACCCTCTTCCATTACAAATTGTAGAAAGTGTGAGGGTTGAGAATTGATGCACAATTTATTGAGGTTGACAGAAAATTGTAGAAATTTGACACATGTATTGGAATTGACACACAATTGATGTGAAATTGACACATATGGTAATTGATACTGAAATTGATGCAGGTTGCATTGAACCTGACAATTACTGAAATTATTATTATTGAAATTGACACATAAATTATTGAAATTGACACAAATTATTGAAATTGACACTCGGTAATTGATAATGAAATTGATGCATGTTGTATTGAACTTGAAATTATTGAAATTATTGAATATTATTGAAATTGACGCATAAATTTTTGAAATTGACGCATACATTTTTGAAATTGACACACAAATCATTGAAATTGATGCGCAGATTATTGGAATTGACACACAAGTAGTTGGAATTGACACACAGGAACTTCCTGTTCCCCAATTTCGCAGACCCCGCTTCAGATTTTCACAACTTTCGTAGATCCCTCTTGTGCCAACCGCATTCCCTCTCTCTTTTTTTCCCTCCAGGGTCCCCTCCATTCTCCTCTGGACTCGGCCCGGGGCACGCGGCATCACGGCCTGGTGGAACGAGTACAGCGGGATCCCCGCCGGATGATTTCTCCACTGCGACGTTACGTACGACAAATATCCTTTCGCCTCGAGATGGCTTTTTCTTTCCCCTTTGCTTGCTAGGCAACACAACTCTAGCCGCCCCGAGACACACCCTTGGCGAGATGGGGTGGGGACGGACATAAACCCACACTGACATTGGGCTGGACGTTGTCCAGTCATTGAAGAGCAAAAGGATTCCCCTTTGGGATTCAGCCTACAACGAGGATTTGCTGGTGACCTACAACATTGTGTCTTCCTTAACTCCCCCATCACATTGACAGTTCTCCTTACAGTCCGGCGTACTTATCCCCTCCTGCTGAACCCAGCTGGAGAAGGTGAGTCTTTCTCACACTTTACATACAGAGCAAGCCACTGCTATATAAAAAAAGAGCACACCTCCTTCCCTGTTAGCACTGATGCCATTATCTAGTTCGGTAATGAAACGTCTGCAAGAAATCAACCACGTTTAGAGAGCACCAAGAACCCCACAGTCCTCCTGCCCCTCCTCTTCCTCCTCCTCTTTTTCCATTCTTTCCACTCTTTTCCCTGCTTCATTTCACACAAGAAAACCTTCCTCCTAACACTGACGACGTTACCTAGTTGGGTCATGAAACGTCTGCAAGGAAACCACGAAGCTCAGAGAGCTACCATCCATTGCTCTTCACTTTTCCGCCCCACGGTCTTCTCCTTCCCACCTGTCATTTGCAGGTCATCCTCCATTTGTGACCGCAATCGAGCCTTGCAGTGACGGTCGTATGTCATGACCGTCACAAAGCACATCGCCCATTTATGACCTTGCTATTTTGTCTGACGACTCTCAAATTTCCTTTCCCAAGTTTGGCCCATTTCGGGAACATATTTGGGTTGCGGAAACAGAGGCGGCCACCAGAGGGTGAGAGAGGGCTTCAGGGAAAACCTCTCGTCTGTGCTGCTGCCCACTAATGGTAGCTGTGTGGAACTGCAGCCCAGATTTACAAAGTCTAGGTAACCCCGGAAGGCAGTTTCCCCACAACCTTGGAGTAACTCCCAGTGTGTTTTTCGTTGCAAAGGACGATGCCTTGGGGTAATTTCCCGGTGGAGAAAGAACGTTTGTTTAGACTGCCTGCCTCCCTCAACAGGTGAGTCCTTTTTCTCATGCGGTGTTTCCCCCCCCCCCCCCCCCCACTTTAAATCAAATGTTTGGTTCCCACCAGTTACTGTATTTTTCAGAGTATAAGACGCACTCCCCCCCCAAAAAAGCCGTGGTTCTTTCCTACATGGCCGCCTACAGAACAGGGGAGGAGGGAGGTACTGTCACTCTCCCCCTCCCCCTTTAAAAGGGAGCTGCGCGTAGCCTTAATGAGGGGAGGGGCCCACTGCGTAAGGTTTGCTCCAGGTTGCAAGCCTCGAAACGCTGGGCGTATGTTTTCACGATCACGAATCGAGGGCCTTTCTGCAGTCCTAGGAATTTTTTTTTGGGGGGGGGAATAAAACGCCCCAGGCTCCTTCTCCTTTGATCTGGTTTGCCTTCTGTTCTCTCATGTGGGTGCATACACACATACACACATCCCTCGGCTGCTTTCTTCAATGCACAAGGCCACGGAGGAGGAGGAGGAGGAGGCCGATTTGATTGCAACTGAACAATGAGCCTCATTTTGTTCCTTTGGAAGAACTGCAGCGGCCGAGGTCCCCCCCCCCTCCCCTCCGTTTTGTCCACACACACCCCAGACATTGTTTAAAAAAGATTGGGGTGGAAAGGGAGTATGAAAGAGAGAGAGAGAAAGAAAGAATGAAAGAGGAGAGAGAAAGATAAAAAGAAAAGAGAAAGAGGTGAGAAAGAAAGAAAGAAAAAGAGAGAGAGAAAGAAAGAGACAAATATGAGAAAGGAGAGAAAGAAAGAACGAGAAAAAAGAGAAAAGATAAAGAGATAAAGAAAGAAAGGAGAGAAAGAGAAAAAAAGAATGAGAAAGAAAAAAGAAAAGATAGATAAAGGGGAGAGAAAGAGAAAGAAAAGAAAAAGGAAAGAAAAAAAAGAAAGAAAAAAAGAAAGGAGAGAAGGAAAGAGAAAGAAAAAAGAGAGAGAGAAACAGACTAGAGAGAAAGAAAGAAAGAGGAAGAAAGAAAGAATCGGCCTCTCTGACAGCTTTGTTAACATGCAACCTCTCCTCCTCGTGAGAAGGTCATGTGATTCCCCGGGACACCCCAACCGTCATAAAGATGAGTTCGTTGCCAAGTTTGGATCGCGATACCGCGGGAGGGGGGGGATGCTGCCAACGGTCGCAAAGTGTGAAAAATGGCGCTAAGTCCCTTTTTTCAGCGCGGCCGTAACCTCGAACAGTCGTAAGTCGAGGACTAGCCGTATCAGGGTTTCTCACAGCTCAGATGGAGCCAGATTTGAGGAAACCTCCAATCCGTCCACTTTTATTCTTTTAATTCCGCCTTTTCCTCTTTCGTAAGTAGAACGAATTCGGACTCCGCCCTTCACACCAGTGTGATGAACCCAAACCCACAAAATGCCTACCTGGGACCCTCCCAGGGGGGCCCCCCGCCCAATCGCAAGAGAGGTGAGTGGCTTACGGGGGGGGTGGCGTTATCACGCGTCCCGGCACGGGGTGGGTCTCGCAAGAGGCCGAGGTGGGGGGAAAGTCCACACTCTGGCTAGGATTTGGGGTTCCTTCGCTGGGATTCCCCTTCTCCGTCGATCCGAGATGATGGTTTAATGGTGGCTTAATGGTCCCGTGGAAAGGACAAGCGGCTGCCATCAATAGCTTTGAGGAAGAGCAGTTTGCCGAGGACTTCAACTCCAAGGAGCTTTGGGCCTTGGATTGGGGTAGATTGCAAGAAATATAATTTTAGGTCATTTTACTCTATTTTACATCTTTATGTATTAAATTGTTGCGTAGTATAAGTTGCATTCGACCCTATGCTCATTTAAATTGTTTGTTATAAGTTTATTGGTAATATGTGATTGAACCTGTGTGTTGAAAGATGGCGGGGGGGGGGAGATAGATAGATGATAGATAGATAGATAGATAGATAGATAGATAGATAGATGATAGATAGATAGATAGATAGATAGATAGATAGATAGATAGATAGATAGATAGATAGATAGATGATAGATAGATGATAGATAGATAGATGATAGATAGATAGATAGATAGATAGATGATAGATAGATAGATAGATAGATAGATAGATAGATAGATAGATAGATAGATAGATAGATGATAGATGATAGGTAGGTAGGTAGGTAGGTAGATAGATGATAGATAGATGATAGATAGATGATAGATAGATAGTTGATAGATAGATAGATAGATAGATAGATAGATAGATAGATAGATAGATAGATAGATGATATAGATAAATAGATGAGAGAGAGAAATAGATAGGTGATTGATAGATAGATAGATAGATGATAGAGATGATAGATAGATGATAGATAGATAGACAGACAGACAGACAGAGATACAGAGAGAGAGAGATAGACACATACAGAGAGATACACACACAGATATACAGAGAGAGAGAGATACACAGAGATACACAGATACACAGAGAGATACACAGATATATATAGATTAGATAGATGATAGATAGATGATATAGATAAATAGATGAGAGAGAGAAATAGATAGGTGATTGATAGATAGATAGATAGATGATAGAGATGATAGATAGATGATAGATAGATAGACAGACAGACAGACAGAGATACAGAGAGAGAGAGAGATACACAGAGAGATACACAGAGACAGAGAGAGATAGACACATACAGAGAGATACACACACAGATATACAGAGAGAGAGAGATACACAGAGATACACAGATACACAGAGAGATACACAGATATATATAGATTAGATAGATAGATGATAGATAGATGATAGATAGATAGATAGATAGATAGATAGATAGATAGATAGATAGATAGATGATAGAGAGAGAGAGATAACACAGAGAGAGATACACACAGAGGGAGGGAGAGAGATACAGAGAGATAAATATAATTATATAAATAAAATAAAGTAATAAACAAACTAGCGGTGCGATGGCCTAGAGGTGGAGCTCTCGTCTCATAATCAGGAGGCTGTGAGTTCAATCCTAGGTAGAGGCCTATATTTCTCTCTCTGGACACAATGAGAATTTATCTGCCGAATATAACTCCTCATTGGTGACAGGGAAGGGCATCTGGCCAGTAAAACACCCAGCTCCATTCAGTTACCCAGACTCCACCCCGCAAAGCATGATAGGGGCCATTTAAAGAAGACATATACCGAGACCTCAAGCCTTTAAGCACTCTTTCTCCAGAGTTGGCCCCTTGAAGAGGGGTGGACTTCAACTCCCAGAATCCTCCAGCCAGCCGTGGGAATTCTGGGAGTTGAAGTCCCAGCCCTCTTCAAGGAGCCGGCTGATGAGACGCCCTGATTGTAACCCTAAACCCAACAAGGTTTCCTGCTATCTTCTACATTTTCTTCTCCTTTTTTTTTCTCCTTTTTTTAAAAGGTTACCTAGATACGGATACGGATAGCAAAGGTAAGGAAGACCCTTCCTCTTTAGCCCCCTCCCCCCCTAAGGTCTTTGCCTTGCAATTTTAGGGGATCAGCATTTGCTCCTAAAAGTGGGGATCTTTTTTCTTAGTTTGAGGAGTGGGAAAGAGCGAGGGGAGGCTGTAACCTTCTCTCCCCTGGTCTCTTAAAACTCTTCCCTTCTTTTTTCTCTTCTCTCTTCTGGCCTTTTCTCTTTCACTTTACTTCTCTCTTTTCCTCTTCTCTTTCCTTTTTTCTCTTCTCTTCTGGTCTCTTCTTTTTCTCTCTCTCCTCCTCCTCTTCTCTCCTCTCTTCTGTTTTTCTCCCTCTCTTCTTCTGTTTCTCTCTTCTCTCCTCCTCTCTTCTGTTTTCTCTCCTCTCTTCTTCGGTTTCTCTTCTGTCCTTTCCTCTCCTCTCTTTCTCTTCTCTTCTCTCCTCCTTTCCTCTACTCTCCTCTCTTCTTCTGTTTTTCTTCTTCTGTTTCTCTTATCTTCTTTCCTCTCCTCCTCTCCTCTTCTGTTTTCTCTCCTCCCTTCTTGTTTTCTCTCCTCTCTCGGTAATTGACATTGAAATTGATGCAGGTTGTATTGAACCTGACAATTACTGAAATTATTATTATTGAAATTGACACATAAATTATTGAAATTGACACATAAATTATTGAAATTGACACATACGGCAATTGATATTGAAATTGATGCATGGTGTATTGAACTTGGCAATTATTGAAATTATTGAGTATTATTATTGAAATTGACACATACATTTTTGAAATTGACGCATACATTTTTGAAATTGACGCATACATTTTTGAAATTGACGCATACATTTTTGAATACATTTTGTTTCTCTTCTTCTGTTTCTCTTATCTTCTTTCCTCTCCTCTCCTCTTCTGTTTTCTCTCCTCCCTTCTTGTTTGCTCTCCTCTCTTCTTCTGTTTCTCTTCTCCCCTCCTTTCCTCTCCTCTTCTTTTTCCCTAAAACTCGTTCGTGGGAAGTGAGGCACCCCCCTGACTGTGCCATCTCTTCCTCCTGCCAGTGTTCCTTTTCCAAGTGCCTTCCATTGAAGAGAGCCTCCTGGACGACGGGAAGCAGTCGCTGAAACCTTGGGACACCAAGAAGGTGGGTGCCAGGGCCTCTCGCTGGCTTTTCTGGCACGGCCCCAACGGCTCCAGAAGCCAGGCCTCGCCACCTCCCACGTGGCCTCTTCCACCCCGTGCCAAACCCCCTCCCCTTCCCCTCTTCCCCGCTACCCGATAACGGGCTATTTCTCTTCCTCAGCTCTCCTCGTCTTCCGCCCGTCCCCGATCCTGTGAGGTGCCTGGAATCCAGTGAGTAGAAGCGGCGTTCTCGTCACGATGTCGGAATAGAATAGAATGGAGTCAAGAATAGAATAGAAATTAAAATGGAATGGAATATAACAGAATAGAGAAAGAATAGAATAGAATATAGAATAGGAAATAAAAATAGAATAGAATATAGGAATGGAAATAGAAATAGGAATACAATAGAGTAACGAATAGAATGAAATAGAGTAGAATATAGAATAGGAAATGAGAATAGAATAGGAATAAAGAATAGAATGTAGAATAGGAAATAAGAATAGAATAAAGAATAGAATAGAATAAAGAATAGAATATAGAATAGAATAGAATATAGAATAGAATATAGAATAGAATATAGAATAGAATATAGAATAGAATATAGAATAGAATATAGAATAGAATATAGAATAGAATAGAATATAGAATAGAATATAGAATAGAATATAGAATAGAATAGAATATAGAATAGAATATAGAATAGGAAATAAGAATAGAATAGGAATAAAGAATAGAATGTAGAATAGGAAATAAGAATAGAATAAAGAATAGAATAGAATAAAGAATAGAATAGAATAAAGAATAGAATAGAATAAAGAATAGAATATAGAATAGAATAGAATATAGAATAGAATATAGAATAGAATATAGAATAGAATATAGAATAGAATATAGAATAGAATATAGAATAGAATAGAATATAGAATAGGAAATAAGAGTAGGAAATAAAAATAGAATAGAATAGAATATAGAATAGCAAATAATACGAAATAAGAATAGGCAATAAGGAATAGAATAGAATAGCCTAATGTTAACCTAATCCAATCCTTTTCTTCTTCCTCCTCCTCCTTCCTCCAGCATCTTCCAGTCCCCCGACCAGCCTGCCAACTTGCCTCTCATCCCGTCCAACCTCAACACGGGAGGCTCCCTGCCCGATCTGACCAACCTGCACTTCCCTTCCCCGTTGCCTACGCCCCTCGACCCGGAGGAGTCGGCCTATCCCAGCCTGAGCGGCGGAAGCAGCACCAGCAACCTGGCCAACACCATGACGCACCTGGGTATCAGCGGCGGGATGGGCCTTGGCCACGGCTACGACCCTCCAGGTACCGGTCGCTGGGGGGCGGGAGGGGCTTCTTATCCGACAATGTGTTGCCGGGCTTGGAGATATATATTTAGCGTGCAAGGAGAACATGACCGAAGAGAAGTTTGAATCTCTAGCTTTTCCAAATTTTATTTCTCCCCCGCCTCCCAAAAAACCCCCATGAGATTTATCAAGCAGGATGGATTGTCATCCCGATTCGTCTCGTTCGTCCGTTTCCACCTGGGACAGCCCGACGGCAGGTGCCCCTATCCATCATTTCATATGTCCTGGCAGATGTTTGGCATTTTCTTCCTGTGTGTGTGTGTGTGTGTGTGTGTTGTACGCATGTGTCCAATCGAACCGTTTCTCCACCTCGGAGGGAACGAGGGTTTGCCGTTTGCGGGAGAGGAGACGTTGCCCGAACTCTCATCGCTCCGCCATCACAGCTGGAAGTCCCTGGCGGCCGTAATAAGACACAATCGGCTATCTCGTGTGTGTGTGTGTGTGTGTGTGTGTGTGGCTTTTGGTTGTCTCATGGATTTATCGTTCTTTTTGTTCTCATTTTTTTGTGTCCACGCAGGGTTGTGTTCATCTATGCAGAGCTCCCTCAGTAACCCCTGCCTCCAGTCCTCGCTTAACGCCCCCGCCCTGCGCCCGGCGCCCTCCCCTCTTGGCGGCCAGTCCATGCCTTCCTCCCTCAGCACCCCCTCGCTATCCACCTCGCTCAGCAACCCCTCCCTCCCCACCTCGCTCAGCGCTCACGCGATGCCGCCCGTCCCGGCTAACCCCCGGCTGCCCCTACCGCCCCACCCACACCACCAGCCCCCCCCTGGCTTTGGGGGCCCGGCCTCCTCTTCCTCCTCTTCCTCCTCCACCGCTTCGTCCCCGGCCGCCTCCTACACCCCTCTGAACGCTTCCCCCCGGCGCAGGGTCCCCCTCAGCCCCCTGACTCTCCCCATGCCTGGAGATGCGCGACGACAACACCCCAAACAGTTTTCGCCAACTATGTCACCCACATTGTCTTCCATCACCCAGGTACGCACTCGGGAGGGGGAGGGAGGAGGCTTGTGACGGGAGCGTGTGTGACCCCCCCCCCTTTGTGCTCACACCCGGCCTCCTCTTTTTCCTCCTTCCCTCCCTCCTTCCTTCCCTCTCCCCCTTCTGTGTGCTTCACTTTCTTTTCCCATCTCATTTCAACTTCCGTAAACCTCCCCCTTCCCGTCTCTTCTAAGGATCGCTTCCAATTATTTCTTCCCCCTTCCGGTCCCGGTATCTCAAGGTAGGTAGTCCTTGACGCGCAGCCACGATGGAGTCCGACAGGTCTGTCGCTAAGCGAGACAGCAACCTGGGAATTGACGACCTTCCTGGCCACAGTTGTTCAGAAACGTTGAGCTCCATTCTGCTCGTAAATCAAGGATTACCTATAATCCCTCGGCGGTTGGAGATGCGGGCAGGGGTTGAGGTGGGCCGGTGGGCCAGCCACATCCATCTTAAGACCCATGATCCCCTACCCTGAGAGTAGCAAGTGGGTGTAGCACAGGGGTGTCAAACTCGATTTCATTGAGGGCCACATCAGGGTTGTTTGACCTCGGGGGGCCAGGGTGGGCGTGGCCAACTCAACATCACTCGTGTCAGGGGCAGCTGTAGTGGCCCGAGCACTCTGCCTGAGGTAACAGACTCCCGAGTTCCGTTTTCGGCTGCGACAGCCTCCTGCAATCCTCTGCCAGGAAAAACGGAGATCCCCGCGGCTCGCACGAGCTCTGTTTTTGCTGGCAGAGGCACCTTCGTTGCTTCCAGGGCAACAAAAGGTGGGGCAGATCTCAGCACCCCGTGGGCCGGAATCGGTCCCCGGGCCTCGAGTTTGACACCCTTGGCACAGCAGGTGTGAAGAGTGCCTCCCTCCCTCCCCAAAGGACCCACGCACCCACCCGTGACGGTCCCCCTTTCTGACTCTTCCATCTCCAGGGGGTACCGTTGGACACCAGCAAGCTCCCTGCAGACCAGCGGCTTCCGCCCTACCCTTACAGCCAGCCAGGCGTGCTCCTTCAACACAGCCAGAAGTCCCAGCACCCGGTGCCTGGAGGAGTCCCTACCTCTCCTCAAAACCGCCAGTCGTCTCAACTACCCTGTCCCTACCCGACGCATTACCAGCCTAATTCCATGCTCCAGCACCAGCTCAACCAGCCGTTGGGTGACTTCGGCTTTGGCAACGTGAGTTTCACTCCCACTTACCGATTTCCCAGGCTCATAGCGGCGGACGTAACGGGGGGGGAGGAGCCTTGGGAGGCCATATAGTCTCACCCCCCTGCTTGGCGCTGAAGATAACCCTCCTCCGACGGGACGTATGCATCTTCTCTTCCCCGCAGTTCGACCAGTACAGCTTTGTCGACAACATGACGGGAGGTTTTGCCTTCAACAGCAACTCCTTCATGGACGACATGGGTGCCTTAAATTACTCGCCGAGCGACAACATGGGACCGCCGGTGGGCGGAGGGGGCGGCCACTGTAGCAACAGCACCGCCATGAACGATCCCCACTTACTCGGTCGTCAGAACCTGAGTAATTGCAACCGTCACGGACCCATTCCTAACATCATTCTCACAGGTAACGGTCGCCGGCTGGTTCGCAGCGGGTGGGTTGACAATGGGTGAGGTGCGTGGAAGTAGCCGCCTTCAAATTTAGAATGGACGGCTCCCACATCAAACGAGAGATTTATCTCGAGATCTTCCCAGCCCCCCCCCCCCCTCCGGTTGTTCAAACGAGATTTGGGAGCGCAGTTTGCTCATCTGGTTAGGACGCCGAGCAGGGTTGCGTTTGAGACCTGGTTGCTGCCACGCGACAGGATGAGTTCCCGTCCCTCACTCCAGCTCCTGCCAATTCGGCAGTTTGAAAGCAGGGGAAGCGCGAGTAGATAGATGGGTTCGGTTCCAGTTCAGTGGGCAACTTCACAGGGACACAGAAGGAGCCCCCGACTGGGCGTCCTCCCGGGCAGTGGGGAGGTCAATTCTTTCAACCCGCTTCGGTGCCCCCGACCCAACTGCTGTAGCTGTAATAGTCGGATGGATTAGGATTCTGCATCCTAGCTCTTTGGACCGCGATTTCTGCTTGCAAAGGGGTCCCGATTGGCCTTTCGTTCCACGCCCCGTCATGTAGCTGTGGGTCTTTTGATTTTCCTTCGTAGGGGATTCCCCGCCTGGCATCTCCAAAGAAATCGCCAGCGTCCTGGCGGGCATGCCGGGTTTCGAAATGGACGCAGCTTCCCTGGGTTTGGACGAGGATCTGAAGATTGAGCCGCTAAGCTTGGATGGACTCAATATGCTGAGCGACCCTTACGTCCTGCTGACCGATCCGTCTGTTGAAGACTCCTTCCGCACCGACCGGCTCCAGTGAACACGAGGGGTGCCCTGAGCCCCCGCCCACACACCACCACCCCGACCCCGGCTGGGACAGCGGGACCCTCACGAGCCGTGGAGAATCAAACGGGGCTGGGCCGCGCTGCCAATCCTCGGGGACCCGATCGAGACAGAGCGAACAATTCGCGCTTTGCTTCCTCCCCGTTTCCCAAACGCCGCGTTATCCCTGCCACACCTGGGGAGACCCCTGTAGCTTCAGTAGCTTGAACGCTTCCACACTTGGCCAAGAGGCAGGCCCGGCCCCGGGTTCAAGGGACATGAGCAGGGGCAACGAGACACCGGGATAGCTGCCCTTTCAAACCCACCCGGTGTCAGATGGACTGGACGAGCAGACGAAGCGAGGAGGGGAGCTCCTTCCCAGACGTATCCGGGTTGGGCGAGATCAGGGGGGTCACCTTCTGAACCCCTCAAAACAAGGAACGGGGCGATGTGAAAGCATCTCGGCCATCTTTCGCCCCGCAACTCTACCTGTGTATCGTTTCCGTACAAGGTGGCAACCGGAGGGAGAGAAGAGGAGAGAGCATGTCAATCATTTTGTTATCGTTTTCCCCACCACCCTTAATTTTTCTGGCCGAATCGATTTTTTGCTCTCTCTCTTTTTTTATTTTTAAAGAATTCTGTACATAACCCTTCCTCCGTTTCCTTTTCCTCTGTCCCCTCCTCTCTCTCGTTCTCTCTTTCTCTCTCTGTTTCAAAACTGCCGTGTTTTTTTCACCCTGGAGAGATGAAGGAGAATTAATTTCTAGTTAAGGCACTTCTAACTTTTGCATTCTTAATCCGTCGGATGTCGAAGACCAGCAGCCGAGAGCCGGGGAGGGGTGGGCTGGTGAGAGGACACCCCACCCCCCAATCCGGGTCGGCCATTGGCCCGGCTCGTCGCCTCCTTCCACTTCCCTTCCCCTTTAGAGGAGGAGACGAACCAGAATGATTTTATTATTATTTTTTAAATACATGTGAATTACCATGATTTCCCGCTCTTGTGCGTCCTTCTCTCTCGCACCCTGATCTACGCCAAATATATTGACAGCGAGGCAGTGGTTAACAGGTCACAACCTCTGGGCGCACCTGTCTTCCGATTCCGCAGAGGTGTCTTATGTATACAGAGCCAGGCTACCACGGAGAGCGAGCGAGTTTTTGTTCGTGCCGGCCAGTCTACCACGGCCCCTTTGGAGGGCGACTCCGTTCCATCCATCTCGTCTTCCCAGCCAGCTTTTGAGGCAGGTCAGTGCTCACTTTGGAGGTGCGGTGGTGGGCTTCCCCCCTCCCTGAATGCCCCCATATTTAACGACGGTGAGTCGAAAATCCCGATTCGGCTCCATCCCAAGACCGCAACGACGCGAGGACATTCTTGAGCATGGGCAGAGAGCTCGGTCATGTAGCCACGGCACAATTTCGGATCGGCAGGCTTCCCTTCATTTACTCCAGAGGGCGGGATGGATCGATTTGGCTTATAATTCCCTTCCCGATAAATCCAGAAGTGGATTTCCAGCAATTTTGAATAATATTTCCCTAATCCCGTTTCGGGTTTTTTTTTCCTTACGGGAAGAAGGCTCTGTTTTTTCCCGGGGCGCTTCCTGATCTCACAACCAGTTTGTCGTACCAGCTCTTGTGTGCTAAAGAAGGTGTGGTCTTGCACAAAACTCTAGCTTGTTCGATCAGAGTTTATTGAGAGCGCCCGGCTCTAAAACGAGATTTCCAGCCGTTTTGGAGGGAAAAAAAAATACCCTACTAATTCTGTTTTTTTTGTTCAAGGGGCAGAAATTTATCGTCCTACAGAAGAGGTGGTGGGCTTGCACAAAACGATGTTTTATTCGACCAGAGTTTATCGAGTGTGTGTCCCCCTGTCCCCCCCCCCAAAACAGGGATTTCCAGACATTTTGAAAAAAATCGCCCACTAATTCTGGTTTTTCGTTCGAAGGGACGGAAACATTTTTCTGTCGCCAAAATTTGTCGTCCCTGAGAAGAGGTGTGATGGGCTTGTGCAAAACCATGTTTTATTCAACCAGGGTTTATCGAGGGTGTCTCCCTGGTTCTAAAGGGGAATTCCATTAGTTTTGAAAAAAAAATACCTCCCTAAATCAAGGTTTTTTGTTCAAGGGATGGAAAATTTTTTTTGTTCGAGGGACCGAAAATTTTGTGGTTCAAGGGGTGGAAAAGTTTTTGTCGCTACAAAATTTGTTGTCCCAGAGAAGAGGTGGTGGCCTTGCACTAAAACTGCTTTATTTGACCAGGGTTTATCAAGAGTGTCCCCCCCACCCCACCCCTGTTGTAAAACGGGAATTTCCATTAATTTTGAAAAAAGATGACCTCCCGAATTCTGTTTCAAAGGGGAGGATTTTTTCCCCTCACAACAAAATTTGTCGTCCCAGAGAATAGAATGGAATGGAGTAGAGTAGAAGAATAGAATAGAATAGAATAGAATAGTAGAATAATAGAATAGAACAGAACAGAACAGAATAACAGAGTTGGAAGGGACCTTGGAGGTCTTCTAGTCCATCCCCATGCCTATACAAGAAGAGGTGGTGGATTTGCACAAAACTATTATTTATTTGATCAGAGTTTATCGAGACTGTGTCCCGTCCCCCCGTGTCCCCCCCACCGACTCTAAAATGGGGATTTCCATTAATTTTGAAAAAAAATACCTCCCGAATTCTGGTTTTTCGTTCAAGGGAAGGAATTGTTTTTTTCTTACGACAAAATTTGTCGTCCCGGAGAAGAGTTTTGTGGCGGGTTTGCGGGAAACTATGGTTTGTTCGATCAGAGCTTACGGAGTCAAGTCCTGTTGGACTCATGGAGGAAACGAACCCCCCCACCCCAGCCTGCGAGACACTACCCCCCCCTCAACCTGACCCATTTTAACCTCTATGGGACTGGGTGGCGGTCTCAGAGACAGAGATGGGTTTCAGAGAACGTGATAAAACGTTACAAACGGAGGACTTAGGCCGGGGCGTAGCGGGAAAAACCTTCTTCCGGAGCATCCTTCAACCGTACCGGTAGTCCTCGATTTACAACGGTTCGTTTCGCAACCATTCAAAGTTACGACGGGGCTGTTCAACTGTTTCTCACAGTTCAAAATCTTTGCATCATTTCCCCTGATCCGGCGGTCAGAATTCAGACTCTTGTAAACCGATTCATACTTATGACCGTGGCTTTAGTCCCGCGGAAGCCCTCTTGCGACGTACCAACCAGCAAATTCAAGGGGGGAGGGGGAGAGTCGTATTCACTTAACAACCAGGTCGCTGACTTGTCGGCTGCAGCGATGTGCTGAGCGGCGGCAGCGGTGAGGAAGGTCGTAAAATGGGGTGAAACAGACTTGACACCGTCCACCTTGGGGTCCCCTTGCGGCCGTGAGTCGAGGGCTGCCTGCGTTGGGTGAGTCTCGGCTCGGGTCGCTGTCAACTTGATTGATAGGCCGTCTCGATTTGAAAGGAGTTGAAATCATTTTAATAATGATTGAATTATATTTTAAAAAATTGTGAATGGGCCGTGGGAATTGGGAAAGGGGGGGGGCAGCCCCAAAGGCTGCCTAAAGCCATTTTTCCCTGCCAGAAGCCTTTCTGTAGCTTTTCGAAACGCTGTTGGAAATCTGAGGCTGAAAGGGAACTCGGGAGGTGGTCTAGTCCAACCCCCTGCCCGAGTATAGGAGAGCCTATGCCTCTCCTAGCAAAACACCCTCCCGACATGGTTTGAAGCCCGAAGTCCTCCCCCGCCTCACCCCCTTATCTACCCGAACAGCTCATCTTTGGCGCACTGCTTTCCTCAACTTAGCGACCCTTCCTTTAGTGACCGTTCCACATTTGCGACGCTACTGGAAAACGTTCAACCCAATTGTCGTTTCCCTCCCTTACCCCCACTCCCCCCCAGGCTTCCCACAATCAGTTGGATCCGAACCCTCCTTCACTGTGATCTGAGTCAACACCTGTGTGTGGGGGTGTGTGACTCATTTAACGACAATCTGTGGTCGTAAGTCGAGGACCTTCCCAAATGGATACGGGAAACAGATTTTTTTTTCCGGGAGTAGGGATTTATTTGGGGGGGGTGGAATACAACTTCTTGGAACCGTTTTGATTATTTGGGGGGGGGGAACAAATCGTCCTTTTCCCAAACGAATGACGACAAAAAAGACAAAAGACCAGCTGGAAAATTTGGGGAAAAAAAACTTCATTTTTCCTTCTTTAAACCCTGCTTAAATTCTCCCCGAGGGCCTGGTTTTCTTTCAGGTCCTCCCCCTTCCCCCCCTCCCTGCCCGTTTTCCCATCCATGCAGCCTAGCAGTGCAAAGCGTCGTTGTAAATCATGCACAAGGCGCCTAGGAAAGTAACGTATTCCTGGAAATTGACCTCTTGGTCCTTGTTTCGGTCCAAATCCTCCATCAGTCCTTGGATTTCGCCTTCTTTCAGTTTCTGGGGGTGAAAAAAGGAAGGAAAAATAAATAAATAAATGATAACAACAACAACAACGACAATAATACAGTTGACCGAGTTTCATGTTTAATGAATAAAGTATAATAATAATAATAATAATAATAATAATAATAATAATAATAATAATAATAATAATAATACAGTTGACCGAATTTCATGTTTAATTAATAAAGTACAATAATCAGTAGACTCAGTTTTATGTTTAATCAATAAAGTGTAATAATAATAATAATAATTAGTTGACTTTCATGTTTAATGAATAAAGTATAATAATAATTAATAATAATAATAATTCAGTTGACTGAGTTTGATGTTTAATGAAATAATAATAACAACAACAATAATAATAATAATTCAGTTGACTGAGTGATGTTTAATGAATAAAGTGTAATAATAATAATAATAATAATAATTCAGTTGACTGAGTCATGTAATGAAAATAATAATAATAATATAATAATAATATAAGGCTTTACAAGCGGGGAGGGGTTGCAAAGAGCTGAGGTAAGCCGAATCAAGAGACTAGTCCTCATGGTTAGAAAAATAATCTTTTATATTCCCCCCCACCCCCGTGTACTTACTGGTCCGATGGTCAACTCTTTCTGAATGAGTTCCTTCAACTCCTTCTTGCTCAGAGTGTTCTTGTCACCTTCCTTCCCCGAATATTTGTGGAAAACGGCCACCAAAGTGCAGAGTGCTTGATCTACAGGCGTGGTCATGATTCGAATTCGGAACCTGAGAGAGGATCTAAGAGGGGAAAAAAAATCCAAAGCTATTCTCCTCGTCGTCTTTTTCTCCGTCTCTGGGTTTTGATTTCTATTTTTTTTTTCATTTTATTTCCCTCCCATTTTATTTCGCTTCGCTTCGCCATTCGGACCGGCCGGGTGGAGAAAATATTCTTCCTTTTTGCAACTACCTAGTTTACAATTTTGCTCTTGTTAAAAGTAAAAGAAAAGCAACTTCCCAAAAAAAGGGGGGGATTTTTTCCTCTTCCCCCCCCCCCCCGGGGATGGGAGTCAACCCAAAAGGACCGTCGCGTCATCTGAATAAGTCGACCATCCTGAATATCTTCCTTTTTATTTTATTTCTTTGATTTTTCCCCCCAGGCTCCAAAGAGGCTTTGATTGTAAGCTGCGATTTCATTTAATGACCAGGTTGAAAGGATATCCAAAGTTTTTCCTTCAGGCTGGGCTGGGCTCCAAATTCCCCAGAAAAACACCCTCGTTTGTCTCCGGATTTTCCTCCGCTCACTCTTTAATTTTCCCCTTGTGGAGCCTCTTTGGCTAGGAAGAGTCTACCTTTCAAAAGTTCCCCACCCGTCCTTTTTCTCTTCCACCGACAATTCTGGGTTTTTTTTCTTTCATTCTTCCTTTCCTCTCCTCTGCACCCTCCCGATGCTTTCCTCCTTCCTCAGGATATTCAGGTCAACATTGGAGCCCAGAGGTCATCTAGCCTGACCCCCTCACCCCCGCTTCCTTGACGAGCGAAACCAGAGAGCTTCTCTGGCATGCTTTTTTTAAAAAGAAAAATTCTTTTTTTGATCGACAGGCTAAAGAGAGAGGGAGGGGGGAAAGCGATGGGGCCCGAGGCTGCCCCCGCCTGGCCAGGATTTGGGGGGCTTTGAACCCACTCCCCAAATGACCCCAAAGGAAATTCCTTGTGTGGCTTTCCTGCTTTGCAAATAAAATCTACGGGCCGCTTCTTGCAGGAAAAGTTCATATAACTGTCATTTCCCCCTCGGTTATCGGACCTCTTCGCTTGTGTGTTTTTCCTTTCCTGTCTTCTTTTCCTTCCCTTCTCTCCTCCTCTCCTCCTTTTCTCCATCCTTCCTATTTCATTTCCCCTTCCTCTCCCCTCTCGTCTCCTTCCTTTCCCTTTTCTTTCTCCTGCCTTCTTTCTCCTTTCCCTTTCTTCTCTCCTTTTCCCTTTCTTTTTTTCTTCTTTCTTCCCCCTTTCCATTCTCCTCTCTTTCCCCTTCCTTCCTTCCTCCCCTCCCCTCTGCTTTACTCCATCCTTCCTTTTTCTCCTCCCTTTTTCTCCCCTTCCCTTTCTCCTTTCCCTTTCTTCCTCTCCTCTTTTCTCTAACTTTCCTTTTCGCCTTCTTCCCTCCCCCGTTCTTTTCTCCTCTCTCTTTCCCCTTCCTTCCTCTCCTCCCCTTTTCTCCATCCTTCCCTTCTCTCCACCTCTTCCTTTCCCTCCTCTTCCTTTCTCCTGCCTTCTTTCTCCTTTATCTTTTTTCTCCTTTCTTTTATCCTCTTTTCTTCTTTCTCCCTTTCCCTCCCCTTCCTTTTCTCCTGCCTTCTTTCTCCTTTATCTTCTTTCTCCTCTCTTCTCTCCTCTCTTCTTCTTTCTCCCTTCCCTTCCCTTCTCCCTATTTCTCCTTGGACTTAATTTAAGCCAGGAGATTTTCTGGCAATGCCGCAGATGGCATCCGGGGCTTCCGTGCCAGCTGTTGTGACTTTGCATCCCGGCCCACACAAGCGCTTCGAACAAGGCCAGCATTTCTAATCTCCCAGCAGCGCTGGAAAAAACGAATAGAAAATCCAATTTTCTGTCTCGGCCAGCCATCCCCGCACCCCCCATCGGCCTGAGCCCAATCGGAAACGCCCAAAGGGGTCATTTTGAACGTCAACATTTTCATTTTTCCCCGCTTCCTTTCCTCCTCTTTTAAGGACCCCACCCAAGTTACTTCTGCTTTTTTTGCAACAAAGGCTGAAAGAAATGGAAAACTTTGAAGAGCTGCGTTCGAATTGAGCCCCCCCTCTCCTCTTCCCCGGGCAGAAAGAGCTGCGTTCGAATTGCCTTCCCAGGATTTCCCACCAGGGGGCATCGAAAATTGGGGAGGGGAAAAAAATTCTAAATTCTTTGGAAAGTTTTACTCTGCCAGCCAGCCGATTGTTGTGAGCGACGGGCGTTGTGTGGGGTGTGGCAGTGTGGCAACGGGCCTCGCCCATGGTGTGTCTTTTATTCCCGCCGCCCCCGCCAAGGGTGGCACCCTGGCATGATGGCGGGTGGGAGGAAAGGGAGAAAGTTTTCGATGGGACGTGGGGCATCCTTTCCCCAGCAAACGAAGAGATTTTTGCTTCCTTTTTTCTGTGATTTAAGAGAGTAACAGTTGGAAGGGACCCTCGGAGGTCTTCTAGTCCAGCCCCCTGCTCAAGCAGAATAAAAAGAATAATAGCAGAATATACACAGAGGGAAGGGGCCCGGGAGGTCTTCTAGTCCAACCCCTTGCTCCGGATCTCCTGGATCCTTTAAAATGTGTTGGATGCCGCCTTGCAAAGGAGTCGGCCTCTAGGATGGCAGTTTGGCACTCTGCACGTGCTCCAGGAGATAGCAGCTGCGTTGGGAGGGGGGAACCCCCCCCCAAATTAGTTATTTTCTCTGCTATCTTCCCAGATGGGCTGAACTTTTTTTTGGGGGGGGGCAAATTCCTTACTTTCCCCCACCCACCCCAAAAAAACCCTCCACTTTTCCTTTGGGGTAGATGGGTGGGGGGGGAGGAAGATCAGCCCCTCCTCCCCAACATCCCCCAAAGTTTTCGGAAGGAGAATAAAAAGGGAGAAACGGAAGGAGGAAATGGGACGAAGGGAGGAATACTCACGGCAAAAAAAGGAGGAGGAGGAGATGTCACCAGACGGCTGGACGAGGGAAAGTGGGAGACTCACCAAGGGGAGAGTCCAGATTTATCAGGAGGGGAGGGGCCTGGCCTGGCCAAACCTGGCCCCCAAGAGGCGTCCGATTGGATGGAAAGGAAGGAGCCCCGCCCCTTGGCTTTGCATATCGGACAGCCCACCTTAATTTGCGGCTATTAAATCCGATTGCAAGTTAAAACAACTCCCTGCTCGTTTGTCTCCTTTTTTTTTTAAAGCAGGTAGATTTAGTTTTATCCTGAGGGCTAGAAACTTGATCTCTTCCTTTGCTTCTTTTCTCCTCCCTGCCTCCCTTTTCTTTCTTTCTTTCTTGCTCTCTCTTTCTTTCTCTATTTCTCCCCACCTCCTTTCTTTTTTCTTTCTCTCTTTCTTTCTCTCCCTCCTTTCTTTCTCTTTTTTCTTTGTCTTTTTCTTCCTCCTTTCTTTCTCTCTTTCTCTCTTTTTCTCTCCCTCCTTCCTTTCTTTCTTTTTCTTTCTTTCTCTATTTCTCCCCACCTCCTTTCTTTTTTTCTTTTTTTCTCTCCCTCCTTTCTTTATTTCTCTCCCTCCTTTCTTTTTATCTTTCTCTTCCTCCCTCCCTCCTTTTTCTTTCTTTCCCTCCTCTCTACCTCCTTTCTTTCTCTCACTCCCTCCTTTCTTTTTCTTTCTTTTTTCTTTTTCTTTCTTTCTCCCTTCCTTCTACCCTCCTTTTTCTCTTTCCCTCCCACCCTCCTTTTTCTTTCTTTCTCTCCTCCCTCCCTCCTTTCTTTCTTTCTGTCCCTCCCTCCCTCCTTTCTATTTCTTTTTCTTTCTCCATTTCTTTCTCCCCTCCCTCCCTCCTTTCTTTTTTTCTTTCTCTCTTCTCTCTCCTCTTCCCTCCTTCCTTCTCTCTTTTTCTCTTCCTACCTCCCTTTCCCCCTCCCTCCCTCTTTTTTCTTTCTTTCTCCCTCCTTCCTTCCTTCTCTCCTCTCCCCCTCCCTTCCCTTCTCTCTCCCTCCCTTCCTCTCTTTCTTTCTCAGTTCTCTCTCTCTCTCTCTCTTTCCGAATCGTAATTCTACTCCCAACGACTGAGAAAAAGAGATTGTACACATGGGCCTTTTTTTTTTGTTTTTTTTTTGTTTTTTTAATGGACGAATAGGCACAGAATAAATCAATATTCCTATTTCTTTGGCTGGCCGGCTTCAGGGCAAAGTTTTCCTGTAATTATCTGGAGAAAAAGGGAATTTGTGCTCGTCTCCTTGTTGTCGATGCACATTTCCCCCCACTCCTACCGACCTTGGGGCAAGACTCACACAAAACAAAAGTGTGAAGTTGCAACCTTCTCATCACATCTCCCTTGTGGGAGTCGGGGGGGGGGGGAAGTTGCACAAGCTTGAATGTCCTGATTTTTCACACCTACTTTCCTGCTGTGGGGTGGCCAGAAGGGATTTTGCAGAAATACAAACCTTGCATACAACCCAGCCCAACAGTGCGTGGTTGCGTTCTCAGGTTAAGATGCAAAAGGGATTTTAACATTTTTTAATTCCCTTCCTGGAGGGAACCGAACCGAGTCTGGTATCTGTCCTTCCACATTGCAAGCCCGAGCTTGCGAATCTGCGTTGCGTTTCTGGATTGCCAGGATTGCGGTGGGAGAAACATTTTTTTCCCCCGTCGCCCAGAAATTTAATCTAATTTCTTTCATTTTACGCTCAAAGCAGCGTTGAAATGCTACCGGTTTGTTCGCGTTTGTTGAACCGGTAGTTAAAAAAAAAAAAGCTTCCCACCTGTGATCGTCGAAAGCTTTTTTCCCGCTTTTTAAAGCATTTTTTTTCCTACCTATTTCCCCGAACCGGTAGTAAAAAAAATGCTTTAAAAAGTGTGTGGGGAAAAAAAGTTCCATGACAAATCAGTTGCGCTGTGCGATCGTGGGAATCTTTTTTCCCCATTTTTTAAAGATTTTTTTTTGCTACCTATCCGCCGGAATCGGGAGTTAAAAAAACGCTTTAAAAAGTGTGGGGGGGGGAAAGGTTCCCACGGCACAGAATAGGTAGTAAAAAATACTTTAAAAGTTTAAAAAGTTGCCCACGCCCATCCAGCCACGTGACACCCTTCCCACCAAGCCATGCCCACCAAGCCACGACCGGTGGCAAAAGTTTTTACACGTCACCCCAAAATAGACAGTTAAAACGACCGCAATTTTTTTGCCCTGTTGCTCCCCGCTTTATTGCATTTTTCTCAAACCTTGAGAAGATCATTTTATTAATTTAGATATTATGGAGAGATGCTTAAAGGAGGACTTAAGAGAAGGGAGGGGGGGGTCTTTCCTTCTCTCCCCCCCCCCTCTTTTTAAGGATGCTTCTCATTTGGCATCCTGTTGGAAAAATTCGTTGTAGGACATGCAAAGGGCCGTGAGGAATCCGGTGTATTCCTTAAAATCGATCTCATCGTCATGGTTCTTGTCCAAGTTTTCCATCAGCTTGTCGATCCCGCGGTCCTTCATTTTCTGCAACGGGGGGAAATGGGAAAGGTTCTGGGTTCGAGATTCGCCGTAACTTGTACCCATCTCCGACTACGGTTGTAGCAGCGAGTCCCGGAGTTTTGTTATCCGGCTTTGTTTGCTTCGGGGCTGGAATTCCCAGGGTTTAGCGCAAGTTCCAAACTCAGCCTGGGATTCTAGTCCTCATGAGACCCAGAACGGTTCGCACGGCACAACGCTCTTCGACTTACGACCGGCCACTTAACACGTCTCAAAACAGGGATCAAGCCCCCCCCTGTCCCAACATTCCCCACCCTCCTCCGAGCTTGTACAACCACATTTTTCGGCAACTGATCCACCTTTACGACCATTCTCACGTGTTTTGTGACACGCTCTCTGCATGCTGTCGTTTACCTCCAGTTTTGCAGTAAAAACCCGCCCCGTGGCAAACTGGCTTTCCCTTAGTGACCGCTGTGTTCGCTTAATGACCGTCGAAAATGGCGCCCAGTTGGGTGCGATCATGGGGGGGGGGGTTGCCAAAATTGCAGGCTGGACAACGGTCGTAAGCTGAGGACAACCCATGACAGAGGCAAAACCGACCACCTTGGCCCTCGGAATCATGAGGACTAGGAACCTGGGCTGAGATTCTTGCGTGTTTTCCCATGCAATGAGTCCCGGAGTTTGGTAATCCGGTTTTATTTGCTTCAGGGCTGAAACTCCCAGGGCTTAGCGTTAAGTTCCAAACTCAACCTGGGATTCTAGTCCTCATTAGACCCAGAATGGTTCGTACGGTACAGCACGAAAACCGATCTTCTCGGCCCTTGGAATCATGAGGACTAGGAACCTGGGCTGAGCTGCTTGCCTTTTTTTCCCTCCGCTGGCATTTATGTTTCAAACATGCCCAGTTTAGCTTTGCCCACGAAGCGAGGGGCATGTTTGCCCCCTTCCTAGACCACTTACCTCTCCTAAAGCCAGTTCCTGTTTTACCAGCTCCTTCAATTCTTGTTTGCTCAAAGTCAGTTTGTCGCCTTCTCTGCCCGAATATTTGTGAAAGGTGCACACCAGAGTGGCCAAGGCTTTTTCCAGAGGGGTCTCCATGGGTCAGGGGGCAGCAAGGACTGTCTGGAAGAGGAGAAAGAGGGGAGGGTCCATCAATTGCACATGGACATACAGGAAGAGGGTCACAATCTGATTTTCCTTTCTCGAGTGTTATTTCTGCTCCTGCATTTAAATTCTGGTCTTTGCAATAACTGTCGTTTTTATCCTCCGCTTCCTCTACTCCATCATTTCTCAGTTTTAGCGACTTTTAAGAGACGTGGACTTCAACTCCCACAATTCCCCTGGCTGGGAAATATTTCCCCCTAGCTAGGGAATTCTGGGAGCTGAAGTCCACATATCTTAAAAGTTTCCAAGTTTGAGAATCACTAGCTTTAAAAAAATATATGCCAGTTTTTCTGTTGGTTCTGTTGGTAATTGTTGCCTGATGTAAGCTATTTTTTTAAAGGTCGATTAAATTTACAATCTTTTATCCGTTGATTTAAATTTATAGCCATGTATCCGTTGATTAAATGTATAGATATCACGCTAACGAGCGATTCTGCTTTGAGATGAAATTCTCTCTTTAAATAGTTGATTAATGTTTGATTAAATATTTCTTTAAATGTTTCTTCGTATATGCATATATATATGTATCGGTATATGCATATGTGTATGTGCGTGTATTTTATATGTATGTATGTATTTATGTATATATGTATTTCTTTAAACCCCCAGAATCACCCTGGAGAGTAGACTTCTTAAAAGACTAAAAAGAGACTTAAGAGCTTGAAATGAAGAGCTCATGCAAGCGAGCCAAGTTGCATTTTTATTTCTTTTTTTTTGCAAAATCATGCCGAATTTGGTGTCGCCATCTTTGTACTCAGGTGGGTATGTATCATCTATCTGCATTTTTCTTCTAATTTTTCTGTCTTTCTAGCTTTTCCATCCATCCATCCTATCATCTATCTATCTATCTATCTATCTATCTATCTATCTATCTATCTATCTATCTATCTATCTATCATTTTTCTTCTAATTTGTCTGTCTATCTATCTTATCTATCTATCTATCCATCCATTCATCCACCTCTTTATCTGTCGATCTGGAACTGATATTATCTATCTTGTCCTTCTTTCTCTTTTTCTTCCCTCCCTCTCTCTTTTCTTCCGCTCATCTCCATTTTTTTCCTTTCTTCCTTCTCCTCCTTCCACCCAGCCTCCCTCCTCTGCCTGCCAATCTTCTCTCATTCCCTCTTATCCATCCATCCATCCATCCATCTCCTGAATCTACTTGTTTCCAAGCTCCGCTATCACCCCGATCTGTTGCCAGGGCTTCAGTCAATGCAATAACAGACAAATCTTTTGCACGAAGGGGCGTTTGCAAAAATACAGTTTTTGCGGTTTCGATAAGAAGGGCAGAGGCCAGCAGGAAAAGAAGGAAGTGGCGTCGGAAAAAATATCTGCACGTTTAAATTCTTCTTTCTTTCTTTAAAGGGATGAGCTTAAAATTTCACGCTTGGATATTCAACCTCTGTAAAGGAGTGACTCACATTAAGCTGAGTAAATAGGTACAAATTTGACAAAGGGCCGCCACCTTGTCTAAACATTAAGCCAGCCCAGACCACTGGAAAATTAAATAATGCCTCCTCATATTTCTGGCTAACTAGGTGGTTGGCTTTAACAACGGGCGTGGCTCTTCAGAGATAAAAAGATTTGCAAAAGCATTTGCAATAAGAACACATTAGCATAATGATCCACTGAATATTTATTGCGTTATGTTCACAGCACTGGCTTTTAACTCCAAAACCCATTTGATGTGTGAACTGAACAGGGAAATTTAGGCTCTGCCAGAAGTTATGATTGCAAAAAAAAAATTTGAATTAAACAAAAAAAAATATCCCAGCGTTTTTAAGTTCCAAGAATATGCTCAGATGCTTTGCATCCTTGCAATCACAGAGACACGGGCAGCTAAGATTTCATATATTATTATGCCTTGTTATGGCGAACCTGATTTCCAAATTGAATCCCAGCTTTGGTTTTCAACGAAAATAAGAAAATTTGCAATAAGATGGGGTGCCCTTTTCCTCTCATTCTTTCTCCTTAGAATAGAATAGAAACTGGAAGGGACCTGGGAGGTCTACTAGTCCAGCCCCCTGCTCAGGCAGAATAAGAGCACAATAACAGAGATGGAAGGGACCTGGGAGGACTTCTAGTCCAGCCTCCTTCTCAGGCAGAATAATAGCAGAATAACAGAGATAGAAGGGACCTGGGAGGTCTTCTAGTCCAGCCCCCTGCTCAGGCAGAATAACAGCAGAGTGACAGAGGGGGGAGGGACCTGGCAACCAGCAGGATGCCAAGGCAACAACCCCCCCCCCCCGCTTTTACAATCCAGTCTCCAGAAACCAGAAGTCTGAGGTAGACTGCTCCTGAATCTGGAGGCTTGGCTGCCTTCTCCCAACCCAAAAGCTGCTTTAAAACAAAACAAAAAAAAGAAGCCAGATTTTTTTTTTTTTAAAAAAACAACTCTTGCAAAAGACAAATGTGTGGGGAACTCCAGGAAGGGAGATCATGAATGAGAGGCTGCACCCCAAATTGACCCGAGGAGAAAGCGAACGTTTTTAAAACCAATAAAAGCAACTCACCGAAGATGGTGGAGGACGATGGGCTTGAAGAGGCGAAGCAGGGAACTGGGTGTGGCGGCTTAAGTGTCTTCTTATACACGGTGTGGGGTCTCTGGGGAGGGATGCTAGCAGAAAGGAACATGGCAGGAAAGCCTTTGGGGACCCACACCGTTCTCCCTCTGGGTTCGACATTGGTTAGATCTTACATCAAAACACCCCAGAATCTGAAGTGGTTTAAAATGCCCCTTTCCCAAGGACAGACCTCCCTGGAAGGAAAGTATTTTACAAAATCAGCCCACCCTCTTGAGTCCCTTCCTTCCTTCCTTCCACTTTAACATGCGTTTCCCCTCCTGATTTTTTCTTTAAAAGGAAAAAACAAAAAGTTCCTTTTTTAAATAAAAAAAAATACGTATACATTTTATTAAAAGTTGACGAGTGGTCGCGCGAACGGGCGCCAACCGAAATAGGTCAGGGAGGGAAGGAAACGGGAAGAAGTTGAAGAAAGTACCAGAGGCGCGATCGGAAAAGAAAATAGAAGGAAGTGGAAGCGACAGCGAGAAAGAGGCGAAGATATAATCTGTACGCATCGTTTTGACTGGAGGTTTGAAGGGCGGAAACAAAAAGGAACACGAAGTAAAATGGAGCAAGAGAAAGAGCGAAAAGAGAAGCGAAAAAGAAGGCGTTAGAAAAGAGAGAGAATGTTTTTTCAATGTATAATTCTTATGGATGATTTTAAGAGCAATAGTGATATCAAATAAAATGGAACAGGAAAGAAAAAAGAAAGAAAGAGAAAGAAAGAAAGAAAGAAAGAAAGAAAGAAAGAAAGAAAGAAAGAAAGAAAGAAAAAGGGAAAGGAAGGAATTTAAAGAAGAAGGAAGTAGAAAAAGGATATATAGATATAATACTTTGTTATGTATAATTCTTATTGATGATTTTAAGAGCAATAGTAATATCAAATAAAATGGAACAGGAAAGAAGGAAAGAAAGGAAGGAAGGAAGGAAGAAAGGAAGGAGGAAGAAAAAGAAAGAAAGGGAAAGGAAGGAAGAAAAAGAAGGAAGTAGAAAAAGGATATATAGATATAATACTTTGTTAATGTATAATTCTTATTGATGATTTTAAGAGCAATAGTAATATCAAATAAAATGGAACAGGAAAGAAAAAGAAAGACAGAGAAGGAAGGAAGGAAAGAGGAAGAAAAGGAAGGGATAAAAAGAAGGAAATAGAAAAAGGATATGAGGATCCGTGTCTTTTTATGTATAATTCTTAACAACGGTTTTAATAACGAGAACTAATGGAAATTAAAATGGAAAGGAAAGAAATTGAACAAAATGAAGAACCAAATGATAAAAAAAGCAGAAAAACTGATATAAAGAAAGATATAAAGATAACAATGGGGTTTTTCGTTAATGTATCCTTCTCATTGGTGGTTTTAAGGGCAGCCATAAAGAACGAAACATAAATTAGAACCGAAAGCCAAGAAATAAACAAGATTTAAGATAAGGAGAAAAGTAGAAGAAAGCAGGAGACCAAATATACAAGGAAGATATAAAGTTATAATTTAAAAAAACCAGAACTTTCAAAGATTGCATCGGTTTCGTAGCTGGCAGAAATGTCGCCAGTCCTGTTTTCTTTCTTGTTTATTTTGTAAATTCAAAAAAAGGCTTTTTTTTTTGCCGGGGGGGGGGGGGGGAAATAAATCAAAATATAGAATCTGATCTAAGTCAAAAAGGCTGGCATTTAAAAAAAATAAATAAATAGAGAGAAAGAGAGAGAGAGAAAAGAGGGAGGGAAAAGTGCCCTTTTTCTGGACTTTAGCAGCATCCAAAGCTTAAATCCCTCTGGGCAGGACCAAGGGGATGCAGGAGGCAAGCGGTTGCCTAGCAACAGATGAAGCCAGGGACCAAGAAGGCCAGGTGAGGGATGCTCCTGCCTGCAGGGACTTTGCAAGAAATTTTCTCCTTCAATTTTCCTTCCTTCCTTCCTTCCTTCCTTTTTAACCCTCTCCTTTTTCCTTCCCTTTCATTTGAGCCCTTCCTTCCTCCGTAACAATGTTTTTTTCCCTTCTTTCCTTCTGTTCCTTCCTTCCTTTCCTCCCTCCCTCCCTCTCTGTCCCTCCTTCCTTCCCTTTTTTTTCTTTCCTTCGTTCCTGCTTTCCACCTCCCCTCCTTGCTTCTTTCCTTCCTTCCCTCTCTGTATTCCTTCCTGCCTTTCTTCTTTTCTTCTCCCTCCTTCCCTCCCTTCTTGATTTTTTCCTTCCTTCCCTCTTTATTCCTTTCTTCTTGATTTCCTTTCCTCCTTCTCTTCCCTCCTTCTTGGTTCTTTCCTTCCTTCCTTCTCCCTATTCCTTCCTTCCTTCTTCCTTTCCTTCACTCCCTCCTCACCTCCCTTCCTTTACTACTTTCCTCCATTGCTTCTTCCTTCCTTCCTTCCTTCTTTCCTTTCCCTTCATTTCCATCGCCTTCCTTCCTTCCTTCCTTCCTTCCTTCCCCTTCATTCCCATCTCCTTCCTTCTTTCCTCCCTCCCTCCCATTCAATTCAAACCTGTGGACAGTTATCTAAATCAGGCCTCCAACTCCTCCCCACGCCCCAAACTCCGAAGCCCATCGTCCCCAGCCCCTCAGGAGTCAAGCAGGAACGCCAAAAGGCTTCTTTTTTTTCATTTTTATTATTTTTTTGAAAGCAAACTTTATTTTGTTGTCGGTGTGTGTATGTGTGTGTGTGTATGAGAGAGAGAGAGAGAGAGAGAGAGAGAGAGACTGGCTATTTTGCTCGCCAGAGAGACCGCCCCCTCTCAAAGCTGTTGCACCAACCGAAGGCTACAGGGGGGGTGAAAGCCACCTTACACACACCTGTGAACTCTGCCCGCCCGTCTTGCACGCCGGCCTGCTCGGGTGTCGCACGTTCCCCCCCCTCCTCCCTCCCCAGCTTCATTTCTGCCGCGGCATCTTGTCCGGGAAGCTGTGAAAAAAATCATTGCAGGCCATGGCAATGCAAGCGAGGAAGGTGGCGTATTCTTGGAAATCCACCTGGTTGTCCTTGTTGGAATCCAGATTGCTCATGATTTTCTGAAACGTGGATTCGTCCTTTTTCTTCTGGGGGGGAAAAAAACGGAGCATTTAATTTTTTGGGGGGGGAGGGGGGAGAAAAAGGTGGGGGGAAGTTGGGTTGAAACCCTGCCCCGGCTCCTCTTTAAATCGACTTTAACGGTAAAGCTTCCCCTCGCACATATGTGCTAGCCGTTCCCGACTCTAGGGGGCGGTGCTCATCTCCGTTTCAAAGCCGAAGAGCCAGCGCTGTCCGAAGACGTCTCCGTGGTCATGTGGCCGGCATGACTGAACGCCGAAGGCGCACGGAACGCTGCTCCCTTCCCACCAAAGGTGGTTCCTATTTTTCTACTCTCATTTTTTACCTGCTTTCGAACTGCTAGGTTGGCAGAAGCCGGGACAAGAAACGGGAGCTCACTCAGTTACGCGGTGATAGGGATTCGAACTGCCGACCTTTCTGATCGATAAACTCAGGGTCCTAGCCACTGAGCCACCATGTCCCATGAATTATATAGTTATATCAATGTTTACGTGCTTTCAAACTGCTAGGTTGGCGGAAGCTGGGACAAGGAACGGGAGCTCACTCTGTTACATGGCGCTCGGGATTCGAACCTCCGAACTGCCGAAGTTTTCTGATCGACAAGCTCAGTGTCTTAGCCACTGAGCCACTGCGTCCCATGAATTATTTAGTTATACGTATATTGTTTTTTATGTGCTTTAGGTTGACAGAAG
This sequence comes from Natrix natrix natrix, assembly GCA_029891615.1. Taxonomy (NCBI): domain Eukaryota; kingdom Metazoa; phylum Chordata; class Lepidosauria; order Squamata; family Natricidae; genus Natrix; species Natrix natrix. The sequence goes on from JAKRSK010012080.1 coordinate 556,844, forward strand.
CTGGGACAAATCATGGGAGCTCACTCCGTTATGCGGCGCTGGGGATTCGCACCTTTATTCCCTTGTAAAGTTGATTTATAAAGGAATAAACTGCTGTATAGGTAGTCCCCCTCTAGTTATAACAGTTCATTTAGTGACAATGTGAAGTGACAACGGCAGTGCAAAAAAAGGTGGCTTACGACCGCTTTTTCACACTTACGACCGTTGCAGTACATCCACTTCAAAAATTCAGACACTTGGCAAAATACGGACTCGTATTTACGACGGCCGCAGCGTCCCCCAGGCGGTCAGATAAATCCCCCTTTTTCCCGACGAGGTCGAATCCAGGGGGAAGCGCGACTGTCTTCCCCTTGGCAGGCTCACTCAACGACCGTGTCACTAACTTAACAACGGCCGGGGTTGCCTGAGAGGTCGTGATGCGGGACAAAAGCGAGGGCTAGCGAGAGGAGTTTTGGGGGCTCGGTTTTGGCCGTAAGTCGAGGACTACTGTTAATGGAGCGAGGCACTTACGCTAATGAATCCGGGCAGCTCCTGTTTGAGCAGCTCCTTCAGTTCCGTGTTGTTGAGCTTGAACTGGTCTCCCTCCTTCTGGGAATACTTGTGGAAGGTGACGACCATGGTGTCCAGGGCCTTCTCCAAGGGGGTGGCCATTTTTGGATGCTGTTGGAAGAAGACGGGTGCAATGGGTGGAAACTAATCCAGGAGAGAAGCAACTTAGAACTGAGGAGAAATTTCATGACAGTTGGAAGAATTAATCAGTGGAACAGAATTTGCCTCCAGAAGTTGCGAATGCCCCAACACTGGAAGTCTTTAAGAAGATGTTGGATAGCCATCTGTCTGAAACGGTATAGGGTTTCCTGCCTGGGCAGGGGGTTGGACTAGAAGACCTCCAAGGTCCCTTCCAACTCTGCTATTCTATTCTAATCCAGAATCAATTTAAAGCCGTGATTATTCCATTTTATTATGACCTATGGGCTATGCTTCAATGCCCCCGCTGAAAAGGACATTTTTATCTATGGGAGTCTGGGTGGGGGCCACAAGGTGAATTTTTTTACCTATTTTACCTCCAAGGTCCCTTCCAACTCTGTTACTCTATTCTTTTCTTTCCTACTCATCCCATATTCTATTCTATTCTGTATTCTCTGTATTCTAGTCCAGTCCAGTCTATTCTATTTCTATTCTACAAAGGAAGAAAGGAAGGAAGGAGAGATATGAAGGGAAAAGAAGGGATGGAGAGAAGGAAGGAGAGGGATGAGGGGAAGGAAGGAAGGAAGGAGAGGGATGGAGAGAAGAAAGGAAGGAAGGAGAGGGATGAAGGGAAAAGGAGAGGGATGGAGAGAAGGAAGGAGAGGGATGGAGGGAAGGAAGAAAGGAAGGAGAGGGATGGAGAGAAGAAGGAGAGCGTTGAAGGGAAGGAAGGAAGGAGAGGGATGGAGGGAAGAAAGGAAGGAAGGAGAGGGATAAAGGGAAGGAAGAAGGAAGGAAAGAAAGGAAAGAAGGCATCTACAGGACTGTGTACCTGTGGCTTTTGAGGCTAGGATGCATCCTAATTTTTAAAGCCGGGGGGGGCACAAAACTGCCCCTTTTCCAAGCCCTTAACCTCCGTTTCTCCTCCTTCCCGACAGCCCCCCCCCTCGCTGTGGGCCGCCCAGCCCGGCCCTCCCCTCGAGAGGAGAAAAAGGTGGGGCGAATCCCGTGGCAGAAGAGAGGAAAAGGTGAGTCATTCGTATGCCAGCCTGGCACCTTTGGGGCAGCATCCGGGGCAGAGGAAGAGAAAGCAGCACTTTCAACATCGGGGAAAGTTAAACCGGGAGGAGGCGTAGATGGCCGCATCCAAAAAAGCTGAGATTCAAATCCTCCTCTTCTCACCAACTCTCCCCCCACCCCCCCAGGTGGCAGGACAGCACTTTGCACATGCCCAGGCGCTGGTTTCACAGAGCAAACCGCCAGCCACTGCAATTGGGCAGGGTGGGGTGGTTACACTTAATAGGTTTTTGCCAAGCGCCATTCCTGGATATTTTCCGGGGTGAGACTCCACCGATAAATCAAATAATGGGGGGGGGTGGTGGTGGTGGTAAAATTGCAATTAGGTGCTTTCCTTCCTTCCTTCCTTCCTTCCTTCCTTCCTTCTTCTTTCTTTCTTCCTTTCTTCCTTCCTCTTTCCCTCCCATCATTGTTGCTCCTTCCCTCCCTCCCATCTTTCATCCTTCCTTCCTCCACCCCTCTATGCCTCTTCCCTTCTTCCTTCTTTCCTTTGTTCCTTCTTTTTCTTCTCTCTCCCCTTTTTCTTTTCTCTCCATCTTCCCCTTTCTGCCATTGCATCTCTCCCCTCCTCTCTCTCTTCTTTTCCTTTTGTCTTTCCTTTCTCTCCTTTTCCTTCTCCTTTCGTCTTTCCTTTCTTTCATTCCTTCCTTCCCTTTCCTTTCTTCCATCACCTTTCCTTTCCTCTCCTTTCTCCTTTCCTTTCTTCTTTTTCCTTCCCTTTCCTTTCTTCCCTTCCCTTCCTCCTTTTTCCTTTCCTTTCTCCTTCCCTTTCTTTCATCTCCTTCCCTTCCTCCTTTTTCCTTCCCTTCTTCCCTTCTTCCCTTCCTCCTTTTTCCTTTCCTTTCTCCTTCCCTTTCTCCTTTTTCCTTCCCTTCTTCCTTTTCCTATCCAGCTCTAATCCTGCCTCTGAATCTTTTCTTGGATGGGGAATCCTTTGGGCACTGGGGGTGGACCTTTTCCCTGGCCAAAGCCGAGACCTCCGTCCCTGGCCCAGAGAAACTCCCCCCACTTACCAGAGTGAGCCGGGCCGGAAACTGAGGCTGGCGTTGAGCGGGCAGAATGAGGAGCCCCTGGCCCATCCGGCCATTATTTGTAACCTTGGCTAATCTGGGCTTTTATCTGGGGTGCCCAGGGGTCCCTCCCCCAGCCCTCCCAGAGGCCAATCAGAGTTGCGGTGGGATTTTCTGGCTTTGGATGGTTGTCATGCTGGAAGGGCTGTTTCCTCTTCTCTTAAGCCCTGCATTCCTCTGCCCATTTTGTTCCCCCAGTGGTTTGGCACCAAAAGGGCTGTGGCAGGCAGATGGCTCAGAAACTACAAAAGCAGCAGGAGAGAGAGAATGAGAGAGAGAGAGAGAGAGAGAGAGAATGAGAGAGGGAGAGAGACAAGAGAGAATGAGAGACAGAATGAGAGAGAGAGAGAGAGAGAGAGAAAAGAAAGAAAGGAGAGAGGGAGAGATAGAATGAGAGAGGGGAAAAGAAAGGAAGGAGAGAATGAGAGAAAGAGAGGGAGAGAAAAAGAAAAGAGTGAGAGATAGAATGAGAGAGAGAGAAAAAGAAAGAAAGGAGAGAGTGAGAGAGAATGAGAGAGAGGAGAGAAAAAGAAAGAAAGGAGAGGGAGAGATAGAATGAGAGAGGGAAAAAGAAAGGAAGGAGAGAGTGAGAGAATGAGAGGGAGAGAAAAAGAAAGAGAGAGAGAGATAGAAAGAGAGAAAAAGAAAGAAAGGAGAGAGTGAGAGATAGAATGAGAGAGAGGGGAAAAGAAAGAATGAGGGAGAGAAAGAGAAAAAGATGGGGGAGAAAGAATGAGAGAAAGAACAGAAAAAAGGAAGGGGGGAAGAGAGAAAGAGAAAGAAAAAAGCGAGTGAGAAAGAAAAAGAAAGGAAAAAAGAGAAGCAGAATGAGAGAAAATAGAAAGAAAGAAAGACTAGAAAGAGGAAGGAAGAGAAGAGAGAGAGAGAGAAAAGGAAAGTGAGATAGAGAAAGAGAAGGAAACAGAAGAGAAAGAATGAGAGAAGAAAATAGAATGAGAGAAAGAATAGAAAGAGGGAGGGAAGAGAGAATGAGACAGAGAATGAGAGAAAGAGAAAAAGTAACAGAAAGAGAGAGAAAGGGAATGAGAGAAAGAATAGAGAGAATGAGAGGAAGGGAGGAGAGAGAAAATAGAGAGAGAGAGAGAAAGCAGGCCAAAAACCTCTGGTTTTGGATAAAATCTAATACATTTATTTAAAAAGCGAATAATCTACAAAAAGCCAGATGAGAGACTTTGGGCCAGTCACCAGGAGACGGTGAGTTCTAGTCCTGCCTTAGCCATGAAAGCCCGCTGGGGATAGGTGCATTCATCATCATCATCATCATCATCACCTCCTTTGTAAAAAAGAATAACGCAACATTCAGGAAACCAACCAACCAACAAAACGAAGCAACAATTCAGTTTTTAATGAGATTTTTTTTCCCTCCTTCTTTCTTTGCTAGGACTTCCAGCGGTCTCTCGAGCGAGGACTCCCCTCCCCGCCCCAAAAACCCACCCGCCTGTCTGTCCAGGGCGCTGACCTCTTCACAGCGATGCCATCCACAATCATATTCTCCCCCCCCGCCCTTCTTAGACGCGTGGTTGGACCACGGGGGCATCGCGGAATTGCAGGTGGAAGAAGGTGAAGGCGGCCGCCACGAACCGGATGTATTCTTCAAAGGTGACCTCTCCGTCCCGATTGGTGTCCAACAAGGTGAGCATTTCTTCCAAAGCCTCGCCTTTGATTTCCAGCTTTGGTTTTGCAAACAAAACAAATCAAAAAAATGAGAGGTTTACAATAAGATGGGGCACCCTTTCCCTCTCCTCCTTTCTCCTTAGCATAGAATAGAAGCTGGAAGGGGCCTGGGAGGTCTTCTAGTCCTGCCCCCTGCTCAGGCAGGCAGAATAAAAGAGTAACAGCAGAATAACCGAGAGGGAAGGGATCTTGGGCCCTGTTAACTTCTGAACGGTCATAAATCAAGGACTGCCTGGGTTTATTTAACTAAAAGCTTTAAAACGTACCTAAAACTTGCTTAAAACTTCCTTAAAACTTCTTTCAAACTTTCAAACTACTTCAAAACTACTTTAAAACTTACTTAAAATTTACTTAAAGCTTTAAAATTTTAAAACTTTAAAAAACTTCAAAACTACTTTAAAACTTGCTTAAAACTTACTTAAAATTTAAACTTAAAAATACTTCAAAACTACTTTAAAACTTGCTTAAAACTTACTTAAAATTTACTTAAAACTTTAAAACTACTTCAAAACTACTTCAAAACTACTTCAAAACTACTTCAAAACTACTTTAAAACTTACTTAAAACTTGCTTAAAATTTACTTAAAACTTTAAAACTCCTTCAAAACTACTTCAAAACTTGCTTAAAACTTGCTTAAAACTTACTTAAAACTTACTTAAAATTTACTTAAAACTTCAAAACTACTTCAAAACTACTTCAAACTTTAAAACGACTTGATTAGAGATTATTCCCCAATAATTAGGAACGGTTTGAAGCATTTCCCTCTGCGTTGTGCCTCAAAGGACATTGAGAATTAGTGGATTAAGTTATTAAATCGATTTAACTCCTATGGCTGGGAGACCGACCGTTTGCAAGCTGGGGAGTTCCGTCTGCAGGAGACTCCGTAGCGCATCTCTGCTCAGGGTTTTGCGATCCCCTTCCTTCCGGCAATAGCGTTGAAAGGTGCACACCACCTCCCCGAGGGCCTGCTCCAATGTCTGGAATTGCGTCATCACTGTGGCACGGGGTCCTGCAGGAACAAGGAAACAGTCCCCGACTTACGACCATTTGCCTAGCGATTGTCCAAAGTTACGACGGCGCTGAACGCAGTGGCTTGAGTCCAGTTCTGACACTTCTCGCAGCATCCCTCCTGTCCCTGTGATCAAAATTCGAACGCTCGGCATGTATTTATGACGGAGTCACACGATCGCCATTGGCGGCCTTCTCTGGCGGCTTCCGACAAGCAGAGTCAATAGGGGAAGCCGGATTCGTTTAAGCGACTGTATAATTCACTTACCAGCTGCAATCGCTTGCTTAACGTCCGTGGGGGGAAAAGGTCTTAAAATCAGACGTGACTCACTTAACATCCGCCTACAGCCAAAATTCTGCTCCCAATTGTCGTGAGTTAAGGACTACACTAAACTGTAAACAAACTATAAACTAAACTGCAAACTTAAAATTTAAAACTTAAAAGTGCAAACGTAAAACTAAAAAACTACAAACTTAAAACTGCAAACTATATAAACTTAAAACTTTTTAAAATTTAAAACTTCAAACTTGCTTAAAACTATAAACTTAAAACTGTAAACTTAAAGCTTAAAATTTAAAACTTACTTAAAACTATAAACTTCAAACTGCAAACCGTAAACTTAAAAATTTTAAACTTACTTAAAACTATAAACTTCAAACCGCAAACCGTAAACTTAAAAATTTTAAACTTACTTAAAACTATAAACTTCAAACCGCAAACTGTAAACTTAAAAATTTTAAACTTACTTAAAACTATAAACTTCAAACCGCAAACCGTAAACTTAAAAATTCTTAAACTTACTTAAAACTATAAACTTCAAACCGCAAACTGTAAACTTAAAATTTTAAAACTTACTTACAACTATAAACTTCAAACCGTACGCTTAAAACTTTAAACTTTACTTAAAAACTGCAAACCGTAAAGTTCAAATTTAAAACTTCAAACTTACTTAAAACTTAACAACTGCAAACTTCCAACTAAAAACTTACTTAGAACTGACTTAAGACTTACTTAAAACTATAAACTAAACTATACATCGCACTTAATAGCTAATCATAAATTAACCAACCTGCTTAGCAACAGAAATCCTCATCCCAATTATGGTCATAAATTGAGATTACTTATACTGGTGTTGTCTTAACTTTGTTTCATTTTGTGCAACAACTTGGCTTGGCTAAACACATTTTTTGTTGTTGTGTTATTCCCGTAAATAAATAAGGACAGCCAGTTCCTCGGCTTTGCCAGGAGGTTTAAAATCCACGAAAACCTCTGGTGGTTTGTTTATTTATTTACTACGTTTTTATATCGCCCTCCTTCCTCCATGGAATCGCCAAATCAAATCAAACAAGTCCAAACAGATCAGAAAACCAGCGTAATAAACCCAACCCTGGAGGAAAAAAATCTCACTTTTAAAAGAATGCAACGTTTTCGTCATGAGATTTATTTATTTTTTGATTTCCTGCCAATACCCGCCCTTAACCCTTCGCGATAAAAATCAAAATTCTGCTTTTTTTCCCACCCTCCCGCCAATCTTTAAGAGCTGACTTTCGTGGAATCGGCAACACGGATTTTCAAAGATCCTTTGCACACTGGATCCTCTCTTTCAAACCGCCGTCACCCAGAAAGACGTTTTAAAATTTTATTTTATTTTGGCAGTTTTTGTTCCCGGTTTGAGCGCGACCTACTCGACCCAAATTTCAGGAAGAATCTCAACCTTTTGGGGGCATTTAAAATCCATAAACACAGCTTGTTTTTTTTCCTGGTGGTGCAGACTGCCGGATTGTGTTTTCTGGAAAAGTATACAACATTCAGTTTTTTTGTTTTGTTTTTTGGATGGTTTGAGTTTTGGCTTTCCCTTTTGTTTATTTTGGATTCTTTTTTTTCTTTTCTTTTTTTCTTTTTTGGCCTTCCTCTCTGCCAAAAATTTAAAAAAATAAAAACTATAAATTTAGGGAACGAAAAAAATAACAAGGAGGCGACCTCGACTGGTTGAACAAAATAAGGCAGGGACCCTTCAAAGAAATAAATGCATTTATATACACCTACCAGCCGGTCTCGTCTCGCTTGGAGGAGGTTCACCGCGGCGAATTCATCAGGGAAGCCGGGATGAAAACAGGTAGAATTTCAACCGGCGGTGTTTCTCCAACAAAGTGTGCGAGCAGGTTTGGCAAAAATGCGGGACGACCTAATCGTTTTGGGCACACCCTGCCTTAGAGACACCCAGTAATAATCTCACACTCTGAAAACGCCTGTCTGGCTGCAGGGCGAGTCCTCGATTTAACGACAGGATAGGGAGTTTGGTTGCTAAGTGAAGCGGTGCTTAACGGAGGGTTTTGTAAAGGCCCAACTTTATCCATTATCAATTTTAATTCATCATCTTTTATCTATCAATTTTATCTGTCACCAATTTTTATTTATTATCATTTTCATCCATCACCTTTTATCTATCAATTTTATCCATCGTTTTCACCTATCACCTTTTATCTATCAATTTATCCATCATCATTTTTATCCATCATCTTTTAGCTTATCAACTTTATCCGTCATCAATTTTTATCCATCATCATTTTCATCCCTCATCTTTTATCAATTTTATCCATCATCAATTTTTATTCATCTTTTATTGTATCCATCATCAATTTTTATTCATCATCTTTTATCTATCAATTTTATCCATCATCAATTTTTATTCATCATCTTTTATCTATCAATTTTATTCATCATCAATTTTTATTCATCTTTTATTTACCAATTTTATCCATCTTTTATTTATCAATTTTATCCATCATCAATTTTTATCCGTCATCGTTTTCATCCATCTTTTATCTATCAATTTTATCCCTCATCAATTTTTATCCATCATCGCTACCCTTTGCAAATCAGCATAGTAGAGATTCATTTTCAAAATTGTTCACCAAAGATGGATTGCGATCGACAAAGGTTGTGTGTTTTAAAAAAAAAAACAATCTTTATTTGCTGGCAGAGAGAGAGAGACCTCTGAAGGGTCTTCACACTCAAGAAGACCTATCCCCACCCACCCACCCCCACCCCAAAGCCTCCGCTTCATAGCTTCCGATTCCTCTCGTCCGCACATTCCAGGAAGAATTCGTGGCAGAGAGATGCCGTCAGTGCCAGAAATACGGCGTATTCCTGGAAATCCAGTTCTCCGTCTTCGTTGTCATCCAGTTTCTCCATCAAGAACTCAAAGCCGTGTTCGTTGATTTTCCCCTACGAGAAGGAGAGAAGCGACGTTGAAATCAAACTTGGAATTTGTTTTTCCTCCCCCCCCAAAAAGTCAGAGCCCCTCTGGATGCTTAACAGATGAATAACAGAATGGCCGAAGAACAGAGTTGGAAGGGACCTTGGAGGTCTTCTAGTCCAGCCCATTTCTCAGAATATAGAATAATAGAGTTGGAAGGGACCTTGGAGGTCTTCTAGTCCAACCCCCTCCTAGACCATTTCAGACAAATGGTTATCCAGTTTCTTCTTAAAAACCTCGAGTGATGAAAGAAGGAAGGAAGGAAGATAGATTAGAGGGTAAGGAAGAGAGGAAGGAAGGAGAAGGGAAGGAAAGAAGATTGGAGGGTGAAGGAAGGGAGGGAAGGAAGGAAGATTAGAGGGAGAAGGGAGGATGGAAGGAGGGAGGAAGGAACATTTGTGATGGAAGGAAGGAGGGAGGGAAGGAGGCAGGCAGGCAGGCAGGAAGGAAGATAGAAGGGAAGGAAAGGAGAAAGGAACGAAAGTAAGGAAAAAAGATTGAAGGAGGGAGGCAGGGAAGGAAGGAAGATTAGAGGGGGAAGGAAGGGAGGAAGGAAAGAGGAAGGAAGATTGGGGGGAATGAAGGAAGATTTGAGGTGGAAGGGGAAGGGAAGGAGGCAGGAAGGAAGGAAGAAATGCGGTGGAAGGAGGGAGGGAGGGAGAGAAGGAGGCAGGAAGGAAGATTTGATGTGGAAGAAAGTAGGGAGGGAAGGAAGGAGGCAAGAAGGAAAGGGACAGAAGGACGGAGGGAAGGAAGGACGGAAGATTTGAGGTGGAAGGAGGGAGAGAGGAAAGGAGGCAGGCAGGCAGGAAGGAAGAGATGTGGTGGAAGGAAGGAGGGAGGGAAGGAAGATTTGAGGCGGAAGGAGGGAGGGAAAGAAGGAAGGAAGGAAGAGATGTGGTGGAAGGAAGGAGGGAGGGAAGGAAGGATGATTTGAGGTGGAAGGAGGGAGGGAAGGAAGGAAAGGGACGGAAGGAAGGAGGGAGGGAGGGAAGGAAGGACACGGCATAAAACCCTTCCTGATCTTGGACGCTTTGTGAGACGGGCATCCAAACAAACCTTAATAAATGCCTAAAAGGACCATTTCCTGCCCCTGCCTCACCTTGACGAAGTTGGGCATTTCCTCCAGAAGCAGCTCCTTCATCTCTTTCCTGCTGAGCTTGTACCTGTCTCCCTCCTTGGCCGAATATTTGTAAAAGGTTTCCACCATCACGCCCAAAGCTTCTTCCAGCGGCGTCTCCATCTTGCATTCTGCGGAAAAACCACACGATTGAGTGACCCACTTTACGGCCAAGCGGGCGTCGTCCCGGACCTCCGTGGCACAAATTCTGCCATCCTTTGGCCTCTTCGTGCGAAATTTTCCTCCCCATTGTCCCAATCGCGGTCCTCGACCTGCGTTTGTTCGTCGGAAGTTACGAAAGCGCCGGAAAAAGAGACCTGGGGCCTGTCCTCGCACTTACGACCGCCATAGCCTCCGCAGCGTGATCAAAATTGGTAACCGTCCTGTATCTACGACGGTTGGGGTCTCCTCTTGATCACCCTTTACGACCTACCGACCAGCAAAGCCAGTGGAGCGAGCTGGGTTCGCTTAACGACTGCAGGGATTCGCTTAACAACGGCGGGGAAAGATGGCCGTAAAATCGGGGGGGGCGACTCGCCGAACATCTGCCTCGCTTAGCAATGCAACGAAGTCGCAAGTCAGGAACTAGCTTTGGAGTTCGTGGTGAAAATTTTAAAACAATTTAACTTTTTTAAAGAAAAGATTCGAAGCACGCTTTCAAGAGGAACAGGGTCCAAATTTCATGAATTACAAGAGGAAAAACAAAATTAGGGGAAAGTAACGGATGATTATTTTTTTAAGAAGTTTTCTCAGGCCAAGAATTTAGAAAAAAGGTACCAAATGGTTGTTTCCTTATTGGGGGGGAAAAAAAACCCCGAGAAAAGGAACGAAACTCAACTGGGAAAAACAACGACACGTCGATTAGGTACAAGTTTATATTTTGAATTTCAAGGGTTTTGAAAGGGGAAAGCTAGGAATAACAGTCAGGAGGCAGTTTTCTGCCCGAGAAATTATTCTGAATTTTAAAAAAAAAGAGTTTTATGGCTTTGGGAAGTATTTTGGAGCGAAGAAGGCTACGCACCTGCGCCTCTCTTTTGCAAAGAGATTTAGGGAAGGAATAATTTGCGGTGAGGAGGAGGAGGAGGAAAACGGAAAGTCACTTACCCAGTTGAGCGAAGGAGGAGGAAAATGCAGCAATGGAGATCCAAATTCAGCCAGTCTTGGCTTGTGATTTGATCCAGAAATCAACCTTCGGATCCTACCTCTCGCTTTTCCGGTCCCTCGTCCCTCCCAGCCGGTTCTATCTTTCAGGCCTCACCCAGATTTCGTTCCCTTTCCCCAAACCAGTTTGGCGGGAAATCTTGGGAAGGTTCAATCAGTGGATCTCCCGACAGTTGGCGGAGGGGATCCCGTTTGAGCTTCTGGTTGTGATGGAGGAAGGAAGGAAGAAGATGGATGGATTGATGGGAGGGAGGAAGAAAGAGGGAAAATGAAGGAGGAGATGGAGGAGATAGGATAGAGGAAGAAGATAAGGAGAAGAGGGAGGAAAAAGAGGGATGGAGCGAAGGAGGAAGGAAGGAAGAAGATGGATGGATTGATGGGAAGGAGGGAGGGAGGAAGGAGAGAAAGATAAAGGAGATTGGAGGAGATAGGATAGAGGAAGAAGATAAGGAGAAGAGGGAGGAAAAAGAGGGAGGGAGCGAAGGAGGAAGGAAGGAAGAAGATGGATGGATTGATGGGAAGGAGGGAGGGAGGAAGGAGAGAAAGATAAAGGAGATGGGAGGAGATATGATAGAGGAAGAAGATAAGGAGAAGATGGAGGAAGAAGAGGGAGGGAGGGAAGGAAGAAGATGGATGGATTGATGGGAAGGAAGGAGGAAGAAAGATAGGAAGGAGAGAAAGATGAAGGAGGAGATGGAGGAGATATGATAGAGGACGAAGATAAGATGGAGGAAGAGGGGAGATGATGAAGGATTAAGGAGAAGGAAGGAGGCAAGAAAGGAAGCAAAGAAGGAGAGGAGGAGGATGAAGGAAGGAGAAGGAGGAGATATGATGGAAGAGAAAGAGAAGGTGGATGGGTAGGAAGGAAGGAAGTCAGAGGTGATGGAAGAGAAGGGAGAAGAAGGAGGAAAGGAAGGAAGGAGATGGTTGGATTGATGGAATGGAGGGGGGAAGGAAGAAAAGAAGGAGAGAAAGATGGAGAAGCGATAATGAAGGATAAAGGAGAAGGAAGGAGAGAAGAAAAGAAGAAGGAGATATGGAAGAGAAGGTGGATGGATGGATGAGAAGGAAGGAAGTCAGAGGTGATGAAAGAGAAAGGAGAAAATGGGAGGAGAAGAAGATCAGAAGAAGAAGAAAAATGATTTATTCTTGATTTTCAACTGCTTTCAGAACAGAAGGGCAGGGTTTTGGATATCCTATTTCTCCTCCCCTTCTCCCATCCCGTTTCCCCCCATCCCTAATTCTAGTTTGGTGTCATATTTTGCTTCGGGGTAATTTCTTTATCTCCTCAACTCCTCCGCCCGGTTCCTCTCTCTGCCTCTGTGCTCATCCTTCCCGCAACCTCTGATCACGGCAGCCTCCACTAAAATTCCCCCTTCGTCTCTTGCAAGCTCAAACTGGAACAGGAGCTGTGGCTTACAACTCACCTGTCGAGACCTGTCGGACAGGTAGGGCGAGGAAGCCCCACCCAGGCCTCTGAAATTAAACACCCGGGATAACAAAAGGCTGCCGAATCCATCCGGATTCAGCTAATCTCGTTTAACAACAGAAATTCGGCTTCCAGCGGTCATAAGCCAAGGACTAGCACCAAACTGCAAACTGTATAAACTTGTGAAAAGGAAATAAACAGCCGTCAATTAACACAAACACCTTGCTTAGCAGATTTGCAGATTAACAGAGTTGGAAGGGACCCTGTAGGTCATCTAGTCCAACCCCCTTGCCCTCCCAAGCAGACCCGACACGCCGTTTTTTTGACAGAGGCCAGGCCAGTCTCTTTCTCTTGAACAGAAATTCTGGTCGTAAGTCGAGGCCGGTTTGTAAACAAAACACAAATGTCAACCAATCCTTTTCCATTCGTATTATTGTGTTTTCATTCCTTATTTTCTTGGCCATTGTTAAATGTTTACATTTCTTTTTACATCGGTTTTTTTTTCATTTTACCCTGGCAAGCGGCCCAGAGAAACCCCACGCATGTCAGGCAGCAAATAAATTTAACCAATAAATAATAACTAAAGTAAACTAAGCCAGCTCAGCTCAGCTAAACTTAAACCCTTAATTCAATTAAACTCAACCCTTACTCAACTTAAATCTTGGACCTTAAACTTAAACTCACACATTTAAAGTTAAACTTGAATTCACACTTTAATGTAAACTCACATTTCAGGGTTAAATGTGAGCTCAAGGTTAACTTTGAGTGTGTGAGTTTAAGTTAACGTTATATCAGCAAACTCTCACTTATATGAGTGAATTCACACTCACACTCAAACCTAAACTACACTAAAACTAAAACAACTAAAACTTAAGTTAAAGTTATATCAGTAAACTCACTTATATGAGTGAATTCACACTCAAACCTAAACTAAACTAAAACAACTAAAACTTAAACTTTAGTTAAAGTTATATCAGTAAACTCACTTATATGAGTGAATTCACACACTCAAACCTAAACTAAACTAAAACAACTAAAACTTAAACTTTAGTTAAAGTTATATCAGTAAACTCACTTATATGAGTGAATTCACACACTCAAACCTAAACTAAACTAAAACAACTAAAACTTAAACTTTAGTTAAAGTTATATCAGTAAACTCACTTATATGAGTGAATTCACACACTCAAACCTAAACTAAACTAAAACAACTAAAACTTAAACTTTAGTTAAAGTTATATCAGTAAACTCACTTATATGAGTGAATTCACACTCACGCTCGAACCTAAACCTAAACTCAAACTTAAACCTAAACTCAAACTCACAGTTAAATTTTAAACTCACACTTATATATATAAATACATATTGTTCTACCATTGCATTAGTTACAATAATACAATAGTAGAGTTGGAAGGGACTTGGAGGTCTTCTAGTCCAACCCCCTGCCTAGGCAGGAAACCCTATACCGTTTCAGACAAATGGCTCTCCACCATCTTCTTAAAGACTTCCAGTGTTGGGGCATTCACAACTTCTGGAGGCAACTTCTGTTCCACCGATTAATTGTTCTAACTGTCATTAACTAAATTAAACTAAATTAAACTAAACTAAACCTTAGATCTTAAACTCAAACTTAAGCTCACCCTTAAAATTGAACTTGGACTTCAATCTAAACATAAAATTAAACTCACATTCACACTTAAACATCTGGCACACCCACCCATCCAATATCTGCTTGGAAGATCTCCTGAAAGGGGAAAACCTCCCACTTCAAGTGGCAATCTGTTCCGCCGTCTCCTTGCTGATAAAGAATCAGGGATTCTTCGGGATGTTTAGTCATCTCCAGACTCCCAGAAGGTGGAAGCGGGCCCTTCCTTCCCCTTGGGGCGCCCACATCCCAGGCCCCCTCTTTTGCATGGAGACAGACAACTTTTGCGACACGACAACGCCCACCGCAACAAAAGTCCAGAATGAAACTCGTTGCGTTTGTTCCACAGGTGGACAAAAGATCAGAAAATTCAAACCCCTTGTTGAGGGCAGCAACCTGTCCCACTCTTTTCATTCCCCACGAGTTTGAAAAGTCACTTTTTCCCCTTCCTTTGATTGATTGAACGATTGATTCCTGTCCATTCGGCCCTCGATTTTTTTTTTGGCGGGAGCGGGGAAAAAATGAACTTTCGCGCGTTGTATTTATCCGTCCATTTATGAAATCGATAGGTTCGGTGACATAGGGATAAAGGTCAAAGTTCCCCTCGCATGTATGGGCTAGTCGTTCCCGACTCCAGGGGGCGGTGCTCATCTCCCGTTTCAAAGCCGAAGAGCCAGCGCTGTCCGAAGACGCCTCCGTGGTCATGTGACCGGAATGACTCAACGCCCAAGGCGCACGGAGCGCTGTTCCCTTCCCACCAAAGGTGGTTCCTATTTTTCCACTCGCATTTTCTTACATGCTTTCGAATGGCTAGGTTGGCAGACGCTGGGACAAGAAACGGGAGCTCACTCCGTTACGCAGCGCTGGGGATTCGAACTGCCGACCTTTCTGATCGATAAGCGCAGGGTCCTAGCCACTGAGCCACCATGTCCCAAGAATTATATTGTTATATCAATGTTTACGTGCTTTCGAACTGCTAGGTTGGCAGAAGCTGGGACAAGTCACGGGAGCTCACCCCGTTACGCGGCGCCGGGGATTCGAACTGCCGACTTTTTCTGATCGACAAGCTCGGCGTCTTTGCCCCGAGCCACCGACAGAGGGATACAATTTAATTTAATTTAATTTAATCACGCACAATTGAACCGAAATTCTCAGCCGGCTTGGGGTGAACACTTGAGTCTCCGGGGAGGGGGGGGGACGGAAAAAGAAGAGGGATTTCACCGGTTGAACTTCAGCCTGCTGGTTGTGATGCTCATCGATGGGTGGGTGTGTCGTTTCCCTCCCCCCCCTGTTTTTGAAGCTTCAATCCCACAGATCAGCATTCTTTTTTTTTGGAAGGTGGGGGGGGGGGGGGGGGAGAGATTTTGCAGCCCGGCTGGATTCAAACAATCCTCTTTTGAAGCGAGAATGCTGATGGAAGGTTTTGGATGGCTGCCTGTCGCTCCCCGGGCCGTTCGTTTCCCCGGCTTGCAGAATTCATTCTCTTGATGGTGCGGCTTTTGTGCGCCTTTGCGTGTGCGTGTGGGTAGCCAGGCGTGGCTTGCTTTGTCCTCCCTCGCCGTGTGCCACGTCCTGAACCCTCCGTGGCGGAATGCACGCGAAGGCCCCGGCCTTGTCCCCTGGCACTGTCTCGGCACAAAGCGGAAATCCACTGACGGGCACCCTTGCCAGTGCAAAGGTGGGGGGGATGCAGAAACCTCCCTTTGACCGGATCCCAGCTGATCCGGAGGGATCGTCTTCCCGGCTGCTGGGATCCTCAGGAGGTAGACTTCTCTCCGGTGTGGGAACTCCGCGGGTCTGGTCCCTTTCTCTGCCCTCCCCTTTTCCCGTCCGTGGTGAAGGGGTGGGCGAGATGGATTTTATGGATCTGTTTATGTTGGTTATTATATTTGCAAATAACTCAAGGGGGCAAGCCTATGAACACACCTTCCTCCTCCCATTTTCCCCTGCGACAACGACCCTGCGAGGTGGGGCACAAAGTCACCTGGCCAACTTTCATGTCTAAGGCGGGAGTAGAACTCCCAGTCTCCTGGTGATTGGCCCAAAGTCACCTGGGCAACTTTCATGGCTAAGGCGGGACTAGAACTCCCAGTTTCCTGGTGATTGGCCCAAAGTCATCTGGCCAACTTTCATATCTAAGGCTGGACTAGAACTCCCCGTCTCCTGGTGATTGGCCCAAAGTCACCCAGCTGGCTTTCATGGCAAAGGCGGGATTAGAACTCCCAGTCTCCTGGTGATTGGCTGAAAGTCACCCAGCTGGCTTTCATGACTAAGGCGGGACTAGAACTCCCAGTCTCCTGGTGATTGGCCCAAAGTCACCCAGCTGGCTTTCATGGCAAAGGCGGGATTAGAACTCCCAGTCTCCTGGTGATTGGCTGAAAGTCACCCAGCTGGCTTTCATGACTAAGGCGGGACTAGAACTCCCAGTCTCCTGGTGATTGGCCCAAAGTCACCTGGCCAACTTTCATGGCTAAGGCGGGACTAGAACTTCCAGTCTCCTGCTGATTGGCCCAAAGTCACCTGGCCAACTTTCATGGCTAAGGTGGGACTAGAACTCCCAGGCTCCTGGTGATTGGCTGAAAGTCACCTAGCCAACTTTCATGGCTAAGGCGGGACTAGAACTCACTGGCGACTAGTGATTGACGCCAAGACACCCAGCTGGCTTTCACACCTAAGGGGGAACTAAAACTCACAGTCACCTGGTTTCTAGACCGGCACCTTATCAGGACACCGAGCTGGTTTTGAAAAACTCCCATTTTTTAATTTTTTGTGTGCCTTGGGTCTAATTTAGACAACGGCAACTAGAACTTCCCGTCTCCTGGTGATTGGCCCAAAGTCACCCAGCCGGCTTTCTTGCCTGGGATGGAACTAGAACTCCCAGTCTCTCTCTCTCTTTTGTTTTTAAAGACAAACTCTCTTTTAAACCCCACTAAGCAGCTGTGGAAAGGGAAAAAAAGGCTATTTCCACAAGTTGCTTAAATGGGTCCTTTTTTCTCTCCTCCCGTTGGGCTGTTTAGTCGCGCCATTGGCCAACACACAAACACACACACACACACACACCACTTTCCCAGAAAAAGCCTGGAGCCGCGATGACTGCGCTGGATGTTAAGGGGATGAATCACCCAACAGGCGTAGCTTTGAGTTGTTCGGGGCAGCCGCTCTGAGCCAAGAAAAATGCCCTTCGCTCCCTTCGCCTCAAATCCCCCCCTTGCGAATTGACCGGAATTAAATTGAAAACTTTGGCATTGAATTTATTGTGTATTCATTTGCGTAAGATAACGTGCGTTTAAAACTATAGATAGGTCCTCGGCTTACGACCATTTGTTTAACGGCCGTGCGACTGGGGGGGGAAGGGATGTTCTCCCCCCTCCCCGAAACGCCCAGCTCCTGAGCATGCGCAGAGGGCATAACATCCCCTCCCTCTCTCCCTGTTGAATGGCTGGGAAAAAAAGGCGGCCGGGGGGGGGGGGGAGAAATAACTGCATATCGTTTCCCGTAATGTTGTTAGCTGCTGGGTGCTGCCCTCTGGTGGCTGGCATGGCTCACTGCAGGGAAAGGGCGGGTCCGCTGGTAGGATCCAAAGCTCTCGGTCGCCCTCTGGTGGTCAGAATGCAGAACTTGGCTTCCGTCCCACTCGTTTTTGCAAAAAAAACAACCACCCCCAAACTTTTAGCATTAAAAAAAAAAAAAAGGCCGGCTGGGGAATTCTGGGAGTTGAAGTCCACCCGCCTTAAAGGGCCACAAAGAGCCCTGTTATTTTTTTCAATTTTTGACGTTATTTCGAGCCGTTTTAGCTGGACTTGATATTGTAGATAAATTAATATACGAATAGACTAATATATACAATAGTCTACTAAAAGACTATTGTAGATAAATTAATATATGAATAGACTAATATATACAAAGTCTACTTAAAGAATATTGTAGATAAATTAATATATGAATAGACTAATATATACTAATATATACAATAGTCTACTAAAAGACTATTGTAGATAAATTAATATATGAATAGACTAATATATACTAATATATACAATAGTCTACTAAAAGACTATTGTAGATAAATTAATATATGAATAGACTAATATATACTAATATATACAATAGTCTACTAAAAGACTATTGTAGATAAATTAATATATGAATAGACTAATATATACTAATATATACAATAGTCTACTAAAAGACTATTGTAGATAAATTAATGTATGAATAGACTATCGTGTATAAAAGAAATATATGTACACATGTATGGTCAAAAATGGTATAATGGAGGAATACCAATGTGGAAATGTTGCAAAGATGATAATTGTGTTAAAAAAGTGAAAAAACTTTATATATATACACACACACATACATACATACATACACACACACACATATAATTCTTCTGCTTAATGTAGAAGTGAGGGATGTTGTAAGTTGGCGATGACAATGTGCCTTCTGCTGCAGAGAGACAACAGCTGGCCACGTCCATCCTCAATGAGGACCGGAAGCTTGTTTGAGGAGAAAGACTTGACAAAGAATCCCAAAGCGGTTCTGGGTTTTGAGGCGCCTACTTTTATTGCAGTGTTGTTCACAGTTTGATAGCTCCCTTAATTTCTCACAACACCCGTGCCCCGAATTTCCCCTGACCCGCATGGGGTATTCTTAAGATTAACCCCTCCAAAACGCAGGGAGTTTGGGGGGCTTAAAAATGGCAGCCGAAGGGCCTTTGGGGTCATTGGAGTGGATTATTTCCCTTGGGTTCAACAGCCGTCCTTGTTTCCAATTTGTATTGGGCGATGGGTCCCGCAATAGTCCCAATGAAGTCCCAATATTTCTCGAAATCGATCACGCCGTCCCCTTTCGCTTTCTGGCCGTCTACCGCCGCCTCGTTCTCAGAGTTCTAGAGGGAAGGAAGCAGAGGGAAAATAATCAGGCGGAGGAGGGAAATGGGTTCCCACCCAGATCAGGGGGGACGGGGGGGGGCGTGTAACCCTTGTCTTTCATTTTTGCAGAGGGATCCTTAGCACACACACACTCCCCTCTCCTGGAATGCGTCCCCCATCGTCCTGAATGGGTCACCGCCCCCTGATGGGAGTCAGAGTCCCTAGAAATGGGGAGGGCATCAGGGTTTTCACATTTGTTCTTACTGGACCTTCAGGCTGCCAGCCCTTCAAGGTAGGCCAGGTGGGAAACAAGAGGGAGACTAAGAATGCTATTTATATAGCTGGGGAGAAAGAGGGGGGGAGGGAGGGAGAGAGAAAGAGAAACAAGATAGACATGATATAGATGGAGAAATAGATAGATTGATAGATTGATAGATAGGAGAGAGAGAGATAGAAGAGAGAGAGGGAGATAGGTAGGTAGGTAGGTAGGTAGGTAGGTAGGTAGGTAGGTAGGTAGATAGATAGATGATAGATAGATAGATAGATAGATAGATAGATAGATAGATAGATAGATAGATAGATAGGTGATAGATAGGTAGGTATGTAGGTAGGTAGGTAGGTAGGTAGGTAGATAGATAGATAGATAGATAGATAGATAGATAGATAGATGATAGATAGATAGATAGATAGATGATAGATAGATAGATAGATAGATAGATAGATAGATAGATAGATGATAGATAGATAGGTGATAGATAGGTAGGTAGATAGATAGATAGATAGATAGATGATAGATAGATGATAGATAGATAGATAGATAGATAGATAGATAGATGATAGATAGATAGATAGATAGATAGATAGATAGATGATGATAGATAGATAGATAGATAGATAGATAGATAGATAGATGATAGATAGATGATAGATAGATAGATAGATAGATAGATAGATAGATAGATAGATAGATGCATAGATAGATAGGTAGATAGGAGAGAGGGATCGAGAGAGAGAGATCAAGTCTGAATATTCCTTGAAATTGTTCACCTTGGACCCATCCTCATATAGTTTGCGTATCAGTTTATCTACCGCCTCCTTGTTCTCCGTATTCTAGAGGGAAGGAAGCAGAGGGAAACCGATCAGGCGGAGGACGGAAACAGATTCCCACCCAGTTCAGGGGGGACGGGGGACGGGGCGTATAACCCTTGTCTTTCATTTTGCAGAGGGATCCTTAGCGCCCCCCCCCTCCATCTGGATTGCAGCCCCCATCGTCCTGAGTGGGTCTCCGTCTCCCTGACGGTGAGAGAGAGGCCGTGTTCCTCAATCTGAGCCCCCTTTTAAGATGGGGGGACTTCAACTCCCAGAATTCCCCAGCCAGCCTGCTTTGCTTATAGCTTTGGCGGCTGAGGGATTCTGGGAGTTGAAGTCCCCCCCATCTTAAAAGGGGGCTTAAGGTTGAGAAATATCGAGATAACTTTTATATTTTTGTGGGTCACGATCATCGGATCTTGGCAGTCCTTTTCTGAAATCCCCTCCTGTTGGAGCCCACTTTCGGACGGGACCCGAGTTCAGGAGCCGCCCCCCCAACTCACCTTCAACAATTGGCTCAGCTCAGTTTGGATCATCAATTTGAAGTTGGGGGCGTCGATCCCCAAGGTTTTTTTTTTGCTGGAGTATTTGTTGTAATTTTCCACTATGGATCGGATAGCTGACTTGAGTTCCTCCCGCAACGTCTCGCTGCCCTTGGCTCCTAAGGGTGGGGGTGGGGGGCAGGGGGGGGAAAGAAGCTTTGATCACCTGTTGGTCCCCTTTCCTCTTCTGCATGAAATGAATAAATCGAGCGCTTTCTCAATGCAAGGGAGGGAGGCTTCTTTCCCGAAGCAGCCATTCAAATCAGGCTTTGAAACACAGGAAGGGAAATCGAATGCAAAGCGTCGCATACGGAAAGGGAAAAACGGAGCGAAGAAATTAAAAGGGAAAAGGAAATAAAAATAAAATTAGGGAAAGCAGGAAGAACAAACTAGACCTGAGAGAGAGAGAGAGAGAGAGAGAGAGAGAATAGAGCAAAAAAATTATATATGGTAGAGATGATGATAGATAGATAGATAGATAGATAGATAGATAGATAGATAGATAGATAGATAGATGATAGATAGATGATAGATAGATAGATAGATAGATAGATAGATAGATAGATAGATAGATAGATAGATAGATGATAGATAGATAGATAGATGATAGAGAGAGAGAGAGATGATAGGTATAGATAGATAGATAGATAGATAGATGATAGATAGATAGATAGATAGATAGATAGATAGATATAGATAGACAGATAGATAGATAGAGAGAGAGAGAGAGAGAGAGATGATAGGTATAGATAGATAGATGATAGATAGATAGATAGATAGATATAGATAGATAGATAGATAGATAGATAGATAGAGATGATAGATAGAGATGATAGATAGATGAGAGAGAGAGAGAGAGAGAGAGAGAGAAATAGATAGATAGGTGATAGATAGATAGATAGATAGATAGATAGATAGATAGATAGGATAGATAAATACAGATATATATATAGATAAATAAAAGCTAAATTAAGCTAAATTTACACGTCTGCTAAATTATTTCCCATTCCTGGATTCACAAACATGACCAGCTCTTCGGAGAGTGAAAACCTCCCCCCCCCCTCCCCCCCCCCCGGTTTCTTTCCTGAGGACTAGCAACTTAGAGTACACCCAATCAGCCCGGCTGGTTTTTAGATCCTTGTTTTTATTCCTATTTTATTTACGTCGTTATAATGGGGCGCCTGGCTTTGCGGCCCCACCGAACGCTTTGCCCCCAAAGCGCCTTTTAAAACTCTTGTTTGGCCTGTGTAAAAAGTGTGTTTGGAAAACTTTGTTCGAAGTTACGGCGAAAGAAATATTGATCTGGCTGAGCTTTCAACCTTCGCCCGGCTGCCTTTTTTTTTTTTTACAATTGAGGATAATTTCTCGTTTGCTTTTTAGGAGGGGAGGTAGGGCGTTTTAAAGGTCCCTCTGCCCACCCCCTCACCTTCCAATGCCCCCCCATTGTGCCTGGCATTCCTTACCCGCCATGAAGCTTGTCTAGCTGGACTCCGCGTCTTTCCTATGCTGGCCTCTCTCTCTCTCTCTCTTTTCCAAGTTTATTTTAAAGCCACTTAACCTTTTAAGCCCGGCCCCTGCGTGACGAGTCCGGGAGAAAATTCCCTCCTCTCTTCCTTCTTCCCTCCCCACCCCTCCTGCCCACTTTGGGGGTTTTCCTTTAAGTAACGTATCCCATCCCTCACCTGGATCCCACATGGCACCATTGCCAAATCGCTTCCTTGCTTGGCACCGCCGTGCCAGCCTCTCCGATGGGATTAAGGCCGGGCATAATCAGTGCCCCTTGCCTCCAGGAGGGAAGGGCCAAGGCCCAGGCTGAAAAAAATTGTCCTTGCCCACCTGGGGAGGGTCTCCGAGGGAGGGGCGGGGTGGCATTTTGGGTGGCACGTCCTTAGCGTCCCCCAAGCCGTTCCAAGCACGGCAGCGTTCTTGTTAATCCAGAGCTGGCAAGCGGTTAAATGCGGTGGGTTAATCAGTTACCCATCCGTCTCAACCAGAAGAGAGCTGGGAGGGACCTTGGAGGTCTTCTAGTCCAACCCTTTCCTCAAGCAGGAGGCCCTAGGCCATTTCAGACAATTTCAGGCTGTCCAGTCTCTTCTTAAAAACCTCCAGTGATGGAGAAGGAAGGAAGGAAGGAAGGAAGGAAGGAAGGAAGGAAGGAAGGAAGGAAGGAAGGAAGGAAGGGGAAGGAAAGAAGAGGAAGGAAAAGGAAGGAAGAAAAGAAGAAGGAAAGAAAAAAGGAAGGAAGAGGAAGGAAGGAAGAAAAAGGAAGGAAGAAAGGAAGGATAGTAAAATAACAGAATAAAAGTGTTGGAAGGGACCTTGGAGGTCTTCTAGTCCAACCCCGTCTTCAGGCAGGAGAATTTAGACCATTTCAGACAAATGGATGTCCAGTCTCTTCTTAAAAACCTCCAGTGATGGAGAAGGAAGGAAGGAAGGAAGGAAGGAAGGAAGGAAGGAAGGAAGGAAGGAAGGAAGGAAGGAAGGAAGGGGAAGGGCAGAATAGCAGAGTTGGAAGGGACCTTGGAGGTCTTCTAGTCCAACCCCCTGCTCCCTAGACCCTTTCAGACAGGTAGCTGTCCAGTCTCTTCTTCAAAACCTCCACTGTTAAAGCACTCACAACTTCTAGTGGCAACCTGTCCCACTGGTTAATTGTTCTCACTCTCAGGAAGTTTCTTCTTAATTCCAAGTTGCTTCTCTTTTTGGTTAGTTTCCCTCCATTGCTGCTTCTCCAGCCTTCTGGGGCTTTGGAGAATAAGTTGACCCTCCCCTCTTCTTTGGGGCAGCCCCCCCCCCAAATATTTGAAGGCTGCTATCACGTCCCCCGCCGGTCCTTCTTCTCCCTAGACTGGCCATGCCCGGATCCTGCAACTGTTTGCCCGTTTTACTAAAAAAGAAAAAAAATCCTCTGCTTAACATAGAAGTGCGGGACGTTGTACGTCGGGGACAAATAGAGCTTTGTCACGACGTGTGTTTTGTTGATGCGGAGTTGGCCTCGTCCGTCCTCAATGAGGGCCGGCGGCTTGTTTTGGGGAGGAAGGTTTTACAAAGACATCGGAAGCGGTTCTGGATTTTGAGACTCCAATTTTTATTGCAGTGTTATTCACAGTTTGACAGCACCCTTAATTTCTGGGACCCCCGCTCCCCTGCCCCAAATTTCCCCTCCCCACCCCGCCCTACATTTATTTAATTAGATTTCTAGACCGCCCCCTCTCCCCGAAGGGACTCGGGGGTCCTTAAGATTAGGGGGTCCTTAAGATTAATCCTTAAGATTAGCCGCTCCAAAATGCAGGGAAAAACGGGGGTGAAAATTGGGGGTCTTTACAGTAGATTATTTCCCTTTGGATTCAACGGACGCCTTTATTTCTTGAATTTCTCGCTCTCTTCCTGCTGCCGGATCAGGCAGGAGATGGGGCTGGCGATGCCCCCGATCAGGTTCCAATATTCGTCGAAGTTGATCTCCCCGTCCTGATTCTCATCCAGGTCGCAGATCAATTTATCGGCCGCCTGCCTGTTCTTGGTGTCCTGGAAGGTTAGGAAGCAGAGAGAAACCGATCAGGCGGAGGAGGAGGAAAACTCGTTCCCATCCAGTGCACGATGGCGGGGGGGGGGACAACGGGGGATATAACTCATGTCTTTAATTTTGGAGGGGGTCCTTAGCCCCTCTCAAAGTGGTGCATTGGCCTAGAGGTGGAGCCTCTACCATCAGGAGGCTGTGAGTTTGACCCCCCCCCCCAGGTAGAGGCAGATATTTCTCTCTCTGGGCACAAGGAGAATATTATCTGCCGTGCAAAACTCCGCCCTGGCAACAGGGACGGCGTTTGGCCAGTAAAAGCACTCCGTTCAGTTGGCCAGACTCCACCCCAATGGAAAGGATTATGGGGTCGTTTAAAAAAAAGATGATGGTCCTTAGCTCCTCCCTCTCTTTTGCAATGCCCATCATCCTGAATGGATAACCGTCTCCCTCATGGGAGTCGGAGTCCCTAGAAATGAGAGGAGAGTCCGGTTTTGCATTTTCTTGCCTTGAGCTCAGTCCACCGGCCATTCGAGGTAGAGCAGGTCAGAAAGAGAAGGGAGTCTGAGACTGCTACATCTCTCTCTCTCTCTCTCTCTCTCTCTCTCTCTCTCTCTCTCTCTCTCTCTCTATCCATCCATCCATCCATCCATCCATCCATCCATCCATCCATCTATCATCTATGTATTATCTATCATCTATGTATTATCTATCTATCTATCTATCTATCTATCTATCTATCTATCTATCTATCTATCTATCTATCTATCTATCTATCTATCTATCATCTATCTATCTATCTATCTATCATCTCTCATTTATTCTCTCTCTCTCTCTCTCTCTCTCTCTCTCCTTATCTATCTGTCTACCATATCTATCTATCTATCTATCTATCTATCTATCTATCTATCTATCTATCTATCTATCATCTATCTATCTATCATCTATGTATCTATCTATCATCTCTCATTTATTCTCTCTCTCTCTATCAACTTATCTATCTGTCTACCATATCTATCTATCTATCATCTATCTATCTATCTATCTATCTATCTATCTATCTATCTATCTATCTATCTATCTATCTCATCTGTCTATCATATCTATCTATCTATCTATCTATCTATCTATCTATCTATCTATCTATCTCATCTGTCTATCATATCTATCTATCTATCTATCTATCTATCTATCTATCTATCTATCTATCTGTTGGCAACTTGAAGACGGGTGGACTTCAACTCCCAGAATTCCCCAGCCTGGGCAAAGACAGCTGAGGGATTCTGGGAGTTGAAGTCCACCCCTCTTCAAGTTGTTAAGGTTATTAGAAACATTGACCGAGGAATGATAGCTTTCATGCTGTGGGTGAGGACGACAAAATCCTGACATCCCCTCTCAGTTCCCTCCTCCGTTTGAGCCCAAATTCGGACGGGACCCGAGTTCAGGATCCGCCCCGCTCACCGTCAACATGTGGTTCAGTTCGTGGCTGAGCATTTTTCTGAAATCGGATTTGCTGATCCCGCGCCGTTTGCGGCAACAGCAGCCTTTGCCGGAATATCTGTCGTAATTCTTCACCAGGGTCTGGATCGCCCACTCGAGCTCCGAGTCTCCTGTCACCGTCATGCTGCCCTTGGCTCCTGGGGGGGAAAACAGAGAGAAAGAAAAAGCTTTGATCACCTGTTGGTCCCCTTTCCTGAGTAAAGTTTAAGACCTCACTCAATGTACATGGAGCTTCGTCCGGTCGTTAGATTCGTTTCAGGAGTGCGAAGATCTGTCCGTGAATCTCCGAGACTCTCTGCCCAGAGTCTTTCCTTGCCCAGCACCTCATTTGGGAAAATATTGGCAGCTTTCCAAGCTAGATGAGGTCTGTGCTGATAAATCCTCCTTTGAAAGACTGTTTGCCAGACCTTGGCTGAAGGTGAAGGAGAGGAATTCACATGCGTTGAATAAAAGGGACCAGGACTCTTGACTCCTGCTTTTTGGGGAAGCCTCGGTCAGAATAATTCAACCAGCGTGGGAAACTTTCCCCCCTCCCCGCTGTGGTGAGAAAGGTAGCTCACTTAACCAATGTCTCGCTTAGCAGCGGAAACGCTGGGCTCAATAATAGTCGTAACCCGAGAACCGTACGGTGCAAATGGCAAATGAAAAAAAAAAACTGTTCACACACCAGGTATTGCCTTGCGGGCAGTCTCTGTTTGTTTTTTTTCCCCGATGCCAACTAAGCCGGTTTTTTTTTATTTTGCAAATTTTGCACAAAAAAATAATAATGGACGACTCCCATTTCGCGACAGAGGAAGATATTTGTGGTCAAACCAAGTCTCGACTGGGTTAAAAAAAAAGGAATTTAAACAACCGCCACAATTTCTTGCCTGTTTTGATGTAGGTTTGATTCGGGCTTGTGATTGAACCTGCAATACTGGTCTGTCTGGAGTCTTTGGGGTTATTTATCATTCAGGAGAGGTGTGGGTTTTCCGCGGGGTTGCGTCTCTCTCTCTCTTTTTTTTTTTGCAAAAACTTAACAATGCTTGGTGTTGCTTCGCTTGGGTTTTTTTTTTGCCAGCAACAGTGGAATTTTTTTTTTTAATTGAAAATGAATGCGACAGATAAAGAAGCCTAGCTTTGAATGCTTGGTTATTCAGCAAACATTTGTGTTGGCTAAATATGATTGTGCTAGAATGAATAGAAGGGAAAGGAATGGAATGTAACAGAAGAGAGAAAGAAGAGAAGAGAAGAGAAATTAGAAGAGAAGAGAAAAGAAAAGAAATTAGAATAGAGAATGGAATAGAATAGAAATTAGAATAGAGAATAGAATATAAATTAGAATAGAATAGAAAATAGAATAGAATAGAAATGAAATTAGAAGAGAAGAGGAAAGAAAACAAATTAAAATATAGAATAGAATAGAAATTAGAATAGAATAGAAATTAGAACAGAGAATAGAATAGAAATTAGAATTCAATAGAAAATAGAATAGAATAGAGAACAGAATAGAAATGAAATTAGAAGAGAAGAGAAAAGAAAAGAAATTAGAATAGAATAGAATAGAGAATAGAATAGAATGGGATCTTGGAGGTCTTCTAGTCCAGCCCCCTCCTTCATAACTGTCACTGCAGTTGTGAAGTCAGTAACACCGTCGTTAAGCGATTCCCGTCCGAAGGTCGCAAAAGGGGATCGCGCAACCCCGGGGACGCTGCGAACCGCCATAAATGCGAATCAGTTGACACATATCTCAATTTCGATCACGCGATCACAGGTGATACCGCAACGGTCGTAAAAGTGTGTGTTTGGGGTGGGGGGGAACAGTCCTAAAAAGTGCCTTTTCTCAGTGGTGCTGTCACTTCAGTCACTAAACAAACATTAGTTGTGCGTCAAGGAGGACCTGTGTTGTTGTTAATTGCGGTTCTTTGCAAAGGCAGCTCGAACGTTCAGACTTTAATTGAGCATTTAATTGAGTTCTTCCCAAGAACCTTTCCCCCCTCCCCAAAATCCAGAGCCTGGGAAAGTGGGGGGCTTAGACGCACCCCAAAAGAATTCGCCCCCGAAGGCGGAGGAGGAACCGGATAACGTAGGAGGGTGGGCACACACCCCGTTGCGATACGGGAGTTGCCGCCTTCTTTGCATAACTCCGGTCAAGCTCGTTTGTCTCGCTTCCCCCCGAGACGGCTTATATCGAGTTACGGCCTGCCATGAAAAAAAACGGGGTGTTTTGATTCCCTACGGAATTCCCCGAGTGGGAGTTTCCCTCGGTTTTCCCCGTCTGTGAAATGGGCACATCCGTTCGCCACAACTCGGGGCTCCGAAAGAAATACAGTCTTTTCCCGTGATGTGTGGGTGGTCTTGGAAAAACAGAAGGAAATAAAGGTAATTATTTAGCCCGGTGGGTGTAAAACCTTGGCTACTTTAGGAGGGGTGGGCTTCCACTCCCAGAATCCCCCAGTGAGGATGCTTGAAAAGGGGTGGGCTTCGACTCCCAGAATCCCCCAGTTTGCATGCTTTAAGAGGGGTGGGCTTCAACTCCCAGAATCTCCCAGTTTGCATGCTTTAAGAGGGGTGGGCTTCGACTCCCAGAATCCCCCAGTTTGCATGCTTTAAGAGGGGTGGGCTTCGACTCCCAGAATCCCCCAGTCTGCATGCTTTAAGAGGGGTGGGCTTCGACTCCCAGAATCCCCCAGTTTGCATGCTTTAAGAGGGGTGGGCTTCGACTCCCAGAATCCTCCAGTCTGCATGCTTTAAGAGGGATGGGCTTCGACTCCCAGAATCCCCCAGTTTGCATGCTTTAGGAGGGATGGGCTTCGACTCCCAGAATCCCCCAGTTTGCATGCTTTAGGAGGGATGGGCTTCGACTCCCAGAATCCCCCAGTTTGCATGCTTTAGGAGGGATGGGCTTCGACTCCCAGAATCCCCCAGTTTGCATGCTTTAGGAGGGATGGGCTTCGACTCCCAGAATCCCCCAGTTTGCATGCTTTAAGAGGGGTGGGCTTCGACTCCCAGAATCCCCCAGCCAGCGCCCAAAGCTTTTGTTGCAAAGTGAAACATGGAGTCTGTTTTTACACCTCGTTTTATGACCTTTCGTTGCCACCGTTGTTAAGTGAACCCTTGCCGTTTGTCGTTAAGCGAATCTGCCTTCCCCCGTGGGTCGCAAAAGGGGACCGCGTGACCCCCGCAGTCATAAGCACAAGTCCGTTGCCGAGCGTCCGAATTCTGATCGCACGACTGCGAGGATCGTAAGTGTGAAAAACGGCCGTTAAGTCGCTTTCTTTCACAGCCCCGTTGTAACTCCAAACGGTCACTAAAGGAACCGTCGTAAGTCGAGGACCGCTTGTGTGAATTCCAGCCATTTCTAGAAAATGAATCCTCTTCATTTCCTCCTGATTGCCAATCCTAGCATTTCCCAATTCCAGACAGGCGGCGTTGAGAAATCAGGGCGTCTCCTTATTTTTAATTCCCCGTCTTTTAATTTTCCGGGCGTGATTGTTTTACTGCTGCTTTATTTGTCTTTAATATCCCTTTGAGGAGGGTCCGTTTGTTGGTGTTTGTTTTTTCCTCCTTTTTTTATTTTCATTGGCAAAAGTTGATTTTCAGCCCGTTTATTTAAACAGTAACAGAGCTGGAAGGGACCTTGGGGGTCATCTAGTCCAACCCCCCTGCTTACGCGGGAGACGTGTACTAGGGATTCGAACCGCCGAATTGCCGACCCTTCTGATCGACAAGCTCAGTGTCTTAGCCACCGAGCCACCTAGTCAGGCAATTTTAAGCGGAAAAGGGGATTTTTGCTGCCTGTTTTTAAAGCGAGCGGCTTCCTGCAAATGGGTGCACGATGGATGAATTGCAAAATAAAATATAATAATAACAACAACAACAACTTATATTTGAAGAAGGTGCTTGGTTGATTCCTAGGATGCTGTCAGCAACCCGTATCAACCATTAGCACCAGTCAATGGTATTTGTGATGCATTTTTGAACATGAGTTTCATGTTTAATGAATAAAGTATATAATAATAATAATAATACCACCAAGAGAGTGAACCCATTCGTAAATCAGAGGGGAGAAAGACATGCCCCTTGGCTGAGGGGCAGGTCCAGGTTCGAATTAGTTTTAAGGCTCTGGGGATACCCAATGGATGGATGGAGAGAGAGACAAAGAGACAGATGAATGGATAATAGATGGAAAGATAATAGGAAATAGAAAAGTGGCAGGCAGGAAAAAGACAAATCGAAAAAGGAAGAAGTAGAGGTGATAGATAATAAATTGGGAAATGGAGAGACAGATACAATATATATATATATATAGATAGATGATAGATAGATAGATAGATAGATAGATAGATAGATAGATAGATAGATGATAGATAGATAGATAGATAGATAGATAGATAGATAGATAGATAGATGATAGATAGATAGAGATAGAGATGATAGAGATATAGATAGATAGATAGATAGAGAGAGAGAGAGAGAGAGAGAGAGAGAGAGAGATGATATAGATATAGATATAGATGATATAGATATATATGATAGATGAGATGGATGGATGGACGGATGGACAGACAGGGACAGAGAGATGTTAGAAATAGATAGATAGATGAGATGGATGAACGGACGGATCGACAGATGAACGGACAGGGACAGAGAGATGATAGAAATAGATGAGATAGATGATGGACGGATGGACGGATAGAAAGGGAGAGAGAGAAATGATAGAAATGGATGGATGGAAGGATGGATGGATGGATGCAGAGAGGGAAGAGATATGAGAGATAGAGATAGATGAGATAGATGATGGATGGATGGATGGATGGATGGATGGATGGATGGATGGACGGAAGGACAGACAGGGAGAGAGAGATGATAGAAATAGATGAGATAGATGATGGACGGATGGACGGATAGAAAGGGAGAGAGAGAAATGATAGAAATGGATGGATGGAAGGATGGATGGATGGATGCAGAGAGGGAAGAGATATGAGAGATAGAGATAGATGAGATAGATGATGGATGGATGGATGGACGGAAGGACAGACAGGGACAGAGAGATGATAGAAATAGATGAGATAGATGATGGACGGATGGACGGATAGAAAGGGAGAGAGAGAAATGATAGAAATGGATGGATGGAAGGATGGATGGATGGATGCAGAGAGGGAAGAGATATGAGAGATAGAGATAGATGAGATAGATGATGGATGGATGGATGGATGGATGGATGGATGGATGGATGGATGGATGGATGGATGGACGGAAGGACAGACAGGGAGAGAGAGATGATAGAAATAGATGAGATAGATGATGGACGGATGGACGGATAGAAAGGGAGAGAGAGAAATGATAGAAATGGATGGATGGAAGGATGGATGGATGGATGCAGAGAGGGAAGAGATATGAGAGATAGAGATAGATGAGATAGATGATGGATGGATGGATGGATGGATGGACGGAAGGACAGACAGGGAGAGAGAGATGATAGAAATAGATGAGATGGATGGATAGATAGGCAGACAGACAGACCGACAGACAGACAGACAGAATAGCTCATCTTTGCCCTGGTCCCTGTCAACAGGAAACCCTTCCTTTTGGTAGCGCTTAACCTCGCCTGTGGAACTCATGGCCCCAAGGTGGGGAAAGGCACAGCCTGGCTTTGGCTTCGCCTCGAGGTCCCAACCTGAGGATTCCTGCTCTAAGACTACAGTGACCATCATCCTTGCCTCGGGAGCAGCAGCCCTGCCATAACTGTTAAGGGGTGGGGGGATGGGGCCAGTGTGGCGTTAAGGCGAGGGGAGCAAGTTTACGTGGGAGACGTTTATCGGGAGCTTCGAGCCAAGTAATCTGATGGAGCCTCTCCATGCAAGAGAAGTCTATCCTAGAGCGCCATTTGCTGGAACGCCGCTAGGGAAAACCCTGGAGGTGTGCCTCCTTTTCCCCTGCCGTTTTCAAGAGAAAGCTTTTGGATTTAAATGACTTGAGGAGAGTGGGGGGGTTTGTCCTCCAGTTACCCGCAGAATTTCTGTTGCAAGTCGGTCATTAAGCGAGTCACGCCCGGATTTTATGGCCTCTTTTGCCCAAATTATGAATCGAATCGTTTCGCTGAGCCTCCAGATCTTTCCTGCCTGAGTATTTTAAACACAGGGAGAAAATTAACATCGACGGGGATGTCCGAAGGCTATCCCATGAATAATCCTTCTTCCCTTTGTATTATGATTATTATTAGTTGAAGAGGAGATTACACCCAGGACGTGACATTTTCGTATAATTGCTACTGGAGGCAGCTTCCGAAATAAAATTAAAAATAAGCAGCCTCGAAAGCCATTTGCAAATCAGACACCCAATTAATTCAATAGTCTTCCTGTCTTAGGAAGCGGGACTGGGTCTGGAGGACTACAAATCCCAGAAGCACCAAATCTAGGGAGTCTCCCCCCCCCTCATCTCTATCTATCTATGTATCTACCTACCTACCTACCTACCTACCTACCTACCTACCTACCTACCAACATCTCTCTCTCTCTCCATCTATCTATCTATCTATCTATCTATCTATCTATCTATCTATCTATCTATCTATCTATCTATCATCACCTATGTCTATTATCTATCATTCGTATCTATTTTTCTATCCTTCCTTCCTATCAAACTCTATTTATCATCTCTTTCTTTCTCTCTCTCTCTCTCATATCTCTCTCTCTCTCTCTCTCTCTCTCATCTATCTATATCTACTGGTATCTATCAGTCATCACCTATGTCTATTATCTATCATTTATATTTATTTTTCTATTCTTCCATCTATCAAACACTATTTATCATCTCTCTCTCTCTCTCTCTCTCTCTCTCTCTCTCTCTCTCATCTATCTATATCTACTGGTATCTATCTATCATCACCTATGTCTATTATCTGTCATTTATATCTATCTTTCTATCCTTCCATCTCTTTATCAAACTTTCATCATCTATTTCTATCTATTTCTGACCTCTCATCTCTCTCTCTCTCTCATCTATCTATATCTACTGGTATCTATCTATCTATCTATCTATCTATCTATCTATCTATCTATCTATCTATCTATCTATCTATCTATCTATCTATCTATCTCTCTCTCTCTCTCTCTCTCTCTCTCTCTATCTATCTATCTATCATCTATCTATCTATCATCTATCTATCTACCTACCTACCTACCTACCTACCTACCTACCTACCTACCTACCTACCTATCATCTATCTATCTATCTATCTATCTATCTATCTATCTATCTATCTATCTATCTATCATCACCTATGTCTATTATCTATCATTTGTATCTATCTTTTTATCCTTCCATCTCTCTGTCAAACTTTATTATCTATTTCTCTCTCTCTGTCTTTCCTCTCTCACCCTCCCTTCCCCCCTCCCTCCCCCTCCCTCCTTCCCTCTCTCCCTTCCCCTCTCTCTCATTTTAAACTCCAGACTGGGTGTTGTTCGCAAAACTTTGGACAAGTTTCAACTTGATTGGCCCTATTTCAACAGCCTCCCACGTTTTGGGGGGGAAAGGGACGGAGGGCTGCAAGTGGGGCTGGGGGAAGTAGGAAGGGGGGTGCCAAATTTTCCTCTTTATTTTATGAAAAACGAAACCAGGGTTCGCAAGACACCCCCCACCCCACCCCCAAAAGACCCAGGCCAAAGCAACGCCAAGTGGGCTTCCCCTCCCAAACCCGCCTCCAAAATCCCAAAAGGGGGGAAAAAAATCTAGATCTCCCGTCGACGAAAACTTGGCCCCATTCTCGGTGCCCGACTGCCCCAACCTGGGTTTTGAGGGTGGTGAGAATCGATCCAAAGTTTGGACATAGCACAGAACTTTCCCTCTTCAGAGTTTCTCAAAGTCACGGTCGGCCCCTTAAAAAAAAAGAGACCCTTCCTCCTTCTCTCCAATTCTTCCTTTGCGACTTTTGTGCGTCTGGATCGGTCCGGTTGTGTGAATTCATCCATGAATCGAGCGATTGATTGACTGACAGGCAGACCCGATTTACCAAAAAACAAATGCTCTCCTGCTTTTTGCAAACTTAAAGCCTCTTAAAGACCCTCTGCCCACCTACCCACAATGCCACCATTGTGTGGCACAAACGCCTTGCGTTCCTTACCCGGCATGGTGGTTGTGTGGCTGGGCTCTGGCAGCTTTCCTTTGCTGGCTTCTCTGTCGGACTCGCCTCTGGCCTCTGTTTACGACGGTCTATTTGAGAAAAAATTCTGTAACTCCCATCCAAAGTTACGCCCGGCCCCTGAAATCACGAGACCAGGACGGGCTTGCTTTTTAAAGAGATAATTCCCTCCTCTTCTCCTCCTTTCTTCCACTGTCATTCCTCCGGTTGTTTTTGGGGTGTTCCTCTCTGACTAACATCGCCTGGATCCCACGTGGCACCGTTGCCAAATCGCCTCCCGGGTTGGCACCGCCGTGCCAGGCCCTACAACTGGGCAGAGAGGGGGGCCCCGGTCTCCAGGAGGGGACAGTTAAGGGCCAGGCTGAAGAAGCAAATAATAATAATAATAATAACCATGCACATTTGGGGAGTATTTTCCGAGGGACGTGGGGATATTTTGGCGGAGATCTGGAGGGTTGGCACATCCCTTGAATTCTCCAAGCCGCGCCCACGGCGGCAGCTGCTGTGGTGACATCTCAAGCACATTATTCTCGTTAATCCAGAATTAGTCACAGGCCGCACCTTAAAAGCTGTTGGTTAATCGGTGATGGAGATGGAGAGGGCTCTGGATTTAAAACTTACGTTTTCCTTCTTTCGTTCCTCTTTTAATTAGGAGACATCTGCATCTGTATATCTCTGTCTCTTTCTCTCTCTGTCTCTCTCTCTCTCATCTGTCTATATCTAATGCTATCTGTCTGTCTGCCTATCTTTCATCTCCTGTGTCTATTATTTATCATTTGCATCTATCTTTCTATCTTTCCATCTCTATCAAGCAGAGATAGATAGAAATAGATGATAATCTATTTATCATCTATTTCTATCTCTGTCTATGTATGTGTCTGTCTGTCTATTCTACCTACCTACCTACCTACCTACCTACCTACCTACCTACCTACCTACCTACCTACCTACTCTATCTATCTATCTATCTATCTATCTATCTATCTATCTATCTATCATCACCTGTGTCTATTATTTATCATTTGCATCTATCGTTCTATCCTTCCATCTCTCGATCAAACTCTATCATCTATTTATCATCTATTTCTATCTATCTCTGTCTATGTATGTATGTATGTATGTGTCTGTCTATCTATCTATCTATCTATCTATCTATCTATCTATCTATCTATCTATCTATCTATCTATCTATCTCTATCTCTATTATTATCTTCCCCTTCTCTCTTATTTATCCCCTCTATATGTCTGCCTATCTTTCTATCCCTCCATCTCTCTATCAAACTCTATCATGTATCATCTATTTATCATCTGTGTATCTCTCTCTCTCTCTCTCTCTCTTTGTCTATGTATCTCTACCTACCTACCTACCTATACATACATACAAATCATGTCTGTCTTCTCTCTCTCCCCCTCACTCTCTCCATCCATATCATCTATGTATGTATGTATCTATCTATATCTATCACCTATCTATCTACCTATCTACCTACCTACCTACTAATCTAATCTAATCTAATCTAATCTTATCTATCTATCTATCTATCTATCTATCTATCTATCTATCTATCTATCTATCTATCTATCTATCTATCTATCTATCTATCTCCAAATTGCACCTCAGCCTGCCACAAAGATCAGCGTACCTGCAAAGAAACACAGTCGGAGGGAGAAATCAATCAATCAATCAAAATTTAACACAAGGGAATATTTGCAAGAGCTGTAAGGTCCTTGGGCGCTCTCCGAACATGGCTGCTTTCTTGCAGATGTTTCATAACCCAACTAGGGAACATCATCAGTGCTAGCAGTGAGTGGGGTTTGCAGGGAGAGGGAGGAGGAAGAGGAGGATTGTGGGATCAGTGCTAGAAGGAGGAAGAGGTCCTTGGTGCTCTCTGAGCTTGGTTGTCTTCCTGCAGACATTTTATGACCCAACTAGATAACATCACCGGCGTTAAAAGGTTTGCAGGGAGGAGGAAGAGGAGAAGAGGACTGTAAGGTTGTTTTTCTGCAGACATTTCATGACCCAAGTAGGTAGCATCATCAGTGCAAGGGAGTGCAGTGTTTGCTCCCTATTTGTATGTAATAGTGCGCCCTGCTAGTATTGGTGAGGGAAACTAATGTAACTTGGCAAGCTACAACACAATATAGCAAATTGCTACATATAACGGAGATCGAACAATATATTTCCTTACACGGATGACCTTGCCCGTTATCTTTTATTCATTTTAATTAATTTACAAAGCACCTCTATATGTGCCTGTCTGACACACACACACAGACACATATTATTCACACACACACAGAGTAATAAAACGCACACCCAAGATGGATTTAAAAAAAAAAATAGGGAGGGAAATACACCTAATTTTTTTTTAAAAAAAGATAAAACTCTTTGCTGTTTTTCCTCCAGTTCTAACCCAGCTCCACATTTTTACACGGCACAAAAATATAAGTTATATATTAAAATATAACCTGATATATTTTTACATGAACCAAAGTAGATTCATAAACGTAACATCATAAACATGCTATATATGAAAGACCGCTTCTGTTAACAACCAGGTGGCCAGGTGGTCACTAAACAAGGACTAAGTATATGCAACTAGAATATCTTATTGTGAATTGTTGCACAAACAGCTAATTTATTTATTTATTTATTTTATTTTATTAATCCAATTTATAGGCCGCTCCCTCTCCACCAAGGGACTCGGGGCGGCGTACAATTCATTACACAACAAATAAATAACGAGGAGGAGATATACAAAACATTGTACAATACATAATAAATAAATAATCAATTTATTTATTCAATCAATAATAAATCATTGTTTAAAATTTCTGCATTTTAAAAAGATTTTAAGTATTTGTGCTGGAGGGAAAATCAACCTCGTGGCTTGTTTAATTCCCCGGCGTATTTTATTTTAAGTATGTTTTTTTTTTATAGCCAGAATAAATTTAATGTTAAGCTTCGCTTAATTATTTGGTGCCTTTAAAGCAGTTCTATTCAAATTCTGGAGTTCAAAACCTCATCGTTTTCAGCCAATGGGCATCCTCCGAAAAGACCGCGTCGTCATTGGTCGTTTAGTGGGCCTGAGGACCAATGAAATGGGTGGGCTTAGAACCAATGAAAAGGGGAGACTGCCAAGTTGGGTCACCAATCAGCTGACAGCAGGTTCGGGGCAGGAAGGGTATAAAAGGAGCCCACCGCAGAGAGATTTGGCCAGAGCTTCAGAAGACCCGGAGGGAGGAAGAAGAAGGCTCGAAGAAGAGACTTTCCCTCCAAAAGGAAAGGAGACCACCAAGATTCCAAGTTGAGGGAGCTGGACTTCAAAAGAAAAAAAAGAGCTGGACCTCAAAATAAGAGCTGAAGTTCCTTTTAGTGACGGGAAGCCTTTGAGAAAAAGGCGTAGAGCGAAATCCACTCATGCTCCTTTCCATCACGTTGACCCAAGATTGAAGAAGTCTTCGCAAGACCAAGGAGCCTTCCCTCTCCTAAGACCAGCTGGGTCAAGAAGGCCAACCTTCACCCTGAGAGAAATGCTGGACTTGGGTTGGTCATTCAGACATGGAGTCCTTTCCTTCAAGATAGGCCACGTCAGGTAACGCAACAAACCCAGAAAGGGGGTTTAATTCCGTCCACTGAAGCCAGGCCAAAATAAAGTTTCACGGCCTGAACTTTTCCTTCCGTTTAAATTGTGCGTCTTATTATTTTATAAGGGACTCCAGAAAGTTTTTCATTCTGTATTCAGGTGGTGACTCGGACTCAAAGCTAAGATGCTGAGCTTCTCGATCAGAAACGTTGGCAATTGGGTGGTTCGAATCCCTAACAGGGGGAGCTCCTGTTCCTTGTCCCAGCTTCTGCCAACTTAGCAGTCTGAAAGTATGA
Organism: Natrix natrix natrix; assembly: GCA_029891615.1. Classification (NCBI taxonomy): domain Eukaryota; kingdom Metazoa; phylum Chordata; class Lepidosauria; order Squamata; family Natricidae; genus Natrix; species Natrix natrix. The sequence goes on from JAKRSK010012080.1 coordinate 594,518, forward strand.
AAAATGCAAGGAGAAAACCTTTGGTGGGAAGGGAACTGCGCTCCGTGCGCTTTTGGCGTTCGAGTAGGCCAATTCATGGAATTTTATTGATTATATTCACGCATGGCCCAGAATCTGTCTCCAAGGGGCGGTTGAGATATATTAAATATATATAAAGAAATGGAAATTATTATTCTTCAATGCTGCTTATCTCCCCAAAGGCAGCTATAGAGAGAAAGACAGACAGACACAGACATACAGACTAGATAGATCCATCCATCCATCCATCCATCCATCCAATCTATTTAGAATTGGTGGCCATGTTACTTTTCCTCACAGCTGTGACAACAAATGGTGTCTTAAAATGAGGATTCTGTGGCATTGACCGAATCCTGAATGCCTGCCCCAAATGAAGGTTTCTGAGGGCAATTCGATGTCCTGGGTCTTCCTCTTCTCTCCCACCCCTTTAAGGCTAAATTCTGCTAAATAAACCAGGATCGATTCCCACGCTAGCGCAATGCTAGCCACACAAGGGTTTAAGGTAGAAGAAGGGAGGGAATTTGGGGTGGTTTTTTTTTTTTTAATATATAAAAAAAAGAGGGAAAATGAGGTGTTGGCAAAGACCCTCTTATAAAACAGGGGGGACTTAATTTCAATCCAGCACAGAAATACAGGGCTTTGCACAAGCCAACACAGTCCGATTATGGAATATGAAATCATACTATTTATGAATTCACTCCTTTCCTGCCTCCGCATAAGGGGCCAATATCAAATCGAATTGGGTTTCCGGGAGCAAAGTAAGCGTGATCCAGGTTAACTCTCCCAATTGCTGGGGTGTGGGAATGCACCCCCCTAAATCCTCTGACCTGCCGAGGTGGGCAAAATGGGGAGCCAGATTGTTGGGGGCAAGAGGCTGACTGTAAACCGCTTAGAGGTCTGTAAAGCGGCATATCTATCTATCTATCTATCTATCTATCTATCATCTATCTATCTATCTATCTATCATCTATCTATCATCTATCTATCTATCTATCTATCTATCTATCTATCTATCTATCAATCTCTGCCCCCCCACTCCATCTCTGTCTGTCTGTCTGTCTATCTATCTATCTATCTCTGTCCCCCCACTCCATCTCTGTATCTTTCTGTCTGTCTATCTATCTCTGTCCCCCCACTCCATCTCTGTATCTTTCTGTCTGTCTATCTATCTATCCCCCCCCCACTCCATCTCTCTCTGTCTGTCTGTCTGTCTGTCTATCTCTGTCCCCCCACTCCATCTCTGTATCTTTCTGTCTGTCTATCTATCCCCCCCACTCCATCTCTCTCTCTCTGTCTGTCTGTCTGTCTCTGTCCCCCCACTCCATCTCTGTATCTCTGTCTGTCTATCTATCTATCTATCTATCTATCTATCTATCTATCTATCTATCTATCTATCTATCTATCTATCTATCTCTGCCCCCCCACTCCATCTCTGTATCTCTCTCTCTCTCTCTCTCTCTGTCTGTCTGTCTGTCTGTCTGTCTATCTATCTATCTATCTATCTATCTATCTATCTATCTATCTATCTATCTATCTCCAAATTGCATCTCCCCCCCATAAATGCAAAGATGCACACACAAAATTTGCAAGGGATATTAAAGATACCAAGCACATTTATTGACATGCAAAGAATGCTGAATTTATTGGCACCACGTTAAGGAATTTCCTTTCAGTCTGTTGTCACAGCTGTTTCCCCTTTGAAAGGAGAAGGCCCTGGGCTGAATTGGCAACCTGGGGTCACCTACAAGAGCCCGGTCCTATCCTGGCTGCAGTTAATGGGAACATCCACCAGGGGGCATGAGCGAGGCTAAACACACTACCCCTTTGCCGCCCTCTAGTGCTCGGCTGGAGTTTCACAACCCGCGAATATTTTGAACGCATCTGCCTGTCCAAAAGAAAACAAAACATTAAAACCGATTATGCTTTTTTTTAAAAAAACGACGGGGGGGGGAATAACTCTTTATTTAGGGCCCCATTTCTCGGCACAGGGAGGGGAGCAGCCTTAATCGAAAATGTGGTTTTTATTATTTCGTCTCAGTAAACAATTCACACCTTGGTGGGGCAGGTGCCTCATTCTTTCTGGGTGGCTGACGGGGAAGTTTTCGGTCTTTTATTCCAAGGGATTTTCGGGGGATTATGCAGAAGGTACGTTTTACGGGCAAAGCAAGGCGCAGCCCCTCCAGCCAGCACCTGTGCAAGCATCACGGGGTGTGTTTGTCACGCCGAGTTTGACTTCTGATCTCGTTCTGCGCAGACAAGGGAGACAAAAGTCTCACTTAGCAACCTTACCTTTTGGACTCCATTCTGGCCGTAACTCAAGCACTACTTATAGTGGACTCTTCCTTAATAAATGTCTCACTTAACAACGTACATTTTGGGCTCCATTCTGGTCGTAACTTGAGCACTACTTATAGTGGACTCTTCCTTAATAAATGTCTCACTTAACAACGTACGTTTTGGGCTCCATTCTGGCCGTAACTCAAGCACTACTTATAGTGGACTCTTCCTTAATAAATGTCTCACTTAACAACGTACGTTTTGGGCTCCATTCTGGCCGTAACTCAAGCACTACTTATAGTGGACTCTTCCTTAATAAATGTCTCACTTAACAACGTACGTTTTGTTCTCCATTCTGGCCGTAACTTGAGCACTACTAGAGTGGATCATCCCTTAACAAATGTCTCACTTAGCAACGTACGTTTTGGGCTTCATTCTGGCCGTAACTTGAGTACTACTTATAGTGGACCTTTTGTTTAATAAATGTCTCACTTAGCAACGTACATTTTGGGCTCCATTCTGGCCGTAACTTAAGCACTACTTATAGTGGACCTTTTGTTTAATAAATGTCTCACTTAGCAACATACATTTTGGGCTCCATTCTGGCCGTAACTTAAGCACTACTAGAGTGGATCATCCCTTAACAAATGTCTCACTTAGCAACGTACGTTTTGGGCTCCATTCTGGCCGTAACTTGAGCACAACCTGTAGTTCCCCTGAGAAATAAGCCCTCCCCCCCTTCCTCTCTCAAATCCCTTCCCAGATAACGTCCGGAGAGGCCGTACGTCGTAAAAGAAGAGCAAGCATGTCACCCCAACACAACACATCCCGTTGGATTCAGAAAAATCCGGCCGTCGACCGGAAGCCTGAGGTGTGGGGGCGACCCGGCATGCCAGCCCCGGTCCTCTCGAAGGAAGCCGCGTCAGCCGTCCCAAAGGTTTGTGCGATGAGGTAAGTCTAGGATTGCGATCTGAAAAACCGGTTGCCGAGCGAAATGACGCCTCCGAAGGAATGCTAAGCAGCTATTGATTGAGATCTGGGGAGCAAGTTCCTTGGCATTCCAGCCTCCCGGAATCATTTGTTATCGTTCCTGGGGAGGGCAGGCCGTCCCCGGCTGGCACGCGTCCCACTCGGCCTCCTTCGTGAACATCCTGTGGCGAGGAGTTCCCCAGGTTAATTGCCGGTCCCTCATTTGAAAAGCATTTCCTTTCCGTCGGCTGGGAACGAGCCGCCGAAGTGACGTCAACTCTGGCTGGGGGGGGGCAAAGGGAGGGGGCGGTGAAAGGTAGATTTTATTTTAATTTTATAATTTTTCTAAAAAAGGCAAAAGGGGCATGAAACCAGCAGGAGGATTGTAAAAGTCGGGAAAATAAGAATAAGAGACTTAAAATGATTCATTTAGTGACCACTCGAAGTTACAACAGCCCTGGGGAAAAAGTGGACTTGGGCTCGTTTTTCACACCGACAATTGTCAAAATTCGCTTAACGCCGTGATTAGCCACAGCTGTGGGGATCCACTTAAGAAACTGTTAGCAAGAACGGTCGTAAAATCGGGCATCTTCTCTTAACGAATGTTTCACTTAGCGACATGAATAGTGGGGCTCTGATTGGTCTGTTATGCAACCGTTGTAAGTGTGAGGATCAGTTGCACAAAAGTCGTACGATCGAGCCGACTCGCTTAACGGCCATTCCGAGCCCAATTGCGGATCTAAGTCGACAATGAACAGGCAACGCCCATCGCCAAAAAACCATTAAGCTTCGCTTAATGGCCCTCTCATTCACTCATTCGCTTAAGGACCCTCTCATTCACCGAACCGCTGCAGTGACTCACTTAGCAACCACGGGGAAAAAAATAAAATCATAACATCGGCCGCCACTCACTTCTTCAAGCCCCCGCCTTGCTTCCAGTGGAAATCCTGGCGGTCGTAAGTTGGGGATCTCCTGGGTTTTAACTGACTCAGGGCAGAGTCAGCAGATTATCTGATCTCCCCGAGGCATTTTTCCAGGATCTCATCGCTGAGGTCACCCCGATAAAGCCGATTAGCAACCAGGCACCCCCAAAAAATCTCGGGTGCCTGAATCAGGCCGTCTGACTCACGCGGATCGGATTGCGTCCGCTGTTTTCTGGGTGAGCCGAGCCAAACCTCAAAATGACAAAAAAAAAAAGGCACCCCGATTTCCAAGTTTTGGAATGCAACTTGTGCCGGCGGGCATGCGATCTTGCAATCCAGCTGTCATTCCTCATCCCTCTCCGAGTTTCTGCCCGCATCTCTGAGTCATGCCCTTTTTTTTTTTCTTAACATCCGAAAGCAAAACCCGGGCGATGGGACCTGGATATGACAGACAGGTGACAGACGCTTGTCAGAGATTTTTTTTTGGGGGGGGAGAAAATAAGCTTCCTGTTTCTGATAGAGGGTTAATTACGGGCTTGGCGGATTGCAAGCGTAGCAAGCTCATTACCCAGCTGGAAGGTTGTTGGAGGGGAAAAAAACAGCTGTATTTTTCTGGTTTATTAGGAGAGGAAGTTGGGTTGATTGGGGCCATGGAGGCAGTTCCGAAAATAGGACTGCAATTTCTTAAAATCGGATGCGTGCCTTAAAAATCGGATGCGTTTCTTAAAATTGGATGCAATTAAAATCAGATGCAATTTCTTAAAATCAGATGCAATTAAAATCAGATGCAATTAAAATCAGATGCAATTTCTTAAAATCAGATGCAATTTCTTAAAACCAGATGTGTTTCTTAAAATTGGAAGCGTTTCTTAAAATTTGATGCGTTTCTTAAAATTTGATGTGTTTCTTAAAATTGGATGCAATTTCTTAAAATTGGAAGTGTTTCTTAAAATCGGATGCATTTCTTAAAATCAGATGCAATTTCTTAAAATTGGATGCAATTTCTTAAAATCGGATGCATTTCTTAAAATCGGATGCAATTTCTTATAATCGGATGCAATTACTTAAAATCAGATGCATTTCTTAGAATCGGATGCAATCTCTTAAAATTGGATGCAATTATTAAAATCATGCATTTCTTAACATCGGATGCAATCTCTTAAAATCAGGTGTATTTCTTAAAAATCTGATGCAATTTCTTAAAATGTTTTTTTCTCCTCCTTCTCCCCTTCTCCTTCTCCCTTTCTTCGTTCTTCTTCCAGTGCTTTACCTCTGATCCTTGTGGGGGGGTCGAACAAATACACCCTTATAAAACTACTCTCTTTATTTATTTATTTAGTATCAAACATTGCTGGTTGTTCAAACAGGAGCCGCCGAACCGGGATGCCGGGTAGCCGTGGTTTAATAAACCGATCCCGTCCTTAAGAGAGGCGAGTTTGCAAGCTTGGCTGACTTTGTGACTTTGGCAAATTTGGGCAAGCTGAAAGGGGATAAAACCTCCTGGTGCAGAGGCAGTCTACCTTGCTTGCCACCCACAAGCCCGGCTTCTGCCTCTGAGCCAATGCAGGAGGCCTTTTCCAAACCTAACATCGGTTCTTCCACCCTGCCTCTTAATTCCTGCCTTTCCCGTTCCTTCCCAATTGAGAAAATTGATAGACTGAAAACGAAGGGAACTATAGGATTTATTGATTTATTTTTGCTTTTATTTCGATTATGATACAGAAAAGAGGCAAAATGGGATGACAAACGGCAGAGGCAGAGTGTTGGAGGAGCTGGTTATCCTGCCAGGGGAGGCAGGGCAGGACTGATTGATTGATCGATCGATCGATCGGGGATGATGGTTGTGAGTTTGCAGTCTGAGATGAATCTCCCACCCAATTCTCTCTGGATCCGTGGGCTGGCTTTGAAATAGGTTGGGTTTGCAGCTGGATCACATCTGCAGAAAGGGCCCTGCAACAACCCCCAACCAACTTTTGTGGCTCTCCTGGAACCCCCCTGCCCTCAAACCCTACAAATAACCAGCCTGATGGATTCGAAGGGACCTTGGAGGTCTTCTAGTCCAACCCCCAGCTCAAGCGCGAGACCATTTTGGACAAATGGCTGTCCAGTCTCTTTTTAAAACCTCCATCGATGGGGGCCTTCTAGTGGCAAGCCGTTCCTCTGATTAATTGTTCTCACTGTCAGGAAATTTCCCCCTTAGTCCTAAGACAATAACAGAATTGGAAGGGACCTTGGAGGTCTTCTAGTCCAGCCCTCTGCTCAAGCAGGAATCCCTACACCATTCCAGTCAAATGGCTGCCCAATCTCTTCTTCAAAGCCTCCAGTGTCGGGAGCACCCACAATTTCTAGTGGCAAGTTGTTCCACTGGTTAATTGTTCTCACTGTCAGGAAGTTTCTCCTTAATTCCAGGTTGCTTCTCTCCTTGTTTAGTTTCCATCCGTTGCTTCTAGTTCTACCCTCAGGTGCTTTGAAGAATGGCTTAAAGCCCCTCCTTTTTTGGGGGGGCAGCCCCTCAAATATTGGAAGGCTGCTATCATGTCACACCACCCCCCCCCTAAGAATTGGTGGGTTGTGACCACCAACTCTGATAAAGTTGGGAAATCCAGTGTTTCAACAGCAGGGCCTAAGGATATTTCAAAATATTCTCCACTGGGACCTGAAGGAAGGATATTTACCCATCTGGCCAGCCCCTCTTAACAGGATGACAAAGTTGGAAGGGACCCTAGAGGTCTTCTAGTCCAACCCCCAACACGAGCAGGAAACCAAAAGCGAATCCAGGAATAACTAGATTGACACCAGGGATGCGGGTATGTTGGGGACAAACAGATATCAGGGACTCAGGGAGAGGCGATCACATCAGGGGAGTGGGCTTGATGATCTTTGTGAGACCCCCTTCCCCCGACTTTCCAATTCTGCGGGTCTGGATTTCTCCCAACTATCTGTGTAAAGTTACCCCACTTCCCAAGAGGCATATAAAGCAGGATTTCTATTTTTAAGACGCTTCTGTGGTTTTTTTTTTCTTTTAACTCTTTTTCGTGTCAAAATTCTGGGGTTTTTTTTTAATCCACCCACCCTATTTTGGGTGGGTGGGCTTTTTCAGTGACCTTATTTTCACAGAAAGGGGAGGAAATAGGGTTTCCTGCCTAGGCAGGGGGTTGGACTAGAAGACCTCCAAGGTCCCTTTCAACTCTACTATTGTATTGTATTGTATAGATGTTTAAGGAAGCGCAACGGACAGAGAAACCAACCAGCGAAATCTGAGTTTTAAATTCAAATTTTATCACATTCCGGTTTTGGCAGCGATATATAAAATCCTATGTGCAACTTCTTATACATATACGTATAGATATATAGATCTATATACTTTATATATATTTAACAGAGTGTTTAAGGTACATTTTTTGAGGTACACATATTGAAAAACTTTTCATGAAATCTTTTGTGATTTTTTTTTTTCAGAGCTCAGCTTAAAAAAAAAAAAAAAAAGCAAAGCTTCAAACTGTAGGAAGATCCTAAAGTTTGGCGTCAGGAGCTCTGAAAATTTAAAATTTGAGAAGACTTTATTGTTATTTTTTCTCCCCCTGCATGAAATTTTGGTCTTCTGGCTCCGGGGGGGGTTTGAAAAATTTCTTGATAATCGAGACAAGAACCACCTAGGTGAGGAAAATCGAGTGGATCAAATGAATCCCCCCCTCCCCCCAATAATTAACACTGCATGAAATAAACATATTTGAGATCGCCCAATGCTTCTATGCAATGGATCCCACGCTTGTCTTCTTTTGAACTCGTCACATCCTCTTCACTTCTTCGGCACGCGGCATCCCTTAGCGGCGTCTCCCATTATGTCCCAGTATTCTCCAAACTGGAGTTTCGCTTCTTCGTTATCTCCCAAGCATTCAATCTTCTCATCCAAAGGCTCGACTCCCTGTTAGAGAGAAGTTATTGGGGGAACGACAGAAGAAGAAGAAAAATTAAAAAGAAAGACTGAACAGATCTTATTTTTTGCATCTCTGCTGTGGTCGTTTTAAAAAGCTTGACAGCTTTGAGAGTTTTCTTAAAACGCTCGTTTTTAGATGCATAGCTTTATGGATTTCATACCTTGCTTAAATTTTATTTTGCAGTCCGTTTGATGCATTGGGGAGCTGAATAGATTAATGATAAGGTTCTTAATAGCAACTATTTTTCCGTAGGTTCTTTACAGCCAGTTATTAATTAGCGCACTTTTTTTTGCAAGCAATATATTTTGTTGGATGTGCAGTTTTGGTTATCTTTGTTATTTTCTGCACACTTATCTGTTCTTTAATGGATATTTTCTTGTGCATATTTTAACCGGTAAAATCTGGGAAGCAGCCCCACTGTCAAAATGAGATTTGGTCTGTGCCTTATTTTAAAGTCACTGACATAAAACCCATCCATAATAATTACTACGAGTTGACATTAACTTGACAGCACTTAATCCATTTGAAAAATGTATTTTAAACTAAACTAAACTAAACTAACTCTAAACTAAACTCTAAACTCTAAATTATACTAAACTAAACTCTAAACTAAACTAAACTCTAAACTAAACTAAATTAAACTCTAAACTCTAAATTAAACTAAACTAAACTCTAAACTAAACTAAACTCTAAACTAAACTAAATTAAACTTTAAACTCTAAATTAAACTAAACTAAACTCTAAACTAAACTAAATTAAACTCTAAACTCTAAATTAAACTAAACTAAACTCTAAACTAAACTAAACTCTAAACTAAACTAAATTAAACTCTAAACTCTAAATTAAACTAAACTAAACTCTAAACTAAACTAAACTCTAAACTAAACTAAATTAAACTCTAAACTCTAAATTATACTAAACTAAACTCTAAACTAAACTAAACTCTAAACTAAACTAAATTAAACTAAACTCTAAACTAAATTAAACTTTAAACTCTAAATTAAACTAAACTAAACTCTAAACTAAACTAAATTAAACTCTAAACTCTAAATTAAACTAAACTAAAACTAAAATTAAACTAGACCATTCCAGGATATAAAGAAGTTTCCAAACTAAATACCTATCTTAACGCAGAAACTGTGTCTTTACACTAAAATGCAGACTTTCTTCTCTTGAAATCCAACCTGGGTTTTTGCGTTGAAACACAATCTGGGGGTTGGCCCCAGCAAGGGGGGGAAGGCCCCAATTTATTTTCATTTTTTTAAAAAAAGGAGATCTTTGCAACCTGAAGAAAACACCGCGGGGCCTTTTCGGGGGTGGCCCCGAAAGCAGGAATTTCAACGGAATTCAGAAACCCCGGATGAACTTTCGAGCCGGATTTTCAACCAGCCCAAACCGGCTCCTCGGAGGGAGAGGGGGGATTGATCGGTACCCCAATCCCGTCTTGGACACCGGACGTCCCGGCGATGTTGGTCTCACCTTGGCTAAGTGTGGCAGCCTCTGCCCAACCAGGTCTTTCAATTCGTTGGGCGTGAGGCATTCCTTGTGTCCCTTGACGGCGTAACAGTGAAAGTTGTTGATGACGATCTCGATGGCTCGCTCGACGTCGGTGAGTTCTTGGCTATCCTGCAAGGCAGGCGAGGAAGGCAGGTGGGAAAGAGAAGGGCAGGTGAGATTCATCCCAGCCACGCAATTCCCGTTGTGCACCATCTCTCGGCAAAGTCGCCCAACCTGCCAAGCGTCTTCCTACACACAACTGCACCCTCCCCGAAACAGCCGGCTCTTTAAGGCGTCCAAAACTTTTTTTTATGCCAAAGTCTGGGACATACAGTTTCGCACTCCGCCTCTCCCTCTCTCAGCCGGGGAGACGTCATTCGTTATCCCGTACATTTCAACAAACTAGGGTTTAAGAAAAAAAAATCCAGAAAAAGAGCAAAACAAACGAATTTGGGAATTGGGGCCCAGAATTCCTAAATATTTCAAAAGTCTTTCAAAGCTTGGGCGAATGGATGGAATTTTTTGGTGTGCCAAATATTTCAGCTGAATCCCTCAACTTGAAATCATTTTCTGGTTTGTTTGTTTGTTTAAAAAATTTACTTTGGCTTCATACCAGCCAGGATGCTTCTCAATGTTGGCTTAACACAAGCCAGGATGCCTGTCGAGAAAGAGACCATTGTAACAGGAGGAACGATGAATGGAGTTTAGCCCAAACTTTTGATCAAGACAGGGTCTTTTGTATCTCCTGATCGAATGTTTCTGGTAGCATTTGGGGCACAAATTTTATTGATTTTATTTTTAAAAAAAGAAGACGCACTGCGGAGATCTCAGCTAGGAGAAAACTTGGCAAAATATTTGCAAAATTAGCAGCCATTTTTATTTTCCCAGAATCCCCCAGCTGCAGCATCCGTTGGGAAGGATTGTGGGGGGGAAATAAATCCTCTGGAGCAAAACAATGGAGAAGATGGATAGGAAAAAAAAACCCTGAAAAATGTATTTATTTTTCTGGGGTGAAAGACGAAGAAGAAAGAAGTGAAAAATCTGCATTTCGAAGCCTCTTCTACCCGAATTTTGATTTTCGCCTTTTTTTTCCCTAGTTCTCCCAAATAAAAAATGATTGCATTACTCATTTCTTTTTCAGGCCTCTCCATTGAAACATAAATATTGCGAATTTCCCAGCCCAGGCGTGGTTTGTTTATCGCCATTTCATTGCAAAATCTGCCAAATTGGAGGATGGATTTAATTGGAGGCCAAGACAGAGGAGAAAAAACATTTTTTTTAAAGCATGGTTTCATTGGAATGAATCTGGAAGCTGACGTTTGCAACTCCGGCCCGACGAATCTTTTCTGCGATTTAAAGCAAATAATATAACAGACTTTAGGGCAAAGATTAACCCCGGTCAGCAATGACTGTGGTTAGAAATCGCTCCTTCCAATATTTGGAGCCTTACCCATTTTTCTGATATTTAAAAAAAGAATCTTTTCACTAATTGTTTTGCTATTTGTTTAAAACAAACAAATTAAAGTCAGAATAAACACAACGGCTGGGGCTTCTCCCACGGACCTGGGCAATCTGCAACTTAAACCTGATTCTCCCAAGCTGAAAATGTTAAATTTCGGGACCCACCTTCCTTAACGTCTTCACGCAAGGAAGAGTTTTCAAACAAGTCAGGTGGAAGAACTTGCTTTGGATGCTAAAGAGATGGCACAAGCGTTGGGGCGTTTCCTGAGATTCAGTCTCATTCTTTGAGCCGAATTTTATCTTGATAGGTTGCAAATTAAATTCACAGGCGGCCAAGGAAGCCGAAACGAAAGTTGGCTGGATTGCTGGCGAATTCTTTCGAATCCAGAAAGCGATCCGAATTAAATTCCAAAATATTCGCCACCTGTCGTCTTCTGAAATTTCCAAAAATCTAGTTTCCTTCCCCCCCCCCCCTTCTTTGTTTCTTGCTGGCCCAGAGAACAATTGTGACTGAATTATTTTTAATTCCTGCGGGAAAAACCAAAATGGAAAAGTTGCCCCCCTCGGCACGAAGATTTTTTGTCCCCTGGAGACAAAACTAGGATGGAGCATTTGATGATGGAGAAGATTGCTGAATTTTCACAGGCCTCCCTCCCCTTGTCAATATTCTGATGGGTTGATTGATTGTTTAGGTCCCGTCATATTTTTTTTTATTTCTAGCAATCGCATAGATGAATTTTTTTACAAGTGCCCCTATCCTAACCAGAAAAAAACTTGGCTTGCCCCAATATATTCCATTATTGCAAAATGATTGCCACCCAAAATAAAAAACTTTGCCTTGAATTCAATCCGCTGTGCTAAAGTTTCAAAGAGATAAAATGCAAGATAAATGGGGGGGAAAAAGAAGAGGAAAACTTAAGGGGAAGAGGATCCAAAAGGAGGGAAAAAATTAAAAACAAGTCAAGGAAAAAAAAGAGATTCCCGATTGTCTTCCGCACAGATGCAGATATAAAGTAGAATAATAACGTCTTGGTCTCCATTAAAACGGAAGAGTTTGAATGAGAATCGGAGGTCAGGGGGGTGGGAAACTCCACGCAGGCAATTAAATTTGAACATTCCTATCAAAAAAAATTTGATTTTTGTGCAAAGGAGGACCCAAACTCCAGGACCAAACTGTCTTAATCTTTGGTGGTTTTTCTTAATTTTCACCCCCTGGAATCGGCCTTCCAAGTTAGGGGTTTTTTTTCTTCGAAGCAATTCTCCACCAGAATTTGGAATCGTGCCACCATTTCTGCCACCTTCCTCTTCTGAAAATTAAATTTCTCCCTTCCCTCGGGCTTTTTTTGAAAGGACGTGAGTCCCCAATCTGGAATTAGGGATCTAACTTGGGGGTCCGCGGCCTCTCGACTCTGCCGTGGAGATATCCTTTTTTTCCAGTTTTGCTCCTCACTCTCAAGGTTCCTAAATTAGGCCCCTCTTCTGTCTTATGTTTCTCACTTCTCCCCCAAAAAACCTCCCCGCGACACGCAACCCACCCCACCTGTTTCCCCCTACCCCTTTTCACCTTTCGCTTCTTGCCGCATCGACAACCCATTGCTCTTCCGACAGATCGTCTCCTCGCTGGTCTTGGGCAAAATATCCCCCCTTTGGAAGATCACGACAAGGCGTCCGTTGGGTGGTTTTTCTGGAGCTTGAGAAGTTCGCTCCCGGGTTCAAGTGGGGTCTCCTATCACAGGGGCAGGGGGAAAGCAGAAAAGGGGGGAGGGTTTATATGCGTGTGGTGTCTGTGTTGAAAACTGAACCATCCCCACACCGTACAATCTGTTCTGGATTGCCGTGAGCAAGTTTGGAGGACTGATTTGCCCAAACTTGTCCAACTGAGAAGATTCAGGGAAGAAGAGAAGAGTGGAGGAAGGTTGCCAAGACGTTGGGGAAGGGAAGGGAAGAGGGAGACCCTAACCCTCGAATTGCCCTCTCTCGCTTTTGGGGACGGGGGCCTCAAGACAGAAGGCTGACTTACCTGCTCCCTGGAGTTGGAGGTTCTGCTCTTGCTTGTTGTCTCCTTACCACAGCTTTATACCTCGGGAAGGTGTGTCCAGGAGACACCTTATGGAGGGAGCTACGAGTTGCAAGTCTGGTGCAATCTTCTCCTTGTGCTGACTGGCCCCCGGCCAGAAGACAGTGCTCAGACGCCACCCATTGCTCCGTCCTTACTCACAGCTCAAGGATGAGCCTGCTTCCTCCCTTCCCCCATTGGCCCAAGTTCACCGGTCCTCCTGGTTGACTTCTAGCATGTTGGGATGTTGAGGAGAAGGACTCACCTCACACTGGCGTAGGGTTGTTGTTGTTGTTGTGAAGTTGTGTCCGACCCACCACGACCCCATGGACAACGTTCCTCCAGGTCTTCCTATCCTCCACCATCCTCTGGAGTCCATTTAAGCTCAGGCCGACTGCTTCAGTGACTCCATCCATCTACCTCCTTCTCTGCCGTCCCCTTCTTCTTCTTTTCCCCTCCATCGTTCCCAGCATGAAGCTCTTCTCCAGGGAGTCCTTCCTTCTCATTAGGTGGCCAAAATCTTGGAGTTTCCTCTTCAGGATCTGGCCTTCTAAAGAGCAGCCAGGGTTGATCTCCTCTAGGACTGACCGGTTGGATGGCCTTGCAGTCCAAGGGACTCACAGAAGGAGAAGACCTGAATCTTCTCTCCGAGCTCTTTGGGGGTTTGGCTAGATCTCTGGAGTGGGGACGTTTCACCCCAAGATTTGAGCAGAGCCCCCTTAATGAAGGCAGTGGAGGCCGTGCGCATTCCCACGACGGCAGACCGTCCTCGACCTGCAGCGTTCCATTTAGCGACCGTTCGAAATGACTGGGGGGGAAAAATGGACCCTCAATCGTTTTTCACCCTTAACGACCGCCGCAGCATCACCCTGTGGTCATATAAACAAAATTCAGACACGTATCAATGGACTTCTATTTATGACGGTCACAAAAGGGGTCACGTGATCCGCTTTTGCAACCCTCTGACAAGGGGGGGGGGGTTAGCCAGATTCGTTTAACGACCATGTGACTAACTTAATGACTCGCTTAAGCGCTGTGGCGAGAGGGCCCGTGGAACGGGGGAGAACTCACTCAGCGACTTGTCTCGCTTAGCCACAGGAATTTGGGGCTCGACGGCGGTCATAAGTCGAGGATGATCTGTATTGCGTCTGGGATAGCAAACTTAGCAAACTCACCCCCACCCCCACCCCCAAGATGCACGGATTCCACCAAGAGCTTAAGCGTGTAAAAATATTGGCCCTGTTGTATGAGGTTTGTACACGTAAAGCAGAAATGTGCTTGTGTTATAGTGGCAGATTCCTCTAATGGGCAGGGGTTGGACTAGTTGACCTCTAGGGTGCCTCCCAGCCCTATTAAACCTCAGTCAGGTCAGGCCTGGAGCCTGAATTCAAAATCCCAGAGTTGGAAGGGGCCTTGGTGGTTCTCCTAGTCCAACCATTTCAGAGTCCCTGTGACGGAGCACCGTCAAAAGTCCGACAAACACTTTGAAAAAAAAAAAATCAAACTTCACACTCGGTCTCCTTTTCCCACGGCTCCGTGTGGCCCCTGAGGTCACTTCCCGAAGTGTTAAGCCGTGGCTTATGGTTTAGCCTCCTTGCCTCACCCCGGGATGTCTCACGAGCCCTCATTGGAAGGCCACAAAAATGAGCGACTTTGCAAGTTATTTACTTTGGGATTTGGTGCGTCGATTTTTCTTTCTCTCTCTCTTTGTCTCTCCGTCTCTTTCTCACACCCGCCGCCGTTTGGGATCGGCTCCCCCTGACAGTTTGGCAGCCAACCCCGTCTCCATGGTCACCGGCGTTGACAGATCAACACCCCGCAGACTCAAATTCTTGGGCACCTACTTCACCCGGGCCAGAATTGCTCTTCCTCCCGCCCCCCCATCCCATATCCAACGTGCGCTTGTTAGGAACTCCGATGCTTCATATCCGGTTGGAGTTGTGAGGAAAAGCTCTCATTCCTCCGACTCGTCGAGCTGGTCTTGGTTGTGCCAAGGGTTGGTGGAGGCATCTCGGTAGCTTCCAGGCGTTGGGTGGGAGGGTGGGTGGATGTTGCCCTGCCTTACCTGGCCTGGGTGGTGGGCGTGGCCCGACGAGCGTTGAGGAGACGCAACCTGGAGGACCAAGGAAGACTTGGGATGAAGTGAAGCTGAGGAGATGCTCCAGGGGCATCTGGTTGGTCCTTCCCAGCTTCTTCCACTAACGGGTTGGGTTTTATGGGTCTCCTCTAAGGGTCTTTGGGGCGGGGGGCTTCCCATGAGAGGTCAGGGGTCACCCCGAGGCGGTTGTGTTTCTAAAGATATGGAAGCAACTTTCAAATGTCCTGAGTTCTCTTGAAGGAAGATCTTTAAGAGCTACCTTACCTCACAACCATTCCTGGTTCCATCAGCCTGGGGTGGGTCTACCTTGCTTGGCTCTTGACCCAGGGATAGTGGTTTCAGCACCAGGGAGAGCTCCCAGATAAGAAGAGGACCATCTTGGGTCTTGGCTAAATAGACCTTCTATTTGAACCGCCGAACGGCCGACCTTTCTGATCGACAAGCTCAGCCTCTTAGCCGTTGAGCCAACGCGTCTCTTCAAATTAGACATCCCCAATTCCAGCAACTGTTCTTTATATGTTCTCGTCCCTAGTCTCCTAATCCTCTTGGTTGCTCTTCTCTGCACTCTTTCTAGAATTCAAACTGGACATTGGCGTCTCGTGGAATCAAAAAAAAAACCAACCACCCCATTATCTTCCTTCCTAATAAACTCTTGTTGAGCTGTACGTTCCTGTCTTATCTGCTCAACCTTGAGTAAATTGTTGGTCTCACCTAGCAACGGTGCAGTTATGGGACCTTGGAAGAGGACGGTGGTGGTGACAGCTTTTCCGGTTCCAAAGTTGAGGCAGGTGTCGTGGCCCGCCAGCAGCCAGTGGAGCTGGCAACAGATTCGGACAGTGGGGAGGGTTGGGGAGGAAGATGGGCCAGTCCTGGAGTCTAGGGAAGGCTCGGACGAGGGCTCTGCGTTGGAGGCAGAGGCGGGGCTGAGGCCGTTTGGCAGTGATCCTGTCTCTACGGAGCGAGGCAGAAGAACAGCTGGAGCCTGTTCCCAGTGTACGCATGCGCAGAGCTGCCAGGAGAAAAGAACAGCTGAGAAATCCAGGTCGACTTGGGAGTAAGGCCACAGGTGGACGCTGAACGGCCCCTCCCATGGGAAACAAAAGAGGAGCGAAAGGGGAGGGGGCTTTTGCAGGAAACAATTCCTTCGTCCGGTCGTTAGATGCGTTTCAGGAGTGCGAAGATCTGTCCGTGAATCTCCGAGACTCTGTGCCCAGAGTCTTTCCTTGCCCTCATTTGGGAAATATTGGCGGCTTTCCAAGCTAGATAAGGTTTGTGGTGATAAATACACCTTTGAAATAGTGTTTGCCAGCCTTGGCTGAATGTGAAGGAGAGGAATTCACATTAGTTTTATAAAAGGGGCTTTCTCGGGACCAGGACTCTCTGCCTCGTGCTTTTTGGGGGAGGCCTCCATCAGAACAGTAGGGATCTGTTCTCATCCTTCTCCCTGCCCCCCTTCGTTTATTTTGTGCACACACACATTCACTCACACACACAAACACGGCAACCCCAATTAATGTTTCTGGTCTGACCATCAAATGCCGAAAACCACCAGTCCTGCAGTTTTATTTGATTTATTTGATTGTTAAAAAGCTGCGAGAGGCTCGGCGACCCTTGATGTCCTCTTGCCGACATGCAACTGGCGGTCCCTGCTCGTTTCACCTCGACGCACATATCCACCCTCCGCCACTCCGTCACTTCTTCTTCCCCGCTTTCTCTTTCTTCATCTCCTTGGCCAGTTCGCCAATCAGCCGCCAGTATTCTCCGAATTTCAGCTCCTGGTCGTTGTTGACGTCCAAGGTCCTCATCTTCTCGTCCAGGTCTACGACGTTCTTCGAAAGAAAAGGGGAAGGAAAAAAAGGCGCCGAGGGGAGGAAAGTTATTTTTTTTAAAGGGGGGAAACACCCCCTGGTTCTCCTAAACCAGATGGGGGCTCCCCCCTTCCCTGTTTCCCACCCCTCCCCCTCCCCCTGGATGTGCGCACCTTCATAAGGTTCGGCAGCTCGAGGTTGACCAGCTCTTTAAACTCACTGATGGTGAGAGTGCTTTTGTTCCCTTCTTGAGCGGCGCACTTGAAAAAGATGTCGACGACTTTTTCGATGGCTTGCTCCAGCTCGGTCAGTTTGCTGCTGGTGGTCATGGCGAGCGGTGTGTGTGGGTCTCCGTCTCCCGTCGGATGTGTGGGTGAGGCAGGCTGGCCAGAGAAGAGGAAGAGGGGAAGGGAGGGGAGAGAGAGAAACAGTGGGGGTGATGAAGAAGAAAGCTATGGGGATGCATTTTGTGGAGACGGTGCCTGATGTTGAAAAGCAAGCGGTCCCAAAAAGTGCAGCTTACGACCGCAATTGGAACCGGCCCCTTCGGTCACTATGCAAGGGGGTTGTTAAGAGATCCTAAATATATTTATTTTTAAAATATTATATATTTGTGTTGTATTTGTACTGATAAATAAATAAAGGGAGACTAGTATAGATCTATTTCAAGCTATTTAGCTCTCATCAGCTAGCATACCAGGGGTTGTAACACAAATACATACATACATACATACATACATACATACATACATACATACATACTTATAACCTTCCTTCCTCTGTTGCTTTCTTTCTTTTTCTTCTCTCCTTTTTCTTTCTTCTTTCTTTAATCTATCTACTCATCCATCCATCCATCCATTTACTAATCTTTTTAACTCTCCCTTCCTTCCTTGCTCTTTCTTTCTTTCTTTTTTTGTTTCTTTCTTTCTCTTCTCCTCTTTTTCTTTAATCTTTACTCGTCTAATCTATCTATTAATCCATCCAAACATTTACGATTCTTTTCTTACTGTCTTTTCCATCCTTCCCTTTCTATTTCTTTCCTTCTTTCTTTCTTTTCTTTTTTCTTTCTCTCTCTCTCTTTCTTTCTTTTTCTTTCATCTTTACTCTGATCTAATCTACTAATCTATCCATTTATTTACAAAACTTTTCTCTTCCCTCCTTCCCTCCTCCTTCTTTCTTTCTTTTTCTTCCTTCCTTCTTTCTTTCCTTCTTTCCTTCCCTCCTTTCTTTCTTTTCATCTTTTTTCTTTCTCTTTTTCTCCCCATCTTTTCTTTATTTTTCTTTTTCTTTCATCTTTACTCTAATCTACATATCCATCCATTTATTTACAAAACTTTTCTCTTCCCTCCTTCTCTTTCTTTCTTTCTTTCCTTCTTTCCCTCCTTTCTTTTTTCTTTCCTTCCTTCCTTTCCATCTTTTTTCTTTCTCTTTTTCTCTCTCTTTCTTTTTCTTTCCTCTTAGTCTAATCTAATCTACTAACCCTTCCATTTATTTATGAAAGTTTTCTCTTCCTCCCTTCCCTCCTTCCTTCGTCCTTCCTTCCTTCCCTCATCCTTCTTCCTTCCTTCCTTCCTTTTCCTTCCTTCCTTCCTCTTCCTTTCTTTCTTTCTTCCACTTTCTTTCTCTTCTTTCTTTCTTTCTTTCTTTCTTTCTTTCTTTCTCTGCCTGTCACCCCTACTACCGGCTCTGTCTTTCAAAGGTCCCCAATCTTCATTCACAGCTTGGACCAAGCCAAGCCCACCTCCTCCAGGCCCCCACGCTGCCCTCCAAGCAAAGGAAAATCCCCACCCACCCCTCCCTCCCTATCCGTTGTGTGCCCCCCTCCCCTTTCCCCACCCCCTGGCCTCTCCCCACACTTACCCCAAAGTGGTCCCTTGCAATGAAGCCCTGAAGGGGTGGCGGAGCCTTTTATAGAGCGGGCGGGGGGGGGGGAGCAGGAGGTGGAAAGGGAGAGAAGGTTACTTGAAGTATTTGGTTTCTCTTTTGCACCGCGGCTGTACACAGCCTTCTCTCCTCACCACTTGGCAAGGCTCCCCCTATGCTTTTCACCACCAAGCAGAACGTTTTCTTTGGAAACTCTGATTCCAGAGCGGCCGGGGCATAAATAAACACACACCACCACCACCCCCATTCTATCCGCATCATAAAAATTGACCCTTGTGGGGCATAAGGAGGCATTTGTGCTAGATGTTTGCTAGCCTAAAACGACATGTCTTGTACCTTCCTTTGGGGGTTTTTTTTTCCCACCCCCCAAAACAGATGGGAATTCTCTCTGGTTTGGCCCATGGCGGCGGGAGGGGGCGGGTGGGAGGACAGGGAAGGGAGAAGTGACTCTTTCTTTTGGCCTTGGTGGAGGAGGAAACAGGATGTGTCCCAGCTGGCAGGGTTGCTTTGGGCCAGGGCAGCCCCTGTCACCGGAATGATTTCCGCTGGCCGAAAGTTTTTCCCCATCGTTTTCCTGGAGCGAAAAAACGGAGGAGGCTTCCTGGCATTTGGGAAGTGGAAAATGCCTAATTAGCCAGGGTTTAAATGGTGGCTTGAGAGGAGAAGGAGAAAGAAGGAGGAGGGGAAGGGAGAAGGCGAGGGAAAAAAGAGGAAAGAAGGGAAGGAGAAAGGCGGAAGGGAGGCGAGAGGAGTAAAGGAGGAGGAGGGGAACGGAGAAGGGAAGGGGGGAAAGAGGAAAGAAGGGAAGGAGAAAGAAGGGAAGGGAAGGAGAAAGGAAGAGGAGGGGAAGAGGAGAAGGGAAGGGAAAAAAGAAGAAAGAAGGGAAAGGAGGAAAGAAGGGAAGGGATGGAGAAAGGAAAGGAGGGGAAGGGTGTAAGGCGGAAGGGTATAAATAAAAAATGATGAGGAGAGAAGGGCAAGGACGAAAGATTGGGAAGGGACAGGAGAATGGCTAGAGGTGGGGAAGGGAGAAGGGAAAGGGAAAATAATAAAGAAGAAAGTCAGGGGTAGGGACGAAATCGCAACCGGAAGCGGTAGGAGACCAAGGAAGCAGGTGGGGAAGGGAGAAGGGAATGGGAAAAAAAGACAGGAAAGATAAGGGAAGGTTAGAAGCCTAACGAGAATGGGATAAGAGGAAGGGAATCTGATCCCCCTTATGGATATGGGATAGGATGAGGATCCTTCTCGGTTCAATATCGTTTAGTTCAGCCGGTGATCGTTAGTGGAAATCTCCATTTAATTATAGATCACCTGGCCACAGGCTGTTGATAGAATTCCGAAATAAAATTGAAAGTCCAGATTAAAAATAGCTAGATCACTTAGAATAGGGAAGTAGATAGAATTTAATAATAGAATGGAATAGAATAATGGAATTGCAAAGTAGAATGCACATACGGAGTGGCGAACTTCCGCAATGGCCTGAATCTTCTGGTTCCCCCGCCCCAAATTACCATTGGGGCGAGGGTCACCCATTGGCACTGGCTCGGTTTTCCAGCAGTAGGGGTGTCACCTGCGCGCGGGACTGCGGAAGCCCCCCGCGGTGGCCAGTGATGAGGGAGCAGGTGGGGCGGGGGGCTTTTAATGGATGGTGGAATGGGACCAGCCCTTCGGTGGGAGGGCGGAAGTATCACCCCAGCTGGACGTTTTGTGCCCGGCAGGTGCTGTGGTTTGGGTTTCTCATATTTATTGTCCTAGGGGGAGCAGCTTGGAGGAAACAGGAGGCGTGTCCTGCTTTATGGATCCCTTCAGGAGACGACAGGTTTGGGGGATCGTTTAATCCGCTACTGGCAGCCTTTTCCTCACGGACCAGCGAAGGTAGGAAGGAAGGAAGGAAGGAAGGCCTCGGAACGCCGAAGGAAGGAAGGAAAGGAAGGAAGGTGGGTCAATAGGAAACTGGACTAGATAGATAATATAATATAAAACAGGCCCGGTTAGAGAGTCAGCTGACACAGAGGAGGCAGAAATGATAGAAGACCCAAGCGCTAAAGAAAGAGATTGAAATAGATAGAGATAGAGCTAGGAAAGAAAGAATAAGATAGAATAGATAGATAGATAGATAGATAGATATAGATAGATAGATAGATAGATAGATTGTGTCTGGATAGACCTCTCGTATAGAGTTCGTCCCTTGGCTAGTTAGATCTGATGATAGCTCCTAGATTGGATCGACTAGTCGTGCCCCTTGATAGATGTTAGTTAGCTCTACGTATAGATAGATAGTGAGATAGCATAGTTAGATCGACTTGCCTCTCGATAGATTTAGATATGTGACAGACATTTTCTAATTCATTGATTATCTCCATTTCCTTTCACAGCTACGCAGGAAACTTGAGCCTCGGTGCTGTGAGGGGGGCGAGGCGCAGCCTCTCCTGGCGCTTCACTACGAGGTCTCGTGGATCTAGAGCGCCCCATTTACCGGCCTCGGCGCCTCGGTTCGCACGGTAAGGGCACTCAGCCCCGTTCACCGTGACTCACAACACTGGGCTGCCCTTCTTTGGCGTTTCCCTGGACTGACAAGGCAGGGCCATGTTCCGCAGGTAGGACCTTCAGCAGCTGGTATGACTGGGCCGCGGGGGATCGTGGCAGCGACACGGCGCTTTGCTACGTGCTTTGTGTCTCAGGTCCTACTAATAGGAACCAGCTGTGATGTGTTTCGCCGGAGCGGATCCACAGCGGCGGGCATCGGCAGCTAGATCTGAGTTAGGACGGGCCTTGGAGGTCTTATAGTACCAACCCCATGCTAATGGAAGTGAGTCTACAGTCCATTCCTCTCTTTATTTTATTTTTTTATAATTTGGCCTGCAGCGACTGACACGCCCCTCTCCAGAAGGGAACATTACCAGATCTCATTGGTTTATTCAATCGTATGCTTCTTCGTTAGCCCTCCAGTGATTTAGGAAGGAAGGATGGACTAAGCTATGCGGATCAGGAAGGAGGATGGATAGGTAGGAAGGAAGGAAGGATAGGGATGGATATGCGCATCTCGGAAGGAGCTCTGCTTAGAGGAAAGGCGAAGGATGGCCAGGTATAGGAAGTGTGAGAGATGTTTGAGGAGATAGGCTAAGGACTCGCACCTAAGAGGGAAGGAAGGTGACTCGATTGAGGGAAAGAAGGAAGGAAGGCATAGTTTTGGAATTACAGATAAATCAGTGTTCCGGATCAGGCGTCCTTGGTCCGGCTCGCTAGTCAACTACCCACTCTGCTCATGACAGGTCGGCGCATATACCATTTCCTCCACACACAATTTCTTCTTACAACATACCTCCAGTTATCCCTCCGTGCGGACCCTGCCCCACAATACCCTCTCTGGAAGCCAAGTGACAGACCTATTGGCGGGGCTCACACACAGAGGCGCCCATTCCCTGTCCAATGCACACTCTTAGCTCCTTCCTTGTTTTTTTTCCCGCTCGGCACCCGCACCGCCCCTAAACGCATACCAACCTTTGCACCAACGTCCGCTAATTTCAACTACCAACGCGCCCAGGGTCCACTACGGCGCAGGCTGAAACGGTGTGAGACTATATCACACCCTCCCGGCCCCCTCCCTCCCCACAATCAACTCAGCGGGCCGTGAAACTTCGGAACGGTCTCATGAAAAGAAGATTGCTAGCCCAGCTCACTGTGCCTGGCCAAAAGCAGCCCCCTCCCGCACGGTAGTTCTACTTTTCGGGAGAAAACAGGCCTCTGGCATCTGCCACCAAATCCCCGGCCTTTGTTGAGCCGAACGCGAGCCGCGAACCAACCTGCTAGCATATGTGCCTCTGCCGCCTCACGTGCACCACGCTCCTCGCAAAGACACTTACCCGACTTGGTCAGAACACGGCTGGGCCGTGGGCTCACCGGGCTCCCGGCGGTGGTATGTGATCCTGGCCCCCGTCTCGTAGGGACCTAAACTCAACCCACCAACAACACCAAAGCACACAGTTCCTTACTTCCACAACTACAGACCATGCACAGCCTAACCCACTCTCATTCCACACTCCTACCTCCGGTGCAGTAGTCTTTCCCCGTTTCCGTCCCCAAGGGCCTGGGAGGGATTAGGCCATTGATTCCTCGCCGTGGTTTAGAGTCTTGGAGTGGCCTGCTTCACACACTCTCTCCCACCTCCGCACCCCCCCATCTCGCACCCCCCCAAACACACACCACAGATTCTTCCCAGTGCGCGATCTCAAAAACCGACCCTCTGCATGTGTGTAATATTCGCACAAGTGCGCAAAATTATAAACGAAGTCTTTTCTTGCGTGTGTCGTGTGTGTCTACCCCTCCTTCAAAATGGATAACATTTTAAGCTGAATTCAGTACTACCTTTTGCAATTCTTTGTCAGTGGGATTCCATCCCCCCACACACAATAAGATCGCGGTGGACGCTGCAATCTGGGCGCAGGCGGGTTGCCGCTTTTGAAGCATCCTCGCCGGGCAAGGGTTGCGATTCCACACAACCTATTGCGGACACATGTTTGTTGAACTAGCCTCGTTGCTAAATCATAACCCTGAATGTCCTATTCACGCTCACCAGTCTCTGGGGCAGCCCCCTAACATAACCTCGGCAGACCAAAAACTAAGCCAAGGTGTAATCACGCTGTTGCTGCATCCACGCTACAGGACGTGGGAACGCGATGACCTTACTGCACAGGTTTACTAAAAGCCTCACGCGGCGCTTTAGTTGCTGCAGACGGATACACCAGTCGGTCTTTCGGTTTTTTCCAGTAATACATGGAAAAGACAAGTGACGCGTTTCTCTCCCCTATGCCTGCAAAGTTGCGACATTCTTGTGGGTTCGGTCAGTCGGAGTTTATTAAGGCCCCGCGGAAATATTTGATGAAATAGTTTTTTAAAATAAAACCAGTAAAAGGATCCCTCACATTTTGATTGAAAAAACACGCCGGCATCGGCCCCCGCTTGTGAAAATAAGTCAAGGGAGTTCTCGTTGTATGGACACCCGCGCGTCCACGTTGTAGGGTCTACGCGCACCTAACTTGGCCTGCTCCGGGATTAGATTCATGCCCCGGGGGGATATAGTGACAGTGTTTCTTTCACGTGCCATTTGCCGATAAAACGGGGTTGCGATAACACACGCCACAGCGACCTCGCCGGCAGTTTCATAGAGATGTGCGAAGACCTTTCCGCACATGGCAGGTGCCTGACCGTATGCGAACTCACTTTGATAGGGATATGGAGTCTTTGATTGGTCAGTTGGAAGCGTCTGCCATAAATTCATTTGGGATGTTTGGTGTTTTAGAGCCGTGAATAGATTCTCATTTTTCTCACCTCCTCCACCGGTCGGCAGTAGTCAAAAAACTCCGAATTTATCGGCGGATGTGCACAAAGTAGTCTCAAATTACGAAGGACCGGTGTTTAGTGGGACTGGCGCACACGGTAAAATAAGTGACCCGAGCGTGCTTTTTTTATCTACTTACCAACACGTTCCACTGCTCCTCCACCCAGCAGTTACCGCACGTCCCTCCAACAATTTCTAATGATCTCGTATTTATGAAGGTCACGTGGCTGTACACTTTTTAGACCTTCAGAAATCCCGGAAGGGGGAGGGGGTAAAAAGCCCGGCTCTTTCGACTATAGTAAGCTCGCTGCTAACTTAAATTACACATTCAAACACCAACACCACGGTGGACAAGAAACGTGCGTCATTAAATGCAAAGGGCGGTAGGAAATTGTCTGCGCGGCTCTACACGATTCATATGGCTTGGGCTCCAGAAGACTCGTATTTACGCCTCGCCGAACGTGGCTTACCCCCGCGGATTCCACTTTTGATTTCTGACGATCCTCCCCGATATTGGTAGGGTGAGCCGGTATCCGATTAGATACCATTGCCGGCCCGCTTTTTTAACAACCGCCGTGACCGGCTCACCTCCAACACAACCGGTAGCAGTGCTATGAGGTCAGTGATAACGGTCCTGCAATCATGTCTGCGGTATCCCCCCATATTGGGCACATGGGTTGCGTTAGCACCGGCTCTCCTCACAATCGGACCACCATTGCTTAATTACCTGGCGTGTGTTGCTATCATTTCTTTTTTTGGTTGTGTTTCGATGAGTGGGTTGCAAAAGCATTTTACCAACACGCACTAACATACATGTGTGGCATGCTTGTTCTCACCATGGATCATATATGTTTCTTGAGACAGCTGATTACGGGCAGGCATCTGCAAGCTCTCCACTACTCGCGTACGTGTATCCTGGGAGCAAATTATAATAAGAATAATCCAATTCTCAATAATCACACCGTCGCCCCCGTGTTTCCCCTCCATCGTCCGTGCCTTCAACCAAATCCACACGTACAAACTATTTGGGCCAGACCACCACCTACTAAATAGTATGCTTAACAAGGTGCTTCCGCCCAAACGTGGAGCTGAAGTGCCCCCAATCTCGATACTTAATAACACGTTCCATGAACCTCAGCTCCTGTTAGCCATGAAGAGCAAGAACATCCCAGCATAAACGTTTTCTCCCCGCTCGTTTTTTTTAATAACCTAAAGTGGACTGATCCACGATTACAATAAGATACCCTAAATTTGGGATCAGAAATATGAGAAGGGCGAAAGATTAGCCTCCCCTGCCTACTAGCTAGCAATTGCTCCCCGGCTGCGCCAGGACTAATTTGTAGGACTACTGGGCACCTTGATCAATTCACCACCAAAACTTACTACTCGCCTCTCCGAATATTACACCTCGGTCGCCTTGTCTACGATCGGCCTCTCCTCTTACATGTCTATCCTAATGGCTTCGCCCCACTACAGAAGCCCTCCACTCTCTCCCTCTCCACACTTCAGCCACACTCAGGCCTGGCCCATTGATCATCGTCCTTTCTCTCCATCATGCGCATTCCTCACCCAGACAGGCCTCTCCTAATCACTCTCTCCTCCTACTCCCTCAGGCTTGCCCCACAGAAGCCTTCCCCTATCATATCCCCATCCTCTCTCCACTCAGGCTGGACCCCATTGATATATCCCATTTCATCATAACCCTCTGACTTGACCACAACGAAGGCATCCCCCTAGACTCACGCCCTTCTATCCTCTGGCTTGCCCAACACTGCAACGCCCCAGAAGCCCTCCCCTATCAATATCCCCCACCTTCTCTCCCTCAGGCCTTGCCCCTAACAGAGGCATTCACTATTTATACCACTCTATCCTCATCTGGCTGGCCCCCATTGATCCTCTCACCTATCACCCTTATCGCCCTCAGGCCCTCTCGACCCAACAGATATATCCCCCCTATACCTTCCCCTTCATCTCCCCCCCTCAAGTCTTACCCCTTAGCTTACTGAGTGTTTTTAGGGTGGCCGCAGGCGGGAGTTTAGAATGTCTTATATATCAACCTGCACGCTGGCTGATGCGGACGACCCACCGGGCCCAAGCCGGCACCAGTTGGAACAGAGTGCCCTTTAAGGTGGCGAGTGGGAGCTCTCGAACCGTTCTTAATCTACCTTCGCGCCTGTAGGTAACGTCCCACGTGTTAATAATATACAAGAAACTATTTTCATTTTGACAAATACTTTCTTAGACAAGAAACCTCTGTAGCAAAGAGGAACTCACGTTACCTCGCGCCCGAACACGTCAAGTTGTGCCCGGCTTTACGATCTCTCCGGCAGATCTCTTTGTGCTGAGGCGCACCCCCCACGAGTGGACATGTCAGCACTTCCACCTTACTTCGCTCTAATATTAACAGCAATTATAACGTGCGCTATAATTTGATAACGATTGCGCTAAATACCTAACCACCACTGACTCCATATCTTGTGTTATGTATTTTTGTTAGAAACTCTCCTGCATAGCTTCGGACCCCCCCCTCGATCTACGTATAATTCCATTACGCTTTATTCGTGTGCTCCGATTATACTTTTCATCTTGCCATCTCACATTTGCCCACACTTTTCTACGCACCCATTGATCCCGCCAAATTTCTGCATTTTGGGATTCGCGCTCCCAATCCGGTTCTTCGGTCCATCGTCGCGCGGGCAGTGTTTTTTTTTTTTTTGCTCCTTTGGTTTTGCCCTTAATTTGGTTTTTGACTGGTCCCCGTTTCTCACCACCTGTTCAAATATAGGGGCCACTTTGGCGTTTTCCCCGGGCCCGGCGGCCGCCACGGGCATGGCTGGGCAGCTCTAAATG
The DNA here is from genome assembly GCA_029891615.1 of Natrix natrix natrix. Classification (NCBI taxonomy): domain Eukaryota; kingdom Metazoa; phylum Chordata; class Lepidosauria; order Squamata; family Natricidae; genus Natrix; species Natrix natrix. Next base: position 621,635 of record JAKRSK010012080.1, read on the forward strand.
GCCAGCTTTGTCTTTGGGAAGAGAGCACAAAAACCTTGTAAACCAGCGCGTGCTCGGGCGTCGTGTGTGTGTGGCGTGGCCCGTGCCTCTCCCGTGTGTGTGTTCGTGGTGCTGCCTGCACAGCCTTTCTATTCGGTTTGGGGACCGGCTCCGCCCCATGCGGGGGCAACCCTAAACGACACCTACAACACAGAAAGAAGCTAGAAAGGCTTAGAATGATGTCGCCTCGGAGCGCCCAGATAGAATGCCGGAATATAAAGCGTGGAAGCCGGCCTCACTCGAGGTTCCTTCTTGTGTAGTACACTACCCCCCCCGCCTCCCCTTGCTCTTGCACGGAGACCCCGCCCACAGTCAACTTAACATCCCCACCATTATCTTTTATCCCGCCGACCGTCGCCCTCCGCTCTGGGAGGCGCTGATGAAGTACAACCCCGTTTTTTCAACCACTTGCACGGACCGTCCGCATGTTCAATAAAAATTAAATCTATTTCCTAAGATTGCGACTTTAAAAAAAAAAAAAACCTCACAGTGGTCCACAACAAACATCAATGATGCTCGCGAATCTTTTGGGGTCGTTCACATAATCCCCACAGACACTTTCCCCCTCTCATGAGCTGCCCTGACACCCCCTACCCCTACCACCGCATCCTGCGTGGGCATGCCCGCTTTCCCTTCTCCGCTGTTCGGCCGCGAGGGGGAACGTACCCCTCCATCGACTTCCCCACGAAAAGCCTTCCCCATGAAGGAGAGAAATAGCGCTAAACTAGGAATAGCACTTATTAGAAATAGAATAGAAATAGAAAGAGGATCAACTAGAGTAGAATAGAATAGAATAGAAATAGAAATAATAGACACATTGACCACATAGACTTAGAATAGTGAGATCGCATACCCCTATAGCCAGTAGAGCCCTAGAACGAGCCTTGAGATCAGAATCTCTGAGCTAGATAGAATCTGGGACGGAATACAGTATAGAAAATATAGAACTAACTCCTAGATAGATAAGAATTAGAAAAAGGAATAGAACCTTAGAATATGAAAAGAAAAATAAAAAACATAAGACACTAGGATAGAAAAGGAACAAGGCCACGTTCGAATACAATAGGTCAGCAGCCTCCAGCAATGGAATGGAATAGAATGGACTATAGAGTGGTAAGGACTTGGGAGGTACTTCTAGTCCGGCACCCCTGCTCAAGCTAGCGATGACCTATCCATATTACCAGATCAGAATGGTTTTCCCTAACTCTTCTTGAAACCACCCCACAGTGGGAGTAAGAAAGGAATCGGAAGGAAGGACATAGTGGCAGCCACAATCAGCACGGAATAACCAGAACTGAAAAGAGATCACCTTGGAGATCTGATAGTCCACACACACCCCTGCTATAGCAGCGCTCGTACCCTATACCCATCTTCATATCGTTATGTCAGTCTCTTCTTAAAACCTCACTGTGAGGGAAAACCACAAACTTCTAGTGCCAACGGCAGGTCCATGGTTCATTGCCCCCACTGTTAGGAATGTCTCTCTCACTCAATACAAGGTTGACATCACTCTCCTGTTTTAGTTTCCAACACATTGTTTACTGTCCCCTGCCTCTTTGACTTCTCCCCGCTCATACACCAAACCCAAAGGCCGCCCAACCGAAAGGAAAATCTCTCCCACAATGCAGCTAATTCATGCATTTTAATAAAACTTTGGCCCATCCGCCCGGGGACACAGCAGCAGAGTCTGGGCACTAAAATCCCTACTCTCCAGTCCCCTGGGGGAAGACAGTCGCGCTAGAAGACATGATGAAAGGATTATAGGAGATCACGGCATATTCTTTGGATAGTTCTCAATGAGGTTTTGGCCACTGCGAGTTCTCACCACCCCCCCCCACCCACAATCCGCGCCGTTCGGGCCTTCCACGGTGGGTTTCCCGGGTTGGGCTTCAGAGAAGGCACCCACGGGAACCTAAGCCACACCCCGGAGTTGCGCTGGCCCCATGGCGTCTCATACGCCATCAATTCCCAGGTCATTGTTTTCCCCTCTCGGTGGGCTTCCCCGTGATTGCGTTTATGTTGGAAGTCCGACTGAGATGGACCTTCTCCTTCGCAACGTTCCCCTTCCGGAACATTGCCCACCTTCAACCAGCTCATAAACACTCTAGCACATCAGTGGATTTCTCGGTACCCACGTACGACTTGCCGGCTCGCGTTGTGGGGAGGGGGACACCACACGGTACATAACATGCCGGGCTCTAGCATGGTTAACAGCATCTTGGGGGATTTTGGTATCCTCACTCCCTGGCGCCATCATCAACGCGCCCTTGCGAGCCCCAAGACTGCTGAGATTCGGGGCGCACGAAGGTGAGGGCCGTGTCGCCCCCCCCCGGCCAACGGTTCGTAGGCCCCTGGGCTCCCCGCGGACGGCCCTGTCGGCGTGGCTCTGACCCCTGCTGAGGACGTCGCGTGCAACAGACGGTCCTGAGGATGGGACGCCCGGCCTGGACCTGTGGAAGCGACGCCGGCCCGATAACAGCTGAGGAGGGAAGCGGCGCAAGGACCCCCCACCTGAGGGCGCTGCGGCCGGACGGCTTGAGGCGGGGGCACCCGTGGCTGGGTGGAGCGCCGGATGCTGAAGTGGCGAGGCACAACACTAGCGCAGGTAAGGCGTCCCACTGCTGAGGGTGGGGTGAACACACTGCTGAGATGGGCGCACCGCCCTGAAAACTCGAGACACACGGGTACCCGATGGCTGAGGCATGGCCCCCGCCATCCTGGCCTACGGCTGTGGCCTCGCGGGTCGGCCACATTTTGCCCACGCCGGCACAAGAACCGCGCACAGGGCGCACTAACCACAAAAACACCAAGAAGGAGGAGACAATGCTTTACAGATCAAAGAGCATCCTGTCCCTTACTTGGGAGCTTTTATCTGTCTGGTTTGGCCTGCCGAGTTCTCACAATCCGCGTGGTAGCTCCCTTTCGCCGTGGTTCGGGGGCCTACCTTCGACGGACCAGCCTTCGAACTCTAAGCCCCCACACACCAGAGCCCCTTGCCCCACCCCAATGGTCGGCCGAAGCATCCAATTCCCAGGTCTCTCCCGTTCCTTCTGGTGGTTCTTCACTCTGTTGGGGTTGTGGTTGGAAGCGTCGCTGCATGGCTCCTCTCTCCTCTACGTTCCCTTCCGGACTTTGCATTAAACAGCTTCTTTAACACGCATCTTTGGAGCCTCCCCCTTGATCACGCTCCCAATGGCGATATCAACTCGCTTGGTGCCCCCACCGACCACCAGCGGAGGCGTGCGACCCGGAACTCGCTCGAGCCTAGTGTGGCGGCCTGTATGGCTGAAAAGGCAGAGCGCCCTGACGGCTCTGATGGTGGGTGACACCCGAGGCTGAGGCGTGGTGCCCGATGACTGAGATGGGGCGGCTGATGGCTGAGGAGAAATAGGGACGCCTCCTGACGAATGAAGAGTGGGGCGGCAGATGGCTGAGGAGGACTCCAGATTTGCTGAGGACGTCTGGCACCAGATGGCTGAGGAGGACGCACCGAACGCCTGAGGTATGGGGCGGCCAGATGGTCTGAGGAGGGACTCCAGACGGTGTGGCATGGCACTGATGGCTGAGGAGAGACGCCCGGACGCAATGAGGGTGGGGGCGGCAGATGGCTGAGGGGGATCTCCAGACGCTGAGGAGTGGCAACCGTTGGCTGGAGGATGGATGCCCGACATCTGAAGGTGCTAACCCCGGCTGTGTTGGCCGGCCGGTAGATAGCTCGAGGCTGGGGTGCCACGCCCTCACCCTTTGACGGATGTTCGGGCCCGGACGCAATGAGGACGTGGCGGCTGACGACTGAGGAGGGACGACAGATGGCTGAGGGGGGTGCTGACAGCTGCAGGCAAGGGGACGACCACCTGATGGCGGAGGAGGACACTGGACTGCGCTCGACCCTGGTGGGGCGCACCATCTCCACTGCATCGTGGTCGGGGTGCATGACTGCCAGCTTAGGCGCGGGCCATCTGATGGCTGAGGGTGTGCTCGCCCGCCACAATCTGCTGAGGGTGCCGGCACGCCTGTGGGCCTGTCGGTCGCGCGGCCGTATACCAATGCTGAGGGGTGCACTCATGATGAGAATGGCTATACCCTCGGCCCTGAGCGTGGGGCGCCTGATGCGCTGAGGCTCGGGCGCACCTGATGGCTGCGGCGGTGGATCCGTGTACCATTGCTGATGTGCCCCCCCCCCCGGGCCACATCCGAACTGCTCTGAGGTGGCGGTTTCACATCGGATGCAGGCCCCCGGCCCCCCTGGGGCGCCACCTCCCATGATGGTTTGCACGGTCGGGGCACCTGATGTGCTGAGGTGGCAGCTCGTACCAATGTGAGAGGTCTCGCCAGGGGCACCTGCTTCGGCTGACCCGGTGGGGCGTACACTCGCTGTGGCTTGGGGCAGCACCCTGCTCTGGCAATGGCGGTGGGCGCGGCACGTGATGGTACCTGAGGCGGGCGTAAACACACCCGCGCTGAGGCCTGAGGCACTCTCCGAGGCTGAGGTGGGGCGTACATATGTGTGGTGGGCGAGACTCGTGGGGAGGTGCGGGCGCAGATGGTCCCTGACGCATGGGCGTTACCACTTGCTCGAGGTGGGACGGCCCCTTATGGCTCGACCAGGTGGGGGCGTTCCACTGGGACGGTGGGCGAGCCACTGATGGCTGTCGGTCGGCGCGCCCACGCCTGCATGGTGAGGCGGCGTATCCACTGACTGACCGGTGGAGGCGCCTGGATGGGCCCTCACCCTAGCCGGACCCCACTCCCTACGCCCCCCGCCACACCCCCCCCCCCTTGCCTTGCCCCCACCCCCACCTAACCCCCCCCACCCCCTCCCCCCGCCCCCTCAGACCCCCCCCTCCCCTACCCACCCAAGCCCCCCTACCCCCCCATCCCCCGCCCCTCCCCGCACTCGGTCCGTGACGGTGCGGGCGCCCCCCCCCGGCCATCGTCGCCTCTCCCCCCCGTCCCCCCCCAACTCGTTCCCACCCCCCCCGGGCGCACCCCCCATGTCCCTAGCTACCAATGCTGACGGTGGGGCGCCTGAGCATGATGGCACTGAGGGCGCCCTTACCCCGTCTTCAACACACTGCGCCTGTCCGGCTCGGGGCCCGGCGCCTGCCTTGGCCTGCCCCGGGGTCCGGACCAACTGCTGACCAGGCCCTGGCCCGCGCGCTGATGGCCTGAGGTACAGCGCCGCTCCCAAACCTGAGGACCGCAGCAACGGCACGGCAACATGCTGAGGAGCGGGGGAAAAAGCGAGCTTTGACGTGCCCTGCCGGATTCCCTGGAAGGACCATCCTGGTGGTACTTGTCAAGGACACCTGAGGAAACAGACTGATAAATAATAAGATCATCCTTCCCGGTTGTTTCAATTCATCAGAGACGCTTTTTGTACGTCATTTGCTCCCTTCCGGCTTCCTTTCCTGCTTCCCTTGGCGGTAGACTGCTCCTGAACCTGGAGGATCTGCTCCACCTCCCCCACTGCGAGATGGCAGTAATCAAAATCTCAGCCATGGCCACGGAAGGCCCCTAGAGTCTGGGACGATTAGACACTATGTGCGGGGTTCGGATTTTGAAACGATCTCATGCCAGGAAGCTAAAGAGGGTTTATTTGGTTTTCGTTGCTCTTTTCAGCAAATCGATTGGACTCAATAAATCCGAGGCAAAATATAACATCCAGTGTGTCCCCTAACTAAGTTAAGCCAAGTTTTTTGTTCCTATTACTCTAATTCAGGTGAGGCCAATCCCCAGCTGCTAAATTCATAAGCCTGAACGAAACAATCTATTCCAAGCAGGATGATTTTTCCCTCCAATTTTTTGTGGTTTCTCCAATGTGTTACACATCTAGACATAATCACCAAGGATTATTATTCTGGGAACAATGGGAGAAAACAGCCATTTCCATTCAAGCACCTGCCAATAACCCCATTCTCCTTTTTAAACCGACTTTCCTTCTTTGAAGATTGCAACCTTCATTTGGGCTGGAATATTAAATCAGAATGTAAGTTTAGGCTTAAATTAAAATCTCCAGTTTTTAAGGTGCACAGAAGTACCCGCTAAAGATTAAAACAGCTGCGTTCAATTCAAGCCCCACTGCAAATAACTCACTTTCTTATTTTAAAAAATAATGGGTTTTTTTTTTCTTCCTCATGGATTGCCACTTTAATCCGAATTCAAACTGAAGTAAATTTGAGTTTAATTTAGGTGTTAAGTTCAAATCTTCAGGTTTTAGGTGGTTTGAAACGGCACTTAACGATGAAACAACCATGTCCTATTTCAATAACTCTGGGTTCCCCCCCCCTCCTCTCCTTCCACATGATTGCAACCTTCATCCGAATTCAAGCCGAAATAAATCGGAATTGAAGCTTACTCACCTCGGCTGGGAGATCGGACCGGAGGAGTCTTCAGGAGCTTGGAGAGCGAAGTGAAATGAGGAAGGAGAAGCCTTGGAGAATTTATAAAGCAGCCGCTGAATATTCCCTTGGCATCGAGTTTTTCTTTATTTGATGTTTGTGTGGCCGTTTATGGCATTACTCACAGCCGCAGGGCTAAACCATGATTGGGAAGGGAGTTAATTATTTGCCATCCACCCAGAGAGTTGCCTTAAGGGGTGCCTTATCAGATCTGGGTTGATTCCCACCTCCTCTTCCTCTCGAGGAGACATGATAGCAATGTTCTGGTATCTCAGGGGCTGCCCCAAAGAAGAGGGAGTCAAGCTATTCTCCAAATCCTCTGAGGGTAGAACAAGAAGCAACGGATGGAAACTAACGAAGGAGAGAAGCAACTTAGAACTAAGGAGAAATTTCCTGACAGTTAGAACAATGAATCAGTGGAACAACTTGCCTCTAGAAGCTGTGAATGCTCCATCACTTGAAGTTTTTAAGAAGAGGTTGGATAACCCTTTGTCTGAAACAGTATAGGGTTTCCTGCCTAAGCAGTGGGTTGGACTAGAAGACCTCCAAGGTCCCTCCCAACTCTGCTATTCTCTTCTTCTGTTTGAACAAAATGGGACAATGAATCAATGGATTATATTTGAATTTATGAGCCTTTTTTATGACTGCCATCTATGTCTCCTTGAGTCTTGTTTACCACGGGATGGGTTTTCTCTGGAAGCCTCTTATATCAAAAGCGTCATAAGTGGCAGTCATTAAAAAAAAGGGACATAAGTTCAAAGCCAAATATAATGGATAGATTCACTGTCCCATTTTGTTCAAACAGAAGAATAGAATAGAGATAGAAGAGAACAGAATAACAGAGTTGGAAGGGACCTTGGAGGCCTTCTAGTCCAACCCCCTGCTTAGGCAGGAAACCCTCCACCACTTCAGACAAATGGATATCCAACCTCTTCTTAAAGACTTCCAGTGTTGGGGCATTCACACGGTGCTTGAATTGAATGCGGATGTTTTAATCTTTAGCGGGCGCTTTGATGCACCTTAAAAACTGGAGATTTTAACTTAAGCCTAAACTTAAATTCTGATTTATTTCCTTCTTCAAAGAATGAAAGTCGATTTTAAAACGAATTGGGTTATTGGCAGGAGATTGAATTGAATGGGTGTTTTCCCCACTGTTCCCAGAATAATAATCTTTGGTGATTATCTCTAGATTTACACGTTGGGAGAAACCACAAAGAATTGGCCCAAAAAATCATCCTGCTTGGGAATAGATTGTTTCATTCAGGTTTATGAATTTAGGAGCTGGTGATTGGCCTCACCTGAATTATAGTAATAAGAATAAATAACTTGGCTTAATTTGGTTAGGGAATGTATGTTCATATCCATTTATATTACAATATTATCCTGATATCTGTCACACTGCTAAAATAATAATCCAACCTGTATAATTCTGGTATTAATACACATTATTGAAATATATTCATAAAATTATTCTTGTACTCTATTTTCCCTTCTCCTTTATCTCTTACCTACTTCAGATCCTTTAATCTTATTTATTCTATTCTATTATTCGACTCCACTCGACTCCACTCAACCACAATGATCCTGTAGGGTGGACTACTGGCCAGATTTCAGACACAACATTCAACCATGTTTCACCAAGACTTTCTCAAGGTCCCTAGAGGGTCAGGGGTCAGGCTTGATTTACAAAAAACACAGGTCGACTTACGACCACCGTTATGGCCATTTCTCACACTTATGACCGTTGCACCATCCCTACCATCACATGATCAAAATTTAGATGCTTGGCCATTGGTTCATATCGATGACTGTCATGTCAGCCCTTTTTGTGACCTTCTTGACCAGCCAAGTCAAAGGGGAAGCCAGGTCCCCTTAACGACCGTGTTCCTAACTTAACAACTGTAAGGATTCACTTAACAACGGTGGCAAGGAAGGTCAGAAAATGGGGCAAAAGCCACTTAACCAGTATCTATGGGGCTCAAATTTCACAACTTTCAGATGGGACCTTAAGAGCTTCCATGGATGGCTTAGGAAAGGGGCCTCCAAACTTGGTAATTTTAAGACTTGTGGACTTCAACTCCCAGAATTCCTCAGCCAGCTGAAGAATTCTGGGGGTTGAAACCAACCGTCTTAAAGTGTTGAGCCCCCCGACTTAGAAGATTAAAGACTGCACGAAATATGGATTTCCTCTGACAGGGATCAAAGATTGATCAGGAGTATGGGGAAACTGATTACCTCAGGGCAAAGATTGATCACCATATGGGGAAACTGATTAGCTCAAGGCAAAGATTAACCAGGAGTATGGGGAAACTGATTACCTCAGGGCAAAGATTGATCACCATATGGGGAAACTGATTAGCTCAAGGCAAAGATTAACCAGGAGTATGCGAAACTATTAGCTCAGGGCAAAGATTGACCAGGAGTATGGTGAAATATTAGCTCAGGGCAAAGATTGATCAGGATATGGCGAAAATATTAGCTCAGGGCAAAGATTGATCAGGATATGGCGAAACTATTAGCTCAGGGCAAGGATTGACCAGGAGTAAGAGAAAACTGATTAGGTCAAGGCAAAGATTGACCAGGAGTAAGAGAAAACTCATTAGCTCAAGGCAAAGATTGACAAGGAGTAAAAAAAACTCATTAGCTCAAGGCAAAGATTGACCAGGAGTATGAGAAAACTCATTAGCTCAAGGCAAAGATTGACCAGGATGAGAAAACTCATTAGCTCAAGGCAAAGATTGAACAGGAGTAAGAGAAAACTCATTAGCTCAAGGCAAAGATTGACCAGGAGTAAGAGAAAACTCATTAGCTCAAGGCAAAGATTGACCAGGAGTAAGAGAAAACTCATTAGCTCAAGGCAAAGATTGACCAGGATGAGAAAACTCATTAGCTCAAGGCAAAGATTGAACAGGAGTAAGAGAAAACTCATTAGCTCAAGGCAAAGATTGAACAGGAGTAAGAGAAAACTCATTAGCTCAAGGCAAAGATTGACCAGGAGTAAGAGAAAACTGATTTGCTCAAGGCAAAGATTGACCAGGAGTATGAGAAAACTCATTAGCTCAAGGCAAAGATTGACCAGGAGTAAAGAAAACTCATTAGCTCAAGGCAAAGATTGACCAGGAGTAAAGAAAACTCATTAGCTCAAGGCAAAGATTGACCAGGAGTAAGAGAAAACTCATTAGCTCAAGGCAAAGATTGACCAGGAGTAAAGAAAACTCATTAGCTCAAGGCAAAGATTGACCAGGAGTAAGAGAAAACTCATTAGCTCAAGGCAAAGATTGACCAGGAGTAAGAGAAAACTCATTAGCTCAAGGCAAAGATTGACCAGGAGTAAGAGAAAACTCATTAGCTCAAGGCAAAGATTGACCAGGAGTAAGAGAAAACTCATTAGCTCAAGGCAAAGATTGACCAGGATAAGAGAAAACTCATTAGCTCAAGGCAAAGATTGACCAGGAGTAAGAGAAAACTCATTAGCTCAAGGCAAAGATTGACCAGGAGTAAGAGAAAACTCATTAGCTCAAGGCAAAGATTGACCAGGAGTAAGAGAAAACTCATTAGCTCAAGGCAAAGATTGACCAGGAGTAAAGAAAACTCATTAGCTCAAGGCAAAGATTGACCAGGAGTAAGAGAAAACTCATTAGCTCAAGGCAAAGATTGACCAGGAGTAAGAGAAAACTCATTAGCTCAAGGCAAAGATTGACCAGGAGTAAAGAAAACTCATTAGCTCAAGGCAAAGATTGACCAGGAGTAAAGAAAACTCATTAGCTCAAGGCAAAGATTGACCAGGAGTAAAGAAAACTCATTAGCTCAAGGCAAAGATTGACCAGGAGTAAAGAAAACTCATTAGCTCAAGGCAAAGATTGACCAGGAGTAAGAGAAAACTCATTAGCTCAAGGCAAAGATTGACCAGGAGTAAGAGAAAACTCATTAGCTCAAGGCAAAGATTGACCAGGAGTAAAGAAAACTCATTAGCTCAAGGCAAAGATTGACCAGGAGTAAGAGAAAACTCATTAGCTCAAGGCAAAGATTGACCAGGAGTAAGAGAAAACTCATTAGCTCAAGGCAAAGATTGACCAGGAGTAAAGAAAACTCATTAGCTCAAGGCAAAGATTGACCAGGAGTAAGAGAAAACTCATTAGCTCAAGGCAAAGATTGACCAGGAGTAAGAGAAAACTCATTAGCTCAAGGCAAAGATTGACCAGGAGTAAGAGAAAACTCATTAGCTCAAGGCAAAGATTGACCAGGAGTAAGAGAAAACTCATTAGCTCAAGGCAAAGATTGACCAGGAGTAAGAGAAAACTCATTAGCTCAAGGCAAAGATTGACCAGGAGTAAGAGAAAACTCATTAGCTCAAGGCAAAGATTGACCAGGATAAGAAAACTCATTAGCTCAAGGCAAAGATTGACCAGGAGTAAAGAAAACTCATTAGCTCAAGGCAAAGATTGACCAGGAGTAAGAGAAAACTCATTAGCTCAAGGCAAAGATTGACCAGGAGTAAGAGAAAACTCATTAGCTCAAGGCAAAGATTGACCAGGAGTAAGAGAAAACTCATTAGCTCAAGGCAAAGATTGACCAGGAGTAAGAGAAAACTCATTAGCTCAAGGCAAAGATTGACCAGGAGTAAGAGAAAACTCATTAGCTCAAGGCAAAGATTGACCAGGAGTAAGAGAAAACTGATTAGCTCAAGGCAAAGATTGACCAGGAGTAAGAAAACTATTAGCTCAAGGCAAGATTGACCAGGAGTAGAGAAAACTCATTAGCTCAAGGCAAAAATTGACCAGGAGTATGAGAAAACTCATTAGCTCAAGGCAAAGATTGAACAGGAGTAAGAGAAAACTCATTAGCTCAAGGCAAAGATTGACCAGGAGTAAAGAAAACTCATTAGCTCAAGGCAAAGATTGAACAGGAGTAAAGAAAACTCATTAGCTCAAGGCAAAGATTGAACAGGAGTAAAGAAAACTCATTAGCTCAAGGCAAAGATTGAACAGGAGTAAAGAAAACTCATTAGCTCAAGGCAAAGATTGAACAGGAGTATGAGAAAACTCATTAGCTCAAGGCAAAGATTGAACAGGAGTAAAGAAAACTCATTAGCTCAAGGCAAAGATTGAACAGGAGTATGAGAAAACTCATTAGCTCAAGGCAAAGATTGACCAGGAGTAAAGAAAACTCATTAGCTCAAGGCAAAGATTGAACAGGAGTATGAGAAAACTCATTAGCTCAAGGCAAAGATTGACCAGGAGTAAGAGAAAACTGATTAGCTCAAGGCAAAGATTGAACAGGAATAAAGAAAACTCATTAGCTCAAGGCAAAGATTGAACAGGAGTAAGAGAAAACTCATTAGCTCAAGGCAAAGATTGAACAGGAGTAAGAGAAAACTCATTAGCTCAAGGCAAAGATTGACCAGGAAGAGAAAACCCATTAGCTCAAGGCAAAGATTGACCAGGAAGAGAAAACTGATTAGCTCAATGCAAAGATTGACCAGGATGAGAAAACTGATTAGCTCAAGGCAAAGATTGACCAGGATGAGAAAACTCATTAGCTCAAGGCAAAGATTGACCAGGATGAGAAAACTCATTAGCTCAAGGCAAAGATTGACCAGGAAGAGAAAACTGATTAGCTCAAGGCAAAGATTGACCAGGATGAGAAAACTCATTAGCTCAAGGCAAAGATTGACCAGGATGAGAAAACTGATTAGCTCAAGGCAAAGATTGACCAGGAGTAAGAGAAAACTGATTAGCTCAAGGCGAAGATTGACCAGGAGTAAGAGAAAACTCATTAGCTCAAGGCAAAGATTGACCAGGAGTATGAGAAAACTGACTAGCTCAAGGCAAGACAGAAGAATAGAATAGGATATTATAGAAAAGCAGTTTCCAGAGAAATCACGACCCGTAGTAAACAAGACTCGAGAAATTTCCTGGCCATGAGAACAATGCACCAACGAATTATATTTGGCTTGCAATTTTGTTCACACGGTAGAGTAGAGTAGAATAGAATGGAATAGAATAGAATAGAATAGAATAGAATAGAATAGAATAGAATAACAGAGTTGGAAGGGACCCTGGACTCCAGAAATGCCACTCCTCCTCCTCCTCCTCCTCCTCCTCCAGAGGAAGAAGAGGGGAGGAGGAGGAGGGCATCAACCCAGATCTGATAAGGCAACAAGGTCCTTATCTCTGGGTACATGGCAAATAATTAACCCCCTTCCCAATCATGGTTTAGCCATGTGGCTGTGAGTAATGCCATAAACGGCCGCACAAACATCAAATAAAGAAAAACTCGATGCCAAGGGAATATTCAGCGGCTGCTTTATAAATTCTCCAAAGCTTCTGCTTCCTCAATTCACTTCGCTCTCCAAGCTCCTGAAGACTCCTCCGGTCCGATCTCCCAGCCGAGGTGAGTAAGCTTCAATTCAGATTTATTTCGGCTTGAATTCGGATGAAGGTTGCAATCTTGGTGGAAGGAAGAGGGGAAAAAAACCCCTGAGTTATTGAATGAGACGCAGCTGTTTTCATCGTTAAGGTGCCGTTTCGATGCACCTTAAAACCTGAAGATTTGAACTTAACACCTAAATTTGAATTCAGATTTATTTCGGTTTGTATTCAGATGAAAGTTGCAATCACGGAGGAAGAAAAAAAACCCAGTTTTTTTAAAAAAAGAAGAAACCGAGTTATTGCAGGGTGCTTGAATTGAAGGCGGCTGTTTTAATCGTTAGCGGGGGATTCAAACCGTCAAACTGCCGACCTTTCTGATCGACAAGCTCAGCACCTCAGCTTGAGCTGCCGCGTCCCTCCAAATCCAGTTTAGCTTCTTGCAATTCCGGAAGGTTGCAATTTCGTCTGTGCAACGGTTGGATTCCCCCCCTGCCCCCCGAGTAAGTCGCTTTAAGGCGCGTAGACTTGGATCCCCAGAATTTATCTCCTTATCATTTTTTAAAAGGACGGAAACTCGGTTTTTGGGGAGCGAGGCAAGCTCTCTTGTCTGATTTTGATAACTGCCATCTCCACCAGTGAGGGAGGTGGAGGAGAGCAGATCCTCCAGGTTCAGGAGCAGTCTACCGCCAAGGGAAGCAGGAAAGGAAGCCGGAAGGGAGCAAATGACTCAATAAGCGTTCTGATGATTGAAACAACCGGATTATTCTTTTTTTCCTCTCTCTCCCAGGTTCCTTGAAGTCCTCCAGGATGTCCTACCAGAATCCGCAGTGCAATCCAAATTCCTTTTTCCCCCAACCTCAGCAGTGGGGCTGCCCCCCACCTCCGCAGTGGGGCTGCCCCCCACCTCAGCAGTGGTGCTGCCCCCCACCTCAGCAGTGGTGCTGCCCCCCACCTCAGCCATGCTACAACCCATGTCAGCCATGCTACACCCCGTGTCCGCCAGGCTACCGCCCATGTTAGCCGCGCTGCCCCCTCCCCAGCAACGCGACCGCAAGTAGAAGGACCAAAATCCAAGATGCTGTTTAGAAGCTGTTGAAGGCAACGTCCGGAAGGGGAACGGAGAAGGAGAAGGTCCATCTCTCGGCTTCCAACCTCAACCCAACACGGAAGCCCACCAAGAAAACAAGACCTGGGAATCGATGCTTCGAGACGCCGTCCACGCAACTCCGGGGTGGCTTATTTCGTTGGCTTCTCGAAGGCCCACCCAACCACTGAAGGCCCACGTGGATGAAGAAGTCGGCAGCCAAAACCATCATGAGAACTTCCAAGAAGAACCGGTCTCCTTAATCATGTCATCGTCTTCTCCTGTCTTCCCCCTTCTGGCGTTTTGCCCTACGCTCTGCTTGTCCCCTGGCAAAATGTTATTAAAATGCATGAATTAGCTGGCATTGGAGAGTTTCCTTTCGGTGGGGCCTTTGGGTGTGGGTGCGGGGAGGAAGTCAAGAGGGCAGGACCAGAAACAATGGTTGGAAACTAATCAAGGAGAGAAGCAACCTGGAATGGAGGAGAAACTTCCTAACAGTGGGGGCAATGAACCAGTGGAAGTGCTTGCCACTGGAAGTTGTGAGTGCTCCATCACTGGAGGTTTTTAAGAAGAGACTAGACAGTTATTTATCTGAAATGGGATAGGTTCTCCTGCTTGAGCAGGGGGCTGGGTTAGCCATAGTTTGATTGCCAGTGAGGGTATGGCTAGTTGATGAGAGCTAAATAGCTTGAAATAGATCTATACTAGTCTCCCTTTATTTATCAGCACAAATGCAACACACACAACACACATACACAGATAGATAGATAGATAGATAGATAGATAGATAGATAGATAGATAGATAGATAGATAGATAGATAGCTTACTATATACATACTGTATGTATGTATGCATGTATGTATGTATGTGTATATATATATATATAATGTTGTATTTGTACTGATAAATAAATAAAGGGAGACTAGTATAGATCTATTTCGAGCTAATTAGCTCTCATCAGCTAGCCATACCCTTACTGGGATTTGAACCTGAGCTAATTAGCTCGAAATAGATCTACACAAATATAAAAAGGCAACATTAAAAATAAAAATATTGTTTTCTGCCTGCATGGTCTTCCGTGATGTGCCGAAGGACAGAAAGAGGGAGTTGTGACCTTCCTCCCATATTTAGGCATACCAGGGGTTGTAACACAAATATATATATATCTTGCTTCCAGAAGTTGTGAATGCTCCAACACTGGAAGTCTTGAAGAAGATGTTGGATAGCTATTTGTCTGAAACGGTATAGGGTTTCCTGCCTAGGCAGGGGGTTGGACAACCTCCAAGGTCCCTTCCAACTCTGCTATTGTGTATGTATATATATATATAGGCTACGAGAACTATATATATATATATATAGGCTACGAGAACATTCCAGATGGAAATTGCAGCCGTCCTGGGGAAGAAGAAAAAAAAAAAGGACCGGAGTTGTGACACAAGAACAGGATTGCTCAATTCTTTTGGGGACAGGAAATGAGGGAAAGAGAAGAATGAAAAGGCCAGCAAAATTCAGAGGGCTGGAATGAGGGCCCAGCCCCAGCAAATAGCTGAGATTTGTCACTTCGAGTCTTGCAAAATCGGATTTTAATGCTTGCTAGGAAGGGAGAGGTTGGAAGAGCTGGGCGCCCTCTGGTGGGGGATGGCTGGCGTTGCATCCGGGGCTCGTTCTCGACTTAATGACCACAACGGATCCCGCCGTTTCTGTTGCTAAGCGAGACGATCGTTAAAAGGTGAGCATCGTCCCATTTTGACGGCCTATCTTGCCGCGGTTGTGAAGCGGATCACGGCAGTTGTGGAGTCAGTCACACGGTCGTTAAGCGAATCCGGCTTCACCGTGGACTATCGGAAGGTCGCAAACAGGGATCACAGAAACCCCGGGGCGCTGCGACCGTCGTAACGGTGAGTCGGTGGCCAAGTTCTGAATTTAGATTGCGTGACCACGGGGGACGGTCGTTAAGTGTGAAAGAAAGGAGCTAAGTCGCTCTTTTGAGTGCCGTTGTAACTTTTGAGTGGTCATTAAATGGACGGTTGTAAGTCGAGGACTTGTATGCCCAACAAAAGGATCTTTTATTAGGAGCACCACTGCTTCGCAAACACATTTTTTCCCCAAACACGGTGTTGGCGGAAGATTCTCCGCCTTAATTTTCTTCATCCAGCGACGCTTTGAGACTTGTAACGCCCCGACATTGGTCATAAAACGAGGACGATCTGTGCTTCTGCCAGAGATCGGTCTTCCCGTTTATTGGCTCCGCCTCCGTTTGCTCCTGGCTCCGCCCCACGAGTTGGCCCTTCCTTTGGGCTCCGCCTCTCACCCTGACGGAGCTCCAAGCAAATCGACCCACAGATCGCGCTTTATCCGTATTTCGAGACTTCCCACCGGTGGTGGACGTTGCCGTCCGGCCTGGCCTGAACTGATTTTGGCCCCGTTTAACTCAGGACAAAGCCAAGAGCCCCATTTCAATAATTCATTCCATTTTCATGCATGATTTATGCCGAAACAATTTAGACGTCCTTTGAGTTCTCGGCCCGTAACGCGAACTCGGATCCTTTGCTCGTCCCGGTGTTTGGTTTCGTGGCGCCTCTTGTCCTCGTCCGATTTGGGTTCCACAAAGACCCTTTTCATGCCGGTCATCTGAGCTGTCTCTGGAGATGGTCCCCATTGTCCACTCGGAGATGGCCAGAGACACTCAATCCCTCGTCTCGTCTCTTGTATCGGTTACCCCTTCGACGAGAGAGGCCGCGGCGGCAACCGGAGCCTCCCTGGACATAGTGGTAATCCTCAAGTTGGATGGAGGTTGTCTAGTCCAACCCCGTAATCAGGCAGGAGACCCTAGACCATTTCAGAAAAATGGTTTTCCAATCTCTTCTTGAAAACTCTGGAAGGAAGGAAGGAAGGAAGGAAGGGAGGGAGGGAGGGAAGGAAGGAAGGAAGACAGAGGAAAGAAATAAAATGGGAGAGAGGGAGGAAAAGGGATGGGAGGGAGGGTGGGAGGAAGGAAGGAAGGAAAAGAGATAGGTAGATAAATAGGTTGATGGAAGGGAAGGAGGGAAGGAAGGAAGGTAGATGTGTAGATAAATAGGTGAAGGGAAGGAAGGAAGGAAGGAGGCTAGATAGATAAATAGACGGTTGGGTAGGAAAGAAGGAAGACAGGAAGGAAATAAGATGGGAGGGAGGGAGGAAAACGGATGGGAAGGAGGGTGCGATGAAGGAAAAGAGATGGCTAGATAGATAAATAGGTGGATGGGAAGGAAGGAAAAGGATGGGAGGGAGGAAAACAGACAGAGGGAGGGAGAAAGGAATATAGATAGAAGGATAGATAGATAGGTGGATGGAAGGGAAGGAAGGTATGAAGGAAAGGATGAAGATGGGTAGATGGGTAGATGAATAGCAGAAGGGAAGAAAGGAAGGAAGGAGAGGGAAGAAAACGGAGGGAGGGAGGAAGATAGATGGATATATAGAAAAATAGGTGGAGGGAAGGGAGGAAGGGAAGAAGGATGGAAGGAAAGGAAAGGAATGAAAGTGTTTTCTCTCTCTCTCTCTTTCTCTCTCCCCCCCCTCCCAGGCCCCAGGATGGCGTCGCAATTGGAGACGGCCGTGGACGCCCTCATCTCCGTCTTCCACAACTACTCGGGCAAGGAAGGGGACCGGTATAAGCTGAGCAAGAAGGAGCTGAAAGAATTGCTGGAGAAGGAGCTGGGCGGCCTCTTGGAGGTAGGACAGACAGACGTCCCCCCGTCCTTCTGTTTAAATTGGGGTTTTCTCCCCCCCTCCTCCTCCCCGGTTCCTCTCTTCAATCCGTCAGAATAAGAGATGGGAGGCACTCTGGTCGTCTTCTAATCTAGGGAAGAGAAGGACCCGGGGGGGGGGGGGGACAGGATAGGGAGTCTTCCAATATTTGGGGGGGGGGCGCCCCAAAGAAGAGGGGAGGGTCAACTTATTCTCCAAAGCACCACAATGGATGGAAACTAACCAAGGAGAGAAGCAACCTGGAACCAAGGAGGAATTTCCTGACATTGAGAACAATTAAGCAGTGGAACCGCTTGCCACCAGAAGTTGAAGGTGCTCCAACACGGGGGGTTTTTAAGAAGAGACTAGACAGCCGTTGGTCTGGAATGGTCTAGGCTAGGGGCTCCTGCTTGAGCAGGGGGCTGGACTAGAAGACCTCCAAGGGCCCTTCCAGCTCCATTGTGACTCATCCAACTTTGGCTCAACTTCTAAGGTAGGACTAGAACTCCCGGTCTCCTGGTGATGGGCCCGAAGTCACCCAGCTCACTTCTGTGCCTATGGCGGGACTAGAACTCCCATTCTCCTGGTGATAGGCCCGAAGTCACCCAGCTGGCTATCTTGCCTAAAATGGAACTAGAACTCCCAGTCTCCCAGTGATGGGTTCAAAGTCACCCAGCTTGCTTCTGTGCCTATGGCAGGACTAGAACTCCCATTCTCCTGGTGATGGGTAGAAAGTCACCCAGCTGGACTTTCGTGCCTATGGCGGGACTAGAGCTCCCATTCTCCTGGTGTGATTGGCCCAAAGTCACCCAGACGGATATGGTGCCGAAAGTGGGACTAGAACTCCCAGTCTCCTAGTCATGAGCCTACAGTCACCCAGCTGGCGTTCACCCGCAAATCCTGCTCCGCTTTCTATTCCAGACCCAGAGGGATCCAGAGGTGGTGGACAAGATCATGCACGATCTGGACGAGAACGGCGATGGGGAGGTCGATTTCCAGGA
This sequence comes from Natrix natrix natrix, assembly GCA_029891615.1. Taxonomy (NCBI): domain Eukaryota; kingdom Metazoa; phylum Chordata; class Lepidosauria; order Squamata; family Natricidae; genus Natrix; species Natrix natrix. The sequence goes on from JAKRSK010012080.1 coordinate 640,258, forward strand.
GTTTCGTGATCCTGGTGGCGGCCTTAACCGTGGCCTGCAACCCTTTCTTTTCGGAGGAAACCTGAGCGGCTGGCGGCCGTCGCAGGAACGCAAAGCTTTGGAGGGGGGGCAGTTTCAAGCCCAGCGGCCGTTTGCTGTCCCTTCGCAACGCCTTCTCCCCCTCCCCTCTTCTCGCGGCTTCTCTGCCCGCCTGGGAGCACCCCGAGGTGCCTTGTAACCGCCTGCCGAGGGAGCGCTGCTGATTAAAGCTGTTTTGTGTGCACTGCGCCTGGTTTGGTCTTTCGGGAAGGGGGGGGGGCGTCAGGGAAAGCAGGGGGGGGGCATTGGGGGAAGAGGGGTGGAAGGCAGTATGGGGCTCCTAAGCCAAGAGGGATGCGGTGACTCAGTGGCTAAGACGCTGAGCTTGTCGATGAGAAAGGTCGGCGGTTCGAATCCCCAGCGCCGCATAACGGAGTGAGCTCCCGTTCCTTGTCCCGGCTTCTGCCAACCTAGCAGTTCGAAAGCATGTAAAAATGCAAGTAGAAAAATAGGAACCCCCTTTGGTGGGAAGGGAACAGCGTTCCGTGCGCCTTCGGTGTTGAGTCATGCCGGCCACATGACCACGGAGACGTCTTCGGACAGCGCTGGCTCTTCGGCTTTGAAACGGAGATGAGCACCGCCCCCTAGAGTCGGGAACGAGTAGCACAGATATGCGAGTGGAACCTTTACTTCTACCTTACAACCTGAACTTACAACCATTCATGCAGTGGCTGTTCAGAGTTACGACGACACTGCAAAAAAGTGATTCAGGATCTGTCCTCACACTTACGACCATCATCTGGCATCTTCCCAGGTCACGTGATAATCGCCCTGCATTTACAATACAGCTAGTCCTCCCAAGAGGGGAGCTTGGGGGAAGCAGGGAGGTAGACCCAGGGCCATAGCAGGAGTCTGGTTTTGCGGGCGCAGTCACAAAATGGTCCTGGGGGGGCTTGGCCAGCAAAATGCAAAACTTCACACTTTTCCATACAGGGAGAACCAGCCATGCTGCGAACAGCCTCTTTGGGAATCAACTCCGAGGTTTAAAAGAAGGGGAGACAAAGAAAAACCTTTTATTAAAAAGTTAAAAAGTTCTTTCCCATTCATAACAAACGTGACGCCCCGCCCACAGCCGCCCAGCACCGCCCCCTCTCGGCTTGCCAGCCGCCTAATGAATGGGGAAGTGAAGCTCCGCCCCTCGACGGCTACACGAGTCGCTATTCGTCGCTCGGCCCCGCTCTTGGGGCACCGCCCTCGTCTCGCTCGCGCGTTCGCTCTTCTGCGCTTGCGCAACTCGGGGGGAGGAGAGGGGGGAGCCATTTTTTTTCTCTCCTGCCCCTCTCCGGCGCATGCGCGAGCTCGTGAAGAAAACCAAGCCTTGGGCGGCGCCATTTTGCCGGGCTTTTTCTGAGGGGAGATTTGAGAGTCGGAGAAAGCCGCGGCGGCGGAGCAGCGACAGAAGCGGCGGCGGCGGCGGCGACGGAGAGCGCGTCCTTGCTGCTCTCGAGGGTCGGATAAGTGACGGGGAGAACAACCACCGCCACCATCTTGGCGTTCAGGGCATCCGACGGGGCCGGCCGGGCGAGGCCTGAACGGAGCCTCCCGTCGCAGCCGCCGGCAGAGCCGCAAAACAAGCAGGGCGAGCCTCGACCCCGACGGTGAGGGAAACCGCGGGGGGGCGGGCGGCCCGGTGGGATTAGGAGGGATTTCCCGGGACCGTTGGCCACGTGACAGGCTCGAAAGCGCGGCCTACCGGAAGTGGGGGCAGGCACTTCCGTTGGAGAGGGGCGGGGCTGCTCCCTTGCGCTCATTCCCCCCCCTACACCTGGCGCTTATTTGGGGGGGGTGTCTTTTGGACTACATATCCCATCTGAGGTGTCTCTATACTTTTTATTTATTTTATAATTTTTATATTTTATTTTTTGAAAATATTTTAACTTGATTCATGCTTATGTATGCAATGTTTTATTAAAATGTCTTTATTTGATTTATTTCAATTGAAAAGACAGTGCCCTGTAAGGATAACAGTTGCAAGTAAAGCAAAGCCAAAGAAAAGTCGGTAGTAAATCTGAGCGCGCACAAGCTATTAATAACTATAACAAGAACATTAATAGCTATAGCCTATTTGCAATTTTTTCCCCCAATTTTTCCCTTACCGCGGTCCTAGTTTTTTTATACATCTTTTATTTTCCATGCTAACAATGATGGACGTTCGTAAGCTTATTTTCCCTCTCATTTCTGCCTCTTGTCTCTTCGTCAAATTTATTCCCCTCTAAAAGCCCATATTGGATTCTGAATTAAGGGTTCCTGAAATTACTACAAGAACCCTGCAGGGTCGGCTGGTGGAGAGAGGGGGGTGAAGCCCCTTCCCCCTCCCAATGGCCTGAGGAGCTTCTGTAGCTGCTGGCTCCACAGCTGGGGATTCATATAATCTTATGTGGCCACATCCATACTTTTGTCTTTATTTGTCTTGCTATGTTTATGTTGTGTTACATTGGCGAAACCTTTAAGAGCTGCATGCAACGATATTTCATTTTTAATGTGTGCCAGTTAGTGTGCATTCAAAGCAACAACGACGTTATTATATTCCATTCTTCTGGTGGGCAGCTGGTCAGTTTCCGGTGGTCCTTAGGAGTCCGTAATCAAGAATATTAAAACAAATAAATAAAAGCAGAAAACGGAGCCAGTTTTTAAGTAATTAAGATCCTAGGCAAGAAAGAGCCCAATCACCAGGAGCCGTGAATTCTAGTCATGCCTTAAATAAGAAAGCTGGCTGGGTGACTCTGGGCCAATCCAACAGGAGATGGGGAGTTCTATTTCCACCTTAGGCGTGAAACATCTTAGATCAGCGGTCACAAACGGGGGGTCCGCGAGAAAATGTTGGTGCTCCGCAGAAAAATTATTTGCATTTTTTATATTGCACTAAATACTATTTATGTTTTTTTAAAAAAAAAATTGTATTAGGGGTCTGTGGGATTTAAAATTATGAATTTAGTGGTCCCTGAGGTCCAAAAGATTGGTGACCCCTGTCTTAGATGACTTTGGCCCAATCCTTCCCTCTCAGCGGGATCTACCTCACAGGGTTGTTGTTGGAAGGAAAATCGGAAGAAGAAAGTGCCTTGGATATGTCCGCTAGCTGGAGCTATTTGAAAAAACAATATTAAAGGCAGGATATCAATAAATTATTGGGCTCTTTTAATAACACCCTCCTTCTTCGTGCAGGTTCTGGGCACCGGAGATGGCCACGCAGTCAGCACCGAAAGTCGTGCTTAAGAGCACCAGCAAGATGTCTCTTAACGAGCGGTGAGGAATCCAACGGCCACCTTCAGCTCATAAGATCTTTTTATTTTTTACGTTCTTTTTTTTTTTTTTTTTTTTTTAGTTCTGTAAACTCTGTTTGGTATCCAGAGCAAGAGCGGTCTTTGCGATGCTTGTAATCTATCCAGAGGCACCCGAGAGCCGCACGGGCAGCTCCCTGCTGCCCTTCGATCCCGCAGCCCGCCGTGGTACACCAGGTTGAAAAGGGCAAACGTGTGTCGGTCTTAACCGGCAAAAAAACCCGGTTTGCGTGGTGGGATGTGTCCTGAGGAAACACCCTCCTTTTTTTTCTTCCACGTGTGTTCATATTCTAGAGATGTGTGGTATTACACCCGCAGTGTGGTAGCATGTCACCGCAGCTGCGGGAGGCTTCCTGCTGTGCCCTAGGCAGACACGTGCCAGCTCGTGTGGTCTGTGCTGTAAGAGGCAGGCAGCTGGCCGCTCTGACCAGCCCAAAGGCTCCTTGGGGGCCTTGTAAGAGGCAAGTGCTTGGCTCCATCACCTGCTCCTTCCTCTCCTCTGCACTCCTCCTCCTCCTCGTCCGTGTCTCTGTGAGTTCAAACGCCCGACTGTTGCCCAAAGCTTTCGCTTTTCTTTCCCCTTCTGTGCTAAATGATATTCCTAGGTTAATTGGCCTAAATGTCCAGCAGAAGAGAATAGTAACTCAGTAGTATTAAAAATCTACAGGTAATGCGTATCTGTACGATGGCCGAAGTTAACAATGCCGCTGGAAAATGTGGCTAATGACGGTTTCTCACACTTAACGAATATTGCAGCATCCCTGCGGTCACAATTCGGCTTGGCAAACTGACTCGTATAGTCGTTGCAAGCCAAGTCAGCGGGGAAGCTGGAGTGAATGAATGCTCTCGTTTTAACAGCTGCATTCTTTCACCTAATAACTGCGGCAGGAAAGGTCGCAAGATGAGGTAGAAATGACTTAAATGTCTCACTTAACAACAGGAACGTTGGGCTCAATTGTGTCCTAGTGATGGGTCCAGAGTCACCCAGCTGGCTTCCATGCCTAAGGCAGGACTAGAACTCCCATTCTCCTCGTGAAGGGCCCAAAGTCACCCAGCCGGCTATCATGCCTAAAGTGGGACTAGAACTCCCATTCTCCTCGTGAAGGGCCCAAAGGCCTTCTTTAATGCCTGAGGCAGGACTAGAACTAGAAATACTTCCCTCGATGCCAGTTTCAGGATGCCAAGATGGTGGCTTGGAGGGAGCTTGCAGTGTTGGCTATTCTTTCATTTTGATCTCCTTTATTTGTCCTAGTCTCCAGAGGTTTTGTAGCTTTGGGAGTAGCCTAGCGTTCCTTTCTTAACATCCTCCCTCCCTCCCATGTCTACTTAGACACCCCTCCGCCTCCCTCCCTGTCTTTCACCGCCATTTCTGCTTCGCTCTGTCCCGTTTCTCACCTTTGCTTGATTTTATTCGGACATCATCCGAATAAATCTGGTTTTCCATCCACGCCTTTCGAATGTTGTGTGTGTGTCTGTCCCCCCTCCACCCCACCCTCCACCCCACCCCACCCCCGCACGCTTTGTGGAAAAAGGAGGAAAGCAAAAAGCGTTCCCATTACGCTTTAAACGGGATCTTGTGTGTGTGTGTAACCACCTTTTATTACGTTTATTTTAAAAAAAAAAAAATCGTGGGATGCAGCTGTGCACCCCCCTCCCTTCTGCTCTGAGAGGGCTGTGAAATGCCTCTTAAAGTGGGTTTATCGTGAAACCTTTGCTTAAACACCCCCGTTTTGTTCGACCTTGAAGCTTCACTAATATGCTGAAGAACAAACAGCCGATCCCGGTGAATATTCGCGCCACTATGCAGCAGCAGCAATTAGCCAGTGCTCGAAACCGGAGGCTGGCCCAACAGATGGAAAGCAGGCCTTCCGTCCAAGCTGCCTTGAAACTCAAGCAGGTGAGGCCGGTAGAGGAGACACTCAGCAGCTGCGGGTGGGTGGGTGGGTGAGTGGGAAGGACCTGGAGGGTGAAGGTGAGGATGGGCTCTGGCAATCCCAAAGTCTGGAAGCTCAGAAGGCAAAACCTCTGGTCCCTGTAAACGATCCCAATTGGATCCCGCAGGGCTGGATTTCAGGCCATGCTCCCTCTCTCCTTTCAAACACAAGTCGGGTGAATTATTAGCGAAACTCTGCCATTTCTCCTCTTTGGAAACGTCGGCCGGTTGCACATTCACGGCCAGAACGCCCGGGAGAGATTAGATGTGGTGAATGAAAGTGGCCACTGTTTATATATATATATATATTTATATTATATATATATGGGAATAAAACCCAGCATTGTTTGGGGATAGGATTCCGCCCCTCTTGCTGGGGGAAAATGTCTGGACCTAATGTTATTTCTAATGCTGGATTTTCCCCCCTTATCAGAGAGAGCCCCGTTGTGGAGTACTGCGAAGCCGTTATCATGCAACTCCACTGCGCTGTACAGTAGAAGCCATTTTAAGGCACAACAGGCTGTATCTTAACGGAACACCCACACACACACACACCCGAGGGGTGTTAGGGGTGTCTTACCCCCACAGTGTTTTTCTCCAGAGAGTAAGTCATCTGTGTACCAAGTTTGGTTGAAATTGCTCGAGGCATTCCAGAGTTTTGCTGGAACACACACTTAATACATACACACACAGAGCCATTTATAAAAAGAGAACCCTGTACTGTTTTCATCTCTCTAGACTTCTAACGTGGCAAATTCCATTACAGGGACACTTGGCCTTCCATCCTCCCGAGGGCCCAAGAAGTTGCTTCAGTTCTAACTGACCGGTGGGGAATGGAAGGATTTATTGGATGGATTCAAAGGAGGAGGGGCGTTTACTCTCCCCTTTGGCTTGCCCTCAAGCTTAGATCAGATTAACAGAGTTGGAAGGGACCTTGCAGGTCATCTAGTCCAACCTCCCCCCCCCCCCCCCCCAAGCAGACCCTACACCATTTCTGTCTGATGGAAAGTCCAGTCTCGGAAGCTTCCAACGATGAAGCTCCACCAACTTCTGAAGGCAACTTCTATCATGGGTTGATTGATCTTACACTCAAGAAATTTCTCCTTATTTCCATGTTGAATCCCTCCTTGTTCGATCTCCATCCCTTATTCCTTGTCTGGCTTTCCAGTGCCTTGGAAAATAGCTTGCTCCCCGCCCCCCTCCTCTTTTAGAAGCCCCTAAAACTGAATTAATTCCTAACTCAAAACTGAATTAAGAGGTAGTCATTCAGCCACCGAACTAAGAGTGATGTCTTCCTGCCGCAAAAGCCAGCCGTGTGATTTTCTCCCCCCTTTCCTCCGATGCAGCTACTAATGCAAATTTCTGCCTTCTAGGTGATTTAAGGTAGCTCACGCCTGGGCGTGCCATTTGCACCCCCTGCTTGTCCCTGGTGCCCTTCCCCTTCTTCTAACCCTCCCTTCTTCCAGAAGAGCCTGAAGCAACGTCTGGGGAAAAGTAACATCCAGGCACGTTTAGGCCGGCCGGCGGGAGCCCTGGGCCGTGGGGCCTTAGGAGGACGGGGGCTGCCGATGGGGCAGAGAGGCTTGCCCCGGGGAGCCATGCGCGGGGGACGCGGAGCGCGGGGACTGCTGCGCGGAGGAATCCCGCTGCGAGGTGAGTGCGCTGTAAGGGGGGGCGGGCTCTCAAAACGGGACACTTGGCAAGATGAAAAAATTGTTGGTTTTTTTTTTGTGCTGCTCATATATTGCTGTCTTAAGAATACAGATAATCCTTAACTTACGACCACAATTGTGACCAGAATTTCTTATTATTAAGCAAGGTGATTACTCAGTCATGCCTAATCCGACAGCCTTTTTCGTTTTGTTACAGTTTTTAAGCGAATCACGTCATCACTCTCCTTTGTAGAATTCAATAGAAATATCATTACTGGACTGGGGGGGGGGGGGAGATGCTGCAGCATTCATAAAGACAGGTTCTAAAGTCCCTGTTTTTCAGCGCCTTCGTAACTTCCAAATGGTCGTAAGTTGAGGATTGCCTGTCCATAACAAACCTGTGTGACCTGTGGAAATGGCAGGAAGTGACAGTTTTTTTGAAGTAGCAAGACATTTCAAAACTGGCCTCTTAAACTGGATCCAGTTTGCCACATCCGCGGGGAGGACGGACAGATGGAGAGATGCTTAAGTCCGGTGTGCTGGGTGTAAAACCACATCACCGTGGAACAGAACTGGCCCTGGGGAATAGTTTGATTGTGTGTGAGTGTGTGTTTCTGGAGGCAACCCCCAGGAGAATTGGGGGGTGGGTTCTTTGGATGTTGCCCTGGGGGTGATTTCTTACCTGGGGAGGAGGTTGAGAAGGGGGGGGGGGTTTAGAACCAGTTACAATTTACTGGTAGGGCTTTAATCTCCAAAAGCGATTACCTGTGTTTGACCCTTCTCCCCTCCCTCTCTCGTTACAGGATATAGTTTGCTTCGGGGAGGCCGGGGGCTCGGCCCCCGCATGGGCCTGAGGAGAGGAGGCATGAGAGGCCGGGCAGGGCCCGGGAGGGGCGGCTTGGGCCGAGGAGCCATGGGACGGGGCGGCCTTGGCGGCAGAGGTGAGTTTAATGAATCCGAAGAACGGTCTCGGGGATCGTTGGGTTTGGGGGGGGGGGTTGGATTTAAATCAAGTCGATGTGGATCCTGATTTCAATCCCTCGTTAAAAGGCTTGATTTGAATCAAGTCCATTTAAATCGTAATTTTTAAAGAGCCACGGTCATTTCTGGCCCACAGCGGCTCACCGACAGTCCCAATGTTGCAGAATATACATAACTCAGCTCCGCTTGATGCTGAATAAACTAAATTATGAACGTACCTTAAGTAGAAAATTATCTTTAGATAGATATTTCTTGCTCCAAAAGCGTTTTATTAAAATAAATTTGATTTTAAAAAATGGATTTAAATTTTCAAAAAATCTGATTTAAGTTTTTAAAAGTTTTACAAATCTGAATTTTTAAAAGTTTTACAAATCTGAATTTTTAAAAGTTAAAAATCTGAATTTTAATTTTTTAAAACATTTGAATTTTTTTTTAAAAAAAATTAAATTTATTTTTTTTAAAAAAATAATAATCAATTTTTATCCACCCTGGGTTGGGTAGTCTTCTAACTGTCCCCTTCCGTCTTCTTTTCCCCTCCCAAGGTCGCGGCATGGCCGGCCGGGCCAGGGGCGGCTTCGGGGGCCGCGGAAGAGGCAGGGGCCGAGGCAGAGGCGCCACTCGCCCGGCGCTGACCAAGGAGCAGTTAGACAACCAACTGGACGCTTACATGTCGAAAACGAAAGGACACCTGGACGCCGAGCTGGACGCTTACATGGCCCAGACAGACCCGGAAACCAACGATTGAGACTGGGGAAGGGGGACCCTTGTTGGGGGGGGGCGGGGAGGGGGTGTAGATTGGTCCTACGGGGGCAGCCACGAATGCCACCAAGCTCCTCCTGCAAAGCGGAAATTTAGAAAGCCAGGAGCTTTTCCCTTTGAAATGTTTCCTTCCCCTTTTTACCTTTCGATGCTCCTGGTTGTGCGGACGGGAGACTTTGCAGTCTTTAATCGGGGTGTCTGAACAGCTCCTGTTGGTCCCCGTTCCGGAGGGTCCCTCCCCGGACCCTCCCCCCCCCATCTTTGCCCCCCAGTGGAGGAAGATCGCATGTCTCCCTCTCCCTTCCTTCCTCTTCCCCAAATGTCCTCTCTTGCCCCCGGCTGGGGTGGGGGCTGAATCCCAGACCGCCACACACTTTGCCAACAGGCCACATTGTGACTTGGTGCCTGGGGTCTATAGCCGGCATCCTCCCCCCCCCCCCCCCCCCCCCGGAGAAAAACAAATGAAATCTACGCCTCCCAAATTTGATTTTTCTAAACCCAGAAGAAGAAGCTGGGAGGGGGGGGTTGTTATTTTTTAATGGTGATGAACTACTTACGTGATTTTGGGGGGGGGTTGGGTTGCCAAGGAGACGATCACTTTTCCTCTCTCTTCCCCCCCCCCCCCCATCCTCTCCCCCCTCGCTATCTGCGGTTTTGTGAACTCCTCCGTTCCGAACGGCATCTTGTAACATCCGGGTTTTCTGTAAGGAACAATTTGTGGCAGGGACAATGAAAACTGTGGACTGTGTGCCTGTTGTGTGTTATTGTGTGTTTTTCTTTCTTCTCCAAAGAAAAGTTGCCGGGAATTCTGAACGGATGAATCCTTGGGGGGAGGGAGGGGTTGCTGGCCATTGCCCGCCGAGATACCCCTCCCATTTTCCCCTTTAAATTTCCTATATATAACTTCCCTAAATTGTCCCCTATATATATCTCTCAACTTCCATCGGCAGCTAAATAAACCAGAGTTATCATTTTAATTTTCCCTTCTCGCCGCAAAGCTTGGCTGCTCCACTTTTGTTTCCCTTTTCTGAAATCCTGCTCAAAAGTTTTGATTGACTTGCATTTCCTGGGGGGGGGGGGGGCGGTGAAAAACCAACTAAGGGGCGTCCTTCGTGCCCTGGTTGACTTTGGGCGTCCTGCCAGCGTCTTAACGTCTTACATTTTGGAAATGCAACACAAATATTCTCTTGTGTCGATGCGACACTGAGCCCAAATCGGGGTTTGTGTGGCACACTAGTTGGGTAGTCGCTTTGTGCAAAATTAACAAACCAAGATGGGGGGGGGACCAGCCCTTGGGATTAGTGATGAGGAGGGGGTCACCCCTGGACTGGATTTTATTTCACTGATAAAATTTATTGGCTGCCCATTGAACCACCAGGTGGCTGAACAATCGAAAGATAAATAAATATATATGTATACATTAAAAACAATCTCAACAACTGCTACACTCCAGTCACAAGTGGGGGGATGTTAACGGTGGGATCAATTTGTGATCGATTTATTTCACGTTTTGGTCTCTCGGGTTTTCTAACCGCTAGAAAGGAAAAGAAACTTGGCTTTTGCTTGGAAGCTTTCCTGGCTTAATGGGAGGAGGCCTAGAAAAGAAGACTGCTTTTGCTTTTGTGCACTTATAAAAGTAAAAATTGTATGAACTCTAACCTTTATAAGCAAATGGATATGCACAAATGGATACTCGATTTAAGATTTAGTATAAAATCCCAAGGATTTGGATTTGGATTCGAGTTTTGTTGGGGGGTTTCCCAGCTCAATACAGCTCATTCACAACTGGCTTTCAACAAGAGACTGCCCTCTGTTAGAAATGGTATGGTCTCCTGCATGGGGAGGTGGGTTGGACTAGATGACCTCCAAGCTCCCTTCCAACTTGTTATTCTGTTATTCAGAAGTTGTGAGAGCTCCATCACTGGGAGTTTTCGAGAAGAGACTGGGCTGCCATCTGTCAGAAATGGGGTGGGGGCTCCTGCTTTTGGTGGGACGGGGTTGAATACAGAATAATGAGTTGGAATGGACCTTGGAGGTCATCTAGTCCAACCCCCTAAATGACCTACCGAGGTCCCTTATCCAACTCTTATCCAATCCTCTCCTCTCCAAGGCGCCCTTCGAGCCTGCAAGGAAAATACGTTTTATATTATTTGCAAGATTTTAAAAACAGAAAAAAGCAACTTGGAGAAGGGAATCATCCAACCTTTCCAATCGAAGGACTCAATTTCCCATCGGGCTTTTCGGCAAGCGGCCCCCCCCTTGCGTGGTCGGCGCGCTCAGCCGCCCGCCGGGCTGTGCGCAGGCGCAACCCGGAGACGAGAAATCTTCAGCGGGCCTTTCGGCAAAGCGGACCGCCCTTGCGCCGGTTCGTTTAGCCGCCCGCCGGGCTGTGCGCAGGCGCGGAACATCCCGGCGTGCTTTGCGGCGACAGCAATGGCGACCACGGCGGGACTTCCCAGCCCAGCCGGACCGGCCGCCCGGGACGTCTTCGCTGAGGGGCTGCTGGAGTTCTTGCGGCCGGCCGTGGGGCAGCTGGACGCCCACGTCCACGCCGTCCGGTAGGCGGCGGTCCGTCAGGGGCGCCTTCCAGCTGAGGGGGGAGGGTGTTAATCCGTCAGGTGCAGCTTCTTCCACCTGGACACGCCCACAGGGGGGAGGGAGGGGCTCAGGGGGAGGCAGGTGTCCGTCTGGTGCAGCTGCCTTGATTGGAAGGCGAGGGTGGGCTTCTAAGTTAAAAGCCAGGCAGGTTTGGTGGGAAGGGAGGGTTGGAATCCATCAGGTGCAGCTTCTTTTTCCTGGCTGGTGTCCGTCTGGTGTAGCTTCTACCTGGACACGCCCACAGGGGGTGGGGGAGGGAGGGGCTCTCGCAAGCTGGCAGGTGGGTGTCCGTCCGGTGTAGCTGCCCTGCTCCTAAGGCCAGGGTGGGCTTCTGAGTTTAGAGCCAGGCAGGTGGGGTTGAAATCCATCAGGTGCAGCTTTCTCGTGGACTAAAAGGCTGCTTTAAAAAAGCCCCCAGACCCAATTCTTTCGTCTCTGTCCAACAGGGAGAGCCAAGTGGAGCTGCGGGAGCACATCGACAGCCTGGCTGCGGGTAAGTCCGGACATTCACTCCGGGTCTCCCCTTGGCTCCGTACCCCAGAAGCCCCCCCACCACAATTTCCCTCTCCTCCTCACCCAGAGCTCTGCCGGATCAATGAGGACCAGAAAGTTGCCTTGGATTTGGATCCCTACGTCAAGAAGCTGCTCAACGCCCGGCGCAGAGTCGTCCTGGTGAACAACATCCTGCAGAACGCCCAGGTATGGGCGGGGGGGGGGGGGGGGGGGACGGACGATGGGAATTGGAGTCCCATCGCAGGGGCCCCAAACGCCTGGTTTATAGACGGGCTAGAGTGGGTATTTTTTTGGCAGCTACCAAAATGGAGTAAGAAGTTGAGCCAACTCCCATTTTCGTTCTCTTTTCCCTTGCAAAGGACTAGCAACTTAGGTGAGGGCTTTAAAAGGTTGTGGTAAACCAGCTTAGTTAAGGTACTCTGTGATACAAAGGAATATGAAGGAACTTAATATATATATCCCTTTATTTATTTATCAGTACAAATACAACACACACACACACACACACACACATATATATATATATCAGTCCAGAGCAAACAATTGTTTTGCGCCGTTGCAAAATCTGAACACTGCAGTGTTCACTTAACAACCAACACAAAATGTGTTATCAAATCAGGTTGGTCAGTTAAAGGGAGGGGGGCTACACATTTTATAAACAAAGGAATAAAATGCAGGCAGTCCTCAACTTAACGGCCAAAAAATGTATGTTGCTAAGCGAGGCAGCTCTTAAGCGAATCGGTTAATCACCCGGGTAAGTGAATCCGGCTTCCCCATTGAGTTTGCACGGTCGCAAAAGCAACCGTCATAAATGCGAGCCAGACACTGCGACCCGTCATAAATGCGAGCCAGTTGGCAAGCCTCCTGAGTTTTGTTCCCTGCAACCGTCATTAAGTGTGAAAGACAAGCCACCGTTTCCAGCTTCAACTCCGAACCAGTCACTAAAGGAACCGTCGGAAGCCGAATCCTGCGTGCAAAGAACGTAAATAACATTGAGAAATTAAAATGCCGCCTAACCCGCTTTCCCCCCCCCGGCAGGAACGCCTGAGGAGGCTGAACCACAGCGTGGGTAAAGAGACCGCCCGAAGGAAGGCCTTCCTGGATGCCAGTAGCAACTACCCCCATAGCTCCCCCAGCAAGTGAGGAGGGGTCCAGAGGCAATATTAATAATAATAAAAATAATAATAATCCGACTTTGTAGCCGTTTTACAGGCACCCACAAATTCCTGAACGAACCTGGAAAGAGACCAAAATTGGGTTTTTTGGGGGTGCAGCCCAGAAAGAGGAATTTTGCTGGGCTAATTTTGGAACCCATGTTTAAAGCGGCGAGGAAAAATAGAAATATTTTGAGTCGCAGTGTGTTTAAAAATGGAAATATTTCGAGTCGCAGTGAGTTTTAAAATGGAAATATTTTGAGTCGCAGTGTGTTTAAAAATGGAAATATTTTTGAGTCGCAATGTGTTTAAAAACAGAAATCTATTGAGTCGCAGTGTGTTTAGAATTATAGAATGGAAGGATGACTCCCTTAATAGGAGCGGAAGAATAATAAACAATAACCTAAAAGTTTGGATCTTGATTCTCTCCCACTTTTTTTTTCCTGGGAAAAAATAAAATAAAAGGTTTCACCAAAAACAAACTCTTTGTCTCGCAGGCTGATTTTGAAAGGGAAAAATAAAATAAAAATTAGGGCTGTAAGAATGACAAATATCCAGGAAGAGCGTGACGGAGCTTTCTTTTAAACCAAGCAGCAATTAACGGTCAAACCAGGATTTAGCGTTCTTTCCAATTTTTGTTAAGTAAAATGTGCAGTTAAATAAATTTGCAGCTGGCTTTTGGGCTGTGAATCCATTGGAAAAGCACAGGAGGCCATGCAATTTCCAAAAATAAAAATAAATAAAAATGCCCCAGCTTCAGATTGCAAGAAGCATCGATGACTGACTCGAAAAATTCAGAAAAATAACTTAAATCACAGGAAATTTAGCACAGAAATGTAGATTTTTTTTGAAGAATGTTTAAAAGGACTGGAAGGGGATCTTGGTGAGGAAATGTGTATTATTATTATTTTTTTCGTCCGTGACAATGTGGACTTCGACAGCAATGAAGAATCACAAAAAGCTTTTGTACAAAACACCATCTTTTTATAAGGGGACACCCCCATTTTAATGGTAAAGAGCTATAAAAAAACGAACACATTGAAGAAGTGGGACAGAAAGGAGGGAGGACTCGATCTCGTCACTGGCTCATCCCATCGCGTTTCGGACAGGGCAGAATCCCCCTGAAAGATAGAAGCACAGTTGTGATTCTCTCCAGTTTGATTTTTTAAATTATTCCCCCCCCCCCCCCTTTGATTTTATTGTCATTTTGATTCTTGCTTTTTTTGGGGATGATCCCAAGTTACAGTCAAGGCTGCAAAATATTTCACCAAGAAGCCCCTTTTGAAATCCTGGCTAGGATTGGCTCCTGATTTTGGGCAACATCTGGAAGGCGGCCGTTCGGAAGATCTAACTCGGCTGATCTCCCAGCTGTTCCGGGAGGGAGAACGGAGCAGCGACGGGGTTCAAAAGGTACCTGAGAGCCCCCCCACGAATCACTCTTGAGTTTCCATGTTTTCTTCCTCCTCCCCAGCAACTGGCTCTTCCTGGTTGTCTTCCTCCTCTTCCCCTTCCTTCTTTTCCGGCGGCTTCTCGTAAGCCTTCTCCGACGGGGTCACGATCACGCCTTCCCAGGTGGACATTTCCGTGGCGAGGTCTGCAAAGCGAGGAGCTTCCGTGGGTCCAGGAAGAGGGACACCCCCCCCCCACTTCGCGCCCGTTTCTCCGGGGTTTCTTAACGGGTTGCTCAGCCCCTCCCTCCCTCCGCCAGGTCTGCAAACGCTTCCACACTTACAGTTGGCGTCTCCTTCCTGCCCGAGGATCTTCCGGTAGCCTCCGTGCGAGAGAATGCGGACCAGGGTTTGAGCTGTGTAGCAGACCATGTCCTAAGAGGGGGGGAAAGATGGAGTCTGTCCTGAGGAGGGGGCTTCAGACCTGGGAATTTAAGCCCAACTTTTCACGGCCTTGCGTTTCTTTCTATTCAACGCTGCATATCTCTTCCGCTTAAATTTTGGCCACCCTTTTTTTTTGAACTATTACCACCTGGCAGCCGGTACAGGGCAATAAAAACAAGGACAAAAATAGACTGAAAAACAGCTTCTATCCCAGGGCAGTAAACTATATTGAATTCTACGCTATATAGTGTGATATTAATGCAATATCAGGGGTTTTCAATTCAATTTTATAGATAAGGATATGAAGGACGTGTGTTTTATTTTTATACTTATAATGTAAACCAAAGGCGGCGCTTCATTTCGTTGTATGCAATGACAATAAACTAAACAAAATTGAACCACCCTTAGAGAGAGGCGAAGCTGGGCTTACGAAGGAGACTTTCCAACGTGGGCAAGCAACACAACTTTAAAACCTGCAACTGTAATCACGCAGCGAGGATGTATTTAAGGGGACGTCCAGGCTGAGCTAAGCGAGAGACCAATTCCTTGCGCGTCTAACCAAAAGGATTTCTAACAAAGCTGCAAACGACACACACACACACAAGTTTAAACTATGCCGACTATCATCCTGCGATGAGGCTGTATCTAATTGGGACATCCAGGGGGAACCTGGGGGGCTCGCATTGGCTTTTAGGGCGACCACATTTAAGACAAATGACCGCAGAGGACGCTAACCTGTTGCTCCAGGGTCATAACGGTGTGGACTCTGAAATTTCCGCTCTCACACGGATCGGTGATGCCGACCGAGCCAGGAAGGAACAACCCCGCAGCCAGGATCTGAAGACAGCGCCTGGGGAGGGCAGGGGAGGGAAAAAAGGCAGAAAGTCAAGTTTCTCCAGAGCTGTCCCTGATTGGGAATTCGAATTGTGGTGGTTTTGATCCCCCCCCCCCCCCCCAAAAAAAATAAGCGAGCGGAAAGCCGGCAGCGTAAGATTCATCTCCCCCGATTCTTGGCACTCGATTTAAGGATGACCAGAAGCAAGGAAGGTTTTTAATCCTTTAAAAAATAAATGTCCCAATTTTTGAGAAGGCGGCTTGCAGCCATACCTGTAAGCTACGTTGAGGGCCAGAGGTTGCCGAGTGGGATTGTTCATAACTGCGTAATGTCCCTGGAATGGAGAGAGAGAGAAAAGACGTCGGGAATCAGCAAGAGCTTTGGTTGTTTTTCACTTCCGTCCGAGTGCCGAAATCGTATCAAGTGTGAACTCTGGGCAACCAAGGATAATATTAGATATGCCCAAGAACAGCCTTAGGACTTACTAGAAGGATGTCGTAAATATTAATTGAAAAATTAAACGTACACCAGTATCATTGCATGGACAGTGTGACATCGGAGTATCATTCATTTTGGTACAAAACCAATATTAATACAGGTAAAAAATTACGTTAATCAAATGAACGTAGTCTAGTGTTATTATATATATTGATATCAGCACATATTCCTTCCTTTTTCAATTAATATTTACTATAACACTATTCTTGGGCATATCTAATATTCCTTTTCAAAATCTAACCCTAACCTCTGACGTTCACTTTCTGTTATGCAAAAACATGTATAACAATATTCCTCCTAATTCTAATTGTTTAATCTAGTTCTTCTAATTCTCAGTCCAGCCAATCTTATTATTATTATTTTTTTAAGGAAAAAGATCCTTTTTATCCATTATCTCTCACCCTTTTGGAAATTTCCCTTCTTCTCTTTTAACTCCTATATTCCTCCCTGGGGTCCTTTCATCCACATCTTTCATTTTCAATCCAACCATTCTTTCCATCTCCGCTGTTTTTGGCTGCCCAGATCCATCCACAAGCATGCCAAATCCTCTTTGTCTTCTTTTTCCAGAAATGTTTTTCAAATTTATGTCCCACACGACGCAAAAGAGGTGAGGGAAAGGGCTTGCGGGTAGAAGCCAGGCGCCAAGAAAACTAGCAGTTGAAAGCGCTTGGCTAATCTAAATTAGGAACTTAATTTCTTTGAACTTCCCCACTTGTTCCGAAACCTACCAGAAGGTCGAGGATCCATGGCGTGAGAGGCTCAAAGCCGGGAAAACGCATCCTGAGGTCCTTTAAGAGGCGGATCAAAACCTTCACCCTGAAAAGAGAAAAAGGGGGAAGTTGTGCCCTCTCTCTGATGCCAAGACACTTTTTTTGGGAGGGGGGCAGAAGTCGAGGGTCGGTGAGCCCGCCACACCTCCGCAAACACCGCCTTCAAGTCATGCACAATAATGACAACCGACTGCGCCTGGAGCGAAAGGACGACTTTCTCGGCGTCTTGGACGATTGTGAAAATATTGCGCTAACCAAGAGCCGGCTTACGGACAAAAATTAAAGCTGCAAGAAGGCAGCCAAGAAATGAGGTGAAACAGAAGTTGAAAACGGCAGGGAAAATAGAGAAAATGCCGTTTCTTTTCTTTTTTTTACAAGGACAGAAAACAGCTTCCTGATCCAAAAGAGAAAAAATAAATAAACGTACGTGGACTGCGAGGCGTTTTCTTCAAACCAGCGGGCGTGGCGGATGGCAGCCAGGGCGCTCTGCAGCACTTTGATATCCACTGCGGGGGGAAATAATTTCATTATTTGCTGATTATTCTTCGCTTTCAAACCACCGTTTTAAAGCAGGCTGAAAATTTGGATTTTTCCCATGCCTGCCGTCTCCTTTTCCCCCCTGCGCTTCCGTCCTAAGCCTAACTCGCCCCTTCCTTTCCCCGAGGGAGGAAGCGGCCCGCCCCTCCTTACGGTGCAGCTCGGGGTCCAGCTTGCGAAGGTTGGGGGGCACGGTGGTGATGAGGATTTTCACCGTGGCATCGGCCGAGCTGATCTCGAAGCCCGTTTCGTTGGTCAGCATAGTCAGCACTGAGAGGCGAAGGAAAGAGAAGGAAGCGAATTCGTGATTTTACGGGTGCTGTATTTTTGGGGGGGGGGGGGGGGGGAATCTCCCAGGCGGATGGCGCCAAACTCTATGGGATCCGTCGCTTACCTTCCGCGGGGTCCTGGGTGCGAAGGCTCTCCACAACCTTGTTCCCCAAAGCAGCGACAGCTTCCACTGCAGGAGAAGGAACAGTTCAACACAAAATGCTGGGACACACACAAACACACACACCCCTGCAATCCCACCTCCTCCTGATCCCGAATACCTACACGTGGGCAAGATTTTGAGGATCACAACCAGATCCGCCACGTTGTGGCCAGTCATCATGGTCCCTTTTTTGTACGAGCCCACCTGGCGGACTTCTTCGATTTGCTGGGAAGGAGAGAAAGAAAGAAAGAGAAAAAAGATGGGAGGAATATATATATATATATAGGAATATATGAGACCACAACCCTCTTGCGCAGATTGCTTGTAGGGAAAGGCGCACTTGTCAATCAAGGAGCGAGGACAAGGAAGCCAGCATTCACATATGAAAACAGGTTATTGAGTTTATTATTTATTATTTGTTGTTCTGGGTTTGCGGCAACCACAACTGGTTCAGTTTGCAAGTGGCAAAGGAAAGTTGTGATGAATCAAACGTAGGGTTTCCTGCCTGAGCAGGGGGCTGGACTAGACGACCTCCAAGGTCCCTTCCAACTCTGTTATTCTCTATTCTGAGCAGGGGGTGGGATAGAAAACCTCCAAGGTCCCTTCCAACTCTTATTGTTCTGTTAAACATGGCTACGGTGCAACTGTAGCTGCAGTTGAAGTTATATCCTGGGACACAAAGCAAGAAAACTCACTCCCAGTCCCATAAATATGTCACTACTTTAACGTACCCTTGGCTGGTTGAACCCTGGTTTGGAAAACGCACCCGTGTTCCCACACCCATTCTCCACACCCCTCCCTTAGGGAGAAGGAAAAGAACCTCACCACTTCGAACGTCCCTGGTGCCACAATCAAGTTGTCGATCACATTGTTGATCTTGGTGACCAGTGAAAGAATGGAGGCCTAATTTGAAAGAGGGAGAAGAAGAAGAAGAAGAAGAAGAAGAAGAAGAAGAAGAAGAAGAAGAAGCAGCATTAGGAGGCTTTAATTCTCCACCCCTCTCAGCGTGTTCAAAATAGGGAAATTAAGAGCTGCCCCCTTAATTAATTTTAAGCTCCCGTCCCCGACTTCAACCAACTTTTAATTTTATTTTACAATATATAGAACATATAAACATTTCATTTGCAGTTAACCAGCCTGTTGCCTGGGTGCAAAGTGTTCTAGGAAAGATGTTTACAAGCAACTTTAAAAAAAAGAATCTTGCGCTGGGAGGAGCTTTTGAGGGGGGGGAAACGCACCTGCTCAGCGGACGATGGGGCAAGATCCTGGTTTCTCTTCAACAAGGCTTCACTGAAAGACGTTTCGTCGGGAGCCGGCTTGACCCGGGGGAAAGCCATCTCGCACTGAAAGGGAGAAAGATCCCATTCAGAAGGGGATTTTTTGGGAGACCCCCCTCTGCCCACATCTCCTGCCTTTTAGAAGGTCCAGTTTTCCAAAACCACCCACTCACCACGTAGAAGTCGAAAGGGATGTGAGGCACAAAGGGTCGGAACCTGGAAGAGAGGGAGAGAGAGAGATGGGAGGCTTTGCCACCTACCTGGTCCCATCTCCGCTGGGTGACCACCTGTGTACCAGGTAACATTCCAAGTAATAGACCCATAGTAAGCCAACCTCCGAGGCATGTGCATAGCTTTATTGGACTGGCACCAACCTGGGGAAAACCGACTCTTCCTACGGTTTTCACCCACATTTTTCAGACTATAAGACGCACTTCCCCCCCTAAAAGTGGGTGAAAATTTAGGTGCATCTTACAGACCGAATATGGGTGTTTTTGGCCTCCCGAGCCTTCCCAGAAGCAGTCTGCAGCGCTCCAAACGGCCCGTTTTCACCAAAATCGCGCCCCTTTCCGGCCTGCAGAGTGCTTCTGGGAGCCCTTCCAGCTCTATTCTGATTAATTGATTTTGGCTTTTTAAAAGTTTGGCGCAGAAGGGTGGCCCTCATATATATTTGGTTAGAACCGGGCTATCATATACGACAAACAGATTAACGGCCGTCAATGAAACTGAAACCCTCGGTAACTCCTATTGGGAATCAAAATGGGTCTACCGTGCCAGAATAAAATCCAACAGGTTAGCTGCTCACTTTAAGAGCCTCTGTGTGTGTGCGCGCGTGCACAGGTGCAACCATGCTCACAATAGCCAACTGGTGAGCCTGGATGAGGGATTCAGAGTGGCCTTAAGAGAGATTCTCCCACCGAGGGATTTCACAGCACAATCTTAACTGCTTCTCTAGCGGCCTTCGGTTTTAAAACCTCATCTAATTATGGAGCCGGGGTACCTGGTCAATTCCACAATTTGGGATGTGCAAATTAGGGAAGGAGGACCCAAATCTGGAGGGGAAACACACACACACAGAGACCAATTATTTATTTTTTTTGAAAGCTTTAAGGTGTTTCTTCTCCGGCACCCAGCTGGTGTCAATTTTGCTTCAAGGCAGGATCAGGCCTTCAGCCAGGTGAATCCACTCTGGCTGAGCCAACACAGGTGAAAAATATCATCTCTTATTTGTAGGAGTCTTCTTCCTTGCACAACTTCACTGGTGATCAAGAAGCAAGCAGGCCGTGGGGCCTCTGTCTCCCCCCTACAACAAGGCCTACAACAGCCCCCTCCCCAGGAAACAGCAGAAAGGTAGGGGCCAATGCTTACAGGGGGGCAGTGTTAAATTTCCTTGGCTGCAAAGTGTAGCAATGTTTATGTCTTAAGAGTCAAAAAGCACACAAAAGTTCTCTAGGCTTGCTCTGGGGTGTAGGCATCCCTTTGTTAAGGAACCCCCCCTCCCCCATAGGATTTACCCGCTGCCAGGGCCTCCCCGAGACCCAAAGCGTCCACCGCGTCCACGGCCTCTGTCGCCCCTGAAAGAAATGGAGGAAGGGAGAGAAAAATTAGTGGCTGTTTTTCTGCACATCGTTCATTTACGTAAAAGGGGATGTGGGAAAGCTTGCAACTTAAAAGAGGGATTTTGCAGCCCAACGAACGGATCTCTGATGGCACAGCTCGGCTAAATGCCTTTTAATTTTAATTTTATTTTTCCTAACGGTTTAACTCTCCCATCCGCTCAACCCCTTCTGGGCTCCCGGATGCTGGGAAGGTTTGATCTCGCTTCTGGAGGCCTGGAAGAGAGCCAACCCGTCTGTCTTTTCCTCTGGGCTCGTGAGACCCCCTCCCTACCCAGACCCCCCACACGCCCCGTTGCCTTCTGGACAGAACCTTGCGAGATCAGGTGGAGGCTCCATTGCATTCAGCTAATCCAACACCTCTTCAAGCATTAAACAGGGCAAGGAGGAGTGGGTCCGTCTTCTCTGCGGACGTATCTGGCGTTTTTAGAGGGGAGGGGGGTCCACCTTGTCTGCAGGGCTTCCATCCCCTGCTCACTCCACACCAACAGGCAGTCCCCCCCC
The DNA here is from genome assembly GCA_029891615.1 of Natrix natrix natrix. Taxonomy (NCBI): domain Eukaryota; kingdom Metazoa; phylum Chordata; class Lepidosauria; order Squamata; family Natricidae; genus Natrix; species Natrix natrix. Next base: position 661,506 of record JAKRSK010012080.1, read on the forward strand.
CCTTAGCGGCACCTTCCCCCTGATTTGGGGAGGGGGAGATAGAGCCTCCCAACACCAGGACCCCCCAAAAACCAGGCTTCCTTTGGTTTCCTCCCACCCCTCCAAAAGAGGCACACGCACCCCCCCCTTTTTAGCCATTCTGGGTGTGTGTGTGTTTCCAGGCCAACCCCCCCCCCCAAACCAGAGGAAAGCAAGTAAAACAAAGCCCCCCACTTTGAAGGATGGGCAGCCTACCTGGCGGGGGGGGGTTGTTGTTGGGGGAGTGGGGAGAGGGGATTCCCAGAGCCAAGGAAGAGAAAATTAAGAGGAATTCGTTTTGGAAATCCAGAATTATAATCATAGCTATAAGTATTTTCATTATCATTGTCTTGTTCTTATCACTGTGAAGGATCATCATTTGGGGGAATCCAGAATGACTATAATCATAATAAATATCATCATCATTAAGTGTTTTATTACCAATTTTCTATATTTTATATTATTTAAATGTTTGATAATATTGATCACTATGAATGATAGATTATTACTATATTTACCTTTATTATCCTCCATTATTATTATTATTATTACTATTATTACTGTGATATTATATTATATTAATATTATTAATACTATTATTTTTAATATTACTATTATTATTACTATTATTATTATCATCATCACTACGAACACGGAGAGCATCCAAACGCCCCTCCTGCCCTCCCCAGATAGACTGCTGCTGTTTTTGGAGGCTTCACTTTCCTGCCTTTTCTCCCCCCTCCCCCATCCATCCAGGACTACAACTCCCATCCAAGCTCTCTCTCGGGAACGATGGGAGTTGTAGTCAAGAGGCCGAAGGCAACCCCCCCACCCCGAAAGGGACACGATGGGACTTGTAGTCCTTTCACGTGCTTAAGGAAGGAAGGCCTCGATTTCGCCCCCCCCCCTCCTCCGGCTTCACCTCATTGCCTCTCCCGTAAAGGATGAACCGTCTCCGCTCCGGGCTGAGGCGGGGGGGGAAACCGATTCCCGGCGAGCCGCGCTAGGAAAAGGGAAGAAAAGCCGAGCGAGGAATCTGAGAGGTAAAAAAGACACCCGGCCCGCTTCGCAACAAGCCTCGCCGCGATTGGACGGCGCGGCTGAGTAAACCGGCTCGCGACGGGTTGCTCTGCCCCCTGGCCCGCTTTAGCCAATCGGGGTAACGGGTTTGGTCTTTCTCCCTGCCCTTATCTCGAAAGCTATTGGTCTTTCTGTCCGTCTGTCTCGATGTACGCCGCTTCTGCAAACAAGGGGAAAATGTAGCCAATGGGAAGGCGGCGAGCGGGAAGGTGGTTGACCAATCCCAAAGAGAGTGGTGGGCGGGAGATTCCAAATGTCGACGCATGCGCGGGGCGTGAAACCTGTACTTTTTTTTTACACAATAAGACTCCATTCAGTTTGAAAACGTTTAGTGCGCATGTGCTTCAGTTCTTCATAATAGGTCTAAAGAAGGAAGATTTTCCAAGAAGCAGAGTGGCGCAGCGGAAGCGTGCTGGGCCCATAACCCAGAGGTCGATGGATCGAAACCATCCTCTGCTAGCCGTAATTTTTTCTTTCTTTCTTTCCCCACTTAAAATTGTCAAAAATAATTTTAAATTCAAAAAACCCGATGCACATTTTTTTAAAGTCCTTCACTTTGACGCTTGGCTGATTATTGGTGCGTTTAAGGCTTTAACTTTTGCATTCTGGGCATCCCTAGGGACGATGGATACAGCCAAAGTGGGAAAACAGTTATCATGAAAAGATAAAATTTCTTTTTACAAAACGGGGATCGCTTTCTTTCCCCCCACTGGGTTTGTTTTCTTGGGTCTTGCCACCAGCTCTGCCTTTTTTCCAACCCTATTTTTTATTTTACACTTTAATGACCTCTTAAGTTTTTCTCTACATTGCATTATATGGCATGCGTTCAATGGGTAAAGTTATTGGAGTTTAAAAACTGATTTTTTTGTGGGTGTTATCTGGGAATTTAGTTGTGCAGAATCCGGGTTTACTTTATTGAATGTTATTTTTTAGTGAATTCTGCTTTTCACAATGGTGGTTTTCCTTTTTATATTTCATTTCCCCCACCCTTTGGGTTAAAATTAGTGCAGAGCCCAACGCCCTCCGGTAGAGGGCGCGTCGGTCCTTCCAATCGTTTCTAAGCCCCCTTCTGATTCTCCCACCGTTTGCCAGGGCAGCAATTGGGCGGGTGGGACGGGTGGGGGCAAAACTGGGTGAAATAAATGCAAAATAAATCCTCCTAAAAGAAGTTTTCCCAGGGTTTTGACAGGGAGAATATATCACCTATATTTTCCCCGGTCAAAACCCTGGGAAAACTTCTTTTAAGAGGATTTATTTTGAAGAAACTGGACGCAGTTGAAGAATTTTCTCTGCTAGCTAAATCTGCAGCCCATTCCTTGCTTATCTCTCTATCTCTCTTATCCGTCTAGTCTGTCTGTCTGTCTATCCATCCATCCATCCATCTATCATCTATCTCCCTTTCTATATTTCTATTTGTCCATCTATATATTACTTTCTATCTATATTTCTATCTGTGCATCTATCTATCTATTTATCTATCTATCTATCATCTATCTATCATTCTCATCTATCTATCTATCTATCTATCTATCTATCTACTATCTATCTATCATCTATCTATCTATCTATCTATCTATGTCTATCTATCCATCCTTCATTTTCTCCCCTTATATATTTCTATTTCTCCATCTATCTATATTACTTTTTACCTCACTATCTCTCGCCATCTATATTTCTATCCCTATATATTACTTTCTATTTCGCTCCCTCTTTCTATCTATATTTCTATCTATCCCTCTATCTATATTTCTCTCTCTCTCTACCCATCTGTCCATATTTCTATATTTCTATCATCTATCCATCTATTTCTATCCATCTCTTTATCTATCTACCCACCCATCTATGTATCTTCTGTCTATCTATCTATCTATCTATCTATCTATCTATCTATCTATCTATCTACCCACCCATCTATGTATCTTCTATCTATCTATCATTCATCTCCCCTTCTATATTTCTATCCATCTATATTTCTACTCATCTACATTTCTATCTATCCATCTATATTTCTCTCTCTCTCTCTCTCTCCCCATCTGTCCATATTTCTATATTCCTATCTATATTTCTATCATCTATCCATCTATTTTTATCCATCTCTTTATCTACCCACCTATCTATCTATCTATCTATCTATCTATCTATCTATCTATCTATCTATCTTCTATCTATATATCTGTCATCCATCTCCCCTTCTATATTTCTATCCATCTATATTTCCACTCCATCTACATTTCTATCTATCCATCTATCTATATTACTTTCTCTCTATCTACCCATCTATCCATATTTCTATATTCCTATCTATATTTCTATCATCTATCTGTCTATTTCTTACTCTCCTAGTATTTGTTTCCAGAGGGCAAGACATCTGTGTGTCAAGTTTGGTTGAAATTGCCCCAGGCGGTCCAGAGTTATGCTGGAACATACATACATACATACATACATACATACATACATACATACATACATACATACATATCAGCAGGATGCTGGATTAATGATCAACCATAATCTCCAATACGAAAAAACTCTCTTTTTTTAAAAAAAGGAAACTCATTTAATTTACCTGCTGGCTGAGGATTTTATTGAGTTCGTTTCCAGGCTGTTTGCACAGGAAGACAAAAATCAATTTCCTGCCTGCAGCTTTTTTATAAGAGAATTTGGAAACCCAACAAACAAATAAACAAAAAAAGTTATGCTTTATAGAATTGTATAAAGGGGGAAGGAAAGCTTCATAGGGCGTCTAGTCCACCCTGCTCACTGCAAGGGGAAGGGAAAGCAGTTTCACTGCTCCAGATATTCTCCGGAAACGGGGGAATTGTCATCTGTCCATCTCTGTGGAGGAAGAACATTCCGGAATAAAATGCTGTTTTAACATTTCAGAATATATGAAAGTCTTGGGAGATCTTTCTCTCTGTCTGGCTCCCTATTTCTTTCTTTCTTTCTTTCTTTCTTTCTTTCTTTCTTTCTTTCTTTCTTTCTTTCTCTCTCTCTCTCTCTCTCTGTATCTCTATCTATCTTTCTATCTGTCTATCTATCTATCTATCTATCTATCTATATCTGTCTATCTATCTATCTATCTATCTATCTATCTATCTATCTATCTATCTCTGTGTATCTATCTATCTATCTATCTATCTATCTATCTATCTTATCTATCTATCTATCTATCTATCATCTATCTTATCTATCTATCTATCTATCTATCTATCTATCTATCTATCTATCTATCTATCTATCTATCTACCTACCTACCTACCTACCTACCTCTATCTATCTATCTATCTATCTATCTATCTATCTATCTATCTATCTATCTATCATCTATCTTATCTATCTATCATCTATCTATCTATCTATCTATCCGTCTGTGTGTCTATTTATCTATCTGTCTACTATCATCTTTCATCTCCTCCCTCCCTCCCTCCCTCTCTCTCTCTCTCTCTCTCATCTATCCATCTTCTATTGTTCGCAACAGATAGCTTTGGAAACGGGGGGGGGGGGGGGGGGCTGGCCAAACGAATAAATCCATTGCCTCGGTCACCTTAACAAAAGAGCCAAGTTGCTTGCAAATGAAATGAATTGGTCGGGGAGGAGGGGTGCAGGAAGGAATTGACATTGCCCCCCCCCCCCAAAAAAAAAACAACAACCACAACTTGGATTCCTCTTGGTACCTGGGAAAACTTTCGGCTGGCACTGTGCCCTGCCTCTTCCCCCCAAAGCATCCAAGAGCAGCAAAATGCGTTTTTTTTTAAAATCCGTGCCCACGATGGCAGAGGAAAGAAATTGGGCTTAATCTAGGCTCCCAAGGGGTTGTGTTATTTTTGTAGGGGGGCAGGAAGATGTTATCTGGGGATAAGCCTTGCCTGTCGAATTACTCCCCCCCCTTTTTTTTTTCCCCTGCCAGGGTGGGGGGGAGGAGGAGGAGGAGGGACTGCCTGGGCAGGAAGGAGTTAAGCTGCCTGCCTGGTGCTTGCAAAGCCCTTTGCTCCGTCCAAGCAGGGGAGGAAAAGAAAAAAAAAGAGCCCAGCAATCTCTAGGTTTCACTCATTCCTGCCCCGTCTGCGCTACGGGAAGGAAGGAGAGGTGGGCGCTGTACGACTTGCTGAGCTGGGGAGCCCAAGGGACGCCAGGCGTGCCCGCCAAAGAGCTGGGCAGCTGGAGAAAGCAAACCCTGCCTGTGCCAGGAAGGCAGATCCAAAGGGGGAGTGAGTACAGGGGGGTGGGAGGCTGCTGTACCCCCAAGGCAGGGGAGTGGGCAAGTTTGGGCAGCGAGCAAGCTCTGGAAGTGGTGCCACGCCGGCTGCATGCCAGCCCTCGGCTGAGGGTGCCTGGGAAGGAATTCGGGGAGGGGGAGAGGAATTAAGAGTCGGGGTCTTTCTCTGCACCCTTTGGCTACTTTGGAGCAAGGAGGGGGGGTCTCTAGAGTCAGAGGAAGGTGGGGTACTTTCGGCACCCCGGTGTCCCATGGAGGTGGCGATGCTGGCGTGGGCACTGCTGTCCATCCTGTCTCGGCGGGACGGGGCAGACGGCGCCAACCTCACCCTGGCCATCGTCCTGCCGCGCCACAACACCACCTATCCGTGGGCCTGGCCGCGGGTCGGCCCGGCCATCGAGCTGGCCATCCAGAAGCTCAACGCCCAGGCGGACCTCCTGCCAGGCTACACGGTGCAGCTGGTCTTTGCCAGCAGCGAGGCGAGCGAAGGCGTCTGCTCCGACTTCATGGCCCCATTGGCCGCCGTGGACCTCAAGATGGCCTACGACCCCCAGGCCTTTGTGGGTCCCGGCTGCGTCTACACCACGGCGCCCGTGGCCCGCTACACCAGGCACTGGGGCCTGCCGCTGGTGACGGCGGCGGCCGAGGCCGTGGGCTTCAGCCTGAAAGCGGACGAGTTTGCCTTGGTGACCCGCACGGGGGCCAGCCACAACAAGCTGGGCGAGTTCGGGGTCAGCCTGAGCCGGCATTTCAACTGGAGCAGCCGGGCGATGTTGCTGTACTGGGACAACAATACGGGCGAGCGGCCGTGTTTCTTCGCCGTCGAGGGTCTCTTCGTCCAGCTGCCTTCCGTGAACAACATGACGATGGAAGTCGTGCCTTTCATGTCGACCAACTATACCGACCTGATCCGGGACATCAAGCAGAAAGCTCGGAGTAAGTTCTCCGCCGAGTTGGGCATCCTCCCCTGGGAAGGAGGAGGAGGAGGAGGAAGAATAGGGACCCTTCTCTTTGAGTGCTTTTAGGGAAAGCACTCGGCGCGTTCTCAGAGGCCCTCTTCCAAGGCTAGAGAGAAGGCACTCCTGGTTCTGCGGAAGTTCAGCCTGGTTGGGGGGGGATGTCAAAGCGCCTGTCTCCGGAGTCTTTCATGGGCCCCACGTCGAGCCTGTTTTTCCAAGCTTGGGGTGGGTTCAAAGAGCGCCTCTGGGCATGGGCAGAAAGCTTCTCTTCGCCGCGGAGTCGATGGAGAGAAAGTCGCTTCCCGCCACAAGCCGTCGGCTTCTCGGAGCGACGGCTGCGCTGTGCAGATCATCACGGCCGTGGCGAAACGGTTGCGAGGCGGTCAGGCGGGATTCGCTTAACAACCTCCTCGCTTAGCCGTGGGAATGATGAAGTGTGACTCGCTTAAACGATCTCCTTGCTCAGCACTGGAAATTCTGTGCGACCCTCTTAACAACCTCCTCGCTTAGCAAGGCAAATTCTGTGTGACTCACTGAACGACCTCCTCGCTTAGCAATGCAAATTCTGTGCGACTCACTTAACCACCTCCTCGCTTAGCAATGCAAATTCTGCATGATTTGCTTAACAACCTCCTCACTTAGCAATGCAAATTCTGTGTGACTCACTTAACGACCTCCTCGCTCAGCAATGCAAATTCTGCGCGACTCACTTAACCACCTCCTTGCTCAGCACCGCAAATTCTGTGCGACTCGCTTAGCAACCGCCTTGCCTCGCAACGAAAATATCTGATCCCCATTGTGGTCGTAAGCCGAGGACTAGCCATATGAGGGAGGATTGCGCTATAAAACCATGCGGGCCGGCTAAATTTTCACGCATCCCCTTCCCTGCTCCAACGTCCTCCCTTTCGTCTGGTGTGAGTTTTGTTGTCCTCTGCAAAGTTGTTGTTTTAGGATCTGGCCTCTATTTTCAGGAATGTTTCCCCCAGGCAGCTCCAAGCCCCCCTCCTCAAAAGCCCGTAAATCTAAGAATTCATATCCAGAGCGCCGCCGTTATGCTGAATTTTTACTTGGTTTTTTTCGTTTCCTTGCACAATATATATGTATATATCTATTTTGCAATTCCGATATCCTCCCTCGCAGCCCGAACAGCTGGCCGGTTGATCCTCCTGGCGGGGGAATTTAGGAAATAAATATAAATCAATTTATTAGGCTGGCCAGCCCTTGACAGAATTGGAACCCGAGGCGCATATACGGGCCTCTCTCCATCTGCACGGGTCGATCCGAAGACTCCGCGGAGACATCTGCGGGGCATCGTCCAAGCTGAGAGCTTGCAAACGAAATCTATTTCTCTCTTCTTCTTCTTTTTTTTGGGGGGGGGGGAGAAAAACCGACTTAAAAAAAAAACCAGATTAGATTTTGAAGCTGGATCTGGACTCCGTGTCTGTCTGTCCGTCTGTGTGTTGTAAACCTGTCCGTTTGGACTTTTGCACCGGTTACCTGAGCCGAGGGCAGCTTGCTTGCAAAGGAGGCTCCCGAATGGAAGCCTTGCACCATTGCACAATTGTGTGTGTGTGTGTGAATTGTGTTTGTGTGCGTTCCTGCATAGCCAAAGGTCTCCTCCCGTTCTCCAACCCCTGCCCTTCGCCGTCCGTCTGTTTCCTGCTCATTTTAAAAGCTGCCCGATAACGGATGGTTTGCTAGCGGCCTCTTAGGAAGGGAGGGGTCCTTTGAGGTCATCTGTCCCATCCCTGTTCTATTCAAGGCGAGAAGCCCTGGCTGAAGACTTCTCACCTCGGTTTCCTGACCGAGTTATTACGCAGCCTCCGTTTCCTGCCTTCCAAGGATGGCTAACAACATAATAATATAACTATAATAATAACCTAACTCCAATAAAATGAAGTTTAATATGGAGAATAAAGCAAGGATTTTACACCTGGGTGGGAAAAACCAAAGATGCAAGGACAGATCAGGTGAATCCTGGCTCCAAAGTAGCAACTTTTGAGGGGGACCTTGGAGTCAGAAGTGGGTGGCAGCAGCCCCAAAAGCTAATACAATTCTTGGTTGCACAAACAGAGGCGTAGAAATCAAAATTATGTGAAGTATTAGCACCTCTGTGTAAAAGTCAGGCCACACCTGGAATAACCGCATCCAGTGTTGGTTTACAACAAAGAGGTTGAGATTTGGGGAAATTGGGACGCAGGGAAGATCGGGGAGGGGAGGGGAACAGCTTTGAAGAAGGCTTAAGATTTCTCCCCAAATATGGAGGTTTTTGGGGAGTGGGAGTGAGCCAGGAATGGTGCAAAAATATCTATTATCTATCTGTCATCTGTACCTATAGTACCCATCCATCCATCCATCATTGGTCTATCATATCTCTCTCTTTCTTCTCTATCTATGTATTCATCATCTATCGTCCGTCTATCTATCTATCTATCTATCTATCTATCTATCTATCTATCTATCTATCATCTATCATCTATCGATCTTCTATCTATCCTATCTATCTATCTATCTATCTATCTATCTATCTATCTATCTATCATCTATCATCTATCGATCTTCTATTTATCCTATCTATCTATCTATCTATCTATCTATCTATCTATCTATCTATCATCTATCATCTATCGATCTTCTATTCATCCTATCTATCTATCTATCTATCTATCTATCTATCCTCTCTCTCTCATCTGTTTGTCGATCTACCTATCTATCTTCTCTCTCTCTCTCTATCATCTCTCTCTCTGTGTGTCTTTCTCATCTATCTCTCATCTATCTATCCATCCATCCATCCATCCATCCATCCATCCATCATGTCTCTCTCTCTCTGTCTCTCTCTCTCATCTGTGTCTGTCTGTCTGTCTGTCTGTCTGTCTGTCTATCTATCTATCTATCTATCTATCTATCTATCTATCTATCTATCTATCCATCCATCCACTTACCTACCTACCTACCTATCCATCCATCCATCTATCCACCCATCTATCATCTGTCTCTCTCTGTCTTTCTCGTCTGTCTGTCTGTATCTATCTATCTATCTATCTATATCTATCTATCTATCTATCTATCTATCTATCTATCTATCTATCCCTCTCTCTCTCATCTGTCCATCTGTCTTTCTCTCTCATCTATCTAACATCTCCCTCCCTCCCTCCCTCCTCCTCCTCCCTCCTCCCTCCCTCTCTCTCTCTCTCTCTCTCTCTCTCTCTCTCTCTCTCTCTCTCTCTCTCTCTCATTCTCTCAAAAGACAGTAGCGTGCCAAGGCTTGGAATGGGCAGCCCTGCTTGGAGCTAGCCGAGCCCCCAACCCAGCTTCGCAGAAGGACCGAGAATTGCTTTCCCCCCTCTCTTGCAAGTCAGCAAAACAGGAAAAAGCTGCCTCGGGCAGGGGGCTGCTGGCGTATGCTGGGACCCCACCCGGGGGACAGAGCGCGTCCCTTGACCTTGCTTGCCGGTGGCGGGAAGGACGCTCGGCAGGAAAATAACAGGATGTTTCTCGGCCCGAGGCCCAGCGAGGGACGGCAACGGGGGAACCCGAGCGAAAGTCCAGCCCTCCTTGGCCAGGTGTGCAACGGGTATAAAGAGGTGCCTGGCACCTTTTCGCCTCTCTTTGGGAATGGTGGCAATGCCAGCAGGGGTTGGGAGCAGTCCCAGGCTTGCGAGGACGCATCACACCAACTTGGTTCCCAATGATGGTTAGTTGGGCGTCAACTCCAGATGTTTTGGGTGTTCGTGGTTGCTTTCCCTGCTGTTTCGGCTACAGATGTTGCAGCGAGGTTCTGGATTCGGGACAGGGAGTGGAGATCCTTATTCCTAGGGGGATCTTCTTGTGGCAGGGAGTTCCAGAGGAAAATTGGACATGGTCCAAAGAAGCCTTGAGCCCCCAGTTCCTTCTTGGGGATCCGTTTCATGAAACTCCAGTTAGCTTCGGAGAGGTCAAACAGGTTCCCACTCCCCAATCGTGGTTTTTTTTTTTTGGTAAGATTAAAAAGATACTCTACTTTTCCCGCTGGAGCAAACCAGGATTAAGCCGTGGACAAACCCTGAATGGTGGCTTCTTTCTTCCCAAGTCCCCAGGGTGAAAGCTACCCCCCTGGGGAAAGGCGAGGGTCTCCTTTGGCAGGGAAAAAAAGTGAATTTAATTTTATTTTGGGGTGGGGTTCGTTGTTGCTTTTTTGACTCGTAGCGGTAACTTTGCTCGTGGGAGCAAAACGGAGCCCGTCCGATTGTCCTTTTTGGCACCGTTTTTTTTCCTCCCCCGCCCCAGCGGAATTTTTTCTCCTTGCCGCCCAGGGTTTTGCGAAGCGGGGGGTCAGGCTCTGCCCGGGTGAGGAGGGCAGGTTGCTAGGTTTTTATCGTGCCTGGCAGCTCGGCCAGCCGGCCCTCCAGACGGGGGAGGCATTGGCTGCTGCTTCCCTTGCAAAGAGGTATTTGTCAAAGCTGACAAGGCCAGGGAGAATGAGAAAAGATAAAAGAGAAAGGAGGAAAGAGGAAAGGAGGAAAGAGAAAGGAGGAAAGGGAAAGGAGGAAAGAGGAAAGGGGGAAAGGGGAAAGAGAAAAGAAGAGAAAGGAGAAAGGAGGAAAGAGAAAGGAGACAAGAGATGGGAATGAAAAAGAGAAAAGGGAAGGGAAGGCGAAAGGAAAGGAAAGAGAAGGTGAAAGGGGAAAGGAGGAAAGAGGAAAGAGAAAGGAGGAAAGAGGAAAGTGGGAAAGAGAAGAGAGAAAGGAGGAAAGGGAAAAGAAAAAGGAGGAAAGAGAAAGGAGACAAGAGATGGGAATGAAAAAGAGAAAAGAAGGGAAGGGAAGGGAAAAGGAAAGGGAAAAGAAGGGAAAAGGAGGAAGGAGAAAAGAGGAAAGAGAAAAGAGGAAGGAGAAAAGAGAAAGGAGACAAGAGAAGGGAATGAGAAACGAGGAAAGAATGGAAGGAAAGGAGAAAAGAGAAAGGAGGAAAGGAGAAAAGAAAAAGGAGAAAACAGAAAAAAGAGAAGCGAATGAAACAGAGGAAAGAAGGGAAGGGAAAGGAAAGGAGAAAGGGGAAAGGAGGAAGGAGAAAATAGAAAGGAGGAAAGAGAAGGGAATGAAAAAAGAGGAAAGAAGGGAAGGAGAAAGGAAAAGAAAAAGAAGGACAAAGGAAAGGAAGGGAAAAAAGAGGCCTGGCAATTGACTCATACTTATGACGGGCACAGCTCCCCAGGGTCACATGTTCCCTGTTTGACCTTCTGCCAAATAATCATGTGTGTCACTTAAGCAGGAATACACTGAACATATATATAATATAATATATATTATTTATATTATATATGTGTGTGTGTTGTATTTGTGCTGATAAATAAATAAAGGGAGACTAGTATAGATCTATTTCAAGCTATTTAGCTCTCATCAGCTAGCCATACCCTTACCAGCTAGCTGATGCTGGGCAGAGAGTCCCGAAACCGGATCGGATCCATACTCCCCAACGCTTGAACCACGTACCGGGAGGGCCGGGGACGATGGGCTTTGTTGCCTGACCTCTGACACCAATGGGATGGGAAAGCACCAAGGCGTTTAAAGACACACACAGAGCCCCCCCCCTCCCCTTGGGCCGATGGGTGAGCGGTTGTTCTGCTTCCTCCTCAGTTGTGTACGTCTGCTGCGCGCCCGACATCTTCCGCGCACTGATGCTCCAGGCCCACCGCGAAGGGCTGACCGCTGGCGAGTACGCCTTCTTCTACATCGATCTCTTCGGCAACAGCCTCAGGAGCTCCCGGTTTCCCGACCGGACCCTTCCTTGGCGACGCGGCGATGGGAACGACGGCGCTGCCCGCGAGGCTTACCAGGTGAGGGAGGGCCAGCCGAGCTCCCTTGGCCCCTCCGGGGTCAGAGCCGCCTGTCCGAAGGCGCTGGGAGAAGATGGGCTGCAGAGTTGCCAGGCGCAATGTTGATGCCAGGAATTTTGAACGGCCAAAACTTGGGCCTTAGATTCAAGGGGTGTTTGCTAAACTAGCTTAGGGCATCGTTTCGGCTGCTTTTGCCGTCCGTGGTCCAGGTAGTCCTCGACTTACGACCACAAATGGAGCCCTGAATTTTTGGTTGTTAAGTGAATCTGGCTTCCCTACTGGTTTTGTTTGTCTGAAAGTCAATAGGGTCTCTTCCTTCCTTCCTTCCTTCCTTCCTTCCTTCCTTCCTTCCTTCCTTCCTTCCTTCCTTCCTTCCTTCCTTTCTCTTTCCTCCTTCCTTCTTTCCTTCTTCTCTCATCACTGAAAGTTTTCAAGAAGAGACTGGATAGCCACTTGTCTGAAATGGTCTAAGTTCTCCTGCTTGACCAGGGGGCTGGACTAGAAGACCTCCAAGGTCCCCTTCCAATGCTATTATTGTATTATTCTACTATCCTCCCTTCCTCCTTCCTTCCATCCCTCTCTTTCCTTTCCCTTTCTTCCCTCCCTCCTGTCACTTTTGCTTCCTTCCTTTTTCTTTCTCTTTTCTCCTTCCTTCCTTCCTTCCTTCCTTCCTTCCTTCCTTCCTTCCTTCCTTCTTTCTCACTGAAAATTTTCAAGAAGAGACTGGACAGCTCCTTGTTTATTTATTTATTTATTTATTTATTTACTGTGCTTCTAGACCGCCCCCTCTCCCAAAAGGGACTCGGGGCGGTGTACTTGTCTGAAATGCTCTAAGGTCCCCTGCTTGACCGGGGGGTGGGGGCTGGACTAGAAGACCTCCAAGGTCCCCCCTTCCTGCTCAATTCTATTCTAAAGATTCTGGATCCCCCCCCCTCGCCTCCATACACAAAACCCCTGCAAGAAAACTTTGATGCCATTGAGCCAGGGGTCTTGAATTCAGATTCTTGCTTTGGAGAGGAACCCCCCCACCCCAGGCCGGGGATGAGGGGTTGTGGAGTAACCGGAAGGGGTTTGCCTACCACCAGCCCGGCCTGCGTTTCTCTCCTCCGGCCTTGTTTGAAAGAAAGGAAGGAAGTGAGATAAATTGCCTGGACGTCGAAGGCGGCAAAGTTTGCCGCTATTAATAAACTCCCCCGTTAAGCTAAAAGTTGCTCTTTTAAACTTAAAAAGTCATTTTTGGGGTGGGGGGGCGAGGCAGTTTGAGAAGCCAAAAAAAGAGTTAAAAAAATTACCAAGCTGTTTCGGGGAAAAAGGCTGGTGGTTTTCCCCGTTCCTTTGTTCTGTAGAACCTCCAGCCTCAGGGGCAGTGTATCAGGCTGTGTTGCGAGCGATTAAACGAAGGCCCAGAAAACCCCCCCAAAGGAAACGAGACCAGTTGGCGATCCCACCAGGGGCAAAAACCTTAAATTCGGACATCTCGAAATGATCATCCTGTGTTTTGCCTCTCGGTCGCTAAACGAACGGGCTATAAGTCGAGGACTACCCACCGCGAGGGGGCGCGGGGTTGGATTGGATGATCTCTTAATTCCCCTGCTTTTCACGATTCCACGGGGGATCTCGTCCGCAAAACGGCTCGGTAGAGCCTCCCTGGGTGGGGGAAGTCTACCTGAACGGTTATAAGTCGAGGGCGGGGCGTTTCGGAACTCCCTCTGGCTCGGCTCGTTGGGAAGGGAAGATGGGAGTTGTAGTCCGTCTCCGGAAGTGTCTTGAAACGGGACGATGGGCTCGAGTTAAGGATGCTAGATAAATTCCCTCCAATATTGGGGTGAAGTCATTTCGTCCCGCCTCCTTTTTGACCCCCCCCCACAGGCTGTCATGCTTATCACTTACGCCGAACCCCAAAATCCGGAATACCGCCAATTTCTCCGGCACGTCAAGCGAACCTCCCAGGAGCAGTTCAACTTCACCGTGGAAGACGGATTGGTAAGGAGGAGGCGACGCAAAATGTGGAATAATACACTTGGAAGAGGGCCCCAGAGGTCCTCTAGTCCAGCCCCCTGGTGTAAAAGCAGGGGGGGAGGGAGAAGCACATTTTAAAAATATTTGGGGCTGAAAAGTGGCAATCCTCGAACTCGCGACCCAGCGCCCGGGGCTCAGCTTCCAGCCTGGTCCCTCACCTGCTTTGGAATCTCCAGGTGGATTAACCACCATCGGTGGAAGAGACGATGCTGGCTTGTTCCCCTGGGCTCGGCCATGCATCCCAGGGGGAAAGGACGCCACCCAGCGATCCCTCTCTTTCGAGAGGAAGGCGACGAGGGAAGTGGGTTGTGACTTCCTTGCACAAACTTCAAATGGTTGACCGGCGCAAACCGTGGATTGCCGTCGCGAAGCTCCTTTTGCGCCTTTGCGAGTGGATTTGGGGGGGGGCGCTGGGGTCTTGGAATCGAATCCCTCGTGCGCCCGACTCCTTGTCCCCCCTCCCCCTCAACCTGGCTCTCGATGCAGTGGGTCTGACCCCTCCTCCTTTTCCCAGCTTTACCCACCTGGAAATCTCTAAAATTTTCCAGGAAAATTTCATCGCGGGGGCTTTTCACGACGGGGTAATGCTCTACGCCCAGGCGGTAAACGAGACGTTGGCGCAGGGCGGCTCTCTGGCCAATGGCACAGCCGTCACGCTTCAGATGCGTAACCGGACTTTCTATGGTGAGTATCTCTTTTAAAGGGGGGTGGGAGGGGTTTTGCTGAGGAGGGGGACATTTGGGGGGGCAGTAGAGACCCTTCGGAGGGCTCTGTTCTGAGCGCATGTGCATACTGGGAACAGGCTCCAGCCGTTCTTCTGCCTCACTGATGCCTGACTCCGAAGGCAGCTGATAACTGGCATACGGTCCTGGCCCCCGCTCTGCCTCCGATGCAGAGCCCTCCTCCGAGCCTTCCCCAGACTCCAGGACTGGCCCAGGTTCCTCCCCAACCCTCCTCACTGTCTGAATCGGCTGCCAGCTCCTTTTTCCGCTGGCGGGTCACAACAGGGTCTCCATCCTTAAGACGGGTGGGGGAAAAACACTTTGGGGGGACACCAATCCTCTGCCTGAGTCTATAATTACGGGTCGAGATATCTCTGTGATTTGGGGGTACCTAATGGGAGGCAGGAATCAGAATCTGTCAGAAGGGACCTCAGGAGGTCATCCAGCCTGACCCTCCACTTTATGGGGCGACCCCCCTAGAGCAGCGATTCTCGTTTGGACCTCTCGATAGTTCTTAAATCTTATCGGCATTTTACCTCATAAAGTTAAAAGTGGTTTAAAGGGTTTGAACTTTAAACGTAACGTTGAAAAGGTTTATTTGTTGAGGTCGAAGGCCCTCAAATTTCTGGGAATTTCTGACATTGGAAGGCTGGCGGTTGTTTTATTATTATTATTATTTTTAAATTCTTCTGATTTGCAGGAATCACGGGGCCCATGCGGATCGATCAAAATGGGGACCGGGAAATGGATCACTCCCTCTGGGATCTGGATCCGGACATGGGAGAGTTTGAGGTTAGTCGAATGGCGGGGGGGGGGGAAATGGGCTTTGGAGTTCCAGAGACCCGCCGGTGATTTTGGAGCAACGCAAAGAAATTTCTAGGCTATTCTAGAAGAATCTTTCAAGGAGACTGACCGATCCACCGCTGCAGGATGCTAAGGTAGCCTGCCTCTGTACATGGAGGCTTTGCTTGGCTGTTGCAAGAATCGCCTCTCCGACTGGATCCTTTGTCCCCAAGAAAGGTCTTGATCCCTTTCAAATTGTCCTGGTGGCAGTGAGTTCCAAAGATGAACTCTCTGTTTGGTTAAGGCAGTGTTTCTAAACCTTGGCACCTTTAAGAAAAATGGACTCGGACTCCCAGAATCCCCCAGTCAAATGGCTGTCTGGGGAATTCTGGGAGTTAAAATCCACCCCTCTTAAAATCGCCAAGGCTGAGAAACACTGAGTTAAGGTTACCCAGTCAATAATAATAATAATAATAATAATAATAATAATAATAATAATAATAATAATAATAATAATAATAATAATAATAATAATAATAATAATAATTATTATTATAATTCCTCTTTTCCCTCCTGTTTTTTTTCTCTCTCTCTGTCTGCAGATCGTGGCCAATTACAACGGGACCACCAAAAAGATCGAAACGATCCCTGGAAAAAAGATCCACTGGCCAGGCAACGCCATCCCGAGAGACGTGCCCTTTTGCGGTTTTGAGAATAGCAACCCGCTTTGCCAGAAAGGTGCAGCTGGGGAAAGAAACTGTAGTGAAATGGGTTGGAGTCGCTAGCCTGCGGAACTCCCTTCCACTTGAACTGTGATCTGATCTGTCATGGGTCCGGGGGACCAAGATGTATCAAATATAGAGATATCCAGGTGGATTTAAACCACCTCGGCTGAAGATTGGAAGATTTAGGGTTTGCTTTCCGTGGGTTTAAATTCTGATCACGGAACGCCACCAAATTTCCTTGCGGTTTCATCAGAATTTCCTTCCTCTGTTTTTAATTTTTGTTTTTTCCTTCTCTCTTCTAGCCTCTTTTTCCTTGCTGGAGATCTTGTCGCTTGTGATGACGCTGCTTCTCTTCGGCATCATCGTCACCGCCTTCTTTGCCTACCGGTGAGTTTGCAGGGTGGATCTCACCCAGCTCAAAATTCGATTTTTATGCTTCGGGTCTGGGATCCACTTGATTTTCAGGCAGGATATTCATGACTTCCTTCGTTCCCCCAATGTTTGTTTATGCAAAGCTAATTCTGAGCGATGCATTTAAAATGAAGCCAATTCCAAGCGAAACATTTAAAATGAAGCCTATTCTGATCAATGCAGTTTAAAGCAAAGCCAATTCTGAGCGATGCATTTAAAATGAAGCCAATTCCCAAGTGAAGCATTTAAAACGAAGCCAATTCTGATCAATGCAGTTTAAAGCAAGGTCAATCCCAAGTGAAGCATTTTGAAAACGAAGCCAATTCTGATCAATGCAATTTAAAGCAAAGTCAAGTCTGACTGATGCCTTTAAAATGAAGCTGATTCTGAGCAATGGCAGTTTAAATTAAAATCGGTTCCGAGTGATGCATTTAAAACGAAGCCAATTCCGAGCGGCTAATTAACCGGAAGATTTTATGAGGCGGGATGGGGGGGAAATGGCGAGACTCTGTGGCTTTTCACCGCCTGAACTGGTGTGGCGGGATTCCCCCGTTTGCAAAACAAAAGAAGGGAGGGACATTGAGGGATGTGCCAACCATACCTTCTGCCTCGCTGTGTTTCCTCGCGGCGGGACAGGAAAATGAAGTTGGAAAAGGAGCTGGCTTCCGAATTTTGGCGCGTCAGCTGGGAGGACGTGCAGTCCAGCAACCTGGAGAAAAACCTTCGCAGCATGGGCAGCAAAGTCACACTTTCGCTGGTGCGTAGCCTGAATTTGTCAGTCTCCAGATAGGACTGCCTTTTTCTTTGCAGATTTCAGGGCGCGAATTGTGGGTTTTTGACTCCATGCCGGGCCCCCTGCCTGGCTGGGTAGCTTTTTTTTTCCACACACGTGTCCCTTGGTGCAGTGAATGCGCGCCACCCCTTCGAGGTAGGCCGCCACCTCGGTGGCAAAAGGGGTTTAGTTGGTGGCCGAAGTCCCACAGATCAAAATCCTCCCCCCAAATCCAGAGGCTGAAATCTCTTCCCAAAAGCTCAGAAAGAAGCAAAAGCTGGATTATTTGTGGGGTTTTTTTAGGGGGGGGGTTCTCTTGCAAAATGGGGTTTGTTCTCACCGCTTCCCTCCCCCCTTTCTTTAGAGAGGTTCAAATTACGGATCTTTGCTGACCACCGAAGGACAATTCCAGGTTTATGCCAAGACGGCTTATTACAAAGTAAGCATTCCTCTCGGATCGTTGTGGTTGGAAATGGGGAAGGCCCTGGGTGGGGGGAGGGCTACTCCTATATGGGGGGAGGGTCTTTGGGGTGGGGTCTCTTCCTTCCCCCCCAACACTGGGTCACCCTCCTCTCTTCTCCCCCCCCCAGGGGAACCTTGTTGCCGTGAAGCACATGAATCCGAAGCGCATTGACCTGACACGAGACGTTTTGTTTGAACTGAAACACGTAATTATATATTTTATTCTTCCTTCTGTCTCTCTCGCTTTCTCGATCTACCTGCAATATCTATCTATCTGTCTGTCTGTCTATCTATCATCTATCTATCTATCATCTATCTATCTATCTATCTATCTATCTATCTATCTATCTATCTATCTATCTATCTATCTATCTATCATCTATTATCTACAATCTACTATCTTCTATCTAGCTTTCTATTATCTATCTATCAATCATCTATCTATCATCTATTTATTTATCTATCATCTATCTATCTATCTAATCATCTATCTATCATCTATCTATCTATCTATCTATCTATCTATCTATCTATCTATCATCTATCTATCTATCTATCTAATCTATCTCTATTTATCTATCTATCTATGTATGTATTTATGTATGTATGTATGTATGTATGTATGTATGTATGTCTATCTATCTATCTATCTATCTATCTATCTATCTATCTATCTATTCTATCATCTATCTGTTCCCTCCTTTCTTCATCTCTCTCTTTCCCTCTCTCTTTCTCAAATTATCTTTCTGTCCTATCTGTTCCTTCCTACCTTATCTCTTTCTGTCTATTTATCTTTCTATCATCTACACTTTCCTTCCTTCCTTCCTTCCTTCCTTCCTTCCTTCCTTCCTTCCTTCCTTCCTTCCTTCCTGTCTCTATTGCTATATCTCCTGTACCTCTCTCTCTCTCTCTCTATCCCTTCCTTCTTTCCTTCTTCTCTATCTCCCCCTTCCTTCTTCTCCCTTCCCTTCCCTTTTTCTTTCCTTCTTTTTCTTTCTTCTTTCTACTTTTCCTCCCTCCCTACCTTCTTTCTTCCCTTCTTCCTTTTCCTCTCCTCCTCTCCTCCTTTCCCTCCCCATGGATCATAAAGGAGGCAGCTGGGCGGCCTCAACCAGATCCTTAGCAGGAAGGAAAGAGCCGGCGGGAGGGGGAAGGGGGGGCCTGACACCCGGACCCCCCTCCCCCCTTGCAGCAGGGTGCCTGACTCATTAGCGAGGAAGCAAGTGGCCGAAAGCCATCTGCTCCCCCCTTAATGAGCCGTGGAGAGTCTTCGCCAGTGAAGCCGAATTGCTCAGCCGCCCGCCCGCAAGGAAGGAGATAAGCCAGGATGAGACCTGTGCAGACACAATGGCTGGGGATTAGCAGCCAGGCGGAAGGGGAAGCGGAGTCTTGCCCCAGCTGGCTTGAGATGACCCGGGGCCCATGGATGACGTGAGGAAGGAGGTGTCCGGCCCTTCGGCCCAGCATCGGGTGGCGAAGGTCCCTGGGAGGTGCACGCCAGTTCCCACAACCCAGTCGCGAAAATACCTATGGAGCCATCATTGATGTTTTCATGCCACGAACAAGCCAGCATAAAACTGAGTTTGAAAACCAGGTTTCCTCCGGGCAAAACTGATTTTGAAAAGTAGGTTTCCTCCGGCTAAAACTGGGTTTGAAAACCAGGTTTCCTTCAGCTAAAACTGAGTTTGAAAGCTAGGTTTCCTTCGGCTAAAACTGAGTTTGAAAACTAGGTTTCCTTCGGCTAAAACTGGATTTGAAAACTAGGTTTCCTTCGGCTAAAACTGAGTTTGAAAACTAGGTTTCCTTCGGCTAAAACTGGGTTTGAAAACTAGGTTTCCTTCGGCTAAAACTGAGTTTGAAAACTAGGTTTCCTTCGGCTAAAACTGAGTTTGAAAACTAGGTTTCCTTCGGCTAAAACTGAGTTTGAAAACTAGGTTTCCTTCGGCTAAAACTGAGTTTGAAAACTAGGTTTCCTTCGGCTAAAACTGAGTTTGAAAACTAGGTTTCCTTCGGCTAAAACTGAGTTTGAAAACTAGGTTTCCTTCGGCTAAAACTGAGTTTGAAAACTAGGTTTCCTTCGGCTAAAACTGAGTTTGAAAACTAGGTTTCCTTCGGCTAAAACTGAGTTTGAAAACTAGGTTTCCTTCGGCTAAAACTGAGTTTGAAAACTAGGTTTCCTTCGGCTAAAACTGAGTTTGAAAACTAGGTTTTCTTCAGCTAAAACTGAGTTTGAAAACTAGGTTTCCTTCGGCTAAAACTGAGTTTGAAAACTAGGTTTCCTTCGGCTAAAACTGGGTTTGAAAACTAGGTTTCCTCCGGGCAAAACTGAGTTTGAAAACTAGGTTTCCTTCGGCTAAAACTGGGTTTGAAAACTAGAAAAAGAAGGAGAAATGTGAATGTATACTTAAAATGGTATGTAAGTTATTTTAAGTTTGCTACCGGACTCGCAATGTCCCAGAGAGG
Organism: Natrix natrix natrix; assembly: GCA_029891615.1. NCBI lineage: Eukaryota > Metazoa > Chordata > Lepidosauria > Squamata > Natricidae > Natrix > Natrix natrix. The sequence goes on from JAKRSK010012080.1 coordinate 681,951, forward strand.
GATTTGCAAACATGGCAAGGTGTGTCTCTATAGATGTGTTTGTGTGTGTTTGTGTATGTGTCTATACTACCAAGACCAAAGGACTTCTCCCTCTCCCCTCCTCTTCCTCGCCAGATGAGGGACGTCCAGAACAAGCACTTGACCCGTTTCATCGGAGCCTGCATTGACCCCCCGAATATCTGCATCCTGACGGAGTATTGCACCAGGGGCAGCCTGCAGGTACCCGGGGGAGGGGGGGGAGGCGAAAAAGAGGGGAGCAGGAAAAGAGGAAGGGCGAAGGAGAAGAGGAGGAAGGCGGGGAAGGGAGGGAGGAGCGACGTATGTGTTGGAGAAGGGCCCAAGGCCAAACTTCTGGCGTTCCTTCCTCTTCCTCCTTTCCCCTGTCCGCCCTTTTCAAAAAAAAAAAAAGAGATGATTTTAATTCCAGGAAGAGGTAGCCGAAGGGTCAGGAGGAATTCATAAAAGCTCTGGACTCTAGCAATATTTTTTTTTACTTTTTGGAAGGGCGGTTTATCTCTGGGCTGGAAAGAATAACAAGAGTCACGGAGTTGGGAGGGAGACCTGGGAGGCCTTCTAGTCTGACCCCCATGCTCAGAATACAAAATAACAGAATTAGAAGGGACTTTAGAGGTCTTCTAGTCTGATCCTTGCTCAGAATACAGGATAATGCAGTTGGAAGGGACCTTGGAGGTCTTCTAGTCTGACCCCATGCTCAGAATATAGAATAACAGTCGGAAGGGACCTTGGAGGTCTTCAAGTCTGACCCCATCTCAGAATATAGAATAACGGAGTCGGAAGGGACCTTGGAGGTCTTCAAGTCTGACCCCATGCTCAGAATATAGAATAATAAAGTTGGAAGGGACCTTGGAGGTCTTCTAGTCTGCCCAAGAAGAAAGACCCTTTTAGACCCATGGCTGTCCAGTCAAAACCTACAACGAACGGAGCATTTTACGTTGCTTCTTCTCCCCCCCCCCCGCCCTGCCCCCCCCATTTCATCTCTGATTTTCGTCTCTGGATTGAGGAGTGAGAAGAGGGGCCGTGCCATCTCCAGTCCGGCTGGGCACGAGGCCAAGGCGAGGGCGGACGGAGTGTTGGGCAGGGGAGAATTTTTAATTAAAAAAGGACCCGGGAAAGCTAAAGACAAAAAAACAAATTCTCCCCCGCTTGGACAGAGATTGAGAGAGAGAGAGAGAGAGAGCCGCCAATTCCAGGGAGGTGATTGATGGCCAATGTGGGACGCTTGCATTTGCGTGTCAAAAGAACAGCCGACTTCCACATGCCGAGTTTTTTATCTGGCCGCTGCAGATAAAACGGTGCAAAAGGCAGGCAGGGAAGAAGAAACGACAACGACAACGACAACAACAAATGGATGGAAGGACCCAACAAAGAGGAGGCTGGAAGGATCATAATAACTCCCCCAACAAGGCTATTTGGGAACCCAATTCGGAAGAGGCAGTTTGGGTTTAGCTCTTTACCGGAGTTGCTTGCGTGTATGTGTGTATTCCTACACGCCTCCCACACACACATACACACCTTTAGTATTTTACATTGCTATTCCCCCCGTTTATCTCCGATTGTAGCGTGTGTAGGAGATCAACTGGAAAAAAAAGAAATGTAAAGTGCTGTATCTATATATCTGAATATATGTCTCTGTCTGTCTCTCTATCTATCATCGTCTATCTATCACCTATATCTATCTGTTCTGACCCCCTCCTCTTGTATACCAAGACACTCCGACACAAAGTCTCTTCAAAGATGTTTATTGACATACAGGTTCCACCTTGGCAGCAATCCAGCCTGCCAAGGTCAAGATAGCACTCTGGGCAGCAATCCAGCTACAGCGACACCCCTTGGCAGCAATCCAGCTACCAAGCTCCAGATAATCACCTTAGCAGCCAAGGTCCAGGGAACAGATTGACAGTAATCCAGGTAAAACCTTTAGCAGCAATCCAGCCTGCCAAAGTACGACACAGATCTGAGCTTCTCCAACTCCAATGATCAGTTGATTCCTGCAAAGGGTGTGTCCACAAGCAGTCCCTTTATAGTCTGGAGAGGAGTCTAATGAACAGCAGCTGAGAGCCATTACCTCCGGTAATTGCTCAATTGCTCCTTACGCCGGGTAGCACGTCGGTAACGAGCATCTAATAGCTCACTGCTGTCTGACTCACTGTCCTGTGACTCCTCTCCACTGCTCCAAGGCATGACATCAGGAGCCCCCTTCCTTTGGCTTTCACCACTGCTCCATGCCTCAGGCGCCCCCTGGTGGCCAACCAGCCTCTCTGCGCCCTGCTCAGCGTCGGAACCCTGTCCAGGGTCCCCCACCTCCTCTTGAGCCGACTCAGAGGACACCTCGCTGTCGGAGTCTGGTGGCAGCGGCACCGGCACCGGCTGGGCCACAACATCTATCTATCTTTAGCTCTCTCTTTTCTATCTGTATATCTCTCTCTCTCCCTCATCTATCTATCTATCTCTTCATCTATCTGTACCTCTCTCTCTCTATCATCATCTGTATATCTATCTGTCTCTCTCTCTCTATCTTTATCTGTCTCTCTCTCTTTATCTACCTACCTATCTTTATCTATCTGTATCTCTCTATCAATCATCTCTCTCTCTCTCTTTATCTCTCTCTCTTTATCTGTATCTCTCTCTCTCTTTATCTATCTGTATCTCTCTATTTATCTATCCATTATCGTCTGTATATCTATCATCTATCTATCTCTATATCTCTATATCTATTTTTATCTCTATCTTTTATCTATCTATCTACCTATCATCTATCTCTATCTATCTATCTATCTATCTATCTATCTATCTATCTATCTATCTATCTATCTATCTATCTATCTCTTTATCTATCTATCTCTTTATCTATCTGTATCTCTCTCTTTATCTATCATCTATATCTATCTATCTCTCTTTATCTATCCATCATCTGTATATCTATCATCTCTCTCTATCTCTCTATCTTTATCTCTCTCTGTTTTATCTATCTATCATCTATCTATCTCTATCTATCTCTTTATCTCTCTCTCTCTTTATCTTTATCTCTCTCTTCATCTATTTCTCATCTATCTATCACCTCTCTCTCTTTCTCTCTTTATCTATCTGTATCTCTCCCTCTCTATCATCATCTGTATATCTATCTATCATCTATCTATCTATCTATCTATCTATCTATCTATCTATCTATCCATTCATCCATCCATCCATCCATCCATCCATCCATCTATCTATCCAAGCAACTCCAGTAAATAGTTATAAGCATAGTTATAGTTATAAGTCGAAAGGAAGGAGAGAACTGCTTTGAAATTACTTGTAAGCCCATGTTGCTCTCCCCGCATTCGTTTAGGACATCCTGGAGAACGACAGCATCACCTTGGACTGGATGTTCCGCTATTCACTGACCAACGACATCGTCAAGGTAACCGAAGGATGAAAAAAGAGATTTTTAGACTTAGACAGAAAGTCATTTGCCATTATGTCCTCTGATCGTCATAATTTTTGACGACCCCATAATCCCTCACGGGGTGGAGTCTGGGCAATTGAATCGAATTAGAAGAGTGTTTTTACTGGCCGGATGCTCTTCCTGTCACCACAGCGGAGTTTTGTTCAGCAGATATATTCTCAGTGTGCCCAGAGAGAAATAATTGCCTCTACCTAGAATTGAACTCACAGTCTCCTGATTGTGAAGCCACAGCTCTACCTCTAGGCCACCGTACTACTCCTTCTTCTGTCCTTGGTATCCACCTGAATTCCAGAAAAAATCCCCCAAATTTAGACAAATTTGGCTCAGGACAATGGAGTGGGGAGTCTCGCGCCCTCCCCTCCCTGATGATCTCTCCTCTCCTTTCTCGCTCCCGTCCGTCTTCTCTCGGCTTCAAGGGGATGCTTTTCCTGCACCACAGCGTGATCGCCTACCACGGCAACCTGAAGTCGTCCAACTGCGTGGTCGACAGCCGTTTCGTGCTGAAGATCACCGATTACGGGCTGGAGAGCTTCCACCAGGCGCCCGAGATGGATGACTCGCACGCCCTGTTTGCCAGTGAGTTGCCCTCGGAGGGCGCAGTGGGAACACAAGGGTTGTCAAAGCCCCAAATTTAGACCCCGTGACTGTGGGGATGCTACGATAGTATACATGGATTGACCGGAAGTCCCTTTTTGTTGTGACAGTCGCTGTGCAACTTCTCACAATCGAGGACTTCCTGTAAATTTGCCTGCTAGATCGATGGGTCTTTAGCCCCGTCTGATCCAAATTCCACCTTTCTTTAGAGAAACTCTGGACGGCTCCCGAGCTCTTGAGGTTGGGCACCAGCACCTGTCATGGAACTCAAAAAGGAGACATCTACAGTTTTGGCATCATTTTGCAAGAAATTGCCCTGCGCAACAGCGTCTTCTATGTGGAAGGGATGGATCTGAGTCCCAAAGGTGAGAAGAAAAAGAAAATCTAAAATCTGTCGGTATAATTTATCCTTGTTTCTAGCTTCGTTTCTCGCAGGAAATCTAAAATCTGTCCGCATAACCTATCCTCATTTCTTGCATAAGATATAAAATTTGTCCAGGTAATCTGTCCTGGTTTTTCTCCTCGTTTCTCGCGGAAAATCTAAAATTTGTCCAGGTAATCTGTCCTGGTTTTGCTCCTCGTTTCTCGCGGAAAATCTAAAATTTGTCCAGGTAATCTGTCCTGGTTTTGCTCCTCGTTTCTCACGGAAAATCTAAAATTTGTCTGTGTAATCTGTTCTTGTTTTATCCTAATATCTCGTGGAAAATCTAAAATTTTGTCCGTGTAATCCATCCTGTTTTTTCTCCTCGTTTCTCGCGGAAAAGCTAACATTTGTCCACGTAATTTGTCCTCGTTTTTCACGGGATGCAACATTTGCTTTGGAATGGTGGGCAAAACCTGTGCAATTTTTTCCCCTAAAATGTGGGGCATCCTTTTTCTCCTCCCTGTGTCCCCACCCAGGCATCTCCTAATGCCCCCCATTTCCCCCACCCCCATTTTTTGGCCCTTTCCAGAGATTATCAAGCGTGTCATGAGTGGGGAGCAGCCTCCCTTTCGCCCCTCGACGAATCTGCCCTCCAATTTGGAGGAGGTGGTCCATCTGATGCAGAGATGCTGGGCTGAGGACCCACAAGAGCGCCCCGATTTTCAACACATCAAAGGAATGCTGCGGAAGTTCAACAGGTAGAGCGCGACGTGGGGGAGGGGACGGGATGGGCTGGGCTGGATTCCCTGGCGGGTTTTGAAGACCAAGAGGTCATCCGAGGAGATCTGGTGAGGCGAGAGTTGGCTCAATTCCCAGACCTGGGACAGAGAGGACTAGAAACTTGGCTTGGTTTTCAAATGAAAGCTGGGAAGGTCCAGGAAGCAGACTGGATGGCTTCAGCCTCTGAATGTTGATGGCAGGGAAAGCAGCTCTAACCTCTTGGATACGCTGCTGTCGCGGATGGAGCAGTACGCCAACAATTTGGAAGAACTGGTGGAGGAACGGACCCAGGCCTACCTGGAGGAGAAGCGCAAAGCGGAGGCCCTCCTGTACCAGATCTTACCCCAGTAAGTCCGCTTCTCCCCCGCCATCTTAGCCGTCACCGCGCAGTAGAGCCTTTCTGGACAGCAGCAGTCTACCTTTGCATGCCAGAGGTTGCGGCGACGGCCTCCGGGGGGCTTGGATTCTTTGACTCTGCAGCGAGACTGGATCTCAGGCTGGATAATCTCCCTTTCTCCCCAGCCTGCCAGCTTCCATTCGCCCAACGAATCCTTAAAGGTTTAGAATAGAATGGAATGGAATAGGAATAGAACAGAATAAATGTTGGAGAAGAGAAGAGAATAGGAGATGGAATAGAATTGGAGATGGAATAGAATAGAATAAATATTGGATAATAGAATAGGAGATGGAATATAATATAATATAATATTGGAGAATAGAATAGAATATTGGAGAATAGAATAGAATATTGGGGAATAGAATAGAATAGGAGATGGAATAGAATTGGAATAGAATAGAATAAAATAGGTAGAATAGAATAGAATAGGAGATGGAATAGAATAGAATTGGAGATGAAATAGAGTACAATAGAATAGAATAAATATTGGAGAATAGAATAGACTAGAATAGGAGATGGAATAGAATAGAATAACTGAGCTGGAAGGGACCTTGGAGGTCTTCTAGTCCAACCCCCTGCTTAGGCAGGGAAAAACTATACCATTTCAGGCAAATGGTGATCTACTCTTCTTAAAAACTCCCAGTTGTTGGAGCCTTTACAACTTCTGGAGGCAAGCTGTTCCACCGATGCATGAATTGAGATGCATTTGTTCGTTTATTAAAATGCATATGCCGACCATCCCACCAGGGAGGGACCCTCTCTCTCCGCCCTTCCTTTATTTTTCACGCCCAGCCGTGGGAAAAACTCCAACGTTTGGAATGGGAGGGGAGGAATAAGGAGGGGGGATGCCAAGACGAGAGGGGGAGGACAGAGTGTGGTGTGACAGGGGACACCAACCGATCCACGCCACCCCTTAATACCCCCAAAAACTCTGTCCCCGGAGGCCAGACCTCGGTCAGTCCCAGCCGAGCCAGGATGTTACGCCTTTCTGACTTCATACTGACCCCCGAATTAACTCGTGGGCGTCGTGACGTTGTACCCTTCCCCTCCAGCTCGGTGGCCGAGCAGCTGAAACGGGGGGAGACGGTGCAGGCCGAGGCCTTCGACAGCGTCACCATCTACTTCAGCGACATTGTGGGGTTCACCGCCTTGTCGGCAGAGAGTACCCCCATGCAGGTGAGGCCGGCGGGGTGGGCTGTGTAGGGAGGACTCACAAGAGTCCATCCCCAAGTTGGCTTGAAACCATCCCGCAGATCTTGTGTTTCTTCCTTTGGGGAAGGGTGACGACGTTATCCCGTTGAAGAGACCCTGGTCTGTTCCAGCAATCTTGGTCACTCCCTGGTTTCCCCCCCCCCCATGTTTCATTTTCCCAGGTGGTGGCTTTGCTGAATGACCTATACACCTGTTTTGACGCAATCATTGATAACTTTGATGTCTACAAGGTGAGGACACTTCTGTCTGTCTGTCTGTCTGTCTCCTATCCATCATAATCTCCATCCATCCTGTCTATCTTATCTATTATCTATGTTTTCCTTGCTTCCTTCCTTCCCTCCTTCCTTCCTTCTTTCCCTCTTTCCTTCCTTCCTTCCCTCCTTCCTTCCTTCCCACCTTCCTTCCTTCCCTCCTTCCTTCCTTTCTTCCCTCCTTCCTTCCTTCTTTCCCTCTTTCCTTCCTTCCTTCCCTCCTTCCTTCCTTCCTTCCTTCCTTCCCTCCCTCCTTCCTTCCTTCCCTATCTCTGTCTATCATCTACCCATCCATCCACCTTTCTCCTTATCTATCCATCCATCCATCCATCCAGTCTCTTATCTCTTATCTATGCTTCCTCCCTCCCTCCTTCCCTCCCTCCCTCCCTCCCTTCTATCATCTCTATCTCAATCTAATCTAATCTACCAGTATCTATCTACGTATCTCCACCCATCCATCACGCCTGCCTCTCTGTTCATCTCCCTCTCTTTTCTATTGATGGTTGAACCTCATCCTATCTTCTGGTTGACGTACTCACCGATAAATATAATAACTTTTTTTTTTTAAATCATTTTGGCCATGTTAGGAACATCTCTAAGAAGTGTGGACTTCAACTCCCAGAATTCCCCCGCCACAACTCTGGAATTCTGGGAGTTGAAGTACACCAACCTTAAAAGCCACCCAGGCTAAGAACCATGCCTCTTGGGACTTCGTCTAGGTGGAGACCATCGGGGACGCCTACATGGTGGTGTCCGGGTTACCGGTTCGCAACGGCCGACTGCACGCCCGCGAGATTTCCCGCATGTCCCTGGCGCTCCTGGAGGCCGTCCGCAACTTCAAAATCCACCACCGGCCTGAGCAGCAACTGAAGTTGAGGATTGGCATCCATAGCGGTGAGGAGCTTCTTATCACAAACACAGAGCTTGGTGTGCAAAGGAGGGTGTAAGACTCCGGAAGATAGATCGTGCAATCATGGTCCTCCCGAAGTCGGTAGATCTGATGTACTCAGCCAAGACGCTAACCTAGTTTCTTGCTGCGTCCAAATGTTGAAGGGCTTTTGACAAAAGTTGACTATGATATGACTGGGAATCTATGGTTGGCATGTTGTGATTTCTCCTGCATTGACACCTGGGGTGTGTGACTTTGAATGGTGGTTTTGTTCTGAGCGAGGCTTCCCGAGAGCCTGAAGCAAACTCCTGGTCCCGACAAAAAAAACCCTTTTATTCATTTCCTGTGAATTCTGCTCATTCACATCCAGAAAAGTCTTTCAAGGAGGATTTACGGTCACAGACCTTATCTGCCTTGGAGAGCTGCCAGGCTGATCTCTGCAGAACTTGGCCAGGAGTCTTGGAGAGTCCCGAACCAATTAAGCGAACGAATAGTCTCCTGCAAGCTCCACTCCCCAGTCGCTCCTCTTTTATTCCCTCTGAGAGGGGCCATTCATCGTCCACCTGTGGCCTTACTCCCAAGTCGACCCCTGTTCTTTACCTGTTCCCTTCGTCTGGCAACTCTGCGCATGCGCACACTGGGAACAGGCTCCAGCTGTTCTTCTGCCTCACTGATGTCTGACTCTGAAGGCAGCTGATAACCGGTATATGGCCCTGGCCCCGTCTCTGCCTCCAACAAAGAGCCCTCATCAGAGCCTCCCCCAGACTCCAGGACTGGCCCATCTTCCTCCCCAACCCTCCTCACTGTCAGAATCTGCTCCCAGCTCCACTGGCCACTGGCGGAGGATTCTCAGGGAGGGGAGGAAACAAGGAGCCAGGTTGGGGCGGGGGGAATTCCACTATTATTCCTGGTTAGATCTGAATATTGTGGTTTCAAGGCCTGTCCTTATAATCAGGTCAAGGAATCGTGGTTGGAAGCCATCTCGTTGATCTTTTGCTGACCCGTCGGTTTTTCTCCCTCAAGGCCCAGTCTGTGCAGGTGTTGTGGGCTTGAAGATGCCTCGTTACTGTCTCTTTGGAGACACGGTCAACACGGCTTCACGCATGGAATCCAACGGTGAACGTAAGTAGTTTTGGGAGAAGAAGGAAGAAGGTGAGGAACGGGATAGATGGTTGGAGTGCCCCACGCCACCTGGATGCTCATAGGTAGTTAAGGAGATGGTGGGATAACTGACCTAGGAGAAGGCTTTGAGGCTACCTGGTTGAGGACAATTTCTACCGAGCCTGTTGAAGCAAGATACTTCTACAAGGACCAGGTGAAGCGAGAACATCTTGAGAAGAACGAACTGAGGCCATCTCCTTCATAGTTGTATCCATGTAACACAACACTGATCCTTCAGGACTTCTTCAACTTCCCCGGTCTTGCTGGGATGGCCTCCTAGTCTCCATCTTTGCTCCTTTTCTACAGTTCAGTCCTTCTAATCCAGATGTTCTAATCCTCTGTTCATTCCAGCTCTGAAGATCCACTTATCGTCGGCCACCAAAACCATCCTTGAGGAGTTTGGATGCTTCGAACTGGACCTCCGAGGAGACATTGAGATGAAGGTGAGGAGGACGTGTGTTGGGTTGAAGGTCCTCCCTGCATCTGGGTGCCTGAGTCACTCCGATGGCTCTGGAGGCATCTTCTTCCTGAAGTCTGATGGACCTTCTGTCCTCCATCTCTTTCCTCCTCACAGGGCAAGGGGAAACTCCGGACGTACTGGTTGATGGGCGAGCGGGTCAGCAGCACCCGAGGGTGATGAGAAGATGGAGAAGACCACTTACTCCTGCTTCCTTCAAGGAGATCCACCTCACCCAAGACTGTCTTCAAAGAACCCATTGGCTTGGAGTTGAGGGCACCATGGATGGTCCTCAGAGGACTATCCTTGCTCCCCTGCCCCCACTTCCTTTCGCTTCTTCATCACCCTGCAAATCTGGTCTCCAAGTCCAAAGGTTGGGTAGATCAGGAGAGGGTCAAGAGACGACCAGGAAAGAGACCTTCTCCTCTCCTTGTATGATGAGAAGTTCTGGAGAAGTTGACTGAAGCTCCATCACTTTTACGGACCACCTTCTCATCTTTTCTAGGAATGTTGGACAATTAGAGCGTCTGTGGTCGAGTCAGAGTCATAATTAAGGGAGGCCCGGATGCTACACAACTCTTGTGACAGTTGTCTGTGTGTACACACAGACCCACACACACACACACCTGCAGGTTCCCGGAAGCTGCAGATTTTACAATAAACGGGATGTACATAAGTCAACTCCCTCTTTTATTTTTGGCTGACGTGACGCTCCAGGAAGGTCACAGAGGATCTTTGTCTTGTGTTAAAGCTCCGGAAGCCCCCTCCTCATTTAGCTTCTCCTGGCGGCGTGGCACTCTGCACATGCTCCAAAATCCCGGTTGCTGCTTTTGGAAAACTGAACGTTGAATCGGAAGAGGTAAAATGGCGGGCGGTAGACTTCAAAGAATGCGGGAAATTGTGTATATGCCGTACAACAACAACAAAAAAAGGGACTTATGACCGTTTTCCACACTTACGACCTTTTCAAACGATCTAAATTCAGATGTTTGGTAGCCGACTCGTATCGGTGACGGTCGCATCGTCGTCCCCAGGGTCACGCGATCCCCTTTTGCGACGAGCAAAGTCTCAATTTACTTAATGGCCCTTAATGGTGACTAACTCAACAATGGCAGCGATTCCCTTAACGACGGTGGCAAGACGGGTCGTAAAACGCCGTAAGCGAAATTTTCTTCACCGACGTCTCGCTTAGCCGCAGAAATGTGGGCCTCGACTGTGGTCGTAAGGTCGAGGACTACCTGTACGGGCTTGTTGTTTTCCAACGTTCATAGCTTTGCGTGTCCGTCTTCCCGTCCGTCCGTCCTTCCCTCCCTCCCGTTTCACGGCGGTGACTTCTGGGCTTGCTAAAAAATAATAATAATAATCCCTCCCCGTTGAGACAGACCTAAATTCACCTGATTTTAAACCTTGGTTTAATTCTTTCTCTCCTCTTAACCAACATGTCCCAAATCTGGAAGGGAAGCAGTCTGACACCGAGTTTTGATCACAAATCACATTAGCATTTGAGCACCTGAAAAAGCGACGTTAGTAAGCCGAATTCAGCTTGGGAAAAAAAAAGAAGGAAAATGTCATTTGCTTTTTAAAAAATACATTTACAATGTCCTGTTTTGCTGGGTATATTTTCTTTTTTTTTTTAAAGGATGGCTATTCTGCATCGGAGGAAAAAGGATAATTAAATGATCTTTTTTTCTTTTCTTTCATTTCCTCCGGGCTGTTCCCAATTGCATTACTTTAGCCTCTCTGAAAATAAGATTTATTTCCCCGGTGTAATGAAACCGTCCGCAGTCTTTTTTCAACGGCTACAAATCACGCTTAAAAAAAAAGAAGAAGAAGAAAAAAGCTCGGTTAGATATTTGTGGCTGCATTTTTAAGCGGCAAAGGTTAATCCTGATCTCTTGACGTATTCTTCCAAAGGCATGGCAAATTTATGAGCCTTCAAAGCATCACGAGATCCTTTGGTTTGGCCAGAAATATTCTGAAATTATTTGGGTTTTTTTTAGGGATTTCATATATTTCTCATCCAAGAAAAGCCTGTTTCGAATTAGTTTCATTTCTCGGTCAGAATAATTACTTTCAAGTTTTCGTTTTTTTTTTTCTTCCCTTCCTTCAAGCACTTCCTAAAATATGTTTGTTTATTTGGAACATAAATCTGGCTGTTCTTTTCAAGAAAATAAATGTTCTTTTAAAAAATCAAAGACGTCCAAGGCTATCAGAGATAAATCAGAACAGCAGGAAAGCAAAAAAAAAAGGAAGATTAAAAACCAACAAAATAGCAAGAGTCATAACACCTTGACTTGTGACAAGCGAGCTCAAAATTTTGTTTCTAAACGAGACCATTAGTTGAATTTCGCCCCATTTAACAACCTTGGCTCGCCACAGCTGTGAAGCAAATCGCTGTGAAGCAATGCGACCATTGACGAATTTTGATCAGGCGACCACGGGGATGCCGCAACGGTCGTTAAGTGTGAAAAACGGTCACAAGTCACTTTTTTCAGTGCCATTATAACTTTGGCCACAAAATGAAGTCCAGCTGACGGCTGTGAATGTGGATAATTTTCCTCCACCTTGTTCAAATATATGCATATGTGTATGTGGGTTCCAGCTCCCGCCCCCCCCCCATCCGCACATCATCAAGATGAAGAGCGAGAGGAGGAATTCTGGGAGTTGAAGTCCACAAGTCTTAAAGCTTTCAACTTTGAACACCCCTGTTTTTTTTCTAAAGGGTTAGGGGTGCAAGGGTCTTGTAACTTGACAGCTTTAAGACTTGCATGCTTCAAATGCCAGTTTCTGAGCCAACATTTTGGTTGCTAAGCAAGAGCGTTGTTAAGTGAGTTTCACATTTCACAAGTTGGCCACGCCCACCCAGTCACATGACTGCCAAGCCACTCACACCCAGTCACATGGCTGGCAAGCCACTCTCACCCGGTCACATGGCCAGCAAGCCACTCCCACAAAGCAGGCCACACCTACAGAAGAGGTTCTAAAAAAATTTGAAACCCTCCACTGATGTATGTGTATTTATGTAAATGTGTGTGTGTATAGATCCACCCACAAACAACCATATATACACCCACATATATACATCCACAAACATATATTTGCATATATAAATATAAAATAGAATAGAATATAGTATAGGAAATAAGAATAGAATAGAATAACATAGAAAATAATAGAATAATATAGAGAATAGAGAAATAGAATAAAATATATAGAATGTAGAATAGAACAGAATTTAGAATAGAAAATAAGAATAGAACATATAGAATATAGAATAGGAAATAATAGAATAATATAGAAAATAGTAGGATAAGAGAATATAGAATAGAAAAGTAGAATAGGAAATAATAATAGAATATATAGAATACAATATAGAATATAGAATAGGAAATAACAATAGAATAATATAGAAAATAATACAATATAACATAATAATAATATAATATAGAACAGAACAGAACATAGAAAGTAATAGAATAGAAAAATAGAATAACAGAGAAAATAAGAATAGAATATATAGAACAGAATGTAGAATAGAAAAATAGAATAGGCTTATTAGCCAAGTTTGATTGGACACACAAGGAATTTGTCTTTGGTGCATAAGAATACACATACGCACCCCCCCCCCCCAAATAGTTTTATTGCAAACCCCTCGGGGTCATTTATGCAGCGAGCTGAGTTGAGCGTGAATTGCATTGATCATTCATAGGGGGAATTATTGCATAGACCGCATGCACACGTGTCTGCCTGACACGCATGAATCCCCAGCTTTCACAGCGGTTGTGAGAATAGGCCCAATGCTGAAAGGGGGAGGAGCGCAGGGCCAGGCCGCCCCCTGGGTCAGGATGCGGGGCGATTGCAAAGCGGGCCTCTTATTGCGGAATAACTGCGCCTCCAAAGGAGGGGAAGCCAGAGGACAGAATGGCGCATGCGCGGGCTGGAGGGAGAGCGCTGTCGGGGCGCTACCAAAAAAAAAGAGGACACGCGGGTGTCTAAGGCGCATGCGCGAGGGAGACGTGCCGGAGCTCCACAGAGCTACGAAGCGCGAAGACAACCTCCATGCTCGTTCGTACACCAGCTTGTGGATAGGCTTCCCTATTGTTCTCACTGTATTGCTATCCGCTGTGGATACAGCCTATCCACCTGCAAGGCAGTGCGATCTATTCGAGTGTAAAGCGGGACTTTAAGAAAGAAATCTCGATACTAGAGGGTCAAAATGAACCCGAAAGCGACCTCCCGACGATGAGTGGTGCCCCCCTTTAAGTTTTTCTAAGTCTACGTCCTCCACCCACTGGCATCCCAGATGCTTTCCCCCGTTTTTCCCCGCCCAGCCTCTCCCTCATTGGCCCGCCGGGAGGGCGCCCGTCACTCTCCGCCGTCCTCGAGCGGCGATAGGTCGGAGGAGGGGGAAGGAGGAGGAGGAGGGCACTTCCGGCCGCGCTGCTTCCTTTGCCCGCTCCCTCACACACTCTCTCGTCCCCCAGCTCCGACTTCCGGTCTTGTGCCGCTGGGTGGGGGGCGAGGCGACGCACGCTCCCCCCCTCCCTCCTGCCCCCCCCACAGGCGTAGAGCCCCCCCACTCTCCTGCACCCCGTCCTCTCGACCCCCTCCCCGAAAAAAGGGAGCAGCGCCTCCCCGGAGAGCCTTCCCTCGAGCCTCGTCGCTCAAGCCCCGCCCCCTGGGGGCGGAAGCCCCGCCCCCTGGAGCCCCCAGCCCCTAAGCTCCGCCCCTTAGGAGCAGGACAGCCCCCCTCCCTTTGCCCCATCAGACCCTGGAAAGACCCCCCCCCTCCCTTTAAAGAAATCAGTGGTTCAACACAACCTAATAGACCCCCCCTCCCCATAATAGCAGAAAACCCCTCCCCAAATTAGGAGCCTTCTCTATTGCCCCCTCCCAGACAAAAGCCCCCTCCCCAAATAGGGATCCCTCTTAATTGCCCCCTTCCAGGCTGAAGCCCCCTCCTCAAATTAGGAGCTCTCTATTTCCCCCCCCCCGCCCAGGCTGAAGCCCCCCTCCCCAATAGGGAGATAAGGGGTCTCCATATGGGGAGGGGGGTTTAGGCTAGTCCCCTTTCTCTGCACTGACCCCTCCCCCCCTCCAGGGGGTGCTTTTTATCCCCCCACCCCCCACCCAAAAGGCTGGTGTGTCTGTGAGTGGGGGGGGTTCCCCTGTTTCTTGGCCCTCCTCCCCTTCCTATCCCCCCCCTTGGGGGGAGAGGGCAGAGGGAGGCTTGCGGAGGGGCAGGAAGGGGGGGCCGACCACCCTCTAACCCCCCCACCCCCAAGATGGAGAAGGGCAAAGTGGTCCCGGCGGCTGCAGCTGGGGGGGCTGCAGGAGGAGGAGGAGGAGGAGGAGGAGGAGGGAAACTCCTGATCTACACCAGCCTGGATTCCAAGGATGAGATGGAAGAGGTGGGTATGTCTTTTGGGGGTGGGGAAAGAGAGGAAGGGGCTTTTGCCTGGCCTCCCCCAGTCTTGGAGAGCCCAGGCAGAAGGGGGCTCCCCTGGGGGCTTTGTTTCCCCATGGTTGGTATTCTTCTCCCCCACTCCTCCTCTTCTTTTTCTTCCTCCTCTCTTCCTCCCATCCTTCTTTCTTCTCCTTCCTCCACCCCTCTCCCCCTCCCTCCTCCTCTCCTCCTTTTCCCCTCCTTCCTCCTGCTGTCACCCTCATCACCTCCTTCCTCCTTCATTCTGGTCTTCTTATTCTTTCCTCTCTTCCTCCTCCTCTCTTTCCCCCCTCCCTCCTCCTGCTGTCACTCTCTTCCTCTCCTTCTCCCCTCCATTTTTCTCTTCTATCTCCTCCTCCTCCTCTTCCTCATCCCTTCACCTCTTTCCAAGAAACTTCCTCCAGAGGTTTGCCTGGGTTTTTGCAAGGCTGCCTCCACCTCCTCTTCCTACACACACACACACACACACACACACACACACACACACACACACACCCTGTGAGGGACTGTCTCTCTGCAAAGGGGACACACACACACACACACACACACACACACTGCAACCGTCGTAAATACGAGTCAGTGGTCAAGCATCCAAATATAAATTGCCACAGGGTCGTAACTGAAAAACGGTCACAAGTCACATTTTCCAGGGCCGTCGTGACTTCAAACGGTCGCTAAACGAACCCTCGCAAGCGTACCTGTAACTCCTCTTAAACACAGGGATGAGATGCACACCAACAGAAACAACAGAACAGAATGAATAGAATAGAATTAGAATAGAATAGAATAGACCTAACAGAGTTGGAAGGGACCTTGGAGGTCTTCTAGTCCAACCCCCTGCTTAGGCAGGAATACACACAAGAAGGTGGGGGTGGGGGGAGGGAAGAACATATGACATTTTTCATCCAGGTGCGGACAGACCTGCTGACTGCTCAAGACAGAGAACTGTAAAACACCGGAGTTGTGTTACCGAAAGGTGTCCTTTCCCCCCTTATAGTTTGTGTTGTGAGTTTTGTGCCGTAATTGTCCCCTTTGCTGCTGATTTTGTTGTTCTTGATTTAATCCTTGGCTGGTTTTCTCACCCCGATTGAAAGATGCTCTAACCGAGGCTTCCCGAGAGCATGAAGCAAACTCCTCATTCCGACAAAAAAAACCCTTTTATTAATTTAATTCTGCTCCTTCCCATCCAGCAAAGTCTTTCCAGGGAGGATTTACGGTCACAGACCTCATCTGGCTTGGAGAGCTGCCAGGCCGATCTCTGCAAAACGTGGCCAGGAGCCTCGGAGAGTCCCGAACCAATTAGGTCTCCTGCAAGCTCCACTCCCCAGTCGCTCCTCTTTTATTTCCTCTGGGAGGGGCCGTTCATCGTCCCCCTGTGGCCTTACTCCCAAGTAGACCCCTGTTCTTTAGCTCTTCCCTTCGTCTGGCCACTCTGCCCATGCGCACACTGGGAACAGGCTCCAGCTGTTCTTCTGCCCCACTGATGTCCGACTCCGAAGGCAGCTGATAACCGGCATACGACCCTGTCCCCCTCTCTGCCTCCAACACAGAGCCCTCGTCCGAGCCTTCCCCAAACTCCAGGACTGGCCCAGGTTCCTCCCCAACCCTCCTCACCCAGCAACTTCAACTTCTTCCGAGTCGGCCCCATATTTTCCTCTTTTCCTTTCAGAAGCTGGAAAGATGCATGGGGACGGTGACCTCCCTGACCGCTGGGCTCTCGGAGAGGGAAGCCAACGACGCCTTGAACGCCCACGTGAGTTTCTTTAGCCCCCTCGCTTTGGATCGCCTTCCTCCTACCCTGGGCCTTCTCTGCAGCTTCTCAGGATTTCCACCTGATGTAGAAAGGAAACCGGTGGGGGACACAGAGTTTTCTGTGTCCTTTTCCTCCTTCCCTCCCCCTCTAACCCCCACCCCCCCTTGGCAACTGGTGTGACCTTCCTATTTTGCTCCTCCAGGTGTGCAAAGGAGCCCCCCAGCATGAGGAAGTCTGCCTGGGTCTTTTCACCATGATCCTGACCGAGCCCGCTCAAGCCCAGAAGGTAAGAGTTTTTGTTCTGGTTTTGTCTAGGATTAACACCCGTTTCTCCATTCCTCTTTTGGGGAACATTGAAAATTTGTCTAGGATTAACACCCGTTTCTCCTTTCCTCCTTTGGAAGGATTGCAAGTTTCCCATCACCATTATATCTCCGACCAAGAAGTCTGGAGTGGGGCATAGGGCTTCTCCCCCCTCCCCTTCTCCTTACCTGTCCATCCTCTGCCGCCTCCCCCCCCCAATCATTTTCCGCCTTCTTCCAGCGGTTTAAAAAAAACCCGCTGGAACCTTCTGCGGTTCAAAGGGACGAGTGCCTTGCCCTGCAGAGCCTGTTTAGAATTCGAAGCCGGGCTTTTAACATTTCCGGAGGCTGAGGCTCGATGCTTTCCGGGTGGCGACCGGGGCCTCTGCAGGGCAGGGATATAATCAAAAGCTGCTTCTGGAAGCTCATTAACCTCTTGAAAGGGAAGGTGGATGGCTCAGCCTGGGTTTTTTTTCCCGGCACGGAGTGACATTTAGTGACTCAAATTAGCATTTATGGAGAATGCAAGTCAGCCAGCTGGCTGGGTTTGTTTGTTTGTTTGTTTATTTATTTATTTGTGTGTGTATGTATGTGTATATGTATGCATGTATGTGTATATTTATATATATTGTGTCACAACCCCTGGTATGCCCAAATATGGGTGAGAATATACTCTGCTTCCCTTTTCTGTCCTTCGGCTCACTCCAGGAGACCATCCAGGCAGAAAACCATCTGTTTAATGTTGCCTTGGAGCCAAAGCATGGGCTGTCACTCACTTCTATGCCTTCCAGCCCCACATTTTCAGGCGGTGTCTTCCTGAATATTGACAGCTGTCAATCTGGCAGTTTATGTCCCAATGTAAGAGGGTTTCTCCGTCCTCTCTTCTTGCTTAGTGACAGCTGTCAATCTGTCAGTTTATGTCCCAATGTAAGAGGGTTTCTCCGTCCTCTCTTCTTGCTTAGTGGCAGCTGTTAATCTGTCAGTTTATGTCCCCAATATAAAGAAGCTTATGTGTCCCTCCGTCGCTCCAACCATCCCTCCTTCTCTCCCTCCCCCATTCCCAACCAACCTGTAATCCTGGATTCACAATGATTTATTTAGTGACTGCTCAAAGTTATGACACCTCCTCCTCTTCCTTCTCTTCCTCTCCTCTTTCTCCGTTTCCTGTTTTCCTCCTCCTCCTCCTCTTCTTTCTCTTCCTCTCCTCTTTCTCCTTCTCCTGCTTTCCTCCTCCTCCTCTTCTTTCTCTTCCTCTTCTCCTCTTCCTCTCCTCTTTCTCCTTCTCCTGCTTTCCTTCTCCTCCTCTCCCCCTCCTTCTCCTCCTCCTCTTCCTCTCCTCCTCCTCCTCCTCCTCTCCTCCTATCCATCCACCCCCCTCCCCTCTAATCCTCTCCATTTGGGAGCCCCCTCAAAAGACCTCACTTTGCGTTCGGCTGCTACAACAACATTTCTTTGTGTCCCCCCCCCCCCCCCCCCGGTGCCACAGTGTTACCGAGATCTGGCCCTGGTGAGCCGAGACGGGTTGAGTTACACATTGACCAAGATGAACCAAATCCTCATGGAGAAATACCTCAAGCTGCAAGACACCAGTCGCACCCAGGTGGGGAGCAGGGCTGCGCGTTCCTCTGTGCCCTTAGAGTGTGGGTGGGTGGGTGTGTCTGGGTGCAAATTAAGCCCAGAAGTGATTTTTTGGGGGGGGGACCTCGGGAACAGCTCGGAGTGGATGTCCCTATTTGTGAGATCGCCGCCAACATCGGGCCGCTAATCGTGAGAAAGGCGGGCTCAGTTTTAAGGAAGGAGAGGGCGAACGGGCCTCGCGAAATTGAGAAAGGGAAATCCAGGCGTTCGGGATCGCTAGCGTGGTCCCGAGAGACGATTTCCCCCTTTGGTGACCCCCCCAAAACCCAACTTGAAATAAAATAAATTCCCCTTTTTCTGCACTGCGGTTTTAGTTTTGGAACCTCCGTGCTTAGTTTCGGCCGAGGCCTCTGGAGCGGCGATACGGCGCCGTTAACCAGGCGCTCCGTCCGTCCGGGGAGCCCCACGCCAGAGTGATTTCTCTCTTCCTTTAGCTGGTTTGGCTGCTGCGCGAGATGGTGAGGAATGGCATTCTGGGCATCGACGGGATTTGCATGACGTTCATGAAACAGATCGCAGGTGGGTGTTTTGTCCGGAAATGCCGCCCAGGAGAGGTGAAACTGACTTGATCCTTGCCAGTTCGCCTTGCTTTCTTCTCCATCTGATTTATGTTTCTGTAGTCCTCAACTTAACAAACGTCTGTTTAGCGACCAACTTTTTCTCACTCCTCTCCCCCCCCCTCTGCTGGCAGGAGGAGATGTCACCTCCAAAAACATCTGGCTGGCCGAAAGCATCCTCGACATACTGACGGAACAGAGGTAGGCTCGCTCACCTGGTCAGAATAACTGGCAAAAATCCACCAGGTGCCAAAAGATTTGAAACCAGCCAAATCTTACTTTTGAAGCGTGGTCGGTCGTGACTTTTTTTACATTTTCTTTCCTTCTGCCCGTTTTTGACCAAATCCTTGACATTTCCTGACATTTTAAAAAAAAAACTTCCAGATATGATATCGAGGGAGGTATAGGGAAAAGGAAAGGAAGGAGAAGGAAGGAAATGACAAGGAAAGGAGGAAAGGGGAAGAGGGAAGTATGTAAGGAAAGCATGATAGATGAAGAGAGAGAGAGAGAGAGAGGGAGGGAGGGATGGTTGGTAGATGGATAGAGAGATGGATGGATGGACGGGAGCTAAAGGGAAGGGAAGGAAGAAAGGAAGGGAAGTATGTAAGTAAGGAAAAGATAGGATGGATGGATGGATGATAGATAGATAGATAGATAGATAGATAGATAGATAGATAGATAGATAGATATAGGGATGATAGATAGAGATAGATAGATAGATAGATAGATAGATAGATAGATAGATAGAGATAGATGATAGATAGATAGATAGATAGATAGATAGATAGATAGAGATAGATAGATAGATAGATAGATGATAGATAGATAGATAGATAGATAGATAGATAGATAGATAGATAGATGATAGATAGAGACAGACAGACAGACAGACAGACAGACATTTATTTATCAGCACAAATACAACACACACACACATATATATATATACATACACATACATACATACATATACAGAGATGGATCGAAGGAAGGAAGGAAATAGAGATAGATACGAATGGATGGAAGGGAGGGAGGGAGGTACAGGGAAAAGGAAGGGAAGGAAGGAAGTTAATACGGAGGAAGCCCCAGCCTTGTCCGTCGAGGGCGTTTGGGGCCTCGTGAGGGCATCAGGGCAACCCCCTCTCGGTCCTTCCCCCCCAGGGAGTGGGTGCTGAAAAGTGCCTTGTTGATCGCCATGTCGGTGTACACCTACCTCCGCCTCATCGTGGACCACCATGGCTCCCCCTCCCTGCAAGCCCTCCGCCAGAAGGAGGTGGACTTCTGCGTTTGGCTGCTCCGAGACCGGGTGAGGACCCTTCCCTTCTTCCCAAACCCTCTCCCCTTTCCCGCGGGGGGGGCAGTCCCAGCTGAGCGGCTTCCAATTTTCGGTTGGCGCTTTTGGCCTTTGACTCTGGAAATTGGGCAGAACGAGGCAAAGAGCAATTTCAGAAGATCAGAAAGGGGGAAGGGGAGGGAGGGAGGAATAGAAGGGAAGGAAGGAAGGAATAGAGGATGGGAAGGAAGGAAGGAAGGAATAGAGAAGGATGGAGGGAAGGAAGGAATAGAAAAGGATGGAGGGAAGGAATAGAGGATGGGAAGGATGGAGGGAAGGAAGGAATAGAGAAGGATGGAGGGAAGGAAGGAAAAGAAAAGGATGGAGGGAAGGAAGGAAGGAATAGAAGGGAAGGAAGGAAGTAATACAGAAGGATGGAGGGAAGGAATAGAAAAGGATGGAGGGAAGGAAGGAATAGAGAAGGATGGAGGGAAGGAAGGAATAGAGAAGGATGGAGGGAAGGAAGGAATAGAAAAGGATGGAAGGAAGGAAGGAATAGGAAAAGATGGAGGGAAGGAAGGAATAGAGATGGATGGAGGGAAGGAAGGAATAGAGAAGGATGGCAAGGAAGGAAGGAATAGGAAAAGATGGAGGGAAGGAAGGAATAGAAAAGGATGGAGGGAAGGAATAGAAAAGGATGGAGGGAAGGAATAGAAAAGGATGGAGGGAAGGAATGAAAGAATAGAAAAGGAAGGAAGGAAGGGCTGGGGAATTCTGGGAGATTTCTCTCCTGTACTGTCCCTCATTTGGGGGGCATCCAATCACTTGTGGACGACACAGAGCAAAAAACCCCCCCCAAGGATGACATTTGGGCTGGACCAGGCGTCCGTGCCTGAAACCAAGCCCAGAGCCTTGACCCTCTCCCCCCCCTCTCCCCCCCCCACTGGCACCTCAGAATTGATGTCTTGTTTATCGACCCACCCAGGACCCCTCGGCCTTCGGCGTGCCGCTTTTGATCTACAAAGGGAGGCTTGCCCTGCCAACAGAGGGGAGGGCATTTGAGGGGGGGCACGTGGGCAAGCCAGGCATTGACCTTTGACACCCCCCCCCCCGAGGAATTTTGATTTTTATTTCTCCCCCCCCCTCCCTCCCTCCCCTGCCAAGTTTATGGATTGCTTCATGGTCGGCCGAGACCTGGTGCGCCTCCTGCAAAGCGTCGCCCGGATTCCGGAATTCGAGCATCTTTGGAAGGACATCATCCATAATCCCCAGGCCCTGAGCCCCCAGTTCACAGGTGGGTGAAGCCGGCGGGGTGCGGCTCGCCCTTTCCCGAGCTCGGCGTCGCTTAGCGACCGTCCCAACTTACGACGGAGCTGGCGACGGCCCCCTTCCCTCCTTTCTTGACCCGCGGGGTCAAAAAGGATTCAGAGTAAAAAAATAATAATAACGAGAGTCGGGAGGGACCCCCCCGGAAAGGTCTCGCTTAACGACAGAAATTGGGGGGGGACATTGCGGTCGTAAGTCGAGGACCGCCTGTGTTCTTCCGCAAATTTTTGAAGTTGGATAGGGATAACCTTACTGATTGTCTTAAGATCGGTGGGTCCTTTTTAAAATCCCCCCCTCCTCCCCCCAGGGATGTTGCAGCTTCTGCAGTCAAGGACGTCCCGGAAATTCCTGGCTTGTCGCCTGACCCCCGATATGGAGACCAAGCTGCTTTTCATGACCTCACGGGTACCTTAATCTGGTTTTTATTTTATTTTTCCTGGGTTGATTGGCAGAGATTCACCTATCTATCTTTCATCTCTCTCTCTCTCTCTCTCTCTCTCATCAATCGATCCATCTATCTATCTATTATATAGCATATCTCTACCTGTATTGTTTATGTATATCATCTCTCTTTATCTATTTATCATCTCTGTCCCCTCTCTGTATTGTCTGTCTGTCTATCGTCTATCTACTTAGTTTTCATCTTTATATAAAATCTATCTATCATCTCTCTCTCTCATCTATCTATTTATCTATCTATATCTATCTATCTATCTATCTATCTATCTATCTATATCTATCTATCTATCTATCTATTATATAGCATATCTGTCTGTATCATCTATCATCTATATATATCATCTCTCTATTTGCCATTATATCTTATCTATTTATCTAACATCTATCCATTCATCCCATCCATCCATCCATCCATCCATCCATCAATCTATCTATCATCTATCATCCATCATCTATCTATCTATCTATCTATCTATCTATCTATCTATCTATCTATCTATCTATCTATCTATCTATCTATCTACGGTATCTATCTATCTATCTATCTATCTATCTATCTATCTATCTATCTATCTATCTATCTATCTATCTATCTATCTAAAATATATAGCATATCTGTCTGTATCATCTATCCATATATATCATCTCATTTGCCATTATAACTATCTATTTATCTAACATCTACCCATCCATCCATCCATCCATCCATCCATTCTTCCCTCTGTATTATCTTTCCTCTCTATCATCTACTTATTTTTCATCTTTATATATCATCTCTTTCTCTCTCTCCCTGTATCATCTATATATAATGTCTATTTATCTATTTATCATCTCTATCTATCTCTATATCATCTATCTACTTATTTTTTATTTTTATTTGTGCTGATAAATAAATCAAGGGAGACCAGTCTAGATCTATTTCAAGCTATTTAGCTCTCATCAGCTAGCCATACCCTTGCTGGGATTCGAACCTGGGTTGTTTTTACATGTTAGGCAGTTGGTAACACTCAGCTGATAAGGGAGGAGAGCTTGTGGCTTAGAGGCTAATACAACTGCCTAACATGTAAAAACAGCCCAGGTTCGAATCCCAGCAAGGGTATGGCTAGCTGATGAGAGCTAAATAGCTTGAAATAGATCTATACCAGTCTCCCTTTATTTATCAGCACAAATGCAACTACACACACATATACACACACATGTCCATCTGTCTGTGTCTGTTTGTCATCGCTCTCTCTCATCTATCTATCTGGTCATAAGTGGAGGACTACCCGTCTTCCTGCAAGAGTGACCTGGGTCTTGCATTAATTTGAGGCAGCTTCTCCCTCCTCCTTCTCCCCCCCCCAGGTCCGTTTGGGTCAGCAGAAACGGTACCAAGACTGGTTCCAGCGCCAATATCTCTCTACACCGGATAGCCAGTCCTTGCGTTGCGACCTCATCCGTTACATCTGCGGGGTGGTCCACCCGTCCAACGAGGTGCTCAGCTCCGACATCCTCCCGCGCTGGGCCATCATCGGCTGGCTACTCACCACCTGCACGGTAAACGCCCCCTCAGCTCCCTACACTTCCAGTGGGGGTGAGAGCAGGGATGGGCTTACCCAGGTGAAAAACGGACCGGAAAGGAGCCAGAACAAGGACTCGCACAGAGGCGCAACAGGGAGCCTCCTCTGCATTGGGGAAACAGTTGGAAATCCTTCCTCCTTTTCTTCTCTTCCAGTCTAACGTGGCCGCTTCCAATGCCAAGCTCGCCCTGTTTTACGACTGGCTGTTCTTCAACCCCGATAAGGACAGCATCATGAATATCGGTATGGGGGGTATCTTTTCTCCCTCCCCCCTAGTACTTGGGGGGTGGGGTCTCCCCTTCTCCAAAATTGGGGGATCGTCCGAGACTTTAGACAAAGAAACGCATGGAATGTCGGCCTTCACGTCCCTTATTCCGATTTCTGCTTCCTCAGCATAGTTTACGAGTTAGTTCTCGATCCGTTTAGTGACCATTTGTGGTCGGGGGGAAAAAAGAGCAACTTGCGACCACAGGTTTCTCACACTTAACGACCGTCGAGGTCCCCTGATCCAAATTTGGACGCTTGGCGGCTGAGTCGTATTTATTTACAGTTCGGGGGAGGGTGTCACGTCTTGCCCCTTTTTTGCGACCGTTCCGGTGAGCCAGCCCAACGGAGGGAAGCCCGATCCACTGAACGGCCAGACTTAACCACCGCAGGGGCTGACTCAACCATGGTGGCCCTGGGGATGTCGTACAACGGGACGGTGCTCCCCTGAATGTCTCGTTTAGCCGCGGGGATTTGGGGGACGGATGGACGAGGGCTCCGCGGAGGTTGTTAAGTGGAGAGCGGTTGGGGCGGGCCTGGGGGGATTCGAACAGGCCTTGTCTAAAGTTGTGGTTGTCTTGCTCCATTCCCCACAATTATTTTTTTTTGTGGGGGGGACCGGGGGTGTTGCTTGAATTTTCACAGAGCCCGCCATCTTCGTCATGTATCATTCGATGAAACCACATCCGGCCATCACAGCGACTCTGCTGGACTTCATGTGTCGGGTAAGTCCCCCCCGTCCCCCCCTGCAATACGGCTCCCTGCTGGGCAGCCTGTGCCCTCCCCCCTTCCTCATCTATAGCCCCTCTCCCCCTTTATTCTCCTCTCCAGATCATTCCGAATTTTTATCCCGCTCTGGAGGCTCATGTCCGCCAAGGGGTCTTCAACTCCCTCACCCACATTGTCGAGAAGCGAGTCTTGGCGTAAGACCCTTGGTTTTGGGGCGTGGGGGGGGGAGGGCTTCCCATCCTCGGGGAGAGGGGAGGGCTGCAAATTTCCCCCCCTTCCCGGCGGTGGAAAGACCCACACTCATCCGTGGAGACCCTTCTCGGCCTCCCCAAATAAAGACAACCTTCCAATAATAATAATAATAATAATAATAATAATAATAATAATAATAATAATAATAATAATAATAATAATAATAGTAATAGTAGTAATAGTAGTAGTAGTAATAGTAATAGTAGTAATAGTAATAATAATAGAGAATTGCAGCTTCGGCTACTGAAGACACCATTTGGAGAGCGGTTTCGCTCAGCGGCGCCCTCTAAAGCAGCCGTCACCAACTGGCGGCCCGCGAGAAAACGTTGGTAGTCCGCGGAGAAAATATTGGCGCTTTTTGATATATTTCGCAAAATATTATCGGCCGCTTTGAAAAAAAAATCCGCCTTAGTGGGGTTTAAAATTGCGTATTTAATGGTCCCTGAGATCCGAAAAGTTTGGGGACCCCCTGCTCTAAAGCTGCCCCAGAACCCCCCCCACCCTTCCCCGCCATCCCTGGCTGGGGAGGATGGGAAGTGGAGTCCAAGAGGAGACACATCTCCTGGCTCTGTGGCAAACTTCGACCGTCGAGAGTCAACCGTTTTGGGGTGGCTTTGAAAATATTTTCGGATTTTCGAGATGTACGGGTCGGCGTTCCCCACCCAACCCTCACTTGTCCTGTCCCCTTCCTTGCCCCTCTCCCCCACCACCACCACCACAGACACCTGGCTCCTCTCTTCGATAACCCGAAGCTGGACCGGGAACTCCGCGCTATGCTCCGGGAGAAGTTTCCAGAATTCTGCACATCTCCTTCCCCTCCGGTCGAAGGTAAGAGGGGACCGGTGCGCGCGTGTGTGTGTCCCATCGCCGTCCAGATGCAGGAGATATTTCGGGGATCTTCCTTTTTTCTTTTTTTTAAAAAAGAGGCCTAAATCAATCCGAATAAGGCTGGAAGGGACCTTGGAGGTCTTCTAGTCCAACCCCCTGCTCAGCCAGGAGTCCATTGTACAGACCATTCTGGATAAATTCGTTATTCTAAGCCTAAGTCTGTTCCAAACCAATGGCTGTCCCCTTAAAAGGCCTCCGGGGACTTCTAGTGGCAAGCTGTTCCCCGGGTGAATTGTCCTCAAACTGTCAGGAAGTTTCTCCTTCGTTCCAGGTTGGCTTCTCTCCTGGATTAGTTTCCATCCGTTGTTTCTTGCCCTGCCTTCTGGCGCTTTGGAGAATAAGTTGACCCCATTCCCTCTC
The DNA here is from genome assembly GCA_029891615.1 of Natrix natrix natrix. NCBI lineage: Eukaryota > Metazoa > Chordata > Lepidosauria > Squamata > Natricidae > Natrix > Natrix natrix. Next base: position 708,328 of record JAKRSK010012080.1, read on the forward strand.
TTCTACTGGAACTACTGGAAGATGCTACCATGTCCCCCCACTAGTCCTCCTTCTCTCTAGATTAGCCAAACCCCAAGCCTGCAACGGTTCTTCCTGTGTTTTAGTCTCCAGGCCTTTCAGCATCTTCGTTGCTCTTCTGGGCAGACTTTTCCCAAAGTCTCAATCTCTTTTTTGTAATCGGGGGACCAAAACTGGATGCAGGATTCCAGTGTGTGGCCTTTACTAAGGCTTTACAGTGCCCGTGTAGCTCCTCCTGGCAGGGAAGGAGGTGGGGAGGGTCTCCCTTGCTGGGAAACTTGGCTGCTCATTGCTGCCTTCCAGCCTCTCTTCTCCGAGTCTGGACTGTCAGTTTGGGGCTGACCATCACAGCTCTAGGGGATCATGGGAACTGCTGGACCTGAACTGCTTCTCTTCGGCCCCTCTGCCTCTGTCCTGTCCCTCCCCACTAGTCAAAGTCGAGGAACCGACGGCCACGGAAATGGACAATCACATGTCCGACCGAGATGACGGCTGCTACGACCAGGCCGAAGCCGCCTTCAGCGACGATGAGGAAGACGTCAACAGCAAAGGTGGGGCAGATGTGGGTGGACTGGTTTTCCCCAGCTGCCTAGCGGATCATGGGTGTTTGTGAGTGGGAGAGAGAGAGAGAGATTAGATAGAGATAAGACAGGCAGAGAGACAATAATGATAGAAATGAGAGAGAAGAGAGAGAGGTAAGATAGATAGACGTAAGATAGATGGGTGGAGAGTTAGACACGTAGATAGATGGATAAATGGATGGATGGATAGGTGATAGATGGAGGATGGATGGATAGACAGATGAGTAGATAGATAAATGGATGGATGGATGAGTAGATAGATAAATGGATAGATGGATAGATGATAGATGGGTAGCTAGATAAATGGATGGGTAGATAGATAGATAAATGGATAGATGGATAGATGATAGATGGGTAGCTAGATAAATGGATGGGTAGATAGATAGATAAATGGATGGATGGATGAGTAGATAGATGGGTAGATAGATAAATGGATAGCTAGATAAATAGATGAATGGATAGATGGATGAATGGATGGATGGTAGATGGATAAATGGATGGATGGATAGATGGGTAGATGGATAAATGGATGGATGGATAGATGGATGGATGGATGGATAGATGGATAGATGATAGATAGATGGGTAGCTAGATAAATGGATGGGTAGATAGATGGATAAATGGATGGATGGATGGATGGGTAGATAGATGGGTAGATAGATAAATGGATAGATAGATAAATGGATGAATGGATAGATGGATGGATGGATGTATAGATGGGTAGATAAATGGATAAATGGATGGATGGATGGATGGATAAAAGGATGGATGGATGGATAGATAGATGAATGGATGGATGGATAGATGATAGATAGATGGGTAGCTAGATAAATGGATGGGTAGATAGATGGATAAATGGATGGATGGATGGGTAGATAGATAAATGGATAGATAGATAAATGGATGAATGGATAGATGGATGGATAGATAGATAGATACATGTGATGAAGAAGGGAGAGAAAAGAAAGAAAAAGAAAGAAAGAATCAATCCATCACTCAAGGCAGGAAGGATCTTTTGCAAATCATGGTTTGTCAGCCAAAGCCGGTTTGCCTGAGCTGAGACCTCTCTTCCCCCCCTCTCCCCCCCCCGGTCTCCTCGCAGGGAAGAAGAGGGAATTCCGCTTCCACCCCATCAAAGAGACGGTGGTGGACATCACCCCCTTCCTGGAGCAGCTGGACGAGTCCCTCAAAGACAAAATCCTACTCTTGCAGAAGGGGAGGTGCGTATCCCTTCCCCCCCTCCCCCTCCTGTTGTCTGAAACGGTCCAGGACCTCCCGTTTGAGCAGGGGGGGGGGCTGGGCTAGAGGACCTCCGAGGTCCCTTCCCACTCTCCGTCCTTCCTTCGCTTACTCTTGAGTTCTTCTCTTCCCCAACCGTTAGCCTTTGTGCTTGCAACCGCACTGGGCGAGGCCTCCCGGGAGATACTCCGTGGGTTGTGTGGGTGTTGCAAAACATTTTGCAACAGGGAAAGGGGCGGGAGGGGGGGGAGGAACGACGACAAATAACCACACTCCACAACAGAGCTCTGAGCCAAGTCAGCACAAGGTGGGAGTTGTTATTCCAGAAACACACAACTGGTGTCCTTTTAACAACTGGATTTACAGCCCAGCCAGCAGTGGGCCAAGGCTGAGATTCCTTTTACACACCCTTGTTTTTTTCTTGGGGGGGGGGGGGGGGGATCCCTATGGATTTCGCGGCCACCCTGGAAGGGGTGTAATGGGGGCGTCGCAAGGGGGTCTGTGGTTTCCCCCCCCTACACACAATTCTTTGCAAACGTCAACATTCCCCCCCCACCTCTGGAATTCAGCCATGCACAACTGGGGTTTTGCAATTTTCCCTGTTTTTGGAGAGGGGTGGGTGGACGGGGGCCTTTTGACCCAGCGCCTCCATTAATTCAGCCTGCCATGACTAAGAGCAGTTTAATTTAATAGACTTTTTTTTTTGCAAAGGCTCTGCAGGACGAGAGTTTGGGGAAGGGAGGAGGCAGGGAAAGCTTGATTCAACCAGGATTCCTGCTGTGGAAACCAGGATTCCTGCCGTGGAAATCCGGATTTCTGCCATGGAAGCCAGGATTTCTGCAGTGAAATCCGGATTTCTGCAGTGAAATCCGGATTCCTGCAGTGAAATCAGGATCCCTGGAGTGAAATCAGGATCCCTGGAGTGAAATCAGGATTTCTGCCATGGGAACCAGGATTCCTGCAGTGAAATCAGGATTTCTGCCTTGGAAACCAGGATTCCTGCTATGGCTGGCCCTTGGATTGCCGAGCTGCTGGGTGTAATCTTCCCTAGTTAAGAAAACTTATGATAACTGCTTTTTTCCTATCTTACATATAAGTCCCTCTCTCGTTCTCTCTCTTACACACACACACACACACACACACACAAACACACACACACACACACACACAGCCGCACAACCTACGTCTTTTCCTCTCTTTAACTTGAATTTCCTTCTTTTCCCCCCCTTCCCATCGGGCTGCAGCGATACTGAAGCACAGTGTGAAGCCATGCAGGAAATCGTGGATCAAGTTTTGGAGGTAACAGCTGGTTTCTGGATTTGCACGCTGTGTGTGTGTGTGTGTGTGTGTTTGTGTGTGTGTGAATTTTGAGGCCAGAGGCCCCTGCATCAGCCCCGGCCTTCGAGAAACACGCCGCAAGCCGACCTCGAAGTCAACCTCCGTCACTTTGTGGCCTAGGACGTTCCTTTTGGGGTGCGTTTCCCAATTATGCGGTGCTGTTCTTCCCTCCCATCCCGGATTCTTGAATCTCTTTGCACGCTCACTGTCGGTGTCACACACTCTTTTCTCCAGGAGGATTTTGATCAGGAGCAGCTCTCGGTCCTGGCGTCCTGCTTACAGGAGCTGTTCAAAGCTCATTTCCGCGGGGAGGTTTTGCCCGAAGAAATCACGGAAGAGTAAGCGCCGGGAAAACGGGGTAGTCGATCCTCCGTCTATTTGCTTGTGTGGGATAGTCGATCCCCTGTCTTGCCGCATGTACAGGATAGTTGATCCTCTGTCTTGTTGCATGTACAGGATAGTCGATCCCCTGTCTTGCCACTCGTGCAGGATAGTCGATCCCCTGTCTATCTGTTTGTGTGGGATAGTCGATCCTCTGTCTTGCCGCCGCATCTACAAGATAGTCGATCCTCCATCTTTCCATTCGTGCTCTTGATTTTTGTGAGAATGAGCCAGGAGGAATCCTGGTTTGTTTACGTCCCAAAAACCACACAGATCTCTCTTTTTTTAAATATTTTTGCACAGATCTCTGGAAGAATCCGTCGGGAAGCCGCTTTACTTAATATTTAGGTAAGTCTCCTTCCGTTCATTCCTTTATTAGATTTTTATCCTGTACTTTATAAGTAACTCAAGGTGGTGAACAGATCCAAACCTGCCTTCCTCCTCCTATTTTCTACCACAATAACAATAACCCTGTGAGGTGGGCTGAGGGAGAAGGACTGGTCCAGAGTCACCCAGCTGGCTTTCGTGCCTAATGCAGAACTAGAACTCCCAATCTCCTGGTGGTTGGCCCGAAATCACTCAGCTGACTTTCATGGGGCAGGTGGGACTAGAACTCCCAGTCTCCTGGTGATTGGCCCAAAGTCACCCAGCTGACTTCCATGCCTAAGGCAGGTCTAGAACTCCCAGTCTCCTAGAAATTGGCCCCAGAGTCACCCAGCTGGCTTTCGTGCCTAAGGTGGGACTAGAACTCCCAGTCGCCTGGTGATTGACTCAAAGTCACCCAGTTGACTTTCATGCCTAACGTGGGAACTAGAACTCCCTGTCTCCCGTTGATTGGCCCAGAGTCCCCCAGCCAGCTTTCGTGCCTAAGGCGGGACTAGAACTCCCCGTCTCCTGGTTTCTCGGTTAGCACCTTAAACCACTACCCCGAAGGATCTCTCCCTCCTGCTCCTCCTGTCCTTCCTTCCTTCCGTGTCTCAACCTTGCGGGAGGACACCGGGGTTTGCACGCGGGTGTGAGAGACCCCGCGCCCGCCGCTTACCTCCCCCCCTCCCCCCCCGTTTTCAGGAACCTCTGCCAGATGCAGGAAGACAACAGCAGCTTCTCTGTCCTGCTGGACGTCCTCTCAGAACTCTACCAGAAGCAGCCCAAGATCGGCTACCACCTGCTCTACTACTTAAAAGCCAGGTATTGGGGGGGGGGCTCTACGGGCGGGGGGAGTGGGGGGACCCCCGCCCTCCGGAGCGAGGGAGAGCGAGGGGGTCCGAGAGAGCCCCCTCGAATGTCCCCCGGGTCGAACTCCCCTCCCTCCCCGCCCCTTCTTTAGCAAAGCGGCCGCCGGGAAGATGAACCTGTACGAGTCCTTCGCTCAGGCGACTCAGCTAGGCGACCTTCACACCTGCCTGATGATGGACATGAAGGCCTGTCAGGAGGACGACATCCGGCTCCTCTGCTACCTCACGCCCTCCATATACACGGAGGTGAGGGGACACGGACACACACGGACACACCCCGGGGAGGGCGCGAGAGACACCCCCCCTGCTTTGGAAGGGAGGCAGGGGAAGGCTGTTTGGTGGGGTCTTTCTTCTTTCTTTCTTTCTTTCTTTCTTTCTTTCTTTCTTTCTTTCTTTCTTTCTTTCTTTCTTTCTTTCTTTCTTTCTTTCTTCTCCTCCTCCTCCTGCCTTTCATCCTTCCCCTTCATTTCCTTCCCTTTCTCTTTTTCTTTCTCTTTCTCTTCCCCTCTTTACCTCTTCCTTCCCTTCCTTCCCTCTCTCCCTGCCTCCTTTTGTTTCCCTTCTCCTCTACTTCCTTCCTTCCTTCCCTCCTAATCCCCCCTAATTGCTCACTCCTGTAATCCTTCCTTCCTTCCATCCATCCATCCATTCATCCTTCCTTCCTTCCTCCCTTCCCTCCCCCTCTTCCCTAATCCAATCTCCCTCCCTCCCTCCCTTCCTTTCCTCCTAATCCCCCTAATCCCCTCCCTCCTCTAATCCATCCTTCCTTCCCTCCCTCCCTCCTTTTGCGTTCCCTGGCCATCTTCTTTCCCCTCCTCCATGTTTGCCTTCCTCCTCTTCTTCCTTCATTTCCTCCTCTTCCTCCTCCTCCTAACAAAATAAACCTTTTGTCTCCAAAATCAGGGAAGAACCACGCCCTGTCCCCCCCTCCCTCCCTCCCTCCCTCCCCCAAATACAGACATTTTCTACAAGGGAAGGTTTATTTCTGACCCATGGCTTCTCGGCTGCTTCAACCCCCCCCCCTCCTCCCCGACCTTGGTGGTCTCCGCTCTCATTCTCCCTTCTCTTTCCTTCCAAGTTCCCCGATGAGACCCTCCGAAGCGGGGAACTGTTAAACATGATTGTCGCCGTCATCGATTCAGCGCAGGTAAGGCCCACCACCGGAAGAGAAGAGAGAGGCCCCTCCCTCCCCCCAAAGAGGAGACCTTCACCCCAAACTGGGCAGGGGGGAAGACCACAAAACCCATCCTCGCTTGGCTTCATTGGTCTCCCCTGGTGCATTCCCCTCCCCTCCCCCCTTTCTGTTTCTTTCACAGCTCCAGGAACTGGTGTGTCACGTCATGATGGGGAATTTGGTGATGTTCCGGAAAGATTCGGTCCTTAATATTCTGAGTGAGTCAATCGGGAGGGGCATCCGGAACGGCATTGGCTTTTTTACCCCCTGAGTGGCCGGCGGGAGCGATCTCGGCCAAGGAAGGGCAGGCTGAGGAGGAGGTCGCCCATTTGGACTTCAACTCCCAGAATCCTCAGCGGTCGCTTCTTGGCCCGTTCTGACCTAGGCATCCTTAAAAAGCATAAATCACGCAATCTTAGTTCCCGTCCCCCCCAAAACCCCTCTTTTATTTAAACGGCTGTGAATTGTGGTCACGATTCACAAATAATCTGCGAAGAGTCGGACAGACGTCTGCTCGAGTTGCCGCAGTCTTTCAGGGGAATGTTGATAAAGCGCCCGCCTTGATCTCCCTTGAAACGCTGCCGGAGACCGAGTTGCCAGCTAGTTTTGCAAGGTTAGCACAGAGTCAAACACAAAGTCTCAGAGGTTGAACCGACTAGATGAACTAAATCGCTTCCCGCAACGGCTCACGTCCCGTTTGCTCCTCTTTTGTGTCTTAAGGGAGGGGCCAATCATCTCCAAGCCTTACTCCTGAGTCGCCCCTTTTTGTCTTAATTATTCTTGCCTTCTGGGTCAGCAGGTGTGTGTGTGTGTTATTGTGGTGTTTTGTGTTGAATTGTGTCTTTTATCAACTTGGCTTCCTTTCAGCTTTTTTTTTTGTGTCGTTCCCCCCACCCCACCCCACCCCTCCAGTTCAGAGCTTGGAGTGGGAGACCTTTGAGCAATATTGCACCTGGCAGCTTTTCCTGGCACACAACATTGCCCTGGAGACCATCATCCCCATCCTTCAGCACCTCAAGTACAAAGGTGAGCTCCCTTAAAGGGTGCCCGCCGGATACCCATCTCCGGCCCAGCAAAGAGGGTGTGTGTATGTGGAAACCGCGAGATCCTTAACCTACACAAAGCTTTGTGTTGGTTTTTCGAAAGCTCTCCCTGGAGAGAAATGCAAGGAAGTCTCGACTTAGGACGGGGTGGGAGTCGCTTAATGAGCGTTCGGGGTTGCGACGGACCTGTCTGAAATGAATTAGGATCCAATTTTGGGGAATTGGGACAGACAGACAGAGAGAGAGGAGAGAGAGAGGAGAGAGAGAGAAAGAGAGGAGAGAGAGAGAGGAGAGAGAGAGAGAGATGGTTGTTTATAACTCTATGCTAATATAATTAATAGGATCATAAATAAACCAGCATAATTATAAACGTGCTTGGAATCATTCTGTTATTTTATCGTTATTACTATCCATATATATGTTACTTTCCCCCCCTCCCCTCCTGTGAAATGGTATGCCCCGTATTTGAAATCCGTATATAAATAAATAAAAATGTGACCTATAAAAAGTAAAAATAAAATATTTTCCCAGCTCTGACTTGGCCTAGATTAGGGGCTGTGCTTGGATTATTATTATTTTTTAATATATAAAGTTTTTATTTTTAATTTTTCCCATTTTCGTAGCATACGACCCCGCGTATCCTATTACACAGCCAGCACCGTATTGCATTATTAAATGTTTACATCCATTCGTCTTGCCATCAACTCCCCCCCAAAAAACAATGATTGGCTCTTCTGCTCTCCGTACGCCACATTTATCCATCACTTTCTTCTCCCTCTCTCCTCCTTCTCCTCCTTTCTTCCCTCCGTCATCCTTCTCTTCTCTACTTCCCCTTCCTCTCTTATTGTTTTTTTAAATGGCTTTTTTCCTAAATAATAAAAACAAAACTGCTTTTTCTCTTCTTTACAGAGCATCCCGAGGCTCTCTCCTGCCTCCTTTTGCAACTGCGGAGGGAAAAGTACGTATTTCGAACTCCTGGCCCGTTCAATTCTTCCCGCAGACGGAGAGAAAGAGCAGCGAAGAATCCCATTTTTTGCGACCGGAATTGAGACTTTTTTCTCGTCTAAATTGGTGCTTGGCTTATGACAAATCACTTAGCGACCGTTTTTGAAGTGACACCGTCTCCCCAAAAGGGGGTTTATGACCGTTTCTCACACTTACGACCTTTTTTTAGCCTCCCCGGTGATCAGAATTCAGTTGCCGCTCAGCAACTCGTATTTATGACGGATTGTAGTGTCGCGTGGTCCTCTTTACGAACGTACGATGAGCGAAGTCATTGGGGAAGCCTTATTCGCTTTACCACTGTGTGACTCACTTCACAACTGTGTCGGTTCGCTTAACGGCTGACCAGAAAGGCCGTAGAATGGGACAAAACTCACTTGACAGATGTCTCGCTTAGCAGCGGACATTTTTTTGCGGTCATAAGTCATAAGGTTTGGACTTCAACTCCCAGAATTCTCCAGGTTGGCTGGGAGGGGGATTCTGGGAGTTTGAAGTCCAAATGGCCAAAGGTTTTCCCCCCTCCCCCCGTTTACTTGTGTCCTTGTGGGGGAGGGTGTCTGGGCGCTGTCACTGAAGCGGTGTGCTTTGCCGCAGGCCGACGGAAGAGATGGTGAAAATGGTGCTGAGCCGGCCGTGTCATCCGGACGACCAGTTCACCACCAGCATCCTCCGGCACTGGTGCATCAAGCACGAAAACCACCTCATCGAGCACATCAAGTCCCTCCTGATCAAGAACAACAGCCTCCCCCGCAAGCGCCAGAGGTGGGATCTCTTCTCCTCTCTCCATTACATCTCTCTCTCTCTTACCTCTCACCAGATCTCTCTCCCTCTTCCTCTTCCTCTCCCTCTCTATGTATAAAGAGAAAGAGCATTGTCTGAAGACATTTTCTATCTATCTGCCTCTATCTGTCTATCTCTCTGTATTTATATCTATATATATACCTATCACTATATCTTATCTATCTATCATCTATTTATCTATCATCTCTATGTATCTATATCTACATCTATCACTCTATATCTTATCTATGTATCTATCATCTATCTATTTATCTATCTATATCTATCTATCTAGCTATCTAGCTATCTGTCTATCTATCTATCATCTCTATGTATTTATATCTACATCTATCACTCTGTATCTTATCTATCTAGCTATCTTCTATCTATCTCTATCTCTAGCTATCACTCTATATCTTATCTATCTATCTATCTATCTATCTATTTATATCTATCTATATCACTATCTTATCTATTATCTATTTATCTATATCTATCTATTTTACTATATCTTTATCTGTCTATCTCTATGTATTTACCTATATCTATATCTATCACTCTGTATCTTATCTATCTATCTATGTATTTATATCTATATATCACTATCTATCTATCTATCTATCATCTATCTATCTCTAGCTATCACTATATCTTATCTATCTATCTGTCTATTTATATCTATATCACTATATTTTATCTATCATCATCTATCTATCTATCTATCTATCTATCTATCTATCTATCTATCTATCTATCATCTATCTATGTATTTATATCTATATCTCACTAATTCCTATCTATCTAACTATCTCATCTATCTAATCTCTTATCCATCTCATATGTGTATATCTATCTATTCTATTCTATGTATCTATATATCTATCTATATCCTATCTCTATCTAATCTCTATCTATCTTTCTATATTTATTTATCTATCATCTATCTCTATCTAATCTATCTTTCTATCTATCTATCTCTATATCTATAGCTATCTATATTTCTCTATCATCTATCACTCTATCACTCAATCACTCTATCTATCTAAATATTTCTCTCTGTCTTTCTACCTATTATCGTCATCTACCTATCATACATCATCTCTCTCTTACTCAATAAAATGTTAAACTGGCATTTATAATTTCTCTCTCTCTCATCTACATATCTACTCTATATCTATCAATACAATTTTAAACTTAGAATCTGGCACTTTTTTTAGTTGTTAAAAGATTTAAAAACGTTAAAGAGCAGGAGGGACATCTAGTGGTAAATGTTTATTTTCCAGTGTGGGGAAAATTGCCTTTTCCTCCATTCTCTCGTTCTTTCTAGTATGGTCATTTACTTTCTATTAGAAGCACTTTTATAACTTCCTCCCTTTTCCTTTTCCTCCCCCTCCCCTTCCTTCTCTCCTTCCCTCTTCTCTTTCTTTCTTTCTTTCTTTCTTTCTTTCTTTCTTTCTTTCTTTCTCTCTTTCTTTTTTCCTTTCTTATCTGTTATCTATCATCTGTCTATATCTATCATTCCCCCCTCATTATCTAATCATTCTTTTGCCCCTTTTTCACTTATTTTGTTCCCTTACTTTTCTTTCCCCCCCTCCCCAAACTTCTCCTTCTTTTTATTCCTTTTCTCTTTCTTTCCTAAAATCACACCCCTCTCTCTCTCTCTCTAAACAAGAATCAAAGCCAGGGAAGAGAGGGAGGGAGGCAAAGAAGGAGGGGTGGGCTGGGGGTTTGCCCCTGGTGGGGGTCACTTTGAAAAGACGGTGGGGAGAGGAGGGGGCGCTTCCCTGGTGCCCCTAACCCCCCCCTCTCCCGCTGCTCTCAGCCTCCGCAGCTCCAGCAGCAAACTGGCCCAGCTGACTCTGGAGCAGATCCTGGAACATCTGGATAACCTCCGCCTGAATCTGACCAACACCAAGCAGAGCTGTAGGTCGAGGCCGGGGGGGTGGGAGTGGCACATAGGCCTTGGGGTTGGGGGGTGCCGATGCTGTCTCAGAGGGGGGGGTGTTTCTGCAATCCTACCCTTTTTTCTCCCCCTTGAAAAGAGCCAGGGAAACGTCACAACCTCCCATCGATCCCCATCAGATTAGAGCTGGAAGGGACCTTGGAGGTCTTCTAGTCCAACCCCCCCCTCCTCTTTGGGGGCAGCCCCGCCTAAATATTGTCCCTCTGCCATCATCATCCCCCCCCCCCAAAAAAAATTATTCCCTGGAGTGGCCAAATCCAACTCTTGCAACCGTTCCTCCTTAACGTTTTCATCTCCGGCCGCTTCCTCTTCCAACAGCTCCTCACTTTTTTCTAATGACCCCCCCCACTTTCCCCAAGGCCCCCTTTCTCACGACCCCCCCATTTTCCTTCCAGTTTTCAGCCAGCCCCCCATCCTCCAGTCTCTGCAGCACGTCCAGTGCAGCTGTGACGAAGCCCACAAAATGAAGTGAGTAAGACAGGAGGGGTTTTGGGGTGGGGACGACAGATAGATTCCTGGCTGACCCAGCCAGGAAACTCTGGGGGAGACACCTCCCCCCCATGACCCTTTTCTCTCTCTCTCCCCCCCCCCTTTGCCCCAAAAGGTTCAGCGACCTCTTCTCCCTGGCCGAGGAGTACGAGGACTCGTCCAGCAAGCTACCCAAGAGCCGACGGAAGGCTGCCCTCTCCAGTCCCCGTAGTCGGAAGAACGCGGCCCAGCAGCCCCCCAACAACGAGGAGGAGTCGGCCTCCAGCAGCGCCTCGGTGAGTTGGAGGCAGCAGCGGAAGGGCCCAGGGAGGAGGGCCTGGGATGGCCAAGAAGAGGTGGGGAAGGGGGGGGAAGGAAATGGGAAGGGTCTCGGGAAAGAGGGGTAGGGGGACACACAGGGGGGAGGGCAGGGGGCGGTCTGGTCCTCTTTGGGGGTCTGGGAGATTTGGAAGGGGGATGAGCGGTTTCAGAGAGAGAGAGAGAGAGAGAGAGAGAGAGAGAGTGAGTACTGGAGGGGAGGGAGGAAAGGAAGGAATAAAGAAGGATAGGAATGAAAATTTGTTTGTTTTATTGCATTTATATGGAAGGGAGGGAGGAAGGAAGGAAGGAAGGGAGGGAGGAAACAGGGTGGATAATGAAAGTGAAGGAGGCAAGGAAGTAATGGAGGGGAAGGGAAAGAAGGAAGGAAGGAATAGAAAAGAGATGGAGGGACAGAAAGAAGGAGGAAAGGTAGGAAGGAAAGGAAGGAAGGATTAGAGAAGGGAAGGAAGGAGAAAACAGGGTTGAGAAGGAAAGTGAAGGAGGGAAGGAAGGAATAGAGGGGAAGGAACAGAGAAGAGATGGAAAGGAAGGAAGGAAGGAATAGAGAAGAGATCGAGGGACAGAGAAGGAAGGAGGGAAGTAGGAAGGAAGGAAAGGAAGGAAGGATTAGAGAAGGGGAAGGAAGACAATCGGTAGACAGGCAGCAGCATAGGAGATTCCTCCCTCCCCTTCCAATTTCCTGTCCCCTTGTAAACCTTAGATTTTGGGGAGGGGGGGCTGCAATGCCCACAGAGACCCCCCACTCCTTCCACCTAGGCTTATTTTCCTCCTCTTCCTCCTCTTCCTCCTCTTCCCCCCCTCCAGGAAGAGGAAGACGCCAAACCCAAACCCACCAAGCGGAAGCGGAAAGGATCTTCGGCTGTTGGCTCAGACAGCGACTGAGCGGTGGGCGTGGGGAGGGGGGGGCGCGTGCGAGGGTCCTGGTGGCGGGACCCACCCCTGTGCCGTCCCCCCCACCCCCCCTCAAAGCCTCCCTTCGGAGCAAGGGACTGCCCAGCCAAACCCCCCCTCCCCAGATCGAATCAGGTCCGGACAGGCGGACGGACGGACACACTAACGCCGGAGAAGGACGGACGGGACTCCGGAGGGATGCTCTCTTCCTCCCTCCTGGTGTGGGGGGGTTTCCTCGGAGCGTCGGGGGTCGTCTCCATGTCTCCCCCTCCAAAAAAAGTGGGTGCCACACCGCCAAGTTGTGGGGCAGCGGCAGCAGCGACGAAGGGAAGGAAAGCAGATCAAGCTCCGTTTTTGGGATGTAAATAAATCCCCCCCCCCTCTCTGAACTGCTGTGATCTCCTGTTGGTGCTTCTCCCAAGGAAAACTTGGAGTGGGCAGGGGGAGGGCTTCCTTTTTTTGGGTGAGTGGGGGGAGTGCTGGGGAGCTCTCCCCCCTCCCCAGACCTGATTTCTCTCGCTCTCTCTTGTTCGCTTCCAATAAAAAGGCATTTTATTCTTGCGTTCGCTTGGTCCAGCCGAGTGGTCCCCCATCTCCCCCCCCTCATCGCAGCCTTGGAGACCCCCTCCCCTCTGCCCCTCCTCATCTCCCTCCCCCCCCAATTCATGGGTGGGTGGGAGGGAAGGACCCAAAACCTCCAGGAACGAAAGAAAACTCTCCTGTTTTGAAACCGTCCGGGATGAAAAAAAGAGACTTTTAAGTGGGGTTTTTTTTTTTGGGGGGGAAATAAAAGCTGGCAATTTGGGGAGGGGGTGTTTTTTTGGGGGGGGGAGTTGCTGTTTTGTCTTGTTTTTTGGGGGAGGGTTGTGGTGTTTTGTGTGTGTGGTTTTCGAATGTTCAAATATTTGACTTTGGCTTGGTGGTATCGGGATTGTTTTGTCATCTATTTTCTCTGAATTTCTCTTTCTCTCCTTCCCTCTCTTTTTTTCTTTCTCTGTTTTGTTCTCTCCTTTCTTTCACTCTCTTTTCTCTTTCTTTCTGTCTCTTTTTCTCTCTCCTTCACTCTTTTTCTTTCTCCTTTGCTTTCTTTCACTCCTTCCCTTTCTTTCTTTCACTCTTTTTGCTTTTGCTCATTCACTCTTCTCCTTCCCTCTTTCTTTTTCTGTCTCTCTCCCTCCTTCACTTTTTCTTTCTCTTTTTCTGTCTCTCTCACTCTTCTCCTTCCCTATTTTTCTTTGCTCTTTTCCTTCACTCTTCTTTCTGTCTCTCCCTCTCTTCTTTTTCTTTCCTCTTTCACTCTTCTCCCTTTTTCTGTTTCACTTTTTCTTTTTCTCTCCCTCTTTCTTTTGCTTTCTCTTCCACTCCTCTCCTTCCCTTTTTCTGTCTCTTTTTCTTTCCTTCTTTTCCTCTCTCCTCTTTCTCTTTTGCTCTTTCTGTCTTCTCTTTTTTGTCTCTTTTCTCTTCCTCTTTACTTTTTTCCTTTCTCTTCACTCTTCTCCTTCCCTTTCTTTTTCTGTCTTTTTCTCTCTGTCTTTCAGTCTTTCACTTTTTTCTTTCTTTTACTCCTTCTCCCTTTCTTTCCTCTCTCTTTCCCTTTTGCCCTCCTCTTTCTTTCTTTCTTCCTTCTTTCTTCCTTCTTTCTTTCTTTCTTTCTTTCTTTCTTTCTTTCTTTCTTTCTTTCTTTCTTTCTTTCTTTCTTCCCTCTCTCTCTCTCCCTCCCTCCCTCCCTCCCTCTCTCTCTCTCTCTCTCTCTGTATCTCAGTATCCGAGTCCAACGGAGCCCCTAGCACCAGAAGCAGTCTATCCCTAAATTATTCCACCCCTTCCAATATTATTTCCCTCTGCCAAATTTCTCCCCAGGGGCCAAGTCAGCCAACTTTCACGGAACATTTAGTCCTGTCCCAACATTTCCTGGATCAGAAAAACAAGATTTAAAAGAAATCCCAGCTGCCTCCCCCTCCCCGCCACCGAGTTAGGGAAGGAGGCTGCTACGGTCATAAGTGTGAGGACCAGTCACAAGTCCCCTTCCTGGGAGCGGGCGGGTGGGGAGAACCAATTTAGCTAATCAACCATCCTTTTAAAGCTTGTTCTTCTTTAACCCAGATGCTGATCCTGGCTTGTTTTTTTTTACCCCTCCCCACCTAAGTCTGAAATTTTATTATTATTTTTAAAAATGGGAGTTTTGGGTGCTTCGGAAAACCCGAAATAAACTTTCTGAGGCTTGTTTTTGTCCTCGTTTTGCAGCCGTTCCGGCTCTTCCTGGTCTTTGTGGCCGGAGGGCAAAAAACAAGGGTGCTTGGTTGCCAACTCCTTTGGGTGTGTTGTGTGTTGTGCTTCAACATCTGGAATTCATAGGGGATGGAGGGGGAAGGGAAAGATCCGGGGAATTGGAAATTTCAGCTTTGCAAAACTAGGGGAAAAGTTTTAAGGCCGGGAAACCACGATGGATGGTCTTTTTTTTGGCAGGGATTAAGCAGGGATTAATGGGTTAATCAGGGGTTTAATCGCAGCCCTGCCAGGAATGACGTCATGGCTTTTGTCCTTTTTTGGGGGGTGGGCAGGGGAGATGCCCAATGGGCTTGCTGTGGTTTGCAAGGGGGGGGGGGGTTGGATTTGATCAGGCCCAGTTCAAGGGGGTCCTGAGCAGGGGAGGATGGGGCTGGGAGGATGGGCTGGGGATTAGAGGCCGGGGCATCCCTCCCACGCGTGACTCTGAGCAGGGCAGGGGCGTGGCGTGGGGGGGAAGGCGTGGCTTGGAGCGCTTCGGAACGTTAATAACGGGGCTCCTAATAATAAAGACACAGAATAATAACCATAAAATTCATTAACAAGGTTTATTTTATTTTCTGCCTGCGATCCCGATATTGTCCACAGGAGGGCACACGTTTAGAAAGTCTTATGATGACTTCAATGCTAGCTCTAAGGGACTGAAAAGTGTGCCCTCCTGTGGACAATATCGGGATCGCAGGCAGAAAAGAAAAACCTTTTAAATGGGTTTTATGGTTATTATTATACGCGTCACTCTGAGCAGGGCAGGATGGGCAGGGGCGTGGCGTGGGGAGGAGAAGGCGTGGCTTGGAGCGCTTCGGAACGTTGGCGGCGTCAGGAGGGGCGTGGCCGGTATATAAGCGGCGGGCGTGGCGGTCTCCGCCTCATTCGCGCCGGAGCCTCGCGGCGGATGTGACCGCTTCGCTGCGGCCTTTGCACGTTGGTGCAGCTGCGGCCGCTGGACGAGCAACCGGTAAGCGTGCATGTGCGGAGGGGGCGAATGCGGCTTCATTTTAACCCTTGCACTTTTTTTTCCCATTGCTAAATTTTGCTTTTGGTTTGGAAAAGCGCGGAAATTGTCCAAAAAAGCAGCGCCGTGTTGGGAAAAAGTGCTGGGAAGTGACGTGCATATATATATATATGTGTGTGTGCTTTGCTATTATGGTTATTTTATCGGTTAACCATCTTGCAAAAACCGCTATATGAGGAGGGTTGGAAGAAATATCCATCTTGGTTAGTTCCGAGTGGGGAGAAAGACGCCGGAAACATGGAGATGGATTGGAAAGATGGTTTATGGATGGACGGGACCGCTTAGGTTTGAGGTCCTGGGTAGCTGAGCACATGGAGGAGAGCGGGGGGGTCTTTATAGCCTCTCTTGGGCCTTTTGCCCTTCCTCAGACTCCCATGGGGGCTACGCAGGGGTCATAGCTCACTTTTGAGGCTGTCTGAATGAAGTTTGATGGCAGCATGGGCTCTTTGAGGGGTTTCCTTTCAGATTTCTATTTCTCCTTTAGGGGAAATGTAATAAATATTGCTCAAAGCAATAGTCATTCTAGGAGAGGGGCGGGGGCGAACTTTCGACAGTAGAGTTTCTCTACCTACCAACTTGACAAGGGTGGTGGGGTTAATTGGCCAAAGGAATGAGGAGAAGAGCCCTCCTTAAGGGAGATGGGCCAAAGGTTCACAGCAGAAGACACTGGGCACCACAAACGGCACCAAGGGAAGGGAAGGAAGTCCACACCTCAGCTTTGGAGTCAATCCCTCTTTCCATCAGCTATTTTTGGGGTTGGGGTGGGGGAAAGTCTAAGGCCAAGTCAACTGTGGGTTGAGTTCTGGAATACAACATTTGCTCCTTCAGATTGAAGGATTGGAGGTTGTCTTCTCTTCCACTAACTCTGGGGGTGTTTTTTCTTCTTCTCCCCTTTCAATGCCAGATATGGGAAGGCATCGACATAGAGACCAAGATGCACGTCCGCTTCCTCACACTGGAACCCATGGCGCTCTGCTACTGACAGCGGAGGAGTAGCTGCAACTGGGTGGCGGGAGGCTTTGGAGGAGATGGCCGGGAGCTTGTTTGGGTGGGTGGGAGGAAGGGAGGGCCATGTGCCTGATGGAGCTGCAGCCACAGATCCACGAACTTCAGACCCATCTGGACCAGCCACATGGATTCCCCATCTTCAGTTGAAGACCAACTTTCTGGCTTCCAGTAAAAGGACTTTCGTTCTGATGCAACGTTGTAGTGCTTGATATATTTGTGCAGTTGTGTTTTACTTCTAGTTTCCTGGGCTGAGATAAGCCACCCCCCAAACACCAACAGGAGTCCTTGCTCCAAGTCAGAAGGGGGGGGGGGGGGCTATCCCTGCCCATGGCAAGTTAGCTTTTGGGGCGAATGGCTATATATATTACAGGCAATCCTTGACTTAATGACCACAATTCTGAGTCCAATTGTTCCTAAGTGAGACATTTTGTTACAAGGCAATTTTAGGCCCAATTTACATGTATGTATGTATGATGTATGTGTGTGTATGTGTGTATCTGTGTATGTATGTACATACACACAAACCGCAAATGTGAAAAACTAATGTTACATTTTTTTGGTGCTGTTGTGACTTCAGTCACTAAATGAACTCTTTTTTAAGTCGAGGATTACCCGTGCTAGCTTTTTAGTAGTAATATATATAGGCATTCTTTTATGTACATATTAGCATTTAGTACAGATAGTTCTATTTATGTACTAAAATATGCTATTATGCACATATGTATATGTATATATATATACACACACAGAGAGAGAAATGGGCATAATTAGTCTGGTCTTGGAATGAACTAATTATGCTAACAAGTCTGCCTGTGTATAGATATATAGATATATAAGCCCCAACGTTCCGCTTCTCATCCAAGAAGCTTCTTCAGTTCTGACTGAATGGTGGGAAATGGAAGGATTTATATTCTTTGCATTCGTCTGGTCCTTAGCTCTCTTGAGGGTTCTTGAGGCCACTTGGGGTTTTTTATCCGTACCCTCGGGGTCACCAGAATCAGGGTGCAAATGGGTGTTGGACCTTCGTGGGACTGCCGAAAGGACCGTGTTGGAGACAGGAGGTAAGTGGTGTCATATCCCTCCCCCCCCGTTGAGAGTTATTCGGTTTTAACACAGATGGGATCTGTGACCCCTCTTTCAAACCAGCCGTCCTCTCTGGCTAAATTGTGGACTTTGCTATCTTTGTCTTTCAAATGCAGATGGACTGCTGAATCTTGTCCTGGTGGGTTTGTTCTCCCACGTTGCGCCACGCGAATGTGAAGTGGTGCTTTTGTTTCCCCCCAATGTACAGATCTGTACGTGTCACGCTGCATATATTGCATTGCTCGGTTTGCGTCTGAGCATTTTATCCCTTGGGGTGAACAAGCTTCTGCCTTAGTGTAGTGTTTCTCAAACCTTGGCAACAGTTAAGACAGGAGAACTTCAACTCCCAGAATTCCTTTTTTTTTAATTTAAACAGTTTTTTTTAATTGAACACAAATTAAAACATTGGACATGGTGTCACCGTCCTTGGCAAAATCTATGCCATACATACTAATTGTGGGATAGCCACCGGTTCTGAGGCCTTCTTTAATGTTTTAGTTCTTCTTTTCCACCTTTGATGGCAGGCAAACCTTCAGCCCAGGAGTGTAGACTCCCATGGTTTTGCTCCAGTGGCTGGTGAGAATAAATTGGGCTTTCTGTAGACTTCAGCGTTGCAAAGGTGAATCTTGCCGTGGTGGATTTGTTCTATGTTGTGCCAGGCGTTTGTGAAGTGGTGGTTTTATTCACAAACACATGTCAACAACATAGGAAAACAAACCCATCAGGCCAAGATTCAGCAGTCCATCTGTCTATGGCAGGGCTGTCCAAACTTGGGGATTTTTAAGACGTGTGGACTTCAACTCCCGGAATTCCGAGAGTTGAAGTCCACAAGTCTTAAAAATCCCCAAGTTTGGACACCCCTGGTCTGTGGAGACTCCCGTCACCCAGGTCATGGTTGTTCCAAAGCTGCTTTTTTCAAGAGGCAACTGGACTTTCTGGTTTTTCTTTGAAGACTTTTTGCTTCTCATCCAAGCAGCCTCTTCAGTTCATCACTTCCACTGAAGAAGCTTCTTGGATGAGAAGCGAAATGTCTTCCAAGGAAAAACGAAGGAAGCCAGTTGCCTCTTGAGAAAAGGCACCTTTGGAAGAGAAGTCCACCTGCATTTGAAAGACGAAGGTCAGTCTTCTGAAGAGAGCAAAGTCCATATTCCGGACAGAGAGGAACACTGGTTTGAAAGGGGCCAACGAGGACATGTGTTTTAAAACCGAACAGCTTGCTCTCAATAAAGGAGGATGGATACGATGCTACCTCTCCTGCCTCCGACACGGTCCTTTCATCAGTCCCACAAAGGTCCCACACCCATTTGCACCCTGATTCAGGATACAGATTAAAAAAAAACCCAAGTGGCCTCAAGGACTCTCAAGACAGCTAACGACCGACCTTTGGAGTGCTAACGACCGGATGAGTGCCAAGAATATAAATCTTCCCATTCCCCCACCATTCAGTCAGAACTGAAGAAGCTCCTTGGATGGGAAGCGGGGCGGCAAAAAAAAAAAAAACCAAAATCCAAAACATAAGCACCTACCCCCACGCACACACATTCCACTGCATTCAAGTCACAGAGTGTCCGGGACATTGCCATTTTAGGATATACCCCCCC
Organism: Natrix natrix natrix; assembly: GCA_029891615.1. Classification (NCBI taxonomy): domain Eukaryota; kingdom Metazoa; phylum Chordata; class Lepidosauria; order Squamata; family Natricidae; genus Natrix; species Natrix natrix. The sequence continues at coordinate 727,773 of JAKRSK010012080.1, forward strand.
CTATTACCATGTGTGTCTGTGTACATTAACACATACATACGCTCACCTAGGCTCAGATCTAGTGGGTTGCTTCCTAATAGAACTTAGCCTATATTATTCTATGTGTCTGTCTCTTAAAGTCATCATAAGGCTTTCTAATAATAAAGACACAGAATAATAACCATAAAATTCATTAAAACGGTTTATTTTATTTTCTGCCTGCGATCCTGATATTGTCCACAGGAGGGCGCACTTTTCTGTCCCTTAGCGTTAGCATTGAAGTCATCATAAGGCTTTCTAAACACAGAATAATAACCATAAAATTCATTAAAAAGGTTTATTTTATTTTTTCCCCGCGATCCCGATATTGTCCACAGGAGGGCGCACTTTTCTGTCCCTTAGCGTTAGCATTGAAGTCATCATAAGGCTTTCTAAACGGGTTACGGCTTTTGGATCAGGGACAGAAAAGTGCGCCATCTGGTGGACACTAAAAATTCCCACGATACCGGTGTTGTCCTCAAGAGGGCGCACTTTTCTGTCCCTGATCCAAAAGCCGTAACCCGTTTAGAAAGCCTTATGATGACTTCAATGCTAACGCTAAGGGACAGAAAAGTGCGCCCTCTTGTGGACAATATCGGGATCGCGGGGAAAAAATAAAATAAACCTTTTTAATGAATTTTATGGTTGTTATTCTGTTTAGAAAGCCTTATGATGACTTCAATGCTAACGCTAAGGGACAGAAAAGTGCGCCCTCTTGTGGACAATATCGGGATCGCGGGGAAAAAATAAAATAAACCTTTTTAATGAATTTTATGGTTGTTATTCTGTTTAGAAAGCCTTATGATGACTTCAATGCTAACGCTAAGGGACAGAAAAGTGCGCCCTCTTGAGGACAACACCGGTATCGTGGGAATTTTTAGTGTCCACCAGATGGCGCACTTTTCTGTCCCTGATCCAAAAGCCGTAACCCGTTTAGAAAGCCTTATGATGACTTCAATGCTAACGCTAAGGGACAGAAAAGTGCGCCCTCTTGTGGACAATATCGGGATCGCGGGGAAAAAATAAAATAAACCTTTTTAATGAATTTTATGGTTGTTATTCTGTTTAGAAAGCCTTATGATGACTTCAATGCTAACGCTAAGGGACAGAAAAGTGCGCCCTCTTGTGGACAATATCGGGATCGCGGGGAAAAAATAAAATAAACCTTTTTAATGAATTTTATGGTTGTTATTCTGTTTAGAAAGCCTTATGATGACTTCAATGCTAACGCTAAGGGACAGAAAAGTGCGCCCTCTTGAGGACAACACCGGTATCGTGGGAATTTTTAGTGTCCACCAGATGGCGCACTTTTCTGTCCCTGATCCAAAGCCGTAACCCGTTTAGAAAGCCTTATGATGACTTCAATGCTAACGCTAAGGGACAGAAAAGTGCGCCCTCTTGTGGACAATATCGGGATCGCGGGGAAAAAATAAAATAAACCTTTTTAATGAATTTTATGGTTGTTATTCTGTTTAGAAAGCCTTATGATGACTTCAATGCTAACGCTAAGGGACAGAAAAGTGCGCCCTCTTGTGGACAATATCGGGATCGCGGGGAAAAAATAAAATAAACCTTTTTAATGAATTTTATGGTTATTATTCTGTGTCTTTATTATTAGAAAGCCTTATGATGACTTTAAGAGACAGACACATAGAATAATATAGGCTAAGTTCTATTAGGAAGCAACCCACTAGATCTGAGCCTAGGTGAGCGTATGTATGTGTGTTAATGTACACAGACGCACACAGCAATAGGTATATTCCCTAATATATGGTAATATGCTTATACATCTACATCAGGGGTGTCCAAACTTAGGAACTTTAAGACTTGTGGACTTCAACTCCCAGAATTCTGGGAGTTGAAGTCCACAAGTCTTAAAGTTCCCAAGTTTGGACACCCCTGATCTACATATTACCATACATTAAGGTGTGTATACCACTAAGGTTACGAGTTCTGGTCTCCAAAAGTAGAAGCAAGCCACCAGAGGGAAGCTACATTTTTGTTTTGGCGCCCTCTAGTGGCCTACCATGTTTTTGCAGCCTAGAGCTGGTAAGAGAGAGCAGTCTTTTTGAAACTTGGCAACTTCGAAGGGGCACGGCTTTCGACTCCCAAAATTACTTGGGAGTTGAGGTCCCCCACCTGCAAAACACCTGCCCTCGCTGGTATACACAATAATATACATCCGGCCACGTGTGTGCATTTCTTTCTTCTGTAGCTCCACTGGCCCATCCAGCAAAGGAGGCCTCCAAAAATGACTCGTGCTACATTTTTTTTTTTTGACCCAGCCAGCAGGAACTGGCATGGATAAGCCGGATCGGGCAAAGAACCTCGTGCTGCATCGAGTTAGATATGTACTACAACTCCCAGCGCCCTTAGGCAGCAAGGGTAAGAGGAAAGGTCGCAGGTTCGGCAGTCCTGGCGCAATCAAGGGGAAGTGCCAATGGAGCTGGAGGAGAAAGGATACTTACACACACGTGCTCGACTTACCTGTGGTGGAAGGGCCACGGAAGGCGTGGCAGGGCGTCCTCCGGATCTCCTCTTAATTTGGGGTTTCAAACACAAGCATCACTGACAATAAAAACAGCCATTTTTCAAGCACACCAACACCTGTTCCGAGACCATCGCTTAATAAAGATATTTTATTTACAAGAAAAAAGCTCCCAAAGCCCCATCTTTTCCAGGTGTTGCAGGTAGCTCTCCAGATATTGCAGGTAGCTCTCCAGGTGTTGCAGGTAGCATTGGTGCCAGCTCCAGAAAAGCAGTGTTGAACGCAGTGCAATTGAATGGAGCCCCTCCCTGCGGTCTCTGCCCATGTGGGCAGCAGCCCGTGTTCCTAACTCCTGGTTTTTGGGCTTCAGTCTTTATTACTACCTCCTGATTCTTACCTATCTATCGTGGTTCCTGTGGGCCATCATTTCTTCCATTCTACAGTGGTGTTGTTAGAAGTTTTGGGGAGATCCCATGTGCCCCTCTTTTGCTGCTGCCTGATGGGCCAGCCCAAGCCCTCCCAAGAGCTCTGCAGGAGCTCCATCCTTGGGGTTCCCCTTCTCCAGGGTCCAGCTTAGTTGGTCTTCCTCTTGGCCTGAAGGTGCTTTTTTTTTTCCCAAGAGGCCCCTGGACTCCCTTTCTCCTCGAAGACGTTTCGCGCCTCTCATCCTCGAAACGTCTTCGGAGAAACAAAACAAACCAGAAAGTCCAGCTGCCTCTTGAAAAGAAAAAAGGCCCCTTTGGGACAACCCTGGCCTGCATGACGGAGAATCTCCCCAGACATCTTGGTTCTCCCCTTCTTCCGGCGCTGCCTAGATGTTGTCATAGGGGACCACAAGGCCAATATTGTAGTTGTAGCCGGTCATTTCGTTGTAAGAGGAACGGCAGATAGGAAGGACGCTCTCGGCCACCAACTGGTCGATGGAAAACTCGTAGCCGTAGATGATGCCTCGGTGCCTGTTAGGAGAGAAGGGGAAAGAAAGTAAGCAGAATAGCAATAGCCCTTAGACTTATATACCGCTTTACAGTGCTTTTACAGCCCTCTCTAAGCGGTTGACAGAATCAGCCTCTTGCCCCCAACAATCTGGGTCCTCATTTTACCCACTTCGGAAGGAGGGAAGGTTGAGTCAACCTTGAGCCCTGTCAGGATAGAACTGCTGGCAATCAGCAGAGTTAGCCTGCAATGCTGCATTTTAACCACTGTGTATGCTGGATGGAGGATGGATGGAAGGAAGGAAGGAAGGAAGGATGGAAGGAAGGAAGGAAGGGAGAAGGTGAGGAGAGAGGAGAGAGAAGAGGGAAGGAAGGGAGGGGAGCAGAGAAGAAGAGAAGAGATTACAGAAGAGAACAGGGGTGGAGGGGAGGGAAGGGAAGGGAAGAGAAGAGGGAAGAGAAGAGGGAAGGGAAGAATGGAATGGAAAAAGAGAAGAGAAGACAAGAGAGAAGGGAAGGGAAGAGAAGAGGGAAGAGAAGAATGGAATGGAAAAAGAGGAGAAGAGAAGAGAGAAGGGAAGGGAAGAGGGAAGAGAAGAATAGAATGGAAAAAAGGAGAAGAGAGAATGGAAGGGAAGAGAAGAGGGAAGAGAAGAATGGAATGGAAAAAGAGGAGAAGAGAAGAGAGAAGGGAAGGGATGGGAAGAGAAGAGAGAAGGGAAGAAAAGAGAGGATTTAAATAGAATTTGGTTAGCTAACCCGTTTTCCAAGCAGAGGAGACACCAATACCCATCCAGAAACAGCTGAACTATAATTCCCATCAACCTTAGCCAAACCAACCCATAAAAACAGGTGCTGGAACCTCAAACCACCTTTCACCCATTGCGCTGGGTTTGCTTTTCCAGGAGTCAACCAGCCTCTTGCTGTTCACCACGGAGCTCGCTCGCAACTCATACTTGGATAGTCTTCCTATCCTAAACCCCCAAGATTCCTGGTTCTCTGACAGCGTTAAGACCTCGCTCTCCCATCCTCCTCCTTTCGTTTGTTTAAAATCAGGAAGGCCACCTTGGGGAGGACTCCTGGTGCCCTGCCATACTGCCTCGCTGAGACTCCTGGGGATTGTAGTCCAGCGACACCGAAGAGAGGTGTCACAGGGCGCCTCCTGCGGATTGGGATAAAGTACCTTCGGTGAGCGGTCAAGTCGTCGTCCGTGATGCTGGCCCCCCCGGGGAGTTTTTTCATTGGGGACGTTGGCCGTGATGAGGCTGTGGGAGTTGAAGCGGACGTGGCGAATGGGGTGCCTGGAATAAAAGGACCAGCAGTCAGTCAATGGTTTAGAATAGAATAGAACAGAACAGAATAAAATGATAGAAAATAGAACAGAATAAAATGATAGAAAATAGAACAGAATAGAATAGAATGATAGAAAATAGAATAGAATGAATAGAAAACAGAATAGAACAGAATTATAGAAAATAGAATAGAATGATAGAAAACAGAATAGAATAGAATGATAGAAAACAGAATAGAATTGAATGATAGAAAATAGAATAGAATAGAATGATAGAAAACAGAATAGAATAGAATAGAATGATAGAAAATAGAATAGAATAGAATGAATAGAAAACAGAATAGAACAGAATTATAGAAAATAGAATAGAATGATAGAAAACAGAATAGAATTGAATGATAGAAAATAGAATAGAATGATAGAAAACAGAATAGAATAGAATAGAATGAATAGAAAACAGAATAGAATAGAATGATAGAAAACAGAATAGAATGATAGAAAACAGAATAGAATTGAATGATAGAAAATAGAATAGAATGATAGAAAACAGAATAGAATAGAATAAAATGATAGAAAACAGAATAGAACAGAATGATAGAAAATAGAATAGAATAAAATGATAGAAAATAGAACAGAACAGAATAGAACAGAATGATAGAAAACAGAATAGAACAGAATGATAGAAAATAGAATAGAATGAATAGAAAACAGAATAGTCTAGACTAGATTAGACTAGACTAGACTAGAATAGAATAGAAGGGTCCTTGGAGGTCTTCTAGTCCAGCCCCCTGCTCAAGCAGGAGAACCTTATATCCTTTCAGATAAGTGACTGTCCAGTCTCTTCTTAAAAACCCACCATTTCTGAAGGCAAAAGCTGTTCCACTGATTACTGTAGTTTTGGGAGTATAAGATGCACCAAGATTGTAAATTTAAAAAAAAGTTTTTGCACTCTGCAGACCTCCGATTCCCCAGGATGCCTTGTTTTTTTGTGAAAAATGGGGCATGCAGAGAGTTTGAGAGGCCTGCAAAGGGCTCCTGGGGGCTGGGGGCAAAAGCGAGCAAAAAATGGCCCTTAGCAACAGAAATGTTCGGCCCAATTGTGGTTGTAAGCTGAGGATGACCTGTATGTAAGAAAACCTCAAGGCCCCCTGATTTATTTATTTTTAACAGCCCTCCGAGGGCACGGCGGACGTCCCGTAACGCTTAAGAAAGGCTGACTCTGGGGAAAACGCAGTTGGCTGGTAATGCCTCTCGAAGCGAACACGAGGCTGCCTGCCTTGGGGTTCCAGTCATAGGAAACATATTTCTCTGCTTTTGTAAAGTGCAGTAGGACAACAGAAAAATAAGTTTGTTTTTTCCAAAAGCAGAAAAATAGTTTTGAGCGCACTCAAGTGGAATCTTTCTGAAATGCAGCTGGAGCAGGAAGAGATGGAATAAGAAAAATAATAAGAGAGGAGGAAGAGAAGAACAGGAGAGAGGAAGAAGGGGAAGGGGAAGAAGAAGAAGAGGAGGAAGAGAAGAAGAACAGGAAAGAGGAAGAAGGGGAAGGGGAAGAAGAGGAGGAGGAGGAAGAGAAGAAGAACAGGAAAGAGGAAGAAGGGGAAGGGGAAGAAGAAGAGGAGGAGGAGGAAGAGAAGAAGAGGAGAGAGGAAGAAGGGGAAGGGGAAGAATAGTAGTAGTAGTAGTAGTAGTAGTAGTAGTAGTAGTAGTAGTAGTAGTAGTAGAAGAAAGTGTTTTTTTCTACCCTTAATCCATTTCTTCCTGCTCCAGCTGCCTCTTAAAGACGTACAGGTAGTCCTCAATTTATGACCACAATTGAGAACGGCACTTTCATCTCTGAGTGATGCGGTTGTTAATTGAGCCACATCCAATCTCATGAATTTTTGCTGAGTTTGTTAAGTGGATCACGTGGCCGTTAAAACGAATCCAGTTCCTCCCATTGGCTTTGCTTGCCAGGAGCTGCCTGGGAAGGGTCACTAACGGGGAATATGGACCACCCGAAGGCCGGACAAGAAATAATGGATGGAAACTGACCCAGGAGAGATTCAACCTGGAAATAAGGAGGAATTTCCTGACAGGGAGAAGAATCAACCCATGGAACAGAAGTTGCCTTCGGAAGTTGTGGGAGCTTCATCCCTGGAGGCTTTCAAGGAGAGACTGGACTGCCATCGGTCAGAAATGGTGTAGGGTCTCCTGCTTGGGCGGGGGGTTGGACTAGATGACCTACGAGGCCCCTTCCAACTCTGTGAATCTGTTAAAGCCGGTAGGATCTCACCTGGCATGCATCTCCCAGAGCTTGCTGCCCATGCGCTGGTCCCATGCGCAGACCAGTCCTTCTTCGCCACCGCTGACCACCTTCCAGTCGTCCATCTGCACCGAGACCCCCAACTGATGGCCACAAAGCGAGGAGACAGGCTCACTTCTGCGGAGGTCGTACACCATCACCCTGAGAAAGCAAGAGAAGGGATTGTGAATATTTAAGGAGGTGGGAGGGAAGATACCTGCCTGTCCTGCATGCTTAAACAGGAGGACAATCTACTAGTCCTTAAGAGGAAACAATGTCTGGTGTTTGGGCTTTTGGTCCTGTTTCTTTGCCCCAAACAAGAGAATGCAGATTGCCACTGAACAGGGGTCGTCTTGGACTTACGACCACAACTGTTTTTTATGTGCTGCATGAATATATCTCAATCCATTTTTCCGACATCCACAAGTTGCTGAAATATTTATTAAAGGAGGGATAGAGAGATGAGGGGTAGATATAGGTAGGTAAGTAGATAGATAGATAGATAGATAGATAGATAGATAGATAGATAGATAGATAGATAGATAGATAGATAGATAGATAGATGATAGAAAGATAGATAGATAGATAGATAGATAGATAATGATATAGATAGATAAATAGATTAGATAGAGAGAGAGCTGAGAGGTAGATAGATATAGATAGGTAGGTAGATAGATAGAGAGAGATGAGAGAGAGATTAGATAGATAGGTTGATCCTCCTGCCAAGTGGATGGATGGATGGACGGATGGACAGACAGACACACACACACACACACACACACAAAATCACACAATAGGAAAACCGGGGGGGGGGGAGAAAAAAAGGGGGAAAAGAAAGAAAAAGGCCCCTTCCTTTGGCGCAGCAGAATCAGCAATCGAAGAGGCATCCAAAAAGCGGGACGAGCGGTGGGGGATCATGGGCTCTGTCATCCAGCCCGCCCTGCAGGGCGCCAAGTGGGGGAAAGAGGTTCCCTTGAAGGGGGGGGTTGGGGGCTCCAGGCCCTTCAATCTAAGGCAGGGGGGTCCAAACTTGGGAACTTTAAGACTTGTGGACTTCAACTCCCAGAATTCCCTGCCTTAGATTGACGGGCCTGGGGAATTCTGGGAGTTGGAGTCCACAAGTCTTAAAGTTCCCCAGTTTGGAGCCCCCTGATCTAAGGGGGGGAGGGGAGAACCCGCCGAAGCCCCCAAAAGGAGCCTTGAGTCCCCTTACCAGGTCTCGGATGAGCCGCCCCAGCAGGTCCTCCTTTCCTCCGCCTCCTCCGGGGGTCTCCGCAGCGGGGCCGGGGTCCCCCTCAGGCGAGATGCGGAGGAGGAGGCGCTGGAGCGGCGGCTCTTCCTCCAGCAGCCCCCCGAGGAGAGCCCCGTAGCCGCCCCAGCTTCGCACCGGCTGCGGCTCTTCGCCTTCCGCTTCCCGAGGCCTCTTCCGGCTCCCGCCGCTCTTCTGCCGCCGCCTCGGACCTTCCCGGGCCAGCTCGGCTTCCCAGCGGCGACGGCGGAACGAATCCAGCGCCGACCAAGAAGACGACGACGACGCTTCCTCCTCCTCCATCATGGCGGCCCGGAAGAGGCGCGCCGACGGACCGGCCACTTCCGGCCGCGATGGTCCGGGTCGCAAAAGCGGCCGGCTGGGAAACCGCGGGCGCCACACGAACGTTCCGCCCCAGCAATGGGAGACCCTTCCGTACAACCCGCCTGCCCCCCCCCCCCCCCCGAATATTATCCTGGAGTTTGGCGCGTGCCCGTTCCCTGCGCGTCACGTGACGGAGTTCGCCACGGCGGAGAAAGTGTGAAGTTTCGCCCGACATTGCGGGGGGTGGAAACTCCCCCCCTCCCCATTTTCTTTATGTACATTAAGCCTTATGATGACTTCAGTGCTATCGCTAAGGGACAGAAAAGTGTGCCCTCCTGTGGACAATATCGGGATCGCAGGCAGAAAATAAAACAAACCTTTTTAATGAACTTTATGGTTATATTTCTGTGTCTTTATTATTAGAAGCCCCGTTATTAATATTATTAGGGAAAGGGGAGGCCCAGGGGCTGCAGAAAAGGCACAGAAGAGGGAAACCTGATCCAAAAGCCGTAACCCGTTTAGAAAGCCTTATGACTTCAATGCTAACGCTAAGGGACAGAAAAGTGTGCCCTCCTGTGGACAATATCGGGATCGCAGGCAGAAAATAAAATAAACCTTTTTAATGAATTTTATGGTTATTATTCTGTGTCTTTATTATTAGAAGCCCCGTTATTAATATTATTAGGGAAAGGGGAGGCCCAGGGGCTGCAGAAAAGGCACAGAAGAGGGAAACCTGATCCAAAAGCCGCAACCCTCCAAAGCAGCTGGTTAAGGAGCTTCCCCGCTTCAGTCAAGTGCAGCCTCTGCCGGGAGGGGGTGGGTGCACTGCAATCCAATCCGAACGGCATCCAACAGCCATCGCTCCTTCCCCACTGGCTCTAGATTGTCCTGGGAACCGGCAAGCGCGAGCAAGAAAGGGCGGGAGACGCCCGCTTTCTCTCCCCCACCACCTAAGTCCGGCTGCGCAACCAACCACAGATCCAAACTTTCCCTGCCTCCATCCCGAGAGTGGAGAGGTAGAACTTCTGGGACAGAAATCAGCCTGGGTGCTCCGCGACTTGGAGCAGAATCGGCAGGGACTCCAGCGGCCGTTATGCAAAGAAAGCCCAGGAGTGCGAAAGCGAGCGCTGGGAGCGGAGTGTGGCCTCTCATCTAATGGGAAACGGGACATTGAAAATCACTGCGCGGCAGTTAGAAACTGCTGCGCGGTGTTGTCATGCTATGTGCGCGGGCGCGCAGGCGCGCAGCTTAGAGGGAACATTGGTCACAACTCGATGGTTTGTTTAACAACGGCAAAGTGACAAGTGGTTCTCAACTTGCAACAGTTCACTTACTCACCTTCTTTTAATAATCCCTTGCAGGGTGGAGTCCAGGCAACTGAATGGAGCTAGCAGTGTTTTTACTGGCCGGACGCCTTTCGTGTCCCCAGAGCGGAGTTTTGTCCAGGAAATATATTCTCAGGGAGAGAAATATCTGCCTCTACCTAGGGTCGAACTCACAGCCTCTTGACGGGGAGGCGAGAGCTCCACCTCTAGGCCACCACCGCACCACTCAAAAGACTCACTTTATGACCCTGGTAAAAACAGTCCCAAAATAAAGTAAGGCCACCAGGTGTACTGCTTAAGGACTGCAACGGCTCACGCTCCAAAATCCCAGGCTCTCTTGAGGTCGTTAAGCGAGGACCACTTGCTTAAGGACTGCAACGGCTCACGCTCCAAAATCCCAGGCTCTCTTGGGGTCATTAAGCGAGGACCCCTTGTAAAACATTCCAGGGAAGGTGAGGAAAACAAAATTCTTGGCAAGAGTAGCAAAATGCAGATTTCTCTGCTGAAACTGGAAGCGTTTACATTTTGGGCCATATTTTTTTCTCTCTTTTGCCAGCCAAGAAAACTGGCGGAAGATAAAAATTTATCGCTCGGGTTATTTTCCTGCAACGCCGCCGCCGTTTCCGGAACCCGCCGTCCTCGCCCGCTTTCCCCCGGACAGAGGGACAGCCAGACCGCCCCCTTGAAATTAACAAATGTAATTGTTCTCCAAAGATACATATTTTTTTTTCCCCATAGACATCCATCACACACTGTAACCCCAAAAAAAAGAAGAAGAAAAAAATGAATAAAAGAAAGGAAGGAAGGAAGGAAGGGGAGGCAGGGGGAGGAGGAGAAGAAGAGGAGGAGGAGAAAGTGTTGTACATGAAAATAAGAAAATAAATTAAATCCAGCGCGGAAGGAAAAGAGGCCGTATTTGATTCCCCCCCCGGTGTGTTTTCTTACAACTACAGCAGAAAAGCTGTAGAAAACTCCGGGCAGAAGAGAAGAGAAAATTTCATTTTAGGTGTGTGTGTGTGTGTGTGTGTTTTCATTCTTCCCTCCCCCCTGTTTAATAAGAGCGAGGGGGGGGAGCCGATCGCCGGCCAGCGAGGGTCCAAGAGGGGGAGGGGGCTGCTCACGGCGATAGTTTGTAAGAAGCCCGCCCCACAGGCGATCGGAGCAGCTCGGCCACAGAGCTGGCGAAGGAGTCCGAGGGAGGGGAAAAAATGTCCTTGCACAGCGTCCAGCGAGGAGGAGGGGGGTCCGGAGTGGGATGGGGCGCGAGGGTGGGTGGGTGGAGGAGTCCGGTTCCGTCGGGCGCCGTGGCTAGCCGTCTTCCTTGGGGGGCGTGTACCAGCCTGGGAAAGGAGGGAGCGAAACAAGAGGGCTTCAGAAAAGAGCGAAGATAGAATAAGCAGTTGGAAGGGACCCCGGGAGGCCTTCTAGTCCAACCCTGCCGCCCTTGCACAAGATCGTAGAATTCTAGGACTGCAAGGGACCTAGAGGTCTTCTAGTGAATCTAGTCCAACCCCTGCACAAGATTACAGACTTGTGGGGTTGGAAGGGACCTTGGAGGTCTTCTAGTCCAACCCCCTGCTTGTTCAGGAAATCCTATTCCGTTTCAGACAAACGTCACTTCTTTAAAAACTGAAGGAAGGAAGGAATAACAGAGTTGGAAGGGACCTTGGAGGTCTTCTAGTCCAACCTCTGCCCAAGATCACAGAATCGCAGGGCTGGAAGAGACCTTGGAGGCATAGAATAGAATAGAAGAATTGGAAGGGACCTTGGAGGTCTTCTAGTCCAACCCCCTGCTTGGTCAGGAAACCCTACAGCACTTCAGACAAATGGCTATCCAACCTCTTCTTAAAAACCTCCACAAATTCTGGTGGCAAGTCGTTCCACTGGTTAATTGTTCTCACTGTCAGGGCATTTCTGACTAAGGGGTGGGGTTTTGGGGGGATACAGGTGGTCCCCGACGTACGACCGTCCCCGTGACAGTTGCCTTACCGTTCTTCTCGTGGATCTGGACGAGGGATTTGTAGGACTGCTGGGCTCTTGTCAAGCTGTACTGGTTCTGTGGGGGAAGAGAAGGGAAAGGGTTTTTTTGGGAGGGGGGTTGTTGAAAAACCCTGCCAAGAAATCCGACCCAGGGGAGGGGGTGGAATTAAAGGGTGGGTCTCCCTCGCAGGGTTGTTGTGATGGGGGGAAAGGAGAGGAAGCCGAGTTGGGTATGTTGAGTTATTCACAAAACGAAAATTTAAGGGGGAGACAAAACCTTTACGTCCTTTCGAAAGGAAAGAGCATGAAACGACCACAGGCCACGATGGGTCTGAGTGGGTTCAGGTTTAAACACGGCAATAACTCCCAAAACAAGCCAGGTTGCCTGAGATCCAAGATGATGATGATGATGGCTTAAAGCTGCTGCTTTTTTCCTCTGGCTTCTCCCGCCCAACAGCACAAGGCGGGAGAAGTGGGAATTTGAAAAGGGAGGCAGGGAGGGAGGGAAGGAAGAAGTTTGCAAAAGGAAGGAAGGAAGGAGGGAGAGAAGGAAGAAAATTGAGAAGGAAGGCAGGAGGAAGGAAGGAGGGTGTGGAGGGAAGAAAGGAAGAAGTTTGAAAAGGAAGGAAGGAAGGAAGGAGTGGGAGAGAGAAGGAAGAAAATTGAGAAGGAAGGGAAAGCAGGCAGGAGGGTATGGAGGGAAGGAAGGAAGGAGAGAGAGAAGGAAGAAAATTGAGAAGGAGAGAAAGGCAGGCAGGAGGGAAGGAAGGAAGGAAGGGGGGTTCTCCACCATCACTTACTTTGTTTGCCCCAAACTGGACTCTGGCTTTGCCTTTGACCAGGGTGGCGCTGATCTGCATGATGACAGATTCCACCGAGTAGGCGCTGCTCCAGCCCTGCGGAGGAGGAAGGCAAGGGTTTAATCCTGGTCCGGAGCAGAAGATGACCTCCCCCGGACCTCAACCAGAGGCCAGGATGCTCCCCTGCCTTGCTCACCTGCTTGGTCAGAAGCTCCATGCAGATGGCTCCTCCGCCCAAGACGTACCTGGAGAGGGAGGGAGAGAGAGAGAGAGAAAGAAAGAGACAGAGAGAGAGAGAAAGAAAGAGAGAGAGAGAAGGAGAGAGAGACAGAGAGAGAGAGAAAGAAAGAGAGAGAGAGAAGGAGAGAGAGGGGAAAGACAGAGAGAGAAAGAGACAGAAGGAAAGAGAAAGAAAGAGAGACAGAGAAAGAGACAGAGAGAAAAGAAAGAGAGAGAGAGAGAAAAGAGAGACAGACAGAGAGAGAGAAAGAAAGACAGAGAGAGAGAGAAAGAAAGACAGAGAGAGAAAGAAAGAGAGAAAGAAAGAAAGAGACAGAGAGAGAAAGAAAGACAGAGGGAGAGAGAAAGAAAGAGAGACAGAGAAAGAGACAGAGAGAGAGAAAGAAAGAGAGAAAGAGACAGAGAGAAAGACAGAGAGAAAGAAAAACAGAGAAAGAAAGAAAGAGACAGAGAGAGAAAGAAAGAGAGAGAGGAAGAAAGAGAGAGAGGAAGAAAGAAAGAAAGAGAGAGAGAAAGATAAATCAATGATTCCCAATGTAAAAGAACCAAAAGCAGATTTAACGATGAAAGAAAATGATCTATTATTCCCAGCCTGTTTTTAGAGGCGCAAGACTGGAGAAGGCGCCTTTGAAATGTTCATTTATCTGCATTTATCCCCCCGCTTGGATATTTTTCATGAGTAATTCAAGGTGCCGGACGTACTTAGTACTCCTCCCTCTGGACAAACCACCCTGGGAGGTGAGCTGGGCTGGGAGAGGACCCGGCCCAAATTTACCCAGCTGGCTTTCACGCCTAAGGCAGGACTAGAACTCCCAGTCTCCCGGAGACTCACCCTCCAGAGAGCACAGGCGACACCACTCGTACGAAGGGGGGGTCGAAGGGGAAGTTATCCTGCAAAGAGAAAGGCGGGCGGGGGGGGGTGTGAACTTAGCAAGAAGGGCTCCCGCTCCCCTTTGCGCCCCTCCGTCCATCCATCCGTCCAGACTGACCTTAAACGTGAAGTTGAGAAGAATGAAATCCACCCCTTCTTTCTCTTTCAGGATCTGCAGGTCGCTGTGCAAGGCGCTGTCCTCGTCCACTCTGGGGGGGGCAGAGGGGGGAGAAAAACGGTTGAACGGAACGAGCCTGGAATCGCTAATTGCTTCAGTTGCTAAGCGAGACACTTGCGGGGTGAGTTTTTGTCCCGTTTTACAAGCTTTCTTGCCACACAGTTGCTAAGTGAACTTAAATTAAGTCCCCCGGGTTGTTAACCGAGTCTGCCTTCCCCACTGATTTTGCTCGTCAGGCGGTCGCAAGAGGGGATCACGGGGACAACAACTATCATATATACGAGTCAGTGGCCGACTGCCTGATTTTGGACCATGGGGGGGATGCTGCCACTGTCGTTACGTGTGAAAAAAGGACACTTCGGTTTTTTTCAATGCCATTATCACTTCAAACAGTCACTAAATGGGTCACTGTAAGTCGAGGACCTCCGATGGTCTCTATTTAATGTCCATTTTCAGGAACAGTCACTAAATGGACCGTTGTACGTCGAGGACTACCAGTGTTTGTTCTCTCTTATTTTCAGGGTTGCCGCGGCTTTATCGCTCGGTAAGGAGCCTCCCCAGAGTTGCTTTCACCCGGCAACAGATGGGCAGGTAAAGCGAATAAACGAAGTGAAAGAAGAAACTTACTTCAGGAGTTTCACATTCCAGTCGTAGAGGCTGTCGTTCATGAGTTCAACTGCATAGTTTCCTGGGGAGGGGGCCACGAAAAGACAGCTTAAGGGGCAGGGCGAAGACGCCCCCCTCCCCCCCAAAAAACAATCCAAAGCGAGGAAGTCCCCCCTCCCCTCCTCTCCGGCCCGGACACTCACCGCCTTTGAAACTTGCCGATCGGTAAATGTCCCTGAGTTCCTTCATGAGCCGGTCAGTGGCCTGCACAGAGCCAGACACCGCTCCCTGAGAGGGGGGGAGAAAGAGGAGGGGGCTGTGGATCATCCCCGTGGGGTCGATTGGAGTCATTTAGTGCCCCCTCCCGAGCGGCAGTTCAAGGAAGGAGCGGGGAGGGAGACTTGTGGGGCTGGATTCGGTGGTCCCTGGGGTCATTTAGTGGCCTCCAAAGGCCGGTCGTTAAGTGAGAGGACAAATTCCAAGTCATTTTCAGTGCTGCTGGATCAGGCACTAAATGAATGGTCGTAAGTCGAGGAGTACCCACAGTGCAACAGGGAAGCGTCAGAATGCCCAAGACTGAGTCTTGCCTACTCCCTCCATCCCCTTAATGTCTCCCCCAACTGATTTCCCCCCCCCCAAGGCGACACGTACATTTAAGTAATCTTGCCTCTGATTCTTTTTTATTTTCTCAAGAATAGCCAAGTTCTCCTTGCCGATCCCGTCGTCCTCCGCCTTCTTCCCTTCCACCGGCTCTTCCTCCTTCATTTCGTAGTGGTCCAGCTCCTCCGTGTCCTGGGTGCGAGGACGGGAGGGGAAAGAGAGAGAGAGAGAGAAAAGGGAGAGTGAGAGTCAGCCCTTCCGGTGGGTGGATTGGCTCAAAGTAAGCAGGGATTTTAACATTGCAAGCCTCCCCTCCCTCAGTCACCCTGGGGCAAGATGAAAGACAGACAGACAGACAGGCCGTGTTCCCCTGAAAATAAGATTGGGTCTTATATTAATTTTTGCTCCAAAAGAGGCATTGGAGCATTTTTTTTTACATTTAGGTCTTGTTTTGGGAGAAATACGGTACTGAATGCATCCCCCTGGCTGGCAATCTTAACTGGGGCTTATTATGGGGGTAGGGCTCACATTAGGAGCACCCTGAAAAATCAGGCTAGGACTTATTTTCCAGTTAGGTCTTAATTTTTGGGGAAACAGGGTAGATTGATAGAGATGGCTGGAAAAACAAAAGACAGAGATAGATACAGTAGATAGACAGATAGATATAGATTAGGAAAGAATGATAGAGGATAGATAGACAGATGATAGAGGTTAGATAGATAGATAGATAGATAGATAGATAGATAGATAGATAGATAGAGATAAAGAGAGAGAGAGAGAGATGATATAGATTATGTAGATAGATATATAGATAAGAGAGGGAGAGGGAGAGAGAGAGATGATATAGATAGGATAGATAGATAGATAGATAGATAGATAGATAGATAGATAGATAGATAGATAGAGAGATAGATAGATAGAGATGATATCGATAGGTTAGATAGATAGATAGATAGATAGATAGATAGATAGATAGATAGATAGGTAGATAGATAGAGAGAGAGATGATAGATAGGTTATGTAGAGAGAGAGAGAGAGAGAGAGAGATGATATAGATTATGTAAATAGATAGATAGATAGATAGATAGATAGATAGATAGATAGATAGATAGATAGATAGATAGATAGAGAGATAGATGCACACACACAGAGATGGATAGATAGATGATTAGATATAGAGATGATATAGCGAAGAGTTAGACAGATGATATAGATTAGGAAATAATGATAGAGAAAATAGATATAGACAGATTGATATAGACAGGCAGACAAATATGAGATATAGAGATAGATACACCCATAGACCCAGGCAGACAGATATAGATTAGAAAAGATCGATAGAAAAAATATTGATAGATTAGATAGAGAGATAGAGGATAAATTAACCTTTATTTACACTTTTTTCCCTACAAACATTCTGGCACACTTTAACCAATGAAATTCTTGGGTCTGCTCTCAAAAGGCAATAATATATAACCATAAACACATATGCACACATGATGGGTGGCTAATAAGTTTAATAAACACAGAAATAAAACTAATTTGGGTGAAACCACTGAATCTCGGGGGTGAGGGGAGGTCATAAACGGAGCGGATACCTCGGGCATTTCCTCGTCTTCCTCTTCCGAGGACACTTCTTCCTGCGTATTCTACGGAGAAACGGAAAAGATTTCAGAGCTGCAGCTGGAGGAAGGGATCCCCGTTCCAGCAGATCTCGTGAAATTGGTCTCCCAACGGGATCCGTGGATTCAAGCTCAGCCGCCAGGATCTCCCTACCAATTCAAGGCCGGAAGTCGGAAGGTCGCCAAAGGGGACCATTGCAACCGTCATAAATATGAGTCGGTTGCCAAGCATCCGAATTCCGATCACGGGGCTGCTCTAACTGTCGTTAAGTGTGAAAAACAAGTCGGGCCACTTTTTTTCAGTGCTGTTGTAACTTTGGGTGGTCACTAAACGAATCGAGGACTATCTCTCTGTGCTGCGGAGATGAAGTCTGGCTGAAATTCTGAGCCAAAGACCCTTCCCAGCTTGGAAAGAGAGGGGGGTGGGTTTGGGGATGGGAGGGGGAAAGACTCACCTGTTCAGCAGGTAAGGGCTGGTCCAGCATCTCCACATCTGGATGCTGAGGAAGGTTGTAGAGTTTGCAGAGGTCGGAGATGATGCGTTTCAGGTGCTGGAGGAGCTGCCGGAGGGGATAGGTGGGAGGGGGTTAAGGGCAGCAAAGACCCTCCCCCTTCCCAGCCAGACTTGCAATTATCCCCCACCGGTCCCCAAATGCCACCCCTTGCTCGCTTACCAACGTGTTGCCCTTCTTTACGTCGGCCAGCCTCTCCAAGACCGCAGCCAGATTGGGGTCGTCCGATTCCACCGACCAGATGGGGGGGACGGCCGGATAGGCCTCCTGGAGGGAGGGAGGGGAAAATGAGGTCCCAGGCCAAGGGGGGGAGGGGGAGGGCAGGAGGAAGAGGATGCTGGGGGGGGGCAGTTGCTTGGGAGGGGGAGATGGGGGCTGCAGAAGGGATACTAGGATGGTGTAGGGGGGGTGTAATTGAAGGGAGGAAGAGGAGGAATGCAGGTATGGGACGTGTAGTCTAAAGGGAGGGGATTTCAAGATGGGAGGGGTAGAACAAGAGAGGAGGGATGGGATCTGTAGTCCAAAGGAGGATGGGAAGGGATGCTAGGACAGGAGGTATAGTCCAAGAGAGGAGGGATGCCTGGATGGGTGTTGGAATCCTCGGGAGGGGTTTCAAGATGGGAGATATAGTCCAAGGGAGGAAGGGATGGCGGGATGGGATCTGTGGTTCCTGAGGAGGGAAGGAGGGGAGGGGCAGCAGCAAATACTGAGATGGGGGGGGGAGTAATTCGAGGAAGGGAAGAGTGCTGGGAGGGGAATACGAGGGGAAAGGAGGCAGGCATGGGAAGTGTAGTCTAAGGGACAAAGGGGAGGGGCTTTCAAGATGGGAGGGGTAATTCGAGAGAGAAGGGATACTGACATGGGAGCTGTAGTCCAAGAGATGAGAGGGTGGGGATGATGGGACAGGAAGTGTAGTCCGAGAGGAAGGGCTGATGGGATGGGACCTATAATCCAAGGGAGGAGAGGGAGGGAATGGTTTGATGGGATCTGTAGTCCAAGGGAGGAGGGAATGATGGGATGGGACCTATAGTCCAAGGGAGGAAATGGTGTGATGGGATCTGTAGTCCAAGGAAGGAGGGAATGATGGGATGGGACCTATAGTCCAAGGGAGGAGAGGGAGGGAATGTGATGGGATCTGTAGTCCAAGGGAAGAGGGAACGATGGGTTGGGACCTTCCTCGGCCGGGGACGATGGGGCCTGGAGTCCTCCTCCGAAGCCCCGCCCTCCCGGGGGACGAAGCCCCGCCCACAGCCCCTCTGGCAGCCACAGCCCCCCCCTCCTCACCGTGATGTTGCCATGGATACGGACCGGCCCTCCCCCAGCCGGCCCGGGCAGGAACTCGCAGCCCAGCTCGTCCGGGCAGGCGCGGGCGATGCGGAAGCGCTCGTGGCCGCGGTGGAAGATGGACTCGAGCAGCCGCAGCTCCCGCCTCAGCAGCGCGCGCCCCGGCCCCGCCCCGCCAGGCCCCGCCCCGCCCGGCCCCGCGCGCTGCATCGTCCCATCGAGCGGCCCTCCGCCGCCGCCGGGGCCCCCCGCGTCCCCCCACACCGCAAGATGGCGGCCGGGAAGGGCCCGCTGCCGGAAGTGACGCCACGCCGCACGCCGCGCCCACACCCGGGCGGCGCGCGCAGCAGCCCGAACCGGAGGCGGGAGGAGGAAGAGGCGGAGCCCCAGATGGAGACAGATTGAGGGGAGTAGGCCTCTCTCTCTTTCTCTCTCTATCTCTGTCACTACGCGGCCTCTGTCGGCATGGAAACCACCACTTCCAGCCCTGGCCCGGAAAAGCGGGCGCCATCTTGGGACCATAGAGGCGCCCGTCTTAAAGCCTAGCAACGTCGGGAAGGTAGAGCGGGCCCGGCGTTGAGGCAACCATCGAGAGCGGCTATCCGCGGGGAAAGAAGGGCCGCGCCGTGTTATCAGCGTCCCCTGCCGGATGTGGGCGGAATAGCTGGATTTGGAGCAGCAATCAGTTGCTTTATATACTGTATCTCACGAACCCCTGAAATATTTAATAGATTTTTTTTTAAATGCATAATTGGTCTGAGATTAGACATTGTGTTGACTGGGCACAGGATTTATCTATATTTTATAGATTAAGACTGGGGGGGGGGAATGGGTGGTGGAGGAACCAAATAATTTGCAGCGGATGTTTGATGGATTGTAGGATGCAACCGAGAATCCCCATTCTTTAAAAATTCAAATATGCAAAAGCAACATCTTAACGTAACACAACGCATAACATAATAATAATATTATAATAACAATAACATAATAAAAACAATAACAACAATGTAATAATATAACAACAACAACAACAACAACAACAACAATAATAATAATAATAATAATAATATAATAATAATAATAATAATAATAATAACAACAGTAACAATAACAACAATAATGTTACCTTAACAGTTCCTGGGTCCTTGGTTAGGACTCGAGCTGTTGAGTTACCAACCAGGCGTCTCCGTGGTCATGTGGCCAGCGTGACTCAATGCCGAAGGTGCACAGAACACCGTTCCCTTCCCACCAAAGGGGGTTCCTATTTTTCTACTTGCATTTTTTAATGTGCTTTCGAACTGCTAGGTTGGCAGAAGCTGGGACAAGTCACGGGAGCTCACTCCGTTACGCGGCGCTGGGGATTCGAACCGCCAAACTGCCAACCTTTCTGATCGACAAGCTCAGCGTCTTAGCCATTAAGTCACCTTGTAACATACAATATATGCAATTAGTAGTTTGATGAAAGGACCAGAAGTTGAAAGATGATTGCATTATGTACAATGTTATTATAATGATGTGAAGTCTGATGGGTGTAATTAAGGCTATCAAAATTGTTAATCTCATGACTATTATTTGGTACCAAAATGAATGACACCCAGATGCCACACTGTGTGTGTATTTAATATTTTTAAACTTAAAGTTTTGAATCACTTGTATAACTTTTAAAAAGAGGGGGGAAATTACCGCCTCTGGCTTTTTCAACATCTGGACTCAATGCATTGCAACAGCTGCTGGTGACAGCTTTTTTTTTGGGGGGGGGCTAACCCTTTATCCCCACCCCATCCCAGGGTTTTAAAAATCTTCAAACCCATCAAGCAACCCCCACTTTGGGCTTTTGGAGTTCGTAAGCATTAATCTGATGAGTTCTTAGCAACCCTCCTGGGAAATGCCGCTTCCGAGCCCGCTTCTCTGATTCAAGTCCATAAAAGAAGGAAAAGTGTTAAAAGCGTAAAGTCTGAATTGAACATAAATGGCCTACTTTTCTAAGAAATGGAGGCAGTGAAGAAATGGAGGTAGGGACAGATTTTATTTTCCTGGGCTCCAAGATCGCCGCAGATGGGGACTGCAGCCAAGGAATTAAAAGGCGCTTGCTCCTGGGGAGGAAAGCTATGGCAAATGTAGACAGCATCCTAAAAAGCAGAGGTATCACCCTGCCAATCAAAAGTGCGTCTAGTCAAGACTATGGTTTTCCCAGTTGCAATGGATGGGTGGAAACTAATCCAGGAGAGAAGTAACTTAGAACTGAGGAGGAATTTGCTGACAGTTAGAACAATTCATCAGTGGAACAGCTTGCCTCCAGAAGTTGTGATTGCCCCAACACTGGAAGTTTTTAAGAAGAGATTGGATAACCATTTGTCTGAAATGGTACAGGGTTTCCTGCCTGAGCAGGGGGTTGGATTGGAAGACCTCCAAGGTTATTCTATTCTATCCTATTTCTTATTCTATTCTATTCCTTATTCTACAGTATTCTATTCTATTTCTTCTATTTCTATTTCTTATTCTATTCCATTCTATTTCTTATTCTTTTCTCTTATTCTATTCTATTTCTATTTCTTATTCTATTCTCCTAACCTATCCTATCCTATTTCTTATTCTATCCTATTTCTTATTCTATTCTATTCTATTCTATTCTATTCTATTCTATTCCTATTCTCTCTGATTTGCCTTGCGGCCTTTGAACGAATGGGATAGAGTTATCTCAATCTCTCTGCCAACTCAAGACACCCATTTCTCCCTTGAGATTACTCCACTCCCACAATCCCAGATCCACGAGGGAGCCGAGATCCCTGAGGCCTTCCCTCCCTCCCGGTGGCAGGAGAGGACACGGCCATCTCTTTGGGAGAATCCAATCAGGCCTGCCGCAAGCCAGCAGAAGGAGCTGTTTCCCCACCCCTTTCCAGGGCCAATGGGATGGCATCTTCCTTGCCTGCGTCAAGCGGAGGCGGTGATGCCAAGGCCTTGGGGAGGATACCTAATGTGGAGAGCCAGAAGCACCGGCGGGTCCGAGGAGCGGCGACTGGCCCTCCCTTTCCCCTGTGCATTGGGGTGAAGGAAGAGGAGGAGGAGGAAGAAGAGAAGGAGGAAGGAAAAAAAGAGGAAGAAGAGAAGAAGAAAAGGAGGAGGAGGAGGGAGAAGAAAAGGAGGAGGGGGAAGAAGAAAAGGAGGAAGAAAAAGGAGGAGGAGGAGGAGGAGAGGGGATTCTCATGGCACAGCCCACCATCGCACAGCGCAGCCGACCCAGAGGCGTTTCAGCACCAGGGAGAGCGCAGTAGATGTGCCCCGCTTGATTTCAGCACCACAGACAGCAGCGCGATCAGAAGAGAAGCTGGCAGGGGGGGCAAAGACTGCAAAGAGCGACACCCCCCTCTCACCCACCCACCCACCCACCGCGGAGACGCCCTCTTTCCCTGCCCTCCACCCACCCCGCCTCATTGGAGCCTGCGCTGCTGAAGAAGGACCCCCGGGGTTGAAGAGGGAAGATCAGTGGAGCGGGTGCGGGGTTTGGGCGTGGAAGAGATGCTCCTTCCTGAGACGAGGCGATGAAACCAGCATCCATGGCTCTCCTCGCCTGCCTCTGCCTCTTGGGGATGCTGAGACGTAAGTGCATGGTTTTTGGTGCCCCCTTCCGTCCCCCCCATAAATCCAGGGCTTTGTTTGAAATGGGATGAGGGCCTGGTCGTTCTCGCCTCCCCGGAAGGGAGCAGACAGAGGAGGGTAGCAGCTTTCAGTGGGAGAAGAATGGATATTGTTAGTGGGCTCCATACCCCCCCCTCCCCTGTGACTCTATTAACTAGAGGTTGGTTAGGGCTCTGGCCACTAGGCCCTCCTTCCCCCCCTTCTCCTTGGGGTTCAAGACAAGAAGGCCATATCAGGACTCCTAAAAAAATGATGGGATGGGATAGACTAGAATAGAATAGAACTAGAATTATAGAATGCAATGGAATGGAATAAAATAGAATAGAATAAAGAATAGGAATAGAGAATAATAGATTAGAATATAACAGTAGTGATTTATTGAAGAATAGAATAGAACAAGAATTAGAATTATGGAATGGAATGGAATAGAATAAAGAGTAGAATATAACTGAATAGAGAATGATAGAATATAACAGTAGAGAATAATCAAAGAATAGTATATTAGAATAGAATATAACTGAGTAGGGAATAATAGATTAGAATATAACAGTAGGGAATAATTGAAGAATAGAATAGAACAAGAATTAGAATTATGGAATGGAATAGAATAAAGAGTAGAATATAACTGAATAGAGAATAATAAATTAGAATATAACAGTAGTGAATAATCGAAGAATAGAACAAGAATTAGAATTATAGAATGGAATGGAATGGAATAGAATGGAATAAAGAGTAGAATATAACTGAATAGAGAATAATAGATTAGAATATAACAGTAGAGAATAATCAAATAATATTATATTAGAATAGAATATAACTGAATAGAGAACGATAGATTAGAATATAGCAGTAGGGAATAATTGAAGAATAGAATAGAACAAGAATTAGAATTATAGAATGGAATGGAATGGAATGGAATAGAATAAAGAGTAGAATATAACTGAATAGAGAATAATAGATTAGAATATAACAGAAGAGAATAATCAAAGAATAGTATATTACAATAGAATATAACAGAATAGAGAATAATAGATTAGAATAGAAAATAGAAAATAGGAATAGAATAAAATAGAAAATTGAATAAGGAATAGAATATAACAGTAGAGAATAATCAAATAATAGAATAGAATAAACCAGAACAGAACAGAATAGAATACTACAGCCGTACTACTTGGGTAAATATACTTAGACAGCACTATCAGAATTAGGTGTTCAGCAGATTGACAGCACGAGGAGGAAAAACTGCCCCTTGAGAGGGAAAATAACTAGAAGGATCCAAGGAAAAATATCTGGTCATCATCTTTCCCCCCAAAATAGATCCCAGCGATGGAGTATTTTCCTCCCATGATCTTCCTAAACAGATCGCATCTTTTAGCTGCCCAGAGATCGTCTGGCATTGATCGGATGGGGGTGGTAGGATCAACCACCACCAGCCCTTAAGGGACCTGGGAGGTCTTCTCCTCGGTCCTGGGGAGGGGTCTTCTTCCCCCATTCCCCCATAAATAATAATCAAAAACTCCGTTGCTGGTATTGCAGCCGTTGCGCAGGCAGATTTCTTCAGGCCAAGAGGCTCCCTCGAGGCTGTAGGGAAAAAAAAGGGGGAGGATTTGGGTCCTGGGTTTTGGGTGGATTTCTCTGCATTCTTTCCTGAAATTCGAATGACGCTATCTGCCCACTTTCTTTTGGCAAATACAACAGAGAGAGAGACAGACAGACAGAGAGAGATACAGAGAGTCAGAGACAGAGAGAGAGGTACAGACAGAGATACACACAGAGAGATATACTGAGAGAGACACAGAGAGAAAGAGACAGACAGACAGAGAGGTACAGAGAGATATATACAGAGAGTGAGAGAGAGAGATACAGAGAGAGACACAGAGAGAAAGAGACAGACAGAGAGAGATACAGAGAGTCAGAGACAGAGAGAGAGGTACAGACAGAGATACACACAGAGATATACAGAGAGAGACACAGAGAGAAAGACACAGAGAGGTACAGAGGGAGATATACAGAGAGTGAAAGAGAGAGATACAGAGAGAGAGACACAAACACACAGAGAGAAAGAGACACAGAGAGACAGAGAGACACAGTGTGTGTGGTGTGTGTGTGTGTGAGAGAGAGAGACAGAGACAGACACACACACACACACACACACACACAGAAAGCGACACAGAGAGAGAGAGAGAGACAGAGAGACACAGAGAGTGTGTGTGTGAGAGACAGAGAGAGACACACACACAGATACAGAGAAAGAGAGAGAGAAAGAGAGAAATACAGAGACAGTGTGTGTGTGTGTGTGAGAGAGAGAGAGAGAGAGAGAGATATGCAGAGAGAGACACACACAGAGACACACACAGAGAGACATGGAGAGCGAGAGAGCGAGAGAGAGAGAAATACACACACACACACACGCACAGATTACTCACACCGGCCATCGGGGAATACCACAGAGATCACAATTGGATTGCCGGAGAATATAAATGAACCATTCTCTCTCGTTCCCAGAAGTATTTCAGGCAGCTATTTTTGGGGAAGGGAATTTCGACTCTGGCCTGATTCTGTCAAGACTCTTCACTGACAAGGTTAATGAAGCCCCCAGCCTCGGAGGCAGTCTACCTTCCAAAGCTGCCTGGAATCATTCCAGCAGGGAGATGGGGCAGCGTATCTACATTGAATAAATAATAAATCAAGAATTTTTTTTAAAAAAAAACGGTGTCCAGGCTGGAAATTAAAAGGAGGAAGAACATGTTTTTAGCCAGTTTCCCTACTGTTAAAAATCCAGGATGATGTTTTTGTTTTTTTGGTCCAAAATTGACAGTCCTCCATCACTGGAAGTTTTGAAGAAGAGATTGGACAGGCATTTTGTCCCCAAGTGCCAAGTCTAACTAAGAGAAGAGCTAGGGGTATAAGATGGCGTAGGGTCTTCCTGCTTGAGCAGGGGGTCAGACTAGAGGACCTCCGAGGTCCCTCCCAACTCTGTTATTCTGTATTCTGGGCAGGTGGGTCAGACTAGGAGACCTCCAAGGTCCCTTCCAACAATATAATTCTATATTCACGGTTCACAAAATTAGAATTGGGAGGTTTTTAGAAACAGACCCTACCCAATTTACAGTCACGGTGGCCCCGTGGGGAGGGGGGATGGCGGGCAGAGAAAGAACACAGAAGCCCAAGCAAAATAAAAAAATAAAAACAGGGGAGATATAGGTACGAAGAACCGAGTTCTAATCCTGCCCGCCGGCTCCGGATTTGGAGATCTGGAGTCGTGATCGGCGGGAAGAAGGCGGCTTTTACGGGCTTCTAACAGACACACACACACCATTTTTTTCAGGGGGTCTCGGGACCGACACAGAAGAGCGGCTGGTGGAGCACCTCCTGGACTCGTCCCGGTATAACAAACTTATCCGTCCGGCCACCAATGGCTCCGAGCTCGTCACGGTGCAGTTGATGGTCTCCTTGGCTCAGCTGATCAGTGTGGTTTGTATTGGGTTGACATATTTAATACCCCACTTTTCTTATTTTTCATAGAGGAGTCAAGGCAGTTGACATGCCTAGGAGTCCTCCCTTCTCCTGTTTTCCTCACAACAACCTTGTGAGGGGGGTTAGGTTGAGAGAGAGGGCTCAAAGTCACCCAGTTGACTTTCATGCCTAAAGCGGGACTAGAACTCACCGTCTCCTGGTGATTGGCCCAAAGTCACCCAGATGGCTTTCCAACCAAAGGCAGGACTAGAACTCCCAATCTCCTGGTGATTGGCCCACAGTCACCCAGTCGGCTTTCATGCCTAAAGCGGGACTAGAACTCACGATCGCCTGGTGATTAACCCACAGTCACCCAGAGGGCTTTCCAACCAAAGGCAGGATTAGAACTCCCAATCTCCTGGTGATTAACCCACAGTCACCCAGATGGCTTTCATGCCCAAAGCAGGACTAGAACTCACAGCGTCCTCTTTTGGGGGGGGGGGTTTCTCTTCTCTTCCCTCCCATTTCTGGTTGTAGCACGAACGAGAACAGATCATGACAACGAACGTATGGCTAACCCAGGTAAGACTGGTCCCTTCTATTCTGGGTTCGTGGAGACAGACGGGTTGGGTGAATAGATTGCACAGAACGATCAAGGAGGCATGAAGGGGGTGGGATCTGGAGGCCATCTAGATGAACCCCCTTCCTTTAATGGCGAGAGTGCACGAGGCAGAATTCCAAGGGTAGGTGGGATCCGTAGCTAACTTGAGCGATTGTCCTCCGAGTCTGGCTGTCCAGTTTTCGTGCCTTACAGGAATGGGAAGATTATCGCCTGACGTGGAATCCCGAAGAATTTGATGACATGAAGAAGGTGCGGCTGCCTTCCAAACACATCTGGCTGCCCGATGTGGTGCTTTACAACAAGTAGGTAATCAAGAAGGGTTGCTCCTAAACCCAGGAGATGCTAGGGACTCCGATTTCCCACAGAGTAGACTTCGAATTGAGGCAGCGTTGGGACAACAAAGGTTGTGTCAAGTCAGTGAGAAGAGAGCCACGTCTCTCTATCATCCCTGCTTATTTGAAGGGGAAAAAATGGATCCTGAGAGGTTGGGGTAATTCTTCCCTCAGTCTCTGGTCAATTCCACAGCCCAATTGAGTCAATTTCAGAATCTCTTCTAGTCAATTTCATAGTGCTAATTTAAAAAAAAACTGTCAGTGATTGGGATAATTCTTCCCTCAGTCTCTAGTCAATTCCACAGCCCAATTGAGTCAATTTCAGAATGCCTTCTAGTCAATTTCACAGAGCCAATAGAATGATCCCTGGATTCATTTCTCCTCCAATTTGGGTTACAGCTAGTCCTTGACTTATAACCATTCATTCAATGACTGGTTGAAGTTGCAACGGCATTGAAAAAAAAGACTTGTGGCCATTTTTCACACATAGGATCTTTGAGGCATCCCCATGGTCAAAATCCGGACACTTGGCAACTGACTCATATTTATGACGGTTGCAGGGTCCCAGAGTTGCATGACCCCCTTTTGTGACCTTCCGTGGGGAAGCCAGATTCACTTAACAACAGTGGCAGGAACAGTGTCTCGCTTGGCAAATAAAATTTTGGGCTCTTTTACGGTTATAAGTCAAGGACCATGTGTGGAAAAATTCAGCTTTGATTCCCAATTCCACTTCTTCTTCTCTCCCGTCCCCAGCGCGGATGGAATGTACGAGGTGTCCTTCTACTCCAACGCAGTGGTCTCCTACGACGGCAGCATCTTCTGGCTCCCGCCGGCCATCTACAAGAGTGCTTGCAAGATTGAGGTCAAGCACTTCCCTTTCGACCAGCAAAACTGCACCATGAAGTTCCGCTCGTGGACGTATGACAGGACGGAGATTGACCTGGTGCTGAAGAGCGACGTGGCCAGCTTGGATGACTTCACCCCCAGCGGCGAGTGGGACATCATGGCTCTGCCGGGCCGCCGCAACGAGAACCCCAACGACTCGACCTACGTGGATATCACTTATGACTTTATAATCCGCCGAAAGCCGCTATTCTACACCATCAACCTCATCATTCCTTGCATTCTGATCACCTCCTTGGCCATCTTGGTCTTCTACTTGCCCTCCGACTGTGGCGAGAAGATGACCCTCTGCATCTCAGTTCTTCTGGCCCTCACCGTCTTCCTGCTCCTCATCTCCAAAATTGTGCCCCCAACCTCGCTGGATGTGCCCTTGGTCGGCAAGTATCTCATGTTCACCATGGTGCTGGTGACCTTCTCCATCGTCACCAGCGTCTGTGTCCTCAACGTCCACCACCGTTCTCCCACCACCCACACCATGCCTCCTTGGGTCAAGGTGGTCTTCCTGGAGAAGCTCCCCACCTTGCTCTTCCTCAAACAGCCCCGCCAGAGCTGCGCCCGCCAGCAGCTGCGGCAGAAGCGCCAAAGCCAGGAACGGGCGCTGGGCAGCTTCTTCGCGCAAGGAGGGACCCGCTCCTGCACCTGCTACGTCAACCCGTCCACCGTCAAGAAGTTCGGGACAGGGAGCAGCAGCGGAAGGACCTTCACCGAAAGCTCCGAGGGCATCAACGGTTTCCGGGAAAGGCTGGGCCAAGCGGCGCCCGAGCAGGAAGCCTGCTGCTGCGGGTTGGATGAGGCGATCGATGGAGTGCGCTTCATTGCGGATCACATGAAGAGCGAAGACAACGACCAGAGCGTGAGTCGGCTGAGGGATAGGTCAGAAAACGAGGACGTCTACTCTGAGGTCATGGAGAAACATTTGGGGGTTCACTGGTCCTTCTTGAACTGCGTTTTTCCACTATGGGTGGTGGACTTCAACTCCCAGAGTTCTTCAGCCACATGGGATTCATGCATGAAACTCTGGGAGTTGAAGTCAAGATATTATAAAGCAGGCTGGCTGGGGAATTCTGGGAGTTGAAGTCAAGAGATTATAAAGTTTGCTGACTGGAGAATTCTGGGAGTTGAAGTCCAAATATTATAAAGCAGGCTGGCTGGGGAATTCTGGGAGTTGAAGTTCAGAGATTATAAAGCAGGCTGGCTGGGGAATTCTGGGAGTTGAAGTCCAAATATTATAAAGCAGGCTGGCTGGGGAATTCTGGGAGTTGAAGTCCAGAGATTATAAAGCAGGCTGGCTGGGGAATTCTGGGAGTTGAAATCCAGAGATTATAAAGCAGGCTGGCTGGGGAATTCTGGGAGTTGAAGTCCAGAGATTATAAAGCGTGCTGGCTGGGGAATTCTGGGAGTTGAAGTCCAGAGATTATAAAGCAGGCTGCCTGGGGAATTCTGGGAGTTGAAGTCCACAGATTATAATGCATGCTGGGTGAGGAATTCTGGGAACTGAAGTCCACAGATCATAAAGTTACAAAAGTTGAAAAACAGCATTCTAGAAGATTCAGTCTTTCCAGCAAGCGGCATAAAACTGTAGAGCCTTGTGGTGAAACTGGGCGATTGTAGAGTGAAAGTTCTGCTTTAGGCATGAGTCCAAGGAGGTGACCTTAGATATTTCTCTCTCCATGTCCAAGGCATAAAACTGTAGCCAAATCTTTCGGAAAGTATTGCCAAGAAAACTGCAGGGATGCATCCAGTCCCCATTAAATCATTTTGCTTTTAAAAAAATATGTCCATGAAAAAAAAGCACCCTAAGCAGAAATGTTTGATGTGCGTGGGAACAAAATGCAATTAATTTTAGTCTTACTTTTGGCCCAAATAAGCCAATACGATAGGGACGCGGCGGCTCAGTGGCTAAGATGCTGAGCTTGTCGATCGGAAGGTCGGCAGTTCGGCGGTTCAAATCCACAGCGCCGCATAACGGAGTGAGCTCCCGTGACTTGTCCCAGCTTCTGCGAACTTAGCAGTTCGAAAGCAGATTAAAAATGCAAGTAGAAAAATAGGGACCATCTTTGGTGGGAAGGGAACAGCGCTCCGTGTGCCTTCGGGGTTGAGTCATGCCAGCCACATGACCACGGAGACGTCTTCGGACAGCGCTGGCTCTTCGGCTTTGAAACGGTAATGAGCACCGCCCCCTAGAGTTGGGAACGACTAGCACATATGTGCGAGGGGAACCTTGACCTTAAATCAACACGATAACCATCCCTACCACTAGAGGGCGGTAGGGAGGCAGCTCCCAAGCAGATCCACTAGAGGGCGGTAGGAGGCAGCTCCCAAGCAGATCCACTAGAGGGCGGTAGGAGGCAGCTCCCAAGCAGATCCACTAGAGGGCGGTAGGAGGCAGCTCCCAAGCAGATCCACTAGAGGGCGGTAGGAGGCAGCTCCGAAGCAGATCCACTAGAGGGCGGTAGGAGGCAGCTCCCAAGCAGATCCACTAGAGGGTGGTAATCTCCCTTTGTTGTCCCCTTTTTAGGTAAGCGAGGACTGGAAATATGTGGCGATGGTGATCGACCGTCTCTTCCTGTGGATCTTCATTTTTGTCTGCGTCTTCGGCACCATCGGCATGTTCCTTCAGCCCCTCTTCCAGAACTATGCCACCAACTCCCTCTTGCAAATCAACCACAATTAGCCCACCTCCAATGGTGGCCAACAGTGGTCTTCTCCGGCCTCAGGAGGGAGAGGGGCACCCACCGTGGCTCTTCCTAGGGACACCATCTCCTGCGGCTACCAAGAGGTGACCAAAGACCTTTCACCCACCCATCTCTTGGCCCTTGGTTGAAGGCCAGGAAGAGAAGGCCACCTGAGGAGAACCTCAACAAGTTCTGGAAGGGGTTTGTTGCTTTGGAAAGCCTGTGGACCAAGGGGTTGACCTGGCCAACCAGTTGAGTAGACTTCCTCGGCACGAAGCAGGTGTCCACCTACCCTATCGGGACCAGCTTCAGTAGCAAGGAACAGTGAAGGAAGGAAGTTCTCCTATCCAAGATGATCAAACCATGTTCCTTGCTGCAATGAAGTCCTACCAATAGCTGGCTCTTGGGAGGATTGTTGGGTTTCCTCAAATCTTTTCAGGAACAAGCTGACCCCACCAAGGATGGGAAGTCCTCCCCTTTCGGAGCAGGTGGTGGTGATGGACCATGGATGGTGGAGATACTTCCTGCAGTTTCACTGCCGATGGGCATTTTAGATTAGTTCTCCCCTCTTAAATAAACCATGGCTTAGTCCAGTTATGGGGTATTAGCTCCCAACTCAGGAAATATATATATATATATATATATATAGATATTTATGTTTGTATCCATCTTTCCTGGATGTCTCCATGAAGCTGCATAAGAATGGGCTTTGCAGCGGCCAAATAGCAGTCAACAGATTGCATGGCTTGGACGATCCTGGTTTGTTGAAGGGCAGACAAACCATGATGGGCATTGACCACTAGGTCTGCAGATAGGGGGCGGGGGGAAGTTTCCAACTAGATGGAAGGTTCTGCTGCCGATCTATAGGTAGTCCTCAAACTTACGACTAAAACCAGAAACCATTTGCTGCAGTTGTTAAGCGTTGTCAGGTGGTTGCAAATGGGAGATCACGTGACTTCGGGAACGCGTCGACCGTTGTAAATACATGCCGGCGGCCAAGCACCCCGATCGGGGGACTGCAAGGCTGCTGTGACGGTCGTAAGTGTGAGGATAGGTCATTCAAAAGCCTATTTTTCCAGCGGCGTTTCAACGGCCACTAAACAAACAGTCGTTGAGGACTACCTTTGCTGTTTTATCCTTCTGGGTAGGATGAGCCGGCAGGTGAGATGTCCTTACCTGTCGGCGAGGACGGATGTCCGAGAGGAGAGAGAGAAAATGTTTTGGGCAGAGATGAAAGTGTTTGACTGTCTTCCCGTTCTCGTATCCTCTCCGACTAATGCTAGCGTTGAAATAACAATAAAAGTAGATCACCTATAACCAGAGGTCTGTCTTTTGAGGAGGCTGCTATGGGGTGGGTATTTGGGGGAGGGGGGGGTCACACGGGAAGGGGAAAATTGAGTGGTGTGGTGGCCGAGAAGTGGGATTTTCTCCTCACAATCAAGAGTTCAATCCTAGGTAGAGGCAGGTATTTCTCTCCCTGGGCTCAATGAGAATATATCTGCTGGGAAAAACTCCGCACCGGCAACAGGCAAAGTATCCGGCCAGTAAAATACTCAGTTCCATTCAGTGGCCCAGACTGAAGAGTGATTATTATTATTATGAAGAGTGATTATTATGATTGCCCAGACTGGCAAGGGATTATTATGGGGTCATTAAAAGAGGGCGATGTGGGGGATGAGGGGGGAATCGATAGTCTGGTTTGCGATGAAGTCACGGAAAGCTTTCTGCAAGCAATTTTTGGCCCATTTCAAAAGCGCAGGGTTGCAATGCTCAGGATAAACCGACTTCGGGAACTTGTGAAATTGCTTGGACTTCAACTCCCAGAATCCCCAGCGGACTCCCAATTCCCAGAAATCCCACCTGCTTCAATAAGATATGTGGACTTCAACTCCCAGAATGCCAAGGGCTGGCTGGGGAATTCTGGGAGTTGAAGTCCAGACATTGGTTATAAGTCGCGGACTCCCAAGAAAAACGAAAAAAGGCTGGGAATGAGGCGTAACGTGGGCAGAATTGGGCCTAATTTGGTAGAAACCCTCTTTGCAGCTTGCAACGATAAACCACGATTAAGCCTCCTTGCATTCTTCCGGGGGGGGGGGGACCACACACGCACACATGGGAGAAAACAGCCGCTACAGAAAAAAAAAAATCTATTTTATTTCAGGCAGAATGCAATGACTTTAGTCCATCCAAATGAGAGGATCCGGAAAAAGAACGAAAACACGGACTTTGTTCAATTTAAAAATAACAGGGGAGGAATAAAACATTATTACAAGAGCAGGATGGACTCCGAAGTAGGGTGGGACTCTCAACGGAAGAGGGGGACATGAACCATGGAGGTATGGGGGAGATGTTAAGGGAAGAGAAGGCTTTTTTTTAAAAGGAAAAGTAGATTTTGGACCATGCTGGCTTGGGAACAACCAACCATGGTTAAAAGGGGGGATTATGAAAATATCTCACACCGGAGGCCAGGTTTTTCTCTTAGTTTAAAATAGAGGGTCTTCCCAATGCAGCCCCTTTAAAACCGGGGGGGACTTCAACTCCCCCAGTTGAATTCTAGGAGTTGAGGTCCCCCCCCTTGGTCTTAAAGGGGCCGTGTCGGGAGACCCCCCTGGTTTACAGAAGCAACCTTTAAAACGGGTCGTTTAGGTAGCTGCCCCCCAGGAGACGTGCAGAATCTGACATAAATACATTTAAAACGTACATGTGAATTATCCCAAGGATTTGTAAGAGGCCCACGTTGGCTACCTGCAGGGGATTTGAGTGGGGGGGGGGGGGGGAAGAGTTCAATTTGGCCCCATCCCAGACCCCTTATTTCAAGCGCTTGAAAACGCTGTGCTTCTGTTTCAAGACTTAAGAGAAGGGGGGAAATAAATCTTAATTTTTTCCCCACTTTTGTGCACCAACATCCAGAGGACAGGACAAGGGGAAGAGAAATTTAAAAAATAATGTTTTTAAAAGCTTTTTGGGCTGCTAAAGAGACACACTACTCTCCGGGTTAATATCTACGAGGAAGATTTCAAGATTCGGCGTGTTTTTTTTTTAAGCCTCTCCAACATCTGAAACCTTCCTAAAATTCTGTAAAATTTGGGCTTAAGACAGAAAACGCGGAGGGGGGGAAAAAAAAAACCCCTATGGAATTTGCTGGTTAGGGGAAAGGAGGAAGGGGACATGAGCTTAGCTGGGAAAACGGACGGGTGCGACTGATCTGGGGAAAAGACACAACCACACAAACCGCCGACTTTGCCAGTTGGTAAAAAAAAACAATATCCACCCGGACGCCTGTTTCGAGTCCTCGGTGGTCAAAAGCCTTGGGAGGGAAATGTCCCCCCAAAGATTCAATTCCCAAGGTAGAAGAAAACTGGCCCCAGACTCTTCGGAAACCCCCCACTCCCACTCCCGCCGGGAAGGAAGAGAGCGAAACGAGAAATGTCTGAACGCAAAGAAGCTACCAGCGTGCCAACTTCACAGTTTTGAAAAGAAAGGTTCCAATAATGACTTCGGGGCATTTTATTTATTTTTGGTCACCCCCTCCCCTCCCCCAAAAAAAGGGGGAAGGAAGGAAGGCAGAGAAAGAGATAAAGAAGGAGGAAGGAAGACAGAGAAAGAGATAGGGAAGGGAGGCAGGAAGGAGGGAGGAGGAAAGGAAAACAAACAAGAAGGAAGGAAGGAAGGCAGAGAAAGATAAGGAAGGTAAATGAAGGAAGGAAGACAGAAAGAGATAGGGAAGGGAAGGAAGGGAAGACAAAGGAAGGAAGACAGAGAAAGATAAGAAAGTGAAGGAGTAAGACAGAAGGAGACAGGGAAGGGAGGAAGGAAGGAGGGAGGGAGGGAAGACAAACAGAAAGGAAGATGGAAGACAGAGAAAACAGGAAGGGAAGGAAGGAAGGCAGAGAAAGGGATGGATGGAAGGAGAAGAGAGAGATAAGGAAGAAAGAGAAGGAGAAAAAAGGGAAAAAAAGAGAAGGGAGGAGGAAAAGAGGAATGCTAGTGGATTTCTTGTTCCCTTGAGCCCAACAGTTTCGGATCATGCCTCTGCAAATCCATCTTGAAAAGGGGAAGGGCCATTTAAAAGAGAGGAGGGAGGGGGGAAGAGGAGGAGGGAAAGACCCTGGGCCTTTCCCAGCCGAATTAAAACAACCTTGTCGCTCGAAACGGGTCAGGACGTCCCTCCACTCACTGGAAATCTGAAAAAAGCATCCCCAAGCACCGTTAAAAATAAAAAAAATAAAAATAAAAACGACCCCAAACGGCCAGCTTCAAATCTAAAAAGCAAAAACCCAGAAGTCCTCCCCCTTTTTTTTCTCTCTCTCTCTTTCTTTCTTTCCGTGGCTTCTGCAGAAAATAAAAACTGGGGGATTGGGGGGGGGGAGAAAAAGAAGGGAAGGGGGAAATTATATCTCTCTCTATCTATCACGGGGAGGGGGGGGCAGAGGGCTCCGGCAGGAGGAAAGTCTTCTCCTCCTGGGGTTTGCAGATCCAGCTTCCGTAGCCCATTTCTTGGAGACCCCAGAAGAATTGCTGCTTGGCACTCTGGTAGTCGGCAGCCGACTCTTTGGCCTCCGAGTAGGCGGAGAACTTCTTCAGGTCCTCCCGGACCATCTTGACGCAAAGCAGGCGGAAGAGTTGGAAGAGGGATTGCTTGGAGACACGGGAAATATCCAGTTTGGGCCTGAGGAGGAGGAAGAGGAAGAAGGAGAAGGATTTCTTATCTTATTCCTCCATCCATTCAAAAAGGCAAGGACAATAACAACAACAATAAAACAAATTGGAGCATCCCCTGAGGAGGGAAAAGAAGGGGCGAAGCAGAGGAAGTAAGGGAGTAGGAGAGAGGGTACAGAGGAGGAGAAGAGTGGGGGAAAGAGAAGGGAAGAAGAAAGGAGGAGAGGAGAGGAGGAAAGACCGTCATTCTGACGTCGACCTGCTCCCGTTTAGGATTAGCCACAATCCACTGTAGAATCGCCCGCCTGATAAAAAGGGGCTCCGGGATCTCT
Organism: Natrix natrix natrix; assembly: GCA_029891615.1. Classification (NCBI taxonomy): domain Eukaryota; kingdom Metazoa; phylum Chordata; class Lepidosauria; order Squamata; family Natricidae; genus Natrix; species Natrix natrix. The sequence continues at coordinate 762,992 of JAKRSK010012080.1, forward strand.
GCAGGACCCCCACCCTAAATATTCCCGTCTTGGGTGATTCCACGTTGGTCTTACCCGTCCACTTTGCCTTTCGTGCCGTCTAGGATTTCGACGTTGGTGCCATCCGGGAGACACCAATTGATGCTGGATTCCTTGGTCTTCCCCGTCTGCCTCGCGGAGTCGTAGACACTGACGCGGCCGACCTACAGGGCCGAAAAGGGGGGTGGGGAGTGGGGGAGATTGTATTTCTTTGCCAGACCCTAAGCCGTGAACCGTCATCGTTCAAGCCCGGAGCGTCTAGATCAGGGGGTCGGCAAATTTAAACACTCAAAAGAGCCCTTTGCACCGGTTTCCCACAGAAAAAAAAAAACCACCGGGAGTCACGCTTCTCTGCATACTCGCTCTCCCAACGGGGAGCTTAATTACTTAACAGTGGTCACTAAACGAGGACTTATATCGCTTAGCGATCTGTGTTGTTGTTGGGGGGGGGGGTGTCCCTGGAGGAAAATGGGGCAAGAGACCTAACGTGCTTCTTAAGGAAAGGAGAGGATGTATTTTGCTCTCTTAAGCGCTACCGTCCCGCCTGGCTCTTTCCGATCGATTTAAATCGGAGAAGAGGGGGAACGCAAGGGATACCTCGGGGTGATTGACCAAATAGGGGGCAGGAAGCCTCGTCCCGAAGGCGTTGCCGTCTCTGGACATCCGGCAGCAAATGGCGCGGGTCAAGTGGCCTTGGCTGTACAAGTAGCCTGGAAAAGAGCGAGAAAAGGCAGAATTGGTTATTTTAAAAAAAAGGTTGTCTTATCCATTCCGGATTTGCTGGTTTATAGACAATTACCAGGTGACGGTGAGTTCTAGTCCCACCACAGGTATGAAAGCCGGCTGGGTGACTTTGAGCCAATCACCAGGTGATGGTGAGTTATAGGCCTGCCTTACGAATGAAACCTAGCTGGGTGGGGTTGGGCCAATCACCAGGAGACCGGGAGTTCTAGTCCCACCTCAGGTATGAAAGCTGGACTTTGAGCCGATCCCCAGGTGGCGGTGAGTTCTAGTCCCACCTTAGGCATGACTGGCTCAGCTTACCAAGTGTGACGGAGCGAAGGTAGACCGGATGTATGAAGTGTGACAACAAGGCGCCTTGCAAGCCGAGGACATTCCAGCGCAGGATTTTGTCACTGCAGGACATGGTGCGCAGGCGTTCTCCGTGCTGGATGCCGTCCCAGGTTGGCACGATGTCGCTCGACTCCACCGGGATGGTGCCCTCTCCTGCGGAAGAGTCCCAAGGGGGCACCTTTAAAAAGCTGGACTGGGTGCACACAGAAGGCAGCTGGGTGACTTTGGGCCAATCACCAGGAGACGGGGAGTTCTAGTTTAACCTTAGGCATGAAAAAACACTAGGTGTCTTTGGACCAATCACCAGGAGGCGGTGAGTTCTAGTCCTGCCTTAGGCGTGAAAGCCAGCTGGGTGGCTTTGGGCCAATCCCCAGAAGAAGGAGTCTTGAGTGATTTGTAAAAATAATAAAAATCGATTGAATGAAGGGCAATCACCCCCTCCCCCTTGTTGTTTTTTGGGAAGCCATGAGGACTAGAAACGTTGATCTCCGGCCACCCCGAGCGAACTTCAAGAAAATGCGATTTCGGCCGCGAGATTTGCCAATTACCGTTTTCCACCTTGGTGCGGAGCTTCCCTTGCCTGGGAGTCTCAAAGAGAGGCTGGTGCTCGTCCTTCCCGGCGGTGTTGCCCTGCTCGCTGCAGGACTTGTCAAAGAGTGCGCCGTCCCCGCAAGGCGCCGTGCTGGAGAACACAAACGCACAAACCCACACACACAGAGCAAGCAGTGAGGCCGAATCCTAACTCGGTTTAGAGTTCCCCGTTGGAGACCAGCGCCAGCAAACCCAGTTAGAAGATAGCTTTCTCTCGCCCCATTCCTTTATGTCGCCCATAACAGGTAGTCCTCAACAAAGCCAGATTCACTTAACAGCCACGCGACTCACTTAACGGCTCGCTTAACAAACACGGCGAGGAAAGTCGCAAAACGGGGCAGAACGAAACACTTCGCCCAGTTCTCACTTAGCAACACGGAACCGGGGCTCAATTGTGGCCGTAAGTCGAGGGCTACCTCGATTCTGATCCCCTAAACCACGACGACTTTCCCCTTGTACTATTTTCCCCCTCCTTTATGCTCACCTGGTCTACAGGTAACATCATTAGAACTCACCTGGTTTACAGGTGAGAATCGACACGACACCTCACCTGGCGTACAGGTAAAAGGTGACATCCTTACAGTTCACCCGGTGTGCAATTAAAAGGCAACATCGCTACAGCTCGCCTGTGGTACAGGTGGCCCCATTACCACTCACCTGATGTACAGGTGGAAGCTGATGTCATCTTTGATCTTCAACTTCCTGTCTTCCGCCAGCTGAAAGATGCTTTCGTCCGGCGCCAGGGGGTCAAAGTTCATCAGCTCGTTGTACAAGAACCTGGAAACGAGGAGGGGGAGATGAAGGGCAACACTGCCAACGGCGGACGTCCTCGTACCTGCGGCCACGCTCTGTCGTTAAGCGAGGCGTTGCAACGAAGGGTCGCTAAACGGATATCCGCTCAGTCGAGGACTAGCTATACTCATTTAATGCAGGGGAAGGGGGGGCTACCTCAATGAAAAGGACCGGGCGTGGTGATTTCTCCTCCCCCCCCCCGCCTTCCCACCAGCGGATGGGGCTGAGGGAGCCACCCGCCTGCCTCTCTTCACCTGACGAATCCCCTCCGGGAGATGATCTCCGCGTGGCAGTCGTTCACTGTCTCCCCTTTCAAGCTCAGCTCCTCCCCTTTCACGCAGCGGTTCCCTGGCGGTGAAGAGGAGACCTTAGTTAGACCTTCCTTCCTTTCCTTCCATCATTTACCCATCCCTACATCTATCTATGTTCCTTCTTTCTTTCCTTCCTTCCCATTCTCTCTCCTCCTTCCTTCCCTTCCATCTTTTCTTTATCTACCCATCTGTTTCTCTTCCTTCTTTTCTTTCTTCTCCTTCTCTCTTCCTTCCTTCCCTTCTATATCTATCTGTCTCTTCCCTCCGTCCCCTTCTCTCCTCCTTCCTTCTCTTCCCTGCCTTCATTTATCAATCTACTCATGTATCGATCTCTATTCCTTCCTTCCCCTTCTATCATTTACCTGCCTACACATCTATCTATATTCCTTCCTTTCTATTCTCCCACCTTCTTCCTTCTTTGGCTTCCATTCATCTTTTATCTACCCATCTATCTCCATACCTTCCTTTTCCCTTCCTCTCCTTCTCTTCATTCCTTTCCTTCTATATCTATCTATCTATCTATCTATCTATCTATCTATCTATCTATCTATCTATCTATCTATCTATCTATCTATCTAATCTCTCTCTATATCTATCTATCTATCTATCTATCTATCTATCTATCTATCTATCTATCCATCCATCCATCCATCATCTATCTATCTATCCATCCATCATCTATCTATCTATCTATCTATCTATCCATCCATCCATCATCTATCTATCTATCCATCCATCATCTATCTATCTATCTATCTATCTATCTATCCATCCATCCATCATCTATCTATCTATCTATCTATCTATCTATCCATCCATCCATCATCTATCTATCTATCCATCCATCATCTATCTATCTATCTATCTATCTATCTATCTATCTATCCATCCATCATCTATCTATCTATCCATCCATCATCTATCTATCTATCTATCTATCTATCTATCTATCTATCTATCCATCCATCATCTATCTATCTATCTATCTATCTATCTATCCATCCATCATCTATCTATCTATCCATCCATCATCTATCTATCTATCTATCTATCTATCCATCCATCCATCATCTATCTATCTATCCATCCATCATCTATCTATCTATCTATCTATCTATCTATCTATCTATCCATCCATCCATCCATCATCTATCTATCTATCTATCTATCTATCTATCTATCTATCTATCATCTATCTATCTATCCATCCATCCATCCATCCATCATCTATCTATCTATCTATCTATCTATCTATCCATCCATCCATCATCTATCTATCTATCCATCCATCATCTATCTATCTATCTATCTATCTATCTATCTATCTATCCATCCATCCATCATCTATCTATCTATCTATCCATCCATCATCTATCTATCTATCTATCTATCTATCTATCTATCTATCTATCCATCCATCATCTATCTATCTATCTATCTATCTATCTATCTATCTATCTATCTATCTATCATCTATCTATCTATCTATCTATCTATCTATCATCTATCTATCTATCTATCTATCATCTATCTATCATCTATGTATCATCTATCTATCATCTATCTATCTATTTCTATCATTTACCTATCTATGTATCTACGTATCTACGTATCTACCTACCTACCTACCTACCTACCTACCTACCTACCTATCTCTATCATCTACCTATCTATCTATCATGTCTACCTCTTTATCTCATATCTATCTATCCATCCATCGTATCTATCTATCCCTTTATTATCTATCTATCTATCTATCTATCTATCTATCTATCTATCTATCTATCTATCTATCTATCATCTATCTATCTATCTATCTATCTATCTATCTATCTATCTATCTATCTACCTACCTACCTACCTACCTACATCTACCTACCTACCTACCTACCTACCTACCTATCATCTCTATCATCTACCTATCTATGTATCTACGTATCTACCTCCCTACCTCCCTACCTCCCTACCTATCTCTATCATCTACCTATCTATCATGTCTACCTCTCTATCTCATATCTATCTATCTATCCCTTTATTATCTATCTATCTATCTATCTATCTATCTATCTATCTATCTATCTATCTATCTATCTATCTATCTATCTATCTATCTAATCTCTTCCCTCCGTCCCCATCTTTCCTCCTTCCTTCTTTTCCCTCCATCTCTTTATCAATCTACTCATGCGATCTATCTCTATTCCTTCCGCTCTCTCTCTCCCTCTCTCTCTCCCCCCCCCCCTCTCTCTGACTGATAGCTCTTATCATTTTGACTAGCTATGAAAACAGAAAGCAAAAACAAATACAAAGTAAGTGGGGGGGGGGGAAAGAGGAGAGAAACGGAAGGCGAAGCTAAAAGCGCAAGAGAGGAAAAGAAAAAAGAAAAACAGGAGAAGAGCAGGGAAGAAAGGAAAGAGAACCAACTGCTGGCCACCTTCACAAAATGTGTTCGGTTCGGTTATACGACCCCTTACCCTGCAATTACACCCCCCCCCACACACACACACCCCACTTTTCTATCCAGAATCCATTCTGCGTCACCTTCGAAAGCACGGAATGCAAATTCGGGCTCTCTCTCTCCTCCCCCTTTTCAGGCCAAAATAAACACCCCTCACCTGTACCGATGCTGACCACGACCCCCATCCCCTCCTGCCCCCTCCTCATGATGATGGCGGCCAGGATCTTGCGTCCCAGGAGGCTGTGCTGGATGCGGGCAGTCAGGGCGTTGAACCGCTGGTGGCTCAGCATGGCGATCTGGTCGTGCAGGGTGCTTCCGCTGACCGGCAGCTGCCAACGGGACGGAGGAGAGAGGTCAGTAATGGCCTTCTGGACAGTGGGAGAATGCAGACCGGAAGCAAGGGGTGAGGTGTATTAACCCCAATAAAGGTAGTCCTCAACTTACGACAGTTTAGTGACTGTTTAAAGTTACAACGGCATTCAAAAAAAGGGGTTTAGGACGGTTGCTCCATCCCCGTAGTCACATGATCAAAATTTGGACACTTGGCATTTGACTCGTATTTATGACGGTCGCAGCATCCGACCGTGTGTGTGTGTGTTGTGTGTGTGCCCTTTTGCCTGACAAGCTGAATCAACAAGGACGACAAATTTGCTTAACTCCCGCGTGGCTAATTTATCAACTGCCGTGATTCGCTTAGCGACGGGGGCAAGTGAGGTCGTAACATGGGGAGCGAAGCTCACTTAATCAATGTTTTGCCTAACGGCAGAAGTTTTGGGTTCGATTGGGGTCTGGTGCAGGACAAGGGTTTTGTTCATAGGATTTGCTTCATGGCCCCCCCCACAAAATAAAAATGAAATCATACAATAAAAAATAAAATAGGATACAATAAATACAATGAAATATAAAGCATACCATGAAAGAATACAATAAAAAAGAATAGAAACAAAATAAAGATATAAAAAATGCAATCAAGTATAAAAAAAACAAAGAATAAAATAAGTAGAATAAAATGAAGAAATAATAAAAAAAAAGATAAACTAAAATAGAATACAATAAATAAAATACAATAAATTAATAAAATAAAATAAAATAAAAGAATAAAAGAAAAGAATAGAAAAGAATAAAATACAATAAAATAATAAGATACAATAAAATAATAAAATACAAAAAAATAATAGAATAGAATAAAATAATAGAATAGAATAAAATAGAATAAAATAATAAAATAGAATAAAATAATAGAATAGAATAAAAGAATAGAATAAAAGAATAGAATAGAAAAGAATAGAATAAAATAATAAAATAGAATAAAATAATAGAATAGAATAAAATAATAAAATAATAGAATAAAAGAATAGAATAGAATAGAATAGAATAAAATAATAAAATAGAATAATAAAATAGAATAAAATAGTAGAATAGAATAAAATAATAGAATAGAATAAAATAATAAAATACAATAAAATAATAAAATAAAATAAAGTGCAATGCAATAAAATAATAAAATACAATAAAATAATAAAATAAAATAAAGTACAATGCAATGCAATAAAATAGCCGGCCATGGGGGGTGCCTGGATGTCTGACTATACTTTATGACTGAAATCCCGCTCGTAAGTCAAGGGCCCCCAGTGGGGCCAAACCATGCGGTCAGTCAAGTCAACCAGACAAAGGGCATCCCGATTGGGGAATCGGATTGGCCAGGAAGCCGTGAACGGAGGCTAAAGAAGGCCTGACCTCTGTGATGCCCAGCCCTTCGGCCGCGTGCTCGGACTTCTCTTTCTCCCCGATGAGAACTCGGAGCGCCGCGTCCGCCGCTTCCTGCTTTCCTTGCTTTTTGCTGTGCGCCGAGACCGGCAGGAACCAGCGGCCGCCCACTTTCGCCTGGAAGACGAACCTGCGGGGAGAGAATCAGGCGGGAGTCTATCTTGGATCGTCAGGGTGCTGACATACCGCCACCCTCAAAAAAATGACAGGTAGTCCTCGACTTGTGAGCTGGACGACCCCCCCTTGACTTACTTGGGGTCGTGGGGAGGGCCGGTCTGGTTGATGAGTTTGAATTCGGCGGCGAAGCCGTTGGCTCGGGCGTACTCCAGAAGTCCGCTGACCGGATTCGTATTCAGGTACTTGATCAACTCGCCGACGCCTTTGGCGCTGACCGTCCTGGGCTCCTCCGGATTGGCCAGCTGGCTACCTTGTACGTCCGTCATGGGCTCGGACGGGGCTTCCACCTGAGGTTCAGAAAAAACAGAAATCTGGGCTGCGAATGAAGCAGGCGGAGAAAGCTTGCCGTGCCGAGGAGGGGAAAAAAGGGGGAGGTCTTACCTGCGCAGGTGAGTAGGTGGTTTCGCCGGTCAGCCCTCTCATGGCGGCCTCGGCGGCCATTTGCTTCGCTCCCTTCTTGCTGTTGGAGACCACGGCGGGGAAGACGCGTTCGCCCACCTTGACGCAGTATTGAAATCTGAATGGACCCCGGAGGAAGAATAGAATAGAATAACAGAGTTGGAAGGGACCTTGGAGGTCTTCTAGTCCAACCTCCTGCCTAAGCAGGAAGCCCTATACCGTTTCAGACAAATGGCTATCCAACATTTTCTTTAAAACTTCCAGTGTTGGGGCATTCACAACTTCTGGAGGCAAGTTGTTCCACTGATTAATTGTTCTCATAGAAAGTTTCTCCTTAGTTCTAGGTTGTTTCTCTCCTTGATTAGTTTCCACCCATTGCTTTTTGTTCTACCCTCAGGTGCTTCGGAGAATAGCTTGGCTCCCTCTTCTTTGTGGAAGCCCCTGAGATATTGGGAGATATTAGCCACGGAAATTTGGGGCTCAATGTTTGAGGACTGGGTGTAAAAGCAAACCCTTCTTCCTGAGCTTACTTTGGGTCGTGAGCCGGTCCCTCCTGGGACAGCATCTTGAATTCGCACACGCTCCCCAGCTTCTGGGCGTATTCCATCAAGGCGCTGATGGGGTTCTTCCCACACACGAAGTTTGGCTGTGGGGCGGTGTATGAGGCCTCGGGGTCTGCCTGGTCAGGCTGGAGAGTAATAATAACAATAATAATAATACATCAACAAGTTGCAGCTTCCTGCAATAACACCAAACTGCAAAAAAACGTGCGCTACTCGGAACATCTTCTATTTGAAGAAGGTCCTTGGTTGATACCTAGGAGGCTGGCAGCAATCCGTATCAACCATTAGCACCAGTCAGTGGTATTTGTGATGCGTTTTTGATCGAGTTTCATATTTAATGAATCAAAGAGCTAATGACGATGATGATAATAATACAATACAATACAATAGCAGAGTTGGAAGGGACCTTGGAGGTCTTCTAGTCCAACCCCCTGCCTAGGCAGGAAACCCTATACCGTTTCAGACAAATGGCTATCCAACATCTTCTTAAAGACTTCCAGTGTTGGGGCATTCACAACTTCTGGAGGCAACTTCTGTTCCACTGATTCATTGTTCTCACTCACAGGAAATTTATTGTCAGTTCTAAGTTGCTTCTCTCCTTGATTAGTTTCCACCCATTGCTTCTTGTCCTCCCTTCAGGTGCTTTGGAGAATAGTTTGACTCCCTCTTCTTTGTGGCAACCCCTGAGATATTGGAACACTCCTATCATGTCTCCCCTGGTCCTTCTTTCTCTTAAGCTAAACATACCCAGTTCCTGCAACCGTTCTTCATATGTTTTAGTCTCCAGTCCCCTAATCCTCTTTGTTGCTCTTCTCTGCACTCTTTCTAGAGTCTCCACATCTTTTTTACATCGTGGCGACCAGAACTGAATGCCGTATTCCAAGTGTGGCCTTCCCAAGGCCTTATAAAGTGGTATTAACACTTCACGTGATCTTGATTCTATCCCTCTGTTGATGCAGCCTAGAACTGTGTTGGCTTTTTTGGCAGCTGCTGCACCAAAAAAGCCAACACAGTTCTAGGCTGCATCAACAGAGGGATAGAATCAAGATTTATAATAATAGATGATCTGAAGCTGTATGGAAAAACACCCTCTGAAATCGAATCCTTGCTCAACACCGTTCGTATATATATCGAGCCAAGATATTGCCATGGAGTTTGGATTGGGCAAATGTGCTACACTCACTATCAAAACAAGGGAAAACAGTGAAAACTGAAAGAATCGAGATGCCGCATGAAAATAACACGGAGAACTCAATGAATATTAAAGATAATAATTGATATCTCTGTACCAGCGGAAGAAAAAGAACTGGAAAAATATCACAAGAGATTGCAACCCGCCCATCGAAACTACACGGCTATGGATGAAGCATGTAAGAGTGATACCCATTGTCATCTTGGTAGCACGTCCAAGAATTTGGCAAAACACTTCAAGAAATTGAAGCTTCCTGCAGTAACACTGGCAGAGCTGCAAAAAAAAACCTGTGCTACTCGGAAAATCATATATTTTAAGAAGGTCCTTGGTTGATCCCTAGGATGCTGGCAGAAAACCGTATCAACCATCAGCACAGTTGTGATGCATTTCTGAATGTTCAGTTGACTGAGTTTCGTGTTTAATGAATGAAGTGGATAATAATAATAATAATAATAATAAAATATGGACAGTGGAGGTGCAGAAGAGAACGAAGGAGAGATAATCCCAAAACACAAAGATCTGGAAATAGAAGGATTGTGGCAAAAAAAGAAGAAGAAGAAGCAAAAATAGGACCAGGGGGTGATAGGTGCCTAAAACATCTGGGGCATCCCTTGAACACCATCGGCATTGACAAAATCCCCATCGGTCAATTGCGAAAGGCAGCTGGACTTGGAGCAACTGACATTTCTCAGCGACATCTTTTAATATTGTTTGATAAAAACATCGCCCTGGCCTCCTCCTCGTCCTCCTCACCGTCTCTTCCTCCGCAAAGGAGGTGTCCTCGTACAGGGAGGTCTCGGGCTCCATGCAGTCTTCCCCCTCGTGCTGGGCTTCGTGGAGAAGAATTTTCATGGCGATGGCCGCGGCTTCCTGCTTGGCTAGTTTTTTGCTGCCCGCTTCGGCCGGAGGGAAGTGGCGGGCGTCAATCTTGGCTTGGAATTTAAAGCTTGATGGGAGAAGAGAGAGAGAGAGAGAGAGAGAGAAAGAGAAGAGAAAAAAAATGAGAGAGAGAAAGCGAAAGAGTGAGAATGAGAATGAAAAAGAATAAGGGGATGAAAGAGGGAGTAAATTAAAAAGAATGGGATAGAGAGTGAAAGAAAATGACAGAAAGAGACAGAAAGAATGGAAGAGAATGAGAGAAAGAAAAAGAACGAGAAAGGGAACGAAAGAGGGAAAATAAGAGAATGAGAAAGATGATGAGGCAGAGAGAGCAAGAATGAAAGAGAGTGAGAGAAAAAAGAATTGGAGAAAGAAGAAAACGAGAATGAAAGAGAGAAAATAAGAGGCAAAAAGAACGAGAAAGAAAATGAGAGATATTAAGAGAAAGACAGAAAGAGAGCAAGAATAAAAGGGAATGAGAGAAAAAAGAATTGGAGAAAGGAAGAATGAGAAAGAGAAAATAAGAGACAGAGAAAGAAAATAAGAGAGATTTAGAGAAAGACAGAGAAAGAGAGCAAGAATGAAAGGGAGTGAGAGAAAAAAGAATTGGAGAAAGGAAGAATGAGAAAGAGAGAATGAAAGAGGGAAAATAAGAGACAGAGAATGAGAAAGAAAACGAGCGAGATTAAGAGAAAGAGAGCAGGAACGAAAGAGATTGAGCGAGAAAAAGAACGAGATAAAGAGAATGAAAGAGGGAGAGAAAAAATGAAAGAGAACAATAGCAAAAGAGACAAGAGTCGGCAAGGAGAAAAAGAAGAAAAAATAAGGAGAATTCCACATTTCATACACACTTAACATAAACCTGGGGTGTGTGTGACTGGGGAGACCCCCTCCTCCTTTTATTTTCATGAGTTATAATCCAGTGTGGTTAAGGAACAAGCACCCCACCTGTGACCCCCACTTATCTGGGTTGGACTAGAAGACCTCCGAGGTCCCTTCCCGCTCTTGTTATTCTGTAATCCCAGATCAATTAAATCTAAGGAACGGTTTGGCTACAGGGTTTGAAGGAGATATTGGCCAGCCCCCTGTCTGGAACGCTACAGAGTCTCCTGCTTGAGCAGGGGGTTGGACTAGAAGACCTCCGAGGCCCCTTCCAGCCCTGTTATTCTGATTTCAAAGAAAGCAAAGCCCAATTGCCTTTTGGGGGTTAAAAAAAAAAGCACATTTGGGAGAACTATGTCCTGGATGACTGAGAATCTACACACACACACACACACCCTCTGCAGGAAGGACCCTCTCTCCCTCCCCTCCAATTCTTCCCCCACCCCACCCAAGGAGGCCCCTTACCGCGGCTCGTGCGACGGCCCACTCTGCTTCAGCAGGACAAACTCGCAGTGCTGATACATGTACTGGGTGTATTCGATCAGGCCGCTGACTGGGTTTTTTTTCTGGCAGTCCATGAGCTTCTCCAAGGGGGTGCACTGGAAAGCCGTGTCCAACTGTGCGGAGTAGCTGGGGTACAGGGGGGACTCCATAATGTACCTCGACTCGTCCTGGGTGCTGATGGCGTTCATGTCCTCGGGGATGTCGTCGCTGGCCCAGCTGCTGGCCTCGAAGTAGTTGTAAGGCGAGAACCGGCGGTACCGGGGACGCTTGGACGAGGGACTCGACCACGGAGGGGGGCAGCCGCCGCTGACGACGGCGCTCGGTTCGATCGGCTCGGCCGCCTGCTGCCCGTTCTCGATTTGCTTCTCCTCGCTCTCCGGCGGCGGAGACGGGCGAGGGGAGGGCACGTCGGCAGGGGCCTCCGGTTCGGTGCACGGGGCCGGAGGCTCGTTGTCCGCCGGAACCGCCTGCCGGACCTCTTCCGCTTTCATCTTCACTTGCATCCGTTTCCGCTTGTTGTCCGTGAGGGACCACTTGGGAGGGCTGGAGTTCTCCTTGTGGACGTCGCCCAGCTTCTCCAGGGCCAGGAGGCTGGCGTTGACATCCCTGGCTTTGGTCAAGCCGATGTTCTTGGCCAGGTTGAGAGCCGTGGAGTCCGCCACCCCAAAGAGGAAGCTGCAGATCTTCTCCTTGATTTCGGCCATGTCAGGAGAATCAAGGGAGTCCTCCTGGTCAGAAGACGAACTTCCTCCTTCTTCTTCTTCGGTCCCCAAAGCGAAAAAGGAACTGGGATCCTTCTCCCGGCCGGCCGGATGTCCCTCTCGGCTTGCTTCCGTGAAGTCGCGACCGCCGGCTAGCCTCCACAATGGCGGGGTTGTCCCCGACCGACTCAGCTGCCCTTGGCGGTGAAGCTTGTAGAGGTGACGGTTGACCACTTTCTTCTGGACGCGCAGCCGTTGGGCCAGTTGGTGAGCGGAGATGGTCTGCCCAGATTTCAGATCCCTCAGGATCCCCAGGAGATCTCCCTCCACGTCCTGCTGGCTGAGAGTCAGACCCTGGAAGTTGGAGACGAGTTGGTCAACTCCACCCTTCGGACCAGTGGCGAAGGAACTTGGTTTAGGAGGAGAGGGCGGCTTCGGTGCCTGCCAGCCACCCTTACCGGGAGGTCTTCTATTAGGCTCCCTGTAGTTGTACCATAGATTCGAAAAGGACGGTGGGAAGAACGTCCGCGGCGCTGGGGACCTCTGGGCACAGGGCTTCCACAGTGCAGCTTCGGAAACTTCTCCTCGCAGGAATAGGACCTGTCGCCGATGAAGCTCTTTGTGTCCGCCGGATCTGGCCAAGGTCTGGTCTGAAGCTGTGTCACCAGCAGGGAATCTGCTCATAGCACTCTGATGAGGAAGGAGCGCAGGGGTGGAGGCATTCTCAGCCGACGCCGAAGAATCTGGCAAAGACACAAGAAAGGGACGTTTTCAAATCGGGTTGGGGGAAGGGAAGACCTTCCTGGCTCTCCAGTGGTGGCGTCCGTTTTGTGCTGTGGCCCCTCCAGCAGCCGAATCAGAGGAGGAGGAGGAGGAAGAGGAGACCTGGGAGGTAGGGTCAGCATCAAGTCAACCTGAGAGCTCCGAGGGAGAAGAGGGAATGGAGGTGGCAGAGAGAGAGAGAGAGAGAGACACAGAGAGAGAGAGAGAGAGGGAGAGAGAGGGAGAGAGAGAAAGAGAGGGAGAGAGAAAGAGACACACAGAGAGAGACCGCCTAGGCATTTAAGGGGACTAAATCATTGTTGTTAACCCCCCTCTCCCACACCCCTTTGCAATTCTCAACCGTGCCTCTCCCTTCTTTAATGGAAACCATCAGAGGTCCCTTAAAGGTAAGGGGGTGAGTGCGTTTGTGTGTCTGTGTGCGTGCATGCATGCCAAGACAAACCCAGGCCAAGTGAACAGCAGCGTAAAAAATCAAATCGCAATGCAAAAATCCGGAAATCAAAAACAGAAGTTTACACACAGCTGCGGACTTGGAAAATCCAGAGGGGGTAGGGGAGAAATCTATCTATCATCTATCTATCTATCTATCTATCTATCTATCTATCTATCTATCTATCTATCTATCTATCATCTATCTATCTATCTATCATCTATCTATCTTTCATCTATCCCATTTATCTATCTCTATTTCATCTATCTTCAGTATCTATCTCTGTATCTATCTCTGTCTCTCTCTCTCTCCAGTATCTATCTATCCCATCTATTTATCTATCTATCTATCTATCTATCTATCTATCTATCTATCTATCTATCTATCATCTATCATCTTTATTATCTATCTATCCCATCTATCTATCTATCTATCTATCTATCTATCTATCTATCTATCTATCTATCTATCATCTATCTATCTATCTATCTATCATCTATCCCATCTATCTTCTATCTCTATTTCATCTATCTTCAGTATCTCTCTCTACCTCTACTCTCTCTCTCTCTCTCTCCAGTATCTATCTATCCCATCTATTTATCTATCTATCTATCTATCTATCTATCTATCTATCTATCTATCTATCTATCTATCTATCTATCATCTATCATCTTTATTATCTATCTATCCCATCTATCTATCTATCTATCTATCTATCTATCTATCTATCTATCTATCTATCTATCTATCATCTATCTATCTATCTATCTATCATCTATCCCATCTATCTTTCTATCTCTATTTCATCTATCTTCAGTATCTCTCTCTACCTCTACCTCTCTCTCTCTCTCTCTCCAGTATCTATCTATCCCATCTATCTATCTCTATTTCATCTATCTTCAGTATCTATCTATCTATCTATCTATCTATCTATCTATCTATCTATCTATCTATCTATCATCTATCTATCTATCTATCTATCATCATCATCATCTATCATCTATCTATCTATCTATCTATCTATCTATCTATCTATCTATCTATCTATCATCTATCTATCTATCTATCTATCATCTATCTATCTATCTCTATTTCATCTATCTTCAGTATCTCTCTCTCTCTCTCTCTCTCTCTCTCTCTCTCTCTCTCTCTCTCTCTCTCATCTATTTCATTCTGTCTGTCTGCCCACCCATCCACCCATCTATCTATCTCTATTATCCATCTATCTATATATCATCTCTCTCTCTCTCTCTCTCTGTGTGAGCCTTCACACCTACATTCTGTTATGCTCCGTTTCAAGCCTTCTTTAGCCTGGGCACAAATTCTCCTCGGCTTCCCACCTCGGAATGCAATTCAGCTTCAAATGCTACTTGAGGTTTACTCCCGGGCAAATGGACATGGGGTTGCCATTCTCCCTCTCCGGAGGTAACCTGAGTTTCCCCCCCCCCTTGCAAATCCCCAAAAGTCAAGTGAGCCACCCCAAGTTGTGAATATTTACCAAGATTACGGCGGAGTGGATTTATTTCCCCCCCAGCTAGACGGGTCTGTTTGCACCTCGTAAAACAACAGAGGGTAAAATATACAAAAGGGCTGGATGTTTCCCCCCACACACACACACATTCCAGGAGGAGGGGGGGGAGAGGGAGACGGAAAAAAGAAGGGTTAGAGTTACTGACCCGATAGAAGTTGAATAAAAGCTTACCGCTTTCCTTTTGCCCGGGATGAGAGCTGTGCATGGCATCACCCAAGGCTGGAAGAGAAATTTCCTGTCCATGCAGCAGGGAAGGAGGAACGGGGATGTACATGCGTGTGCATGAACACACGGAGAGACACATACAAAGAGAGGCAGTCAGACTGTGCCAGGCACAAGGGGAAGGGAGTTCCCAGCAAGGGGGCAGAAGAACCGAAGGGTCATAGACTCTGCCTCCCCTATTTAACCTGGCTCAGGAGGAGGGGAAACAAAAAATAAAGTTAAGTTTCACTTTCTATTCTCCTCCTCCTGGCTCTTTCTCCTTCAGAGGGTGGGGTTTGCCGCCAGAAAAAGAACGCACATCCCTTTTTTTCTTTTTTGAAAATCGAAATTTCAGTTCCCTTTCATCATCTTTCCGTGGGGCAGGGCTATAGGGCCAGGTGCCTTCTCCAGCCCCCCTTGTCTTCAGTGGGTTTTTTTTTTTAAAGCACTTAAAAAAATAGCCTGCCAGCTTTGGGGATGGGCGAGATAGAAACTTTTGAGAGAAAAGAAATGAAATAACCGAATAACCGAGTTGGAAGGGACCTTGGAGGTCTTCTAGCCCAACCCCTAGGAAAAAAGGAAGGAAGGGAGAAAAAAAGAATAGCAGAATAAGAGAATAACCGAGTTGGAAGGGACTTGGGAGGTCTTCTAGCCCAACCCCTAGGAAAAAAGGAAGGAAGGGAGAAAAAAAAAGAATAGCAGAATAAGAGAATAACCGAGTTGGAAGGGACCTTGGAGGTCTTCTAGCCCAACCCCTAGGAAAAAAGGAAGGAAGGGAGAAAAAAAGAATAGCAGAATAAGAGAATAACAGAGTTGGAAGGGACCTTGAAGGTCTTCACCCCCCGTTATGGGAAAGAAAGAAAAGAAGGAAGGAGAAAGAAGGAAGGAAGGCAAAATAAGTATAGCAGAATAAGAGAATAACCGAGTTGGAAGGGACCTTGGAGGTCTTCTAACCCAACCCGCTGCTCAAGCAGGAAACCTTATACCATTCTGGATAAGAGGTTGTCCAATCTCTTCTTGAAAACCCCCAGTGATGGGAAAGAAAGAAAGAAAGAAAGAAAGAAAGAAAGAAAGAAAGAAAGAAAGAAAAGAAAGAAAGAAAGAAAGAAAAGAAAGAAAGATTTTTAGGATTTTAAAAAATTACAATTCCTGAATTCAGGACTAAAAAAAAATCAAACGACATTCTTAGAGTTAGGATTTTTAAAAAAAATTAAATTACGTTCTTGGATTGCAACGTAAAAAACTGAATCCCTTTCTTGGTTTTCGGCCGTTCTGAAATTCAGAAAACCTTATATAACCCCCATCCTTCACAATCCCCTCTCAACCCAGACAGGACTTGCAGCCTCCGGGCGTCAGGGAGCCTGAATTGATCCGGAGATATTATCACAACGCATGAAGGACAGCTGTAAACAGGAGCGCATAAACTTTCCTTCCCCTGGTATTGGTTGACGAGTTCAAATAACAGGCTCACCTGTCCAGGTGCAAACCGAGAGGCGTGGAAGATAAACCAAAGACCTCGCCGACGGCCCGGGGGAACTTGCGTAAGCCACAACCAAGCCCCCCCACCTCACTTTTAAGGGCATCCGCTGGCCTTCCTACCTGTACAGGTGAGTGTCAAGGCGTTGCTTTTATACATTCACCTGTACAGAAAATCCAGGGTGAAGAAGGCCAGCCTCAAGCCATGAGAAACTGCCAGAATTTGTAGCAGCTGCTTTCACGTCCAAATTTAGAGGCTTGGCTCATATTTACGACGGTCGCAGCATCCCCGGGCTCACGCGATTCCCCTTTTGCGACGAGCAAAGTCAAGGGGGAAAGCCGGATTCACTTAACAACGGCGCTCCTGGCTTAACGACTGCAGAGACACCCTTAACCACTGTGGTGAGAAAGGTTGCAAAACGGAGGGGAGGGGGGAGAAATCCACTCAACCGCGGTCTCACTTAGCAACAGAAACGACTGGGCTCAACGGTGGGTCGTAAGGAGAGGACCACCTGGAATTGGACAAGGGGATTTTCACAAGACCAGGGGGAAGATGCACCTGTACGAAAAAGCTTCCCGCTTGTTTCTTTCTCTCTTTCTCGTCTGCGGCCTCGCACACCTCCACGCACAAACTCACACACACACACCCCGGAGAGACACACTCTTCGCTACGGTTCACTGCACCCGTCTCACGCGGCCAAGTGAGAACACCTTCTGTGCTTGATCTAAATTGGCCGGTTATTTGAGCCAGGGAGATGAAATTTCATTGCAGATACAGTGAGCATACTTCCTTGTTTGATGGGGGCGCAGGGTGGGGGGGGGGTTGTTAATTAAATGGGAGGGAACTTATTCACACTTTGGAGTTGGGGAGTTCATTGCCAATGCCTAACACATCGTTTTCTTATCAAAGGGGAAAAGATCTTCCATTATCCTCAAGAGGAAATCTAAAATCCCTCCTAAAACCGGGGAGTTGAAGGGGCATACGGTTACCTGATTTCCACGCACACACCTCTTAAAATTGCACCTACACAATGGCTAAATCAGGAATAAAATGAGATTATATCGCCAAATTGCTGGAAAGGTAATCAAATACTGGGCACATGTGGAGAGACATGCAAAAAAAAAAAGCGAAATAATTCTGGCGAGGTATCCGGAGGCGGTTGGAAGAAATGACCAAAGGTTAGAATTAAAACCAGTGTTATTCTTATGAGGAATTGTAACTGAAAAGTATAGTAAAAGGTCAATATATTTAATATTACATATCGTAACGGCGGCACGAATGGTATACGCCCAACAATGGAAAAATGAAAATATACCTTTAGAAAGGGAAACGGTAAAGAAAATATTTGTAGGCGCAGAAATGGATAAATTGATGCTAGAATTAAAAAAACAACAACACACGAATCAGAATATCGTATTTCAACTTATCCAAATCACCAATTTGTTTCTTGTAAACATTTCTGGATGTTGGGATCTGTTTTAGAATAAATGTGCCGATGCCAGAAATTTGTTAAACTGCTCCCTCTACAAATCATCATCCTATCTTTTTTTAACAACCCCATAATCCCTTGCAGGGTGGAGTCTGGGACACTGAATGGAGCTAGCAGAGTGTTTGCTGGCCGGATGCCCTTCCTGTCGCCAATCGAGAGTTTTGTTCAGCAGATATGTTCCCATTGTGCCTAGAGAGGGAAATATCTGCCTCTACCTAGGATTGAACTCACAGCCTCTTGATTATGAGGCGAGAGCTCCACCTCTTAGGCCACCCCACCCCTCCTTCTCTCTAAAAATCACCTTACATTATTTATGTACCCACACATGACAACTAGAAGAAAGAAATAATATAAAGAGCATCCAACAGTATAACCAACTCCAACTTTACACCGTCCTCTAAGCGCCTATCCAATTCATACTAGCTCAATGGAACCTCCAGCTGTAAATGTGCTCTACCCTGAAAAACTAGGAGCTCTTCTAAAAGAGAGGCCATGTCTCACAAGTCATTAGTTGGTTGCTATAATGAACAGAAGGCCGGAGTATGTAGTCTGCGCAAGACCAAAAGTGGATTTACGAGAGGTCCCAACGATGCAGAGATAGGCAGGAATGGTTAGGAAAAAGACAGACAGAACAACAACAAAAAAAAAAGCTTCGGAAATATGACTTTAAAACGAGTTAACTATTTGGGATCCAATCGGCAGAAAGGACAGACTGTAAATTAAGATAAAGCGCCAACGATAGCAACAAAACTCTACCAAGTTCAATGCATTCCTTTTGCAATAGACATCCTTCCCGGAGAATCAGGTAGTCTGCTGCCAGAACTGGAGGCTCCATCAGGAGGAAAACCCACAGGTGGGCTTTACTTCCAAGTAAGCATGAGCTGGGGTAAGGGGCTGATAGACTTGGGGGGGGGGGGAATCTGTGTCCTTTTCTTTGCTGTGTGGTGGTTCATGCCAGGTTGCATCGCATTGCATGGGGTTGCCCTGAGCAAGGGGGTCAGTCTAGAAGACCTCCAAGGTCCCTTCCAACCCTATGATTCCATGAAAACCAAGCACGTAAAATCTATGAACTGCATGGGGTTGTCCTGAGCAAGGGGTCAGTCTAGAAGACCTCCAAGGTCCCTTCCAACCCCATGATTCCATGAAAACCAAGCACGTAAAATCTATGAACTGCATGGGGTTGGCCCGAGCAAGGGGTCAGTCTAGAAGACCTCCAAGGTCCCTTCCAACCCTATGATTCCATGAAAACCAAGCACGTAAAATCTATGAACTGCTTTCATCGCTTTGCATTGAATGGACTTCCATGGGCCCCTTTAGGCCTGGGGGAGTCGGGCAGACGCCCCCAGGGCCTGCTGCGGCTTCTCCTCCCTTCCAGGCGGGCCTTTGCAGCCGCCGCCCCCCCGCCCCGATCGGGCCCAGGCCCGCCCCCCCCCCAGCCTTACCTCCCCTCCCCTTTCAGAAGCTTCGCCCGGCGCCGCCGAAGGAAGCCGCTTCTATTGTGCGGGAGACCAGAGCGGGCGAGCAGTGATGACGCCTTTCAGAGCGCGACCCCGCGGCCTTCACGGGCCCGCTGGCGAGCCCGGCGGCGCCATCTTTGAAGAGGGCAAACCTGACCTTCTTCCCAAGAGACGCAGATGTTTTAAAGGGGGATTTGCACAATGCATTGGGGGTCCCCGTCCCCCCCACCCAAACAACATTTTGCGCCTTTTGTCGCTGCTGGACTACACTCCTCCGCCATCCCCTGCTGGATGGGGATGATGGGAATGGTAGTCTCCCCTCCTCCCCTTTTAAAAAATCAATTAATCCCATTTTTTTTCTTCTGCAGAAAAAAAAGAACATTCTACTATGCATGATTAAAAAAAAGAATTTTTGCTGGACTACACTCTCCACCATCCCCTGCTGGATGAGGATGATGGGAATGGTAGTCTCCCCTCCTCCCCTTTTAAAAAGATCAATTAATCCCATTTTTTCTTCTGCAGAAAAAAAAGAACATTCTACTATGCATGATGAAAAAATTGAATTTTGCTGGACTACACTCTCCACCATCCCCTGCTGGATGGGGATGATGGGGACCGTAATCTCCCCCCCCCCTTTTTAAAAATCCACTAATCCCAACTAGGTTACATCATCGGGGGGGGGGTTGCTATAACTAAATAGAGAACAAACCCCACTCCCTTCTAGCACTGATGATGTGATCTAGTTGGGTCACGAAACATCTGGAAGAAAACCCCACCAAGCTCAGAGAGCACCAAGGACCCCGTAGTCCTCCTCTTTCTTCTTCCTCTTCCTAGCACTGATGATGTAACCTAGCCAGGTCGTGAAATGCCCACAAAAAAACCCCCACCCAGCTGAAAGACCGCCAAGGACGCCTCATTCTAACCCTGATCTGCCAATACTCTCTTCTTTAGGAAAGCCTTTTCCAAATTTCCATTTTGTTGTACACATGTTCCAAGATGTTAGATTTAAAAGAAGGGGGGTGAGGTTGTGGAGTTATAGAAAAAAATTTAAATTCTCCGCCGCAAGGGTGGGTGGGTGGGAATCTCGTAGCCTGTGGTTTCTTTCTGTTATTAAATCCTCTCTCCCTTCCTTAGCAGGCAGCTATGCCAAGCGGCTTCTGAAATTGTGCCATAGAAACTACAGGAATTTATCCAGGCAGTTGTCAGAGGTCTCAAGTTTGACTCCAAAACACACACACACACACACACAAACACACTTCTTAGCAGCCTCTTTGGAAACAGAAACTCTGAGTAAATGCATTTCAGTGGCAAAATGCAACCCCTCAGAATATTTACACAACAGGTGGCAAATTCAAATGTTATCCTTCTCGCCACTCTGTGCTAGTATCAACAGACTCTGTTATATTTGCAGGTAGTCCTCGACTTACGGCCACAAATTGAGCCCAGAATGCACGTTGTTGCTCAACGAGACGCTTGTTAAGGGACTTTCGCCTGATTTCACTACCTTTCTCGCCACCGTTGTTGAGTGAATCACCGCAGGGGTTATGTCGGGCGGTTGTGAAGCCAATCCGGCTTCCCCATCAGAAGGTCGAGAACTACCTGTATATTTTATACAATACATACATACATACATACATACATACATACTGGTATGCCCAAATACAACAATTTATCAGCACAAATACAACACACACACACACACATATATATATATATAAAATCAAGAATCACCCCGATTCTGGATTTTGCACCAACGACGGTACTACACTACCCATCCGATCCTGAACTTGGCACAGCTCTCTTGAGCTCAAACATAAGGGAATATCACAAGGAGGGGGTGCGTTGGGTTGATTTTTCCGGGGTGGGTGGGTGGGTGGGTGAGGGAGGATGGAAAGGAATTAATGCACACAGAGTTCCTCCAAGGAGAAGGCACCAGTTCTCTGTCACTGCCTCCATGAGGACTAGCAACTTACTTTATTTTACTGGGAAGTTACTATTTATTCCTCTGCTGTTTTGCTCGCCTTTTTCGGCCTCTCCCTGTGCAATGGGCACAGGATCAGGCCAGACAGGTGCAACCCCTTTAATTTGGGGTATTGCATCCCCTTAATTTTTTTTTTTGGGGGGGGGAGGGAGGGCTGCTTATTGTTTATATGTATTTATTTCCAGGAAGAATTAATGCTCGATTTCTGCAATTCTGCAACGCGCATTTTCAGCTGTCAAGTACTGCCCATCATCCCCTCCCTCCAATATGCATGCTATCTCTATCATCTATCTATCTATCTATCTATCTATCTATCTATCTATCTATCTATCTATCATCTATCTATCTCCCCCATTTATATTGGTACGACCCCCCCCATCCTTTGCAGTGCCCCCCCAACCTCAGCCCCCTCCCCTCTGCAAGAGCTGGGTTGCAACCCTCACCCCAGCCAGCAGGCAGGCTGCGGAGGATGGGAGCAGGGGCGCCCGCCTCTTGAGGGCGCCAGGTTGGGGAAAGGCAGCCGGAGGGGGGCGGGCGCATCCCCGCCCCTTCGCCCACCGCGCGCCTGCAGGCTTGCGAAGCTCAGGGCGGCGGGCTGCGCCGATGCGCATGCGCGGGTAGCGCCGAGTCGATCCGAGCGAAGACGGACCCTCCAAACAAAACCACCACACACCACCTTCCTCGAGGGCTACCGCGCACGCGCCGCGCGGCCCGAAGAACCGCTCTCCCGGCACCGCGCATGCGCACATCGGGGCGACGCGTTCCCGCTCAATCCGCCTCGCTTTTCTTCCCCGTCCGCCTTTTTTTTTTGGGGGGGGGGGTTTCCCGCGACCGTCGCCGCCTCGCTTTCCCCGGCCGCTAACCGGGAAGCCGACTCACCTCTCCCGCCCGGAGCAAATCCCGGGTGGTGACGGCAATCGAAGGGGAGGCCCGCCCCGCTTTCGCTTTATTTCCTAAGCCCCGCCGTGCCTGGGCTCGGGTGGGGGCGCAAAGTGATTGCGTCACGCGGAGCGCGCGGCGCACGAGCCTCCTCGTCCTTCCCTCCTCCCCCCCTCCTTCCCGCTGTGACGTCAACGGGGCGGGGCGCTTCGCCATGGCAACTGCGGAGCGCTCTTGGCGGCTGCGCTAAGGAAGGGATGAAATGGAGCCTCCAGGCTTAGGAGAAGTCTACCCCAGACCCTTGGAAACCGTCGGGGAAAAAGAGGGTTTTTAAACCCGGCGGTGGTCCTTTAGGGTCTAAATAAGGTGGACTACAAGATCCATCATCCACCCACTCACTGCCCATCCCTCTGGGGTGGGCATGCTGGGTATTGTAGTCCAAAAGTGATTTGGATGGGATTGAGAAGGGGGAGCAAGTTGAATTGTAAACCGAATAAAGGAATAAGTAGAGTTTAATAGTGAGGCTGGCAGAGGATGATGGGATTTGCAATCCCGCAGCTGTCACATCTTCATTGATTGATTGATGATATGGCCATTGTCTCCAGGGTGGCTGATTATAATATAATAAGGGATATAAAAGGAGAATGCACTATAAAGATGTATCAAAAGCATATAAAACCACAGAGGGACCAAGGACGGATCCTGAATTCACAGATGCGCTATGGATGATGGGAGCTGTAGTCCATGCCCAGCCGCCAAAACCAGCAGCTCCTTAAAAAAACTCCCATCCTTTTTTGCTTCCATTTTTTTCAGTGTTTCTCAAACTTGGCCTCTTGAAGTTGGGTGGACTTCAACTCCCAGAATTGAACTCCTGCTTGGGGTGGGGGTTGGACTAGATGACCTAGAAGGTCCCTTCCAACTCTTCTTATTCTGAATCTGAAATTCCCCAGCCTTTAAGTATAGACTTTTAAGGATACTGGCTGGGGGATTCTGGGAGTTGTAGTCCATCTACTTTAAAGCACGCTGGCTGGAGAATTCTGGGAGTTGAAGTCCATCTATCTTAAAAGGAACCAAATTTGAGAAACCCCTGTTTCAAATCTACTCTTGAAGCTCAACCTGGCTTGTTTCTACTAATCAGCACTTTGGCATCACCCAAAATTTGGGGGGGGGGGATTCTTATTCCTGTCTACCCCACCTCCCCAATCCTCCCTCTTTTCCCTTTTATCTAGAAACAAAAAAAAAGTTATTTTCCCAGGAGCAATAAAACAGCCCTTCCCAAATCTAATCATCCATTTGGGAGGCATCCTTTTTTTAAAAGGCATTTTCCATTTGCAAATAAACTAGGTTTAATCCCACCCAGGCTTCACTTAAATTCCTCTTTTCCTTTGATCTAAACGTGAGACAAATGGGGGAGGGGGGGGAGAATGACACCCCCCCCAGGCCTTAATTCGCCCCCTCCCAATCCATTTGCACTCGTTTTTCTTCCTAAAAACCTTGACAGTAATTTAATCCGATTAAGCATGAAAACGCCTGGCATCAAACAGATGGGGGGGGGGGGCTGTTGCCTCATTTTCCGGTAAATAACCTTGTAATTTGCCATCTGGCGCTGACATCCGACGGCGGATTGTGGCTTGCTGCCCCTCTAAAGGCTAAACCACTCTTGGATCTCGCAAGCCTACAATCGTGGCTTAATCCTGGTAGACTCCCGTTCCCGTTGACTTGGATCCATTCTAGCCAGTGCTATCCACTGTGTCAAGGCTTTGCGATGGTCGTAAGTGTGAGGCCTGGCTGCAAAATCCCTTTTTTTCAGTGCCGTTGTAAGTTGAAACAATCACTAAACAAATAGTTAACTGGTCCCTCCCACCCCCAATGGATGGTATAACCACTGCCAAATTGAGTGGGGTTTGGGGGGGGGGGACAGTTGCGCCAAGCTAATTTCACACAGAATTGGGGCAGGGTCTGGGCGGCGGGGGGGGGAATGTTCCCCATCTGTGTGATCCCCAGATCTCTCAAGGTCATCCAGCTGTTAGATAGCTGTATGTTTCTTTTTTTGGCCACCAGGTGGCGGTATTGGTCAACCCTCAACTGTGCCTTGTTCTGTACTCACCTGGTGCTTTTCGACCACACCTCTCATCCTCCTTAACCAGGATGGGGCTGGCAAGTATCCGTCCCAGGGGTCGTACTTTGAGGACTCCTGATTTAGTGCAATACCAAAAATGCAAATCAATTTTCTGCGGACCGCCAACATTTTCTCGCGGACTGCCAGTTGCTGACTGCTGCCTTGAAGGGAATCGCCGATGCTCCGGAGCGAGGGAGGGCTGGATCTCTTGTTCGGACCGCCGAGTTTCCGAAAACCGAGAGGCTTAAGAGCAAAATCATTTTATTTTTAGTTTCTTTCTTGAATCTGGTGTTATCAAACTCGCTATGATGATTAAATCTTGCCTTGGCAGTAACCTCTTTACTGGGCCTTTTTTCCCCTTCCTGCTTCTGATTTATGCCTGCTGGAGGGCAGCCGTTCGGAGTCAGAAATCCTGCTCTGAAATACTTCTTTGGACCCTTTGAGGCGGGTCAATAGCCAAATTCCTAAGGCGCTAAATTGCAGCTACTTGGACCCAGGCCCTAAGAGCCCATCAGGCTGGGCCATTAAATTCCAGCAGCTTTTAAGGCTGTCCTTGAGATAATTGGGCAATGAGTCCCAGAGGCCTTGGTCAAGAAAGGGAAGAGAAGACAGGAGTAACGAGGGAAATCCTGCCCCGGGCCAATGAATTATGGATGCTATGAGGGGCACCTGGCAGCTCCGATGAAATGAGGGAACTTCCCAAATCTGTGGTTCGTTCTGAATAACGGCAGGCTACTGGATCTCCCTGCCATTCATTCTGTCTTCTTTCTTTTCTTTCCTTCTTTTTCTTCCTTCCTTCCTTTCTTGTTTTTCCTTCCTTTCTCCCTTTCTTCTTTCTACCTTCCTTCCTTCCTTTCATCTATCTATCATCTATCTATCTATCTATCTATCTATCTATCTATCTATCTATCTATCTATCATCTAATCTATCATCTCAATTTTCTATCATCTCCCTCTCCCTCTCATCTGTCTGTCTGTCTATAGATCTACCTACCTACCTACCTATCATCTATATCTATCTATCTATCTATCTATCTATCTATCTATCTATCTATCTATCTATCCATCTATATCTATCTATCTATCATCTATCATCTATATCTATCATATTTATCTATCATCCATCTATCTATCATCTATCATATCTATCTATCTATCTATCTATCTATCTATCTATCTATCTATCTATCTATCTATCCCTCCCTCCCTCCCTCCCTCCCTCCCTCCCTCCCTCCCTCCCTCCCTCTTCCTTAGCACAGCCACTTGCTTCATTTCATGAATAAAACATGGCACTGCCTTCTCCTGCCACCAATAAACAGGTTTAATCTTCTTGGGTTTTCCCAAAGGGTATCTGCCTTACTCATAGACTTTGAGAGACGGGGGGGGGGGGAGCTAAAAAGCCGAAAGAGATCGGGGGACACACTAAGCCACCATCTGCTTTGATTCTTAGCTGCCTTAGGAGAAGGTGACACATCTCCAGGCCAACCCCCCGCCCTCCCCAAAGATTTCCAAGCGATGGCGGGACCGCTCAAATTTCAATATTGTCCTGAAGAGAAAGCATTTTTTAAAAAAAGGAAATGGGTTTCAGGAAATAATAATGTCTAGATTAACTAAGAGAAGCAAGAACGGCCTTCCCATATTTGGGGGGTGGGGTGGGTGGCTGCCCCAAAGAAGAGGGGGTCGAGCTATTCTCCAAAGCACCTGAAGAAGCAATGGGCGGAAACTCACCCAGGAGGGGAAGCAATCTGGAATGAAGGAGAAACTTCCTGATTGTGAGGACAATTCGTCAGTGGAACAGCTTGCCACTGGAGACTTTTTAAACAAGAGACTGGACAGCCCTTAGTCTGAAATGGTAAAGGGTGTCCTACTCGAGCTGAGGGTTGGACTAGATGACCTCCAAGGTCCACTCCAACTCTGTTATTCTGCTTTCCTTCCTTCCTCCCTCCGTTCCTCCTCCCTTCCTTCTCCATCACTGGAGACTGGGACACCATTTGTCCAGTATGGTACAGGGTCCCTTGCTTGAGCAAGGGTTGGACTAGAAGACCTCCAAGGCCCCTTTCGACTCCATTATTCAGTGTTGTCAAATTTCAGTACAACCAGCCACCCAATGCCTCCCCCTCCTCCTCTCCTCTTCCTCCTCCTCTCCTCCTCCCCCTCTCCTCTTCCTCCTCCTCCTTTCCTCTTCCTCCTCCTCCCTCCCTCCTCCTCTCCTCTCCCTCTTCCTCCTCCTTCTTCTCTTCCTCCTCCCTTTCTCCTCCTCCTCCCCCCTCCTCCTCACCTCTCTCCTCCTTCCCCTCCTCCTGTCCTCTTCCTCCTCCCTCCCTCTTCCTCCTCCTTTTCCTCCTCCCCTTCCTCCTCCTGTCCCTCCCTCCTTCTCCCTCCCTCCCCCTCCTCCCTCCTCCCTCCCTCTTCCTCCTCCTTCTCCTCCCCTTCCTCCTCCTCTGTCCCTCCCTCCTTCTCCCTCCCTCCCCCTCCTCCCTCCCTCCTCCTTCCCCGCCTCCTGTCTTCTTCCTCTTCCTCCTCCTCTTCCTCCCCCCTCCCTCTCCTCCTCCTCTTGATAAGTCTTAAAAGGAGTCTAAAAGGATCTATCCATCTATCAATTGAGTCCTCTGGGCTTTTTCAAAATAAAAATGAAGGAAGGAAACACAGGGGAGGGGAAAAAAAAAAGAGAGAGAGAGAGAGAGAGAGAGAAGAAAAGAAGACAGGAAGATTCACATCCGTATATATATATATATATTTCTCCTATGCATTTCTTCCCATCTGGGGGGGGTCTACGCAACTTGACACCCCCGCAAACTTCAAGATCTATAGACCCACCTCTGTGAGATTAAAATCCAAGGCACTTTTATTTTGTTGGTTTCTACTTTTTTGTTGTTGTTGGTTTTACAGTGAACAGGTTAAAGCCATTGAATTTGGAGTCATAGTTGGTTCTGGGGTGCAAAGGGGGGGTGGGGAATGGGGGAGTGGGGGGGGGTCTTCTTCCTGGCAGTGCTGGCACCCGGCCTCGCAGACTGGGAGAAGGGGGCGGATGGGATTTGTAGTGCCCCAAAAGATGTCCCAAATGGCATCTTGTTTTCCTGCAAAAAAAGCTCATTTCCACAACCTGATTGACAGCTTGCCCGCCCTATTGCTTCGCTAGGAAGGAGGAGGCGGGCTCCTCTGCACCAATCGGCTCTTCAAAAGGCAGAGGAGCGTTTAGTGACCGGTCAGTTGGCCATCGAATATATCCAGAGAAAGGGAAAAGAAAGGGAGCAGACCATCCACCATCCTGGCCCATATTCCAGATGTGTTCAAAACCCAGTGGTGGAATTACCCAGCTAGTCCTCAATTTACGACTGCTTCTGCCTAAGCGATGCCCCGCGGTATGACTTTGACGCATTTCCGAAGTGCCCTGCCGCTGTGGTTAATTACGTTAGCGACAGGTCCCTAAGTGAATCCAGCTCCCCCCTCCCCCCTGACTTTGGCTCCACCAAAGGCACGACCGTCATAAATGCAAGTCCGTTGCCGGGCAGCTGACGTTTGGGCTGGCGTGAGCCAAGTCCGTGGGTTTTTTTCAGGGCAGTGGTAACTTCGGTCGCGAAACGGACCGCCGTAATGCGAGGACTGCCCCTACGAGAGAAGGGGAGCCTTCTGCGAAAGAGCTTCCAGGCTAGGGGCAGTCTATCTGATGGGGAGAAGCAGCCATTGCTTTTTCCCTTTTCTATCTATCTCTCTATCATCTATCTATCTATCTATCTATCTATCTATCTATCTATCTATCTATCTATCTATCTATCTATCTTTCTCTTTCTTTCTTCTTTCTTATCTATCTATCTATCTATCTATTATCTATCTATCTATCTATCTATCTTTCTCTTTCTTTCTTCTTTCTTTCTTTCTTATCTATCTATCTATCTATTATCTATCTATCTATCTATCTATCTATCTATCTATCTATCTATCTATCTATCTATCTATCTACCTACCTATCATCTATCTATCTATCTTTCTTTCTTTCTTTCTTTCTTTCTTTCTTTCTTTTTCTTTTCTTTCTTTCTCCTGGCTTTGCATTCGTGGCAGGGGCAACTACTGGGCAACTTTATTTCTTTATATTTTAACTCAAAAGAAGAGGTTGGGCCCTGAATCAGCTGGTGGGGAAAGGGAGCTTGGGCGAGAGAACAGGGCCTTCCAAACAACTGGGGACAAAGAGGGCGCCTGGCTGGGCGGCTTTCTCTCTCTCTCTCTCTTTTTCTCTTTCTGCTTTTATTGAAAGTGAGAGTGAAAACAGCCAGAGATGCTTTCAAACGCGGCCAAGCTGAGTTTAAAAGGCAGAGGCGGAAATCCAACAGCCCTGTTCCTAAGCAGGGAGGGAGGGAGGGAGGGAGGGAGGGTCCTGGGCGTCCTCCCCTTTTCTCTCCCTCCAATGCTGGGGTTTTGAAGAGGCTCTGGGGCAGTTTGGAGTGGGGAGGGAAGGGAGGAAGGAAAACAGGGAAGGAGGGAGAAAGGGAGGGAGGGATGGAAGGAAGGGATGAAGAAGGAATGGGAAGAAGGAAAACGAGGGAGGAAGGAAGGAAGGAGGAAAGGAGGGAAGGAAGAGGGAAACAGACCGTCAGGAAGGAAAGGGCTAGGATGGATAGATAGATGGATGGGAGGGAGGGAGGGAGGAAGGATAGAGAGAAGGGAGGGAGGGAAGAAGAGGAAGGGATGGCAGGAAGGAAAGCAGGGAGGATGGAAGTAAAGGAGGGATGGGAGGAAGGGAGGATGAAGAAGGGATGGGAAGAAGGAAAACGAGGGAGGAAGGAAGGAAAACAGGGAGGAAAGGAGGGAAGGAAGGGGGAAACAGACCGCTAGGAAGGAAAAAACTAGGATGGATATTTTTTTTAAGATTGCCTGCACTACAACTCCCAGAATCCCCCAGCCGGCATGCCTGAATCCCTGGTGCATCTTTCCTGCTTTATCATTGTAGCATCCCCTTAAAACAGGACACCAGAAAAAGAGCCAAGTCAACCCTTGCTAAGGTGGTAGAGCTAAAAAAAACAAAACAAAAACCCTCACTGAGGACTAGGAGCATAGGCTTTCCAAGCAGAGGGAAGGCCTGCGGGAGTGCAAGGCCAGGGGACCGGCGCCAAGAACCCCAAGAAGGGGTGAAAACTTCGAAGGGTGAACAATTCTGCGCTCTGCTTTTCGCCCCACGGCCTTAGCAAGTTTCTCGTGATTTCTCCAACTTTTGCAACGGCCGGGCGGACTACAAAGCCCCTATTCCTCTCCCGCCAAAGCCTCCGCACTCCGGAACCAACCATGCGGGTTAGTAGGGAGAAATCTCGCTCCCTCCGCTTCTCTCAAACCATCATTATCAGAGTTTTCTTTTCTTAAAACCCCCCCAAAAAGGTTATGCGAACGTTTACAGCTTTCGTCCTTTATAATATAGCAATATATTTCATAGGTAAAATAAACTATGGTTATGCTTTCCTTTAGTCGTCGTCATATATTTTTTTTGTTGGTTTTTGTTCTTTTATAGAAAACGGGAAGGGGGAAGGAAAAAAGAGAGAGAGAGAGAAAGAGAGAGGAAAAACAGAAATGCTCAGTCTTCGAAGAAGAATCTCGTTCCGCCTCTCTCTCTCTCTCTCCGGCGGGAATAATGTGGGACCGGGAGGTCGACACAGCAGGGACGGCGTTAGAAAAATAAAGTCAAATAAGAACAAAAGAACCACAGTGACTCCCAATGTTGTGGTGGAGGTGGAAACCCACAGTCCGGCTAGATGTCCTTGGTTTGTCCCGCTTGTCTTCTCGTCCTTCCTTCCGCCCCCAAGAAATATAATCCAGTCTCGTTGTTTGGCAGCGTCGCCCCCGAATAATCGGGGTCTCCAAGCAAGGAGGGATGACTTGGGGTGTGTAGGGAGGGGGGGGGGTCTTCCTTGGCCAACGCTGCCGGTTTTCTTTTAAAGGGGGCTTCCACTCTTTCTGACCGCTGGCTGGTCGATCCAGTCGTGCGCCGTCCCTTCCCGATGATGGCTTGTTCAACAAGGTTTGTTTCAAGACACCGAGAACAGCTCGGCTAAGACTATAGCAGGTCGAGAGGGGCGGGTGGACCACCGAGAGGGTCTCGTGGGCAGGAGACACCCTCCCCTCCAAGAGGACAAGCTCCCCTTTCTCTTCAAGTGGTACAGTCCCACCCAAACCCCATCAAAGCTTTTCCTCCTTACGCACACATGCACACACGCACCCCCAAACAAACAGTAAGGCATTGTAGAATTACATATTTGGTGACAGATGTTTCCCGGTCAGCAGGAACATCTGGAGAACTTCCTCAAAAAGCTAGGGAGGATCTCCTCTTTCCTGGCCTTCCGAAGTCCCCCGTGGTTATTTTCACCGCTCAGCGAAGCGATGAAGCGATGGTCCGTTTTTTGGGTCTCCGTCATCACCCACTTCCTCCTCCCCAGACTTAACTACCTCTCTATTTCCCTGTCTCCTCCGCCTCTCCCCCCTAAAAACCCCCCAGATGTGCTGTTTGGATGTCCGCGTGGTGGAAGATAGGGGCCTGCCCCAGACTGAAGGTATGAGATCCGTAGTTCGGTGCCACAAATTTTGCACCGGATTTCTTGGCCCCAGGAAGGAAAAAGTTGGATGTTTTTCCTCCTCTGGATTCCTGCTGAAGAGATATTGTTAGAAAAAGAAGGGTTTCTTTTTTTGGTTGAGTCAAAAGGCCTCCCAGGGCAACAGCTGGCAGAGGCTTCCAACTGGATAAAAATAAAGGTGTTTTCTCGCATTTTTTTTTTTTGAGAAAACCAGATTTCCGGGACGAGGGGTTAGACGGTCGAGCGAGGAGGGGAAGTTAAAACATTCACAAGCCAAGAGTTGAATTGGCTAAACCTGCGGTCAGGCGACTGGTATTTGCAAGCTCTGGAGTGCTGGAAAATGGCCCCAAAAATGGCCAAAAATGGTCTGGAAAATGGTGTGAAAATGCCCCCCAAATGCCTCATTTTCAGGCCATTTCTTGAGCCAAAATGCCCCCCGAAACAGCCAAAAACAGCCATGCACAAGCCAGTTAGCTGGTCTTTGGCTTTCCATCACTTTCCAGCTCGGTAAACGTAGCCATGGGGAGGTGTTTTCATCCGACAAAGCTTGGCCCAGCAACCCGAGCTGGTTTTGTTCTACAAACCATGATTTAAGTGTCGTGAGCCAATGAGCTGGCTTCATTCAACAAGCCACGATTTGGCAGAGCGAGCTAAGCTGGTTTCGTTCAACAAGCCACGTTTTGGCTCCGCGAACTGAAACTGGTTTCCTTCCACAAACCAAGTTTTGGCAGAGCAATCTAAGCGGGGTTCCTTCAACAAACCCTGACTCGCCACCGCAATTCAAGTTAGTTTCATTCAAGCAAACATTTCTTTGCCACAGTGACCGAAAAGCTGGCTGCGGTCAACAAACCATGGTTTGTCCCAGCAAACGCAGCCACGTTTTGGCACCAGAATCCGAGAGGCCCAGATTGCCAAGGGGGGGGGGTCTATCAAGAGAGAGGAAGTGGCAATGACTAACTGAGCACCGTCGACCTCAACATTCAATCCTGTCTTTTGGGCGTAAAGCGAGGAAGACAAAAAAAAAAAAGCACATTCGTTGAAGCGGTAACCCTCGAACCCACTTCCCTCGGGCCTTGGGGTAGTAGGGATTGTGGGGACCCCCTTGGGGGGGAGGAATATGGGGTAGTTTGCAATATGAAAGCTTGTTCTTTCTCCCTGCTCATTTTTCATTGCTTTGGCTAGTTTGGCGTTTGTTTTTCCCCCCCAGTTGTTTTTCAAACAGGTAGTCCTCGACTTTACGACCGCAACGGAGCTCCAGATTCAGGTGGGTAAGCGAGGCATTCATTAAGGGAGTTTTTGCCCCGTTTTGCGCCCTTTCCTATCACCGTTGCTAAGCGAATCGGTGCGGTTGATATAGCTGGTCAGAAGGAAGCAAAACAAGGATCGCGTAACGCAACAAGGGTCATAAGGACGAGCCAGTGGCCGCATGTCCAAGTTTTGATCAGGTGACCGCGGGGATGCTGCAACGGTCGTAACTCTGAGGAACGGTCCGACGTCCCGTTTTTTTCAGGGCGTCACTAAATAAACCGTTGTAAATGGAGGACCATGTGTTGAGGACAGATTCGCCAGTCTCAACCTGGGCTCCTTTAAGAAAGAGGGCTGGACTTCAACTCCCAGAATTCCCCAGGGCTGGCTGGGGGATTCTGGGAGTTGAAGTCCACTCCTCTTAAAGGGGCCACGTTCAAAAACTCCGTTCAGCAGCCATCATAACATTGGACAAAGAAGGGAGACAGCATCGCTCTCCAAGGTCCTGAAACAATTGTGAGTTGCGTTGCCATTTAAGGCACAACGTGGCCCCCCTTTTTGTGTCCCACTGCTGAGTCTACATTTTGGGGAAGGGTTAACTACAAGGAGTCCTCAATTTACGTCCACGAAGGGGAACACCACCCGGAGCCCCTCTTTTGAGAGAGATGGACGCTTAAAAAATTTGGAATATGAAATAAAATACATTTCAGATTCTCGGCCTTCAGATTCGCTTAACGGCCGTGCGACTCTCTTCCCGACGGCCGCACACCCCCTCCTCAAACCGACGGCGGCAAGAAAGTTTGGGTCCAAACGGGGCAAAGCTCGCTTCCCTGATGTCTCCCTTTCCCGGCAGACGTTTCTGTTGCGGTCATAAGTCCGAGGACTGTCCCAGAATCCAGCTGGGGAAACCAAGCTTGGGCTTTTGCTGGGGGAGGGGGGAGTCTCCTTTGGGCTTCGCCCCTTCCTCAAAATCGAGGTTTGAAGGACGATGCCACGCCGGGAAATGGGAGAAGGAAGGGGAGAGAGCCCCCCCCCCGTGTCTTCGGCGTAGCAAACTGGGCCGAAGGAATAAGGGGGCTAAAAGGGGGTTGAAAAGGCTTGTGTCTTCCCCCCCCCACCTTAGAAACCCCTCCCTCTGGTTCCTAAGCAACTCCAATTGCCTGCAACCAGCCTCCTACTATAAACCAGAAAATTGGCAGCCTCTGTTCTGCTTCTCCCCCCCCCCCTTCCTTTGTGATGCTGGGAACCCAGCTGTTGGAAAAGGAAGACAGGAGCCCCCCAAAATAAAATAAAATAAAGAAGAAAGAGAAATGGTTTTTTTTTTTAAATGCACACACAAAAAAAAGAGGGGGAAAAATTAAAAGGCTCCTGGAGGTTTTCCTTTCTTTTTTTTAAAACTCCAAGCGTCTTGCTGGCTTTTTTTTTTTTTTGGGGGGGGGGGGGGGGATGACAATTAACTTGGCCCAGCAGGATTGCATGGTAATTAATAGCAGGCCGGGGCAATTACCGCGCCGGGTAGCTGTGCCAGTTCAAAAAGGCATTAAATGTCACCTCTTTGGCTTTAAAAAAAAAATATATCTGGGAAAACCAGTGTTCCTTTTGCAGGAGGGGGGGTGGGCCCCAAAGCACCTCCTCCTCTTCCTCTCCCACCTTCGGAAAGGCTTGGGATTTCTGCCAGCTTCAATAGATTCCTTTTCTCTCCGGCTTTTTCATTTAAAATCATCATAATAATATTTCAAAACAAAGGAGGGAGGAGGAGGAGGAGGAGGAGGAGGAAGGAAAACTGGCATTCAATGGGGTCGGCTTTTTCTTTTGAAAACAAGGGGGGGAAAAGCTGGTTTCGAAAAAGAACAGAGGCTGGAAGGAGTTAAGACTCTCCCCTTTTGCAATATGTGTGTGTGTGTGTGTGTGTTGTATTTGTGCTGATAAATAAATAAAGGGAGACTAGTATAGATCTATTTCAAGCTATTTAGCTCTCATCAGCTAGCCATACCCTTACTAGGATTTGAATCCCAGTAAGGGCATGGCTAGCTGATGAGAGCTAAATAGCTTGAAATAGATCTATACTAGTCTCCCTTTATTTATTGATCAGCACAAATACAACACGAACATAGCAAAGGCAACATTAAAAATAAAAATATGGTTTCAATATCACCAAAAGACTGTTGTAAGCTAACGGGAGGCATTTTCTCCTGCAGGCAGGCAGAGTTTTCACCTAAATGTGATTTTTTTTGGAGGGGGGGGTCCCGAGGGATTTTAGGTACCCTGTTTTCACCATCATCCCCAGCCAAGCTGCCTGGCTCCTGCCCCTAAGCCCAGAAATTCAAGGGGTAGGGGGATAATGGGACAAAGCAGCATTTTAACAAAACGCTATCCATTTCCAGCTTGCCGATCAGAAAGGTCGGGAGTTCGGTGGTTCGAATCCCTAGCCCAAGCCTCTAGGGTTGGACTAGATGACCTCCAAAGGTCCCTTCCAACTCTGTTTACTGTTTATCATCTTGGCAGTGGGATCTGGTGCTTGGAAATCCGGTCGGATTTAAGACTTTTGGTGGAACACCCCCCCCCTCCCCCAGAGATGGGAGAAGTGGAGAACTAGGTTAGGCTGGGGAGGGGGTGTGAGGAGGGGGGTTCAAAACAGCCCATTTTTCGGCGCGCTCCCCCAGCCCAAGGGAGCCAAAGCTATTGCAAAATTCTTTGCCGCAATATTTCTCCAGGGAGGTACATGCCTGACTTCCTGTCTCTTTGCAACCCTGCGGGGGCCAAATCTGTTGACAAGGCCCCCCCACCCCACCCAAAAGAGTCCCTTCCACGATGCTGGAAATTGGGGGGGGGGTTTGCCCCCCCTCCACACACAGGTAGACGGGCGTGGCTCCTTCGTTTCTGTTTTGAAACGTGGCCCAAAGAAGGAGGCCATCCCAGGTGTATGTTACGACTCAGGGGGAAGGAGGCGAACAGGTAACCTTCCACCCCCCCCTCTCCCAGGTGAGATGGAAAATTCAGAACAGCGATGAGCAAAAGGAAGGAAGGTGCCTCTCGTTTGGTTCCCCCTCCCCCCCCCCCCAGCTTCTTCATGGTGACATTGTCCGGCAAGAGGAAGGGGGAAAGGAGAAAGAATGGAAGGATAGAGAGAAGGAAGGAAGGAAGAAAGGAATAGAAAAGGGAGGGAATTGGAGGGGAAGGGAGGAAGGATGGGAGGAAGGAAAAGAAAGAGAGGGAGGGAAGGAAGGAGGGGGAAAGGAAGGGAATTGGAAGGAAGGAAGGAAAGAAGGAAGGAAGGGAAGCGTTGATAAAAGGAGGAGTGGGTGAAAAGGAAAGAAAGAGGTGAGGAAGGAAGGAAAGAAGGAAGAAAGAAAGAAAGAAAGGGAAGCGTTCATAAAAGGAGGAGTGGGTGAAAAGGAAAGAAAGAGATGAGGAAGGAAGGAAGGAAGGAAGGAAGGAAGGAAGGAAGGAAGGAAGGAAGTTGCACAACCCCGCCCCCTGAGGCGTGGCATCCACACAGTGGATTGGTCCCCCGGTCTGTCCGTCTCCATCTCAGTGCTGCCCTTCGATTGGCTTTGTTTTCACTTTGAAGACCTGAGATTGAAGGTGGAATCGGAGCCTCCACCAAGCAGGCAGGCAGGCAGGCAGGCAGCAGCAGCCAAGGGGCGGGGGCCCCGCTGGAAAAGACCCTGCCCCTCCAAGCCCCACCCCAAAGCCCGTTCAGGGGCCCGGAGCCGAGAGCCTACCATGCGAGCCCCAGGGCTTCCGGGGTCCTGGGTTCGAGTCTCTCTCCCGGGACAGAAGCGTGGCCCTGTGGCCGTCCCTTGGGCCTCCTCTTCTCTGCCTCTCGTCCTTGGTGGCTTTGGCCTTGGCGTCTTCTTCTCCCCCCTTCAGCAGCTGCTGGAGCTGGTGTACGGGGTGGGGAAGGAGGTGGAGCTGACCCCCAGGGGGCTGTCGGAGAGGGACGTCTGGGGGGCCCCCACCCCGCGGCCCCCCGGCCACCCCGCGGCTCTCCCTCAGGACAGCCAGGAGCTGCTGCTGCTGTTGGCGCAAGGTGTCCGTGATGAGCAGGGGCAGAGCGCTGAAGTTGGTGGCCAGTTGCTCCAGCTTGGTCTCCAAGCCCCCCAGCTGCTTCTCCAGGTCCTCACTGCGGTCGTTCAGCTCCGTGATGAGGTCATACATGACAGTCTGCATCTGGCCAAGCGAAAGGGGGGGGGACACACACAGAGGTTATTTCCCACCTTAACATCCTTTCTCTTACTCCTTCCTTCACTCCTACGCTCCTCCCTCCCTCTCCAATTCCCATCCCTTCCCTCCATCTCTCCTTCCTTCCTCCCTCTTCAATTCCCATCCCTTCCCTCCATCTATCCTTCCTTCCTTTCTTTCTCCCTCTTCAATTCCCATCCCTTCCCTCCATCTATCCTTCCTTCCTTCCTTTCTTTCTCCCTCTTCAATTCCCATCCCTTCCCTCCATCTATCCTTCCTTCCTTCCTCCCTCCCTCTCCAATTCCCATCCCTTCCCTCCATC
Source organism: Natrix natrix natrix (assembly GCA_029891615.1). Classification (NCBI taxonomy): domain Eukaryota; kingdom Metazoa; phylum Chordata; class Lepidosauria; order Squamata; family Natricidae; genus Natrix; species Natrix natrix. The sequence goes on from JAKRSK010012080.1 coordinate 799,950, forward strand.
TCTCCTTCCTTCCTTTATCTCCAGTTCCCAAACCTTCCCATCTCCCTCCCT